>JAJHZJ010000344.1:1446170-2046170 GCA_023548195.1 Bettongia penicillata ogilbyi
GTTTTGGTTTTCAGTTGTGTCCAACTCTTCATGATCGCATTTGGGCTATTCTTGGCAAAGATACTGACATGGTTCGTCATTCCCTTCTCTATCTCATTTTACACATGAGAAACTGAGGCAAAAAGGATTAAGTGACTTACCCAGAGTTACAAAGCTAGTGTCTGAGGCCAGATTTGAGGTCAGGAAGATTTTTCCTGACTTCAACTCTGGTACTCTATTTCTAACTGCCTTTGCTGTATAGGATAGGGATCTGTGATTTGATTAACATCAGTCATTCCCAGAAGAAGAAAATTTCTGTACTAATGCAGGTTGGTACCCTCATTACAGATATACTAGGCACTGAGTATATAGATATAAAATAAAATATTCCTTTTTATCAAGGATGCTATATTCTAGTAGGGGGATTCTATCTCTTTACCCATTTATCTGAGTGGGATTCAGGAAGGAATTGCTTCCTAATAGCAATTTGCTGGCTACTCTCAGAGAAACAGCAAGCAAGGGGAAGAAGTGGGAAAAAGGAAAACAAGGGGCAAGGTATTTAGACTGCCGTAGTGACCTAGAGGAGGCCTCAATGGACTAACCCTATCAATCAACAAGTATTTATGAAAGTTCTACTGTGTATCAAACACTGAGAATATAAATACAATAATATAATATAAAATAAATACAATAGTAATTAGTAAAATTATTATTTCTTGCAGTGGGCTTAGACTCTAAAGTTACTATCTCTAAGTCATTAATATTTCAAACTGTGCCATGGCTTTGGGGACACCATTTCTAAGTATGTATAACACAAACATAGAGCACTTGAATCTAATGTTTGGAAGCAGGACAGGAAGCAGTGAATCAGGCAAAGGTTCAGGTGTTACTGGATCTGGATCTTCAGGGAGGAAGAGGGACTCAAGGAGGTTGAAGTAGGAAGGGAAACCTATCAGGCCAAGGGAAAGTCAGGAGAGGGAAAACATCGGAAGTGTTATGTGTCAAAAACTGAGAGAAAGGCAGCCTGGCTGGCTCTCAGGGAACAGGAGGTTGAAAAATGTTCAATAAGCCTGGTAAAAAAAAAAAATGGATTGAGGCCAGGCTTTGCAGGGATTTAAAAGCTAAAAAGAGGACTTTATTTTTGAGCTTGTAAGTAATAGAGAAATATTAGAGTTGAACAAGTGGCTGGTCTGGTACTCATTTTGGCAGTGCTGTGTGGGATGGACTGGAGTTACAGAAACATCAAACAAGGAGGCTGAGAGATGGTGAGGGAATGAGAGAGGGTTCAATTGAGTTTTCATTCATTTTTGTTCAATTCTGGTCACTGTGTCTGATTCTTTATGACTCTTTTTGACCTCATATGGAATTTTCTTTTCCAAATTACTGGAGTAGTTTGCCATTTCATTTTCTAGCTCATTTTACAGATGAGGAAACTGAGGCAAACAGAGTTAAGTGACTTGCTCAGGGTCACAGTGCTAGTAAGTATCTGAAGTTGGATTTGAAGTCAGGTTTTCCTGACAGGTAGGTGGTACAGTGCATACACCATCAAGCCTAGTGTTAGGAAGATCTGAGTTCAAATTTAGCCTCAGGCACTTAGTAGTTATGTGACCTTGGACAGGTCTCTTAACCCTGCATGCTTCAATCTCTTCATCTGTAAAATGAGCTGGAGAAGGAAATTGCAAACCAATCCAGTAACTTTGTCAAGAAATCATGGACACAACTGAGTCACCACCACAACAACAGTAACAACCTCTTGACTCCAAGCCCAGAACTCTAGCCACTACATCACCTACCTGACTGGGACACCTCAGCCTCAGGGACTATTGTTGAAGTGGAGAGGAATTTTGAGGAGAATGTTTCTGGCAGTTCCCTCCCATACTTCTGGTTTGTCTTGGTTCAAATCAAAGGGATGAAACTGAAATTTCTGCATTTAGGTCCCTGTTAGCAGTAATGGTCACAGTTCAATATAATATAAACTCCTCAGGGACGGAGAGTGCTTCATTTTGGGATTTGGGGTGTAACGCCCTACCTAGAATATAGTAACTGTTTAATACATGTTTCTCATTTTGAACATAGCTAACTTGTGGAGGTGACTCTAGTGCTACCAAATTTGGGATTGCCATTGCTTTCTGTAATGGTAATTTAAGGTTAATGGGGGGCGGGGGGAACAGTTAAAGATTTTCCCTGACCATTAATAGACCTCAATACCTTTGTGTAATTTCTAATAAGGCACTGGGTCAGAGGGTTCTGCCCTCCAGTTCTGAAAAGTGTATAAATATTCTGAGGGAGGTTTTACTTTGGGGCTTAGTTTTTGGAAAAAGATTTGTAGTAGCCCCTGAGCTCTGAAAACCAAGATACTGGTGCTTCTCTCTCCAGTAACTATGTATGTATGGTCATACAGTTGGATCTGTCTGTTTATCTGTGGTGTATGTACTGCTTACGGTCAGACAGTTGGAAGCCCTGTGTAGCTCTTTACTTCTCTGTTTATATTTTCCCTGAAGTTCAGGGTGCTGACTTTTTCCCCTGAACTAAGTGAATGATACATGCACTTGATTAAAGTAGATTGCAGACCCCTCAAAAGTTTCTTTTCTTTTAGAAAAGCAGAGCTAAGAAACCATGCAGCAAGCCCTTCTGTGTATGTTGGGTCTTACTGTTACATCTTTGTATCTATTTTTATTAATCATCCTTATCCCGACCCAAAAGAATCAGGAACAATCACTCATTGACTATACAGAGAAAACATTTTCACAAAGTAACATCCATATTCTGTTGCTACTCCACCAAGTACTAACCAGAATATGCCATTAGACACAAAGACCCGGAGATCTGTTTAAAATAATCAGAATATCACAGAATCACAGAATGTCAGAGCTGTTAGGAACTTCAAGAGCCTTCTAATCCAACCTAATCTTGATGCAGAATACCATCTGAGAGGAGAGGTCATCTCTCCTTGAATGTGCCCTTTCTTCTTTGTTGGGTGTTGATGAAGAGGTGATTAAGATAAAGTAAGTAGTAGGATGGTTAAGAATCAAGAATTACTCTACCTAAATTAATTTACTTATTTAGTGCCATACCAATTAAACTATCAGATAATTATTTTCTAAAGCTGGATAAAATAATATCAAAATTCATTTGAAAGAACAAAAGGTCCAGAATATCAAAGGGACTAATGAAAAGAAATGCTTGGGAAGGTGGCCTAGAGCTACCAGACCTCAAATTGTATTATAAAGCAGCAGTTATCAAAACCACTTGGTATTGGCTAAGAAACAGAGGGGTAGACAAATGGAATAGGCTTGGTACTCAAGACACAGTAGGCAAGGAATATAGCAACCTCCTGTTTGATAAACCCAAAGATCCCAGCTTCTGGGATAAGAACTCACTGTTCAACAAAAACTGCTGGGAAAACTGGTTAACAGTGTGGTGGAAATAAGGCATTGACCCAAGAATCAAGAATTACCACACATGTTACAGAATAGCAGCACATTTTCACTCAAACTAATTGGTCAGTCCCAAGAGCATCTTCAAATGACAAGGACAAACACTGGCCTTTACTTTATGCCATCCTTGGGAGGCCTCTGGAGACCACTCCTCTTGAAAAATGATAATGGGTCCTCCTACTGTGTCTTCAACTCCAGGGTTACAAAGAGTCCTCAATTCTAATCAAAAAGACTAATATTTTACCTGTGCTGTTCCGCTAGAAATAACTCTACTGAACTGTGGGCTATTGGTCTCATGGGAGGCATTCATCTGCCTCTCTTGTACTGCTTACACATTTAGGATTTCCCAGCTCCTCAGCATCCCCTCCCCACTCTATATTTTTTTTTCTCTATCCCATTAAGCAATTCCTTTTCTCCCACAGAGAAGCCAAAGTGAGTGTCTGACAGTCTCTGTGTTATTTCTGATTTTAGTTATTTCCAGAGATGGAATTGACTAGGTCAAAACCAAGGAAAATCTGGAGGTTCCATGTAGAAGAAACTTCAACAGAAATCACTCTGGAATACAACTGACTGATGAAAGCTTCTATTAGGAGCTGAGGGACACACCAGGGACAGGACAAGGAGATACTTGGGGAAGGGCTACATTAACCTCAGACTCTAAAGGCATTGACTTTTGAAATCCTGTAGAAAGTTCTACTTATAAGGTATTTCATAAAGATACTATAGTTATCCCTTCCACATCTTGGGGGTTAGGGACATGGGGCCCCTGTGATCTGGAAAATCCATGTAAATTTTTTTGGCCATCCCTTCATAAGCATGAAGAAAAAGTCTGAATTATTATGGTATTAAAGAGAAAATATGTTGATATTATACAGTACTATACATATATTTTATGGATTTTTTAGTTTCTAAACTGTTCTTTGTCTTCTGTTAGACTTCCCATGTCATCTGTGGCTTCTACAAACTCCCCCCAAATTCCCATTTAATTTCTTATGCCAATCGATTATATACAAAACTACAATGGGGAAAGTGGCAATGTGGAAGGAAGAATTGTACATAAAAGGATAAAAAGATTTCCAAAGAAGCTTTCAGTTGCCCCTTTGTTCCCTACATGTATGGTCCAGGAGCTTTGCCTGTAATATTTGAGCCTACTCCCCCTTTCTCCCCCTCTCTTCTGTATAATATGAAAGAGAACACTCCTAATTTATGGAGGGCATTTTATGGGGGGTGGGAAACACCACTCTTACTATATGTTCTCACTGAATCAGTTTTTAAAAAGTAAAAACTAATTAATATCATCTGGTTGATTGGCATTGGGGAACACATGGATGTGGAAGAACTTTCAACCTTACTTAAACTCTCAGGTTCTGTTAGAACTTTAATTGGAAGAGAACTCATCTGCCCTCAGAGGACCTGAGCTTGTCATGTTAATGGGATTTCAAAGAGGAGCCCGGGGTGCTAAATAAAGAACCAAGCTATTTTGACATGATTTGGTAAAGTTTTTGAGGGAAGATTTTTTTTTTTTGTCACTGATATTTTGAAGGTTCTGTGATCACTGATTTAGTTCAATTAATTTCAGTTCAGTACAATTCAATTTAATTCAGTGAAAATGAAGAAGCACATTTATGTGCCAGCCACTGTGATAGGTACTGAGGAAACAAAAATGAAATTGATGCCACCCCTCCTTTCAAATACCTTCCATCCTATTGGAGAATTCAATCTATCCATACTATATCAATTTTTCTGTTAATTTCACACATATATGGAATACCTAATGTCTTGGGGGCAGATAGGTAGACAATAAACATTTACTCAGTTCTTACTGTGTGCCAGAAACTGTGCTAAGCCTTGTTCTCTTTCCAGGATATTATTATATGTTATGTTATATTATTTTGTTATCTTATTTACAGTACATCATATTATTAATTAACATTAAATGGTTTCAAGTGGAGCTTACTCTCAACAGATGATCTATTGCCCTTTCAGTCATATTCATATTTCCTTACCTCATCCAAAATTTACCCCATTTTCCAAGAATTCTGCTCCTATAAGTTTTACTAGAGACATTAAAACCATACATATTACTCTAAATTGAGAAGAGGGTCGAGGTGTAACCTTCCATTTGAAAATCTATCTGTGTTGGTCTCCCCTTTCCACTAAAAACCCATCATTAGTATGCTGCTATGATTTTTCATGCTTTTGACTCATTGAATTAGAGACATAGTTAGAGGGGCTGATTTATTCCATAATAATTCTGGCTTGCTAAACTACATTGTTTTCTCCTTTAATTTAGGCTGTTTTACTGCCATCTACAGGGACGGTATTAAAACAGAGTGAAAAATGTAGAAGAAAGAAAGACCTCAGGGTTCAGCAATGGCAATGCCAGTTTTCACAAGGCTAAAGCTCTGAACACTACCTTGGGTTTCAGTATTCTTATCTTTGACCAGAATGTTGATATCACAAGTCATGATGGATAGGGATTTCAAGGTGAGAAGAACTGGGTAAGTCACTTAAATTCAGTCAGTCTTATTTCCTTCATCTTTGAAATAAGGTTAATGATAACATCAATTTCACAGCATCACTGTGAGAATCAAATGAGATAAGATGTTTGAAGAATATTGCAAGCCATAAAGCACTATTTAATACTAGTTATTACTGTTACACATTTTTCTTAGAAGTATATAACTTTGATCACAAGACATGCAAAATAAACCTCATTTAAGATTCTGAAGCTCTATACAAAAGAAAAAGTGGAATTTAGTGCTAAATCATAATTTTAACTAATTCACATTAGAATCAAAAACAACAAAGTAAAATTAATCATAGCCAATGGGTTAGAAAACCATTCTGAGGGAGCAAACTATAATAAGAATACAGCATTGCATAATGGATAGAAAGCTAGCTTAGTGTAGGGCAAATGAGTTCAATTACCTTCCTTGATGTGTACTGGTTGTAGGACTTGGAGTAAATCATTTAACCTCTCGGTGCTCCCTTGCAATTCTCTAAGACTATACAGAACAGAATCTAATCTGCACTGGTGATCAAAATTTTTCATTTGTAACTCATTGTTCCAATGAAATCAGGGATGCAGTTAAGAAAAAAAGCAAGTTTGGTCTTGATTATCAAAGTTAACTGACTGTCCTTCTAAAGCAGACACTTACCGGATCATCTGGGTTGTACTGGATGACATATTCAATCTGTCCATTGGGGCCATCGTCTATGTCTGTGGCTCCATTATCTCCAGAAAACCCTGTGAATATGGTGGTTCCTACTGGAGTTAGCTGAAAAGAAATAAATAAAAAATAATAAAACCTCAAAATGTTTTCTCTATACTGAGCCTGAAGTATTGAGCTGTAATCAGTACTGTGAGTAATCGAAATAGGCAGCCACTCATGAAATGTGATTGGAAGTATACCAAATGGCATTCTTGGCAAATAATACCACTAAGGTGGGTTCATTGTAGTCTCTGGCACCAGAAGCATTTCTTGGATTTAAACTGCTGGATGCTACTGGCTAAGTGGACATATGTCATTTCCTCAGCTGCACCTTAACCTATTAATAGTTTGATGATTAAGCATGTAAGCGAGTGCGTGGACACACAAACACAGACACACATAGAGGGAGACACTTCTATTCATTAAATGACTATGTTTATATGAAAAATCACATTTCATACAATGTATAGTTATGAGTCCATTTCCATTATAATCAATCAATAAACGTTTAAGCAGCTACTACATGCCAAATACTTTGCTAAAAACTGGAGATGCAAAAAGAGGCAAATGTCAGTCCCTGACCTCAAGGATCTTACAAAGCATGGGAGACTAAGTGGGTAATATAGATATTCACACTATTCAAGATCCCCTAAAAGATTCTCATCCATATTATCCATTCATTTTAGATCTAAGAAAAACAATTTCCCTTATGCAAATCTCCCTCAGATGTCTCATAGTGACATGGCAGTGATTCAGAGTTCATAAATGCTTTGCAGATAGAACATACACTCTGAAAGAGTTCAAGAAGGTGGAAACATCAGGCACAGAGCAATGACATCAAATTAGCCCAAGTCTGAGGTTCACTGTGGTCTAATTCTATCATCTGGTTCCTCAGCTGAATTAGCTCTCATTTTTCTGTACATGAATAAATATCAACAAATTTTATAGAGAATTTATACTTTGAATTTAGTTGCTATTATTATATCATTAGAAAAGTGGGTGAAAACCATCCTAGTTTTAAGAAATGAACATCAACAACAGAAGAGAAGATAATTGTGCAGAAAAAAGTATGTGCCCAGTCCCATAGTCATCATCTGTCGGACTTACGGGAAGACCACCCAGGTTCAGATTCTAATTCTTTCATTTATTTGTCACTTAATCTCTTTGAGCCTCAGCTTGCCCAGTTGCAACATGAGAGGTTTGTATTAGAAGTATTTTTAAGGCTCTTTCTATGTCTAAAGCCTCATCCAGCTGTATTTGGAGTGCTCTTTCACCAGGCTACCTGGAGCCAGAGAAGTGCTTCAAGACCATCACTGTTTGCAGAGTTGTAGAAGGCTCTTGACTGGCACCAGTGTAACAAACAAAAAAAAGTACTCTAAACTTTACTTTATAAACATAATGCTTTTAACAAATAGTTCTCTTCGGAGAAATGGGAAATTTCAAATGAATTCAAATTAGCAGCACATATTTTGCCCCCTCCCCTCATAGATGATAGAAGTATCACTAGTTATATTTTGATAAAATGAAAATTATTTTACTATTTCCCCACTAACCCCTGTCATCTTCTTTGGGGAATTTGTCCTGGTTTGATAATATGACCTAAATGCAAAGATAAATGAATAACTAAAACTTGGCAGTGGTTGTTCCTGTAAAGACAAGAAAACCATGTAGAAAATGATGTCAAATTGAGGATTGGAGTCATAGATTTAGTTCTGAAAGGGATATTAAAGGTCTTTTAGGACAATGAAGAAAATAAGACCAGTAATGTAATAAGATGCTACAGCACAGCAAGAATTTGAACCTGCTTTTCCTGACAAAAAAGCCGGAGCTCTTCCCATTATACCATATTGTTCAGGAAATCCTCACGTCAAGGTAAGTCAACAAGCACTAATTGAGTGTCTGCTAAGTGCTGGGCACCGTAGTAAGCACTAAAGATGCAAACAGAGAGGAAAAAAATCTCTGTTCTCAAGTATCTCACAGTCTAATCGGTTATACATACATACATACATACATACATACATACATATATATGTGTGTATATATATATATATATATATATATATATATATATACATATATATAAAATTTTGGCATTCGGGATTTCTAAAAATTAGGATGATATATTTTATTGGAAACAATTTGTTCTCAAGAGATTAATAGCATGATGGTATTCTCCTTTTACTGCAAAAGATACCTTTTTTTAAGCAGATCCTATGAAAGTTAGTGATGTCCAGAAATCAGTATTCATACTCTGGCCTGATAGTAGTTTCCAAGTCCCTGTTACTTCAGATGTTCATTGTCTGTAGCTATTGCCCTGTCTTTGAAGGCATTTTCAGAAAGGACACTCAAAGGAGACTTTAAGGCCTTCTCACATAAATCTGAGCAAACCGCCTTGCAGTCAACGGAGGATTTTTATTTTCTTCTGACAAAAAGGTCTTATTTTGTCATTGGGGTTTTATTAAAAATGAAAATAAACAAAAATATGAGAGTCCATTTAGAGTGATCCTTAAGAGAATTGAAGCCTATCTTCTGTGAAAATGAATACATCACTGGTCCAGTCATTTTGCTTTGGGCATTTGATGTTATTGTTGCCTAGAAATCTAAAGATTTTTGTAAAAATAGGACTAGAAATATTAAATCAGTCAAATTAAACCCAAATTGCGTATTTTTCTATGAAGTCTGCTAAAAAAATAAAAAGTAATTTGTTGAAACAGGACCAAAGAAGACCACGTTACTCTGAAAGCCTTAGATACAAGTAATTGAACCCTTGTCAAACATCAGCCTGAGGTGACCCCGAAAAGTTTTATTGTGATCTCTCTATTGTTGAGAAGTTAATTTATTTTTAAAATTCTTTGACTCATGTCTATTGTCAGAAGAATGTGACTATTTCATTTCTTTTCTAATAAAACAGGTGTGAAGACCACAAACCTATCTCCTTGTTTTACCTTCTGTGGGAAAATAAAAATGATAACTTAACTGTGCTTTGTTCCCTACTTCTCCAAAAAAAGTAATCTGAACATTAGAAGTAATCTCTTTACTGTGTGTGTGTGTGTGTGTATGTGTTGGCTTCTTGGTGGAAAATTGACAACATCAACATTGTTTTTGGCAGTTTGGATGTGGTGAGTATTGTAACACAGAAGAATAAAATCAGAAGGATCAACACAGTGTTATATTTCAACATCATTATTTATTTCTCACATTGTGATTTGTCTGCAAAGTCTTTTTCCTCAATGATTTGAACTCCAATGTGGCATTCATTCTGAGTTCTAGGAATGCTATGCCAGGGGATTGTAACTCTGGCAGGTTGGAGTATTCTGGAGAGACCTCAAATAAAGTTCCAGAAATAGCTTGTGTTGGATTTATCAAAATGAGTAGCTAAGTTTAGAAACAGAGGCTTATTTCTAGTAGTGCTTCCACTTGCTGAGTCATTCTTTGCCCACGGTAACCTGCAAATCAGTTTATTGTACTTAGTTTTCTGACCTACACCCTCCCCCTCTTCTAAACTACTGGTACTTTCGTCAATTATCTTGTAACTATCTCTATATGTGAATATATGCATGTGCTGTCCCCACTTTTTGAAGCAGAGACTTAGTATTTTTGTTTTTATGTTCGAAGTGTATTTCACAATGTCTGAGGTTGCCTGGCATTTTATATTGTATTTACCTTTGTAGCATGGTTGATTCTAGTTTCCACTCTCTCTGAGTTAAGTACCCTCTGTCTGATATCAGCTTTAACACCCACCAGCTATGTTTCCACCCTAGTGATGACCACGAAGTTCAATTTAATGACATTGGTTATCTTTTACAAAGAAAGTTTTCCTTCATGGATTTTGCAAGAAGGAACATAGAGACACTTTCCTCTCGGTACTTGCTGGTCACAGTCTTCCCCACACCTCCTTGGGCTCTGAGGAAGTGCAACAGTAAGCACCTCAACATACACAGGGTGGGGCTACTATTACAGGTTCTTTGATCTGCTGTTCTAAAAGGAAAGGCAACTTTTGACAGGTTAATAATATCCTTTAATCAAGCCCACATAGCATTCCCCAATAGAGAAAAATACAAGAAGAGAAATAAAAAACAAAAGACAGGCTTCCAGTTGTCTGACCATTACCCTACATACATAGCTCCCAGACAGAAAAGCACCAACATCTGGGTTTTCAAAGCTGGGATGGGGGTGGGGGCATTTAGCGACCTCCCATGAGGTGGACATTATTCCTTCCTGGGGGCCCTGGGTTGAGAGATATCTGTTAGGTTGCTGGACAGGGTTGGGTAACCTTGCCTAGCAGCACGGTTCTGTTGGGCTCCTGTCAAAACGTTATTCCCCCCTGGGTTGCAAAATATCTGTTGAATTGCTGGTAGTCACTTTCTGCTGGGCCTCCTTGCCTGGAAACCACTTTCTGTTGGGCCTCCCCCTTGCCTACCACCAACTTGGGCCCCCCCTGTCAAAACTGTTCTGTGAGAAATGTTTGTAATAGAAACCACAAGGCTGTACTTGGAAGTGCCGAAATGCTTAAAAGGCACACACACACACCTTAGTTCGGGGCTGCCTCCTCTGGGTTTTCCCATGAGACAGCTACCAGCCCTGCTAATAAAGATGCTCCTAAAATTTCGTAATTGAGGGGGAGGAGCCGAGATGGCGAAGTAGAAAGACTCACGTATGCTAGCTCCGAACCCACAGCACATAAATTTCCTGTAAAAAGAACTCCCCACAAATTCTGGAGCACTGCTAGCCACACAGAAACACAGTGGAAGAGATTTCCATTCCAGAGAGCACTGGAAAGCCATGCCCAAAGGTCCGTCGCTCTCCAGACGCGGAGCCCACCCCCCTGTGCTGCCCTGGCCATGAGGCCCCAGAGAAGTAGACCTGAGCAGGCTTCAGGGACAGAATCTCCAGTGGCCACGAAGGTCCTTCCACCCACAGGCGCTCCAGGTCAGTGAAAGAGACTACTGGGCTGGCCGAGAGGGGAGCAGGGTGTCTCCATGGCTCAGGCCCCCTCAGGAGGCAGTGGCAGAGGCAGCAGCAGAGGCAGAGGCAGAGGGAGTGGCAGCCTGGGACTCCCAGAGTAGGCAGCAACTCCACTGCATTACGGAAAGTCTCTGCATAAACCTCCTGAGGGAACTGAGCATGGGAGGCGTCCCTGCCCCAACCTGAGCACCAGAACTTAAGCTCACATTGAATAGCAGCCGCTCCCGCTGCGGAAAGCCCTGAGGCTGGGGAGCAGCATTTGAATCTCAGACCCCAAGCACTAGCTGGGTAGATCCAGGCAGGGGTGGAGAGGAATTTCAGAAGTCAAGTAACTGGCTGGGAAAATGCCCAGAAAAGGGAAGAAAAATAAGACCACAGAAAGCTACTTTCTTGGGGAACAGATGTTCCCGCCTTTCATTTCTGATGACGAGAAACAATTCTTACCATCAGGGAAAGACGTGGAGGTCGGGGCCTCTGTATCCCAGACATCCAAGGTGGATGTACTGTGGGCTCAGGCCATGAAAGAGCTCAAAAAGCATTTTGAAAATCAAGTTAGACAGGTGGAGGAAAAACTGGGAAGAGAAATGAGAGAGATGCAAGAAAAGCATGAAAAATGGGTCAATACCTTCCTAAAGCAGACCAAAAAAAATGCTGAAGAAAATAACACCTTAAAAATAGGCTAACTCAATTGATAAAAGAGGTTCAAAAAACCAATGAGGAGAAGAATGATTTCAAAAGCAGAATTAGCCAAATGGAAAAAGAGGTTCAAAAACTCACTGAAGAAAATAGTTCTCTCAGGATTAGAATGGAACAGATGGAGGCTAATGACTTTCTGAGAAACCAAGAAATCACAAAACAAAACCAAAAGAATGAAAAAATGGAAGATAATGTGAAACATCTCATTGGAAAAATGACTGACCTGGAAAATAGATCCAGGAGAGAAAATTTAAAAATTATGGGACTACCTGAAAGCCATGATCAAAAAGGGAGCTTAGACATCATCTTTCATGAAATTCTCAAGGAAAACTGCCCTGATATTCTAGAACCAGAGGGCAAAATAAGTATTGAAGGAATCCATCGATCACCGCCTGAAAGAGATCCAAAAAGAGAAACTCCTAGGAACATTGTGGCCAAATTCCAGAATTCCCAGGTCAAGGAGAAAATATTGCAAGCAGCTAGAAAGAAGCAATTCCAGTATTGTGGAAATACAATCAGGTTAACACAAGACCTAGAAGCTTCTACATTAAGGGATTGAAGGGCGTGGAATAGGATATTCCAGAAGTCAAAGGAAGTAGGACTCAAACCAAGACTCACCTACCCAGCAAAACTGAGTATTATACTTCAGGGGAAAATATGGCCTTTAATGAAATAGAGGACTTTCAAGCATTCTTGATGTAAAGACCAGAGCTGAAAAGAAAATTTGACTTTCAAACACAAGAATGAGAAGAAGCATGAAAAAGTAAACAGCAAAGAGAGGTCATAAGGGACTTACCAAAAGTGAACTGTTTACATTCCTACATGGAAAGACAATATTTGTAACTCTTAAAATGTTTCAGTATCTGGGTAGTTGGTGGGACCACACACAGATGTACACACACACACAGGCACACACACACATGTACATGCATGCACGCACACACACATACACACATGCATGCACACACAGAGACAGAGAGCACAGAGTGAATTGAATAGGATGGGACCATATCTTAAAAGAAATTAAGGTAAATGGTGAGAGAGAAATGTAGTGGGAGGAGAGAGGGTGAATGGAATGGGATTAATTATATGTCATTCAAGAGGAAAGCAAGAGACTTTTTAGTGGAGGGAAAAAGAGGAGAGCTGAGAAAAAAACATGAAGGTTACCCTCATCACATTCAACTAAAGGAAGGAGTAAAATGCACACTCATTTTGGTATGAAAACATATCTTACAGTACAGGAAAGTGGGGGAGAAGGAGATAAGCAGGGAGGGAGGGATGATGGAAGGGAGGGCAATGGGAGAAGGGAGCAATTTGAAGTCAACACTCGGGGAGGGACAGGATCAAAAGACAGAATAGAAACAATGGAGGGCAGAATAGGATGGAAGGATATACAGTTAGTCTTACACAACATGACTGTTATCGAAGTCATTTGCAAAACTACACAGATATGGCCTACATTGAATTGACTGCCTTCCCAAAGGGAATGGGTGGGGAGGAAGGGATGGGGAGAATTTGGAACTCAAAGTTTTAGGAACAACTGTTGAGTATTGGTCTTGCTACTAGGAAATAAGAAATACAGTTAATGGGGAATAGAAAGTCATCTGGCCCTACAGGACAGAGGAGAAGATGGGGACAAGAGAAGGGAGGGATGATAGAAGAGAGGGCAGATTGGTGATAGGGAAAATTAGAATGCTCGTTGTATTGGGGTGGTGGGAGGGGATAAATGGGGAGAAAATTTGGAACCCAAAATTTTGTGGAAATGAATGTAAAAAATTAAATAAATAAATTTATATTGAAAAAAAAGAAAAAGATTTTTCTTGTCTCTTTCATGAGTTATAATTTGCCCCATTCCACTTCTCCCTTTCTCCTCCCAATATATTCCTCTTTCACCCCTTAATTTTCTTTTTGATAGATATCATCCCTTCTTTTTCAACTCTACCTGTGTTTTCTGTGTGCATATGTGTATGTGTGTGTATGTGTGTGTGTGTGTGTGTGTAATCCCTCCACCAACCCACTGAGAAAAGTCTTGAGAAAAGTCTCAAGAGTTACAAAAATTATCTTTCCATGTAGAAATGTAAAGAGTTCAGCTTTAGAAAGTTCTTTATAATTTCTCTTTCCTGTTTATTTTTTCATGCTTCTCTTGATTCTTGTGTTTGAAAGTCAAATTTTCTCTTCAATTCTGGTATTTTCATCAAGAATGCTTGAAAGTTCTCTATGTAATTGAATGACCACTTTTTTTCCCTTGAAGTATTTTACTCAGTTTTGCTCAGTAGGTGATTCTTGGTTTTAATCCCAGTTCCTTTGACTTCTGTAATATCCTACTCTAAGCCCTCCAGTCCCTTAATGTAGAAGCTGCTAGATCTTGTTTTATTCTGATTGTATTTCCACAATACTCAAATTGTTTCTTTCTAGCTGCTTGCAGTATTTTCTCCTTACCTGGGAACTCTGAAATTTGACCACAATATTCCTAGGAGTTTCTATTTTTGGATCTCTTTCAGGAGGTGATAAGTGGATTCTTTCAATATTTATTTTACCCTCTGGTTCTAGAATATCAGCGCAGTTTTCCTTGATAATTTCATGAAAGATAATGTCTAGATTCTTTTTTTGATCATGGCTTTCAGGTAGTCTCATAATTTTTAAATTGTCTCTCCTGGATTTATTTGCCAAGACAGTTGTTTTTCCAATGAGATATGTCACATTACCTTCAATTTTTTGTTTTTGTTTTGTAATATCTTGGTTTATCATAAAGTCATTAGCTTCCCTCAGCTCCACTCTCATTTTAAAGAACTATTTTCTTCAGTGAGCTCTTGAAACTCATTTTCCATTTGGCTAATTCTGCTTTTTTAAAGCCTTCTTCTCCTTGTTGGCTTTTTGGACCTCTTTTTCCAATTGAGTTAGCCTATTTTTAAAGGTGTTATTTTCTTCAGCATTTTTGGGGGTCTCCTTTAGAAATCTGTTGACTCACTTTTCAAGCCCATTTTCCTGAGCCCATTGCATATTCATTTTGGAGGTACTGGATGCAGAAGCCTTGACTTCCTCTGCCAGTATGCATTGCTCTTTCTCATCTGAAAGGATGGAACAAAATACCTGTTCACCAAGAAAGTAACCTTCTATGGTGTTATTTTTTTCCCCTTTTTTGGCATTTTCCCAACAGTTACTTGACTTCTGAATCCTTTGTCAAAAGGAGGGTCCTAATAATCCTACTCATCCCAGGACTGTACTCAGGGATAAGATTCAGGTGCTCAATTCCCTTAGGAGCTTTAGGTGGGGTCAGGGCTGCCACTCAGCTGAGATTCAGATCAGCGGCTTGATTCCCCCAGGGGCTTTAGGTGGAGTGCTTCACAGATGGACCACCACCTGCAACTTTGCTGGAGGGGACCCTGCTCCCCTCTAGCCCAGCTGGGAAAGTCCTTTTACTAACCTTTGAAGCTTTCTTTTGGGCTTGTGGGTTCAGGGAATCTGAGACTCTACTCCTGGGGATTCTGCCCCAGAGGCCTATTCCAGTCTTGTTCCTCCTGGTGCGGCACAGTCAGAGCTTGGCTCAGTTTCATTCAGCATCCCATGGGATAGACCTTTCCTGTTGGCCTTCCAGGTTACCTTTGACTGGATATCTCTTTCACTCTGTTGTTCTGTGGCATCTGCTGCTCTAGAATTTGTTGAGAGGCATTTTTACAGGTATTTTATGGGTTGTGGAGAAAGAGCTAGTGTATGTATGTCTTTCTACTCTGCTACCTTGACTCTGCCTGCACTATCATTCTTGTCCACTTCTTTGCAGTGCAGGTAATGGTCATGGAGTTAAGGTGGTAAAAGCACGGTGCTAAGGAAGCAGTTCAAGGTCATAGGCTTGATAACTTTATATGGGAACAATGCAACTTATTGTTTCATCTTTAGATAATGCAGAGGAAACTGAACAGATGTCTCTTAAATGCATGGCATTGATTAGATGGAGTCAGGTGGGATTCCCTCTGGTAAGAGTAAAATGAAACAAAAATCACTCAAAGCTCTTGAGAATCAGTGAATTAAGGGAGCATAGTCCTTGTTAAAGAGCCCTGAAACTAAAGCTACAAGAGACTAAGTTCAAGATTGGAACTGATTTGTGAGCCTGGCAAATAACTTCTCTGCCATGAGCTTCAGTTTCTCCATCTGTAAATGAAGTTGGGATCACCTAAAAGGACTTTACTACTGTTAGAACTCTGGAATGCTTAAAATTTTCAATTTTCAGTATATGTACCTCTTGGTCACCAGGACAATATAGCCCCATGCCTCCCAAGGCTCTGGTGCTACAAAGAAAATTCAAAAGTAGAAACCCAATCAATAGAATTTTTTGGGTTTGTTTTTTATTAAAAAGGATATTTCACTTCATACAGAAGCAATTCTAAATCTAGGGAACTTTTTTTCAGTAAAAAAGGAAATGAAATTGCAATTTGATATAGCAATGGGAGATTGCATGGTACACAGGTGATTGTTTGGAACATATATTAAAGTTGAATTACAGTAAGAGTCTCTCTCTCTCTCTCTCTCTCTCTCTCTCTCTCTCTCTCTCTCTCTCTCTCTCTCTGTTTCTCTGTCTCTGTCTGTCTGTCAGCCATGAATAAATGTATTTTGCATGATTGGCTTCCCAATGGAGGTACACAGCATATAGAAAATCACCTTTCAACATAGTTATTTTTCAGAATTTAAAAGTGTTTTCCTTAAGTCCTGCCCAAAGTCTTCTCTCCAGGCAAAAGAGACTTTGCTTCTTCACTTATTCCTTTTATGACATAATGCACAAGTTTCATTTCTGATTTCCCTTCTCTGTATAGTTTATCATTTGCCAATGTCCCTTTTAAGATGTATCACGCACCACTGAGCTCTCTACCCAAGCTGTGGTCTGACTTATAAAGAGTAATAAGGTTCCTACGTTTGCTTCACCTGGATACTTTGCTCCTAGGGAATATTGCAGAATCACTAATTTATTCCCTTCCCATTGCTGCTGCATGCTGAGCCTCCAATCAGCTAAAACAGGGGTCCCTTTTTCATGTCAACTGCAGGAAAGACAAACTTCCCTTTTACTCTGACTTGAATTTAAATTTTTACCTAAATTCCTGACTTTCCATTTATGCTTGGTAAAATACTTGGCTATAGTTCCAGCCTATCTTTCAAGTTGTTGGAATCTCTTTGAATCTGTATTTTGTTTCCCAACACTTTAGCTTTCCCTTGAAGCATACTGTCATCTGCAAATTTGAAAAGCATGCCTTCCATGTGTGTATGCAAGATAAAAATATAGACTACAAAAGAGTCAAAGACAGAGCATATCACAGTCCTTCTAATGACCTCTCTTCTGGTTGACACAAATCCTTTTTTTTTTTTTTTTTTTGGATTGGATATCTTTTCTTAAATTACCTATAAATCTCTCCACAGGTATTCGTAGCCATTTTGCATTCCTCTGTCTTGTTGAAAAAAATACCATTACAAAATCTGTTAAGTGGATCACTGAAATAAAGATTCCTAATGTCTATATTTCATTCCCAGAGTGTCCATGTGGGTAGAGGAGACGAAATCATGCCCAAAGCCAGGAAGACCTGAGTTCCATTCCAGCCTTTGATAGATATTGCATTTGTGACTCTTTTTAGGCCACCTGATTTATCATTGCTCTAGGTAAAGTAAGACCTTGATTTACAGAGAAGGTGCTAACTGACATTCATATGTGAAATTTCCTCATCAAAAAATTCCCCCTACAAATGAAATCATAAGGTTAGTCACTAACTTTGATTCCTCCAATGTTTATGAGTGTGAATCCCACCAAAATGTTCTCCTTCCTCTCCATATTATGACTTCCTTTAAGAACCAGCAAAGCATCCCACCTTCTGCTTTTCCCAATCCCCCTTCAAACTAATGTCTTCCCTCTGTTGATTATTGTCAATTCATCTTGTCTATATATACATAGCTGCTTACATGTTGTTTTTTTCTCCCAATAGACCCTGAACTTCTTTAGAGGAGGAACTAATTTGATTTTCTTTGTAGTGCTTAACACAGTACATAACACATAGTAGGTATCTGATTAAATGTGAATTGAATGGCTAATAAAAAGAGGACATGAGTTTTAAAGGATATTACTTAGTGCAGGAGGTACTATTGGAAATTGATTCTTGAGTTAAAATAATATATCAGTAATCAAAAGATCTGGAATTAGTTTATCATGACTTGATCTTTGGGATCCCTGTTATTTCCTATTTCCTATCACTATCTAAAAAAAAAATTCTCTAATGAATCACAAAACACTTGCCTGTACAATAAGTTCATAATTTACATGGAACCAAAAGAAACTAAGCATTTATCTTTTAGGTGAATATCAATTTGAATAAGAAGCTTCAAAATAAGAACTGATGTCTATTTTCTCTCATTATTTTCTGTTCTAACCTCTTTCTCATGGAGTGAGGTTATCATTCCTCTATATTCATTCTCCCATATGCTATTACAAAAAATTCTGTGGTACCACTGTCACTTCTTATGAAGACTCAGCTCATTCATGGATGTAGTTCTTTAGACTTGCTGACACCCTCATAAAGGTCACTGTCACTCATTTGAATTAATCTTTTATTATATATTCCACTTCCTTTATATATTTTACATATTCCCTTTGCAGTCCAGAAATTAGAGTCACTGTTGAAGATTAGAAAACTTAAGAACCCAGCTAAATGTCAAATAGGCATCAGAAGGAGATATTATCTATAATTAGAATTAACTCTTAGAACATGTTTTCAGAATGGAAGTTAATAGACTATTGCTCTTTGTTGAGATAGCTTTGGTTATGGAGAACTGGCTAGAGTAATTATAATTTATTTTCATAGCAATTTGGGACCTCTAGGATGAAAAGGTATAAAGAAAGGATCTGTAATTCCATTGTTACAAGGAATCATGGAACAGAGAGCCACCAATGTGACTCAGCACATTCTGTGCGACATAGAAGTCTCAGTTGCCTAGAATATGGAGAGTTAAGTTACTTGACCAGGAGCCCACAGCCACTATATATTAGGTGCAGGACTTAAATACATGTCTTGGAGGTACCAAGGCCAGCTCTCTAGCCACCATTCTATTCAAGGCAAAAAAGGAAAATCTTCCCTATATTCGCCTTTCTCATTAGAAATTTTACTTTAAGTAGCAAAGTTGTCTTCCTTTTATGTCTTATTTGGTCTCTATGATTGCTGTGATATAGGCAGATGTGTGTCATGGCATAGGAGACAGAGCTAGGCTTGGAAGTAGGAACTCTTGAAGTTCTTGAAGTAAGGTTGAAGTAAGGAAGTCTTACTTGCAACCATTATTAGAGGTAAAAATTAGGCAAGACACTTAACCTCTCTCATCCTGAATATAATCATATGTGAGACAAGAATGATAACAGTCCCTATCTCACAGGGATGTCATAGGGATCAAATAATAAGTGATTTGGGAACTTTGGTGAACTTTATAAAAGCTAACTATGCTCTTCATCATTATTATTAATTATTATTGTGCTTTTCACCCTCTTAAGAAAAAAAAGGTAGAGTTCTACATTTGAAATACATGAACATCTCAAAAAAGCAACCTGAAAGACAAAAGCTGAAATATAGGAGCTTGAAGCAACCGGACACAGGTGACAGGAAAGGGAGTAGAATCCTCACTAGCATTCTCTGTTAGCAAGATACCAAGGACTTGTATTTCCTGTACCCTAGATCATCTCTGATAGTCACATAAAACCATTATTTGAGGGGGGTTGTTATAAGAATAATAATGGCAAAAAGAGGAAGGGGAGAAGAAAGAGCTTATCCAACTTTTCCATATCCATTTTAACCTCCCACTAAATATGCCCTGAAGCAGTGGATTTGGCCTGTCTTTCTCTGGAATGTGAAAGTCAGATTCAAGATCAGGATAGGAAGCAAGAAGCATAGGTGGTTGTATTCTCAGACTTTGTTTAATTATAGTGTTTGGGCCCATGAGTATGAACTTGGTTTCTGTCTACCTCGCATCATCCTACAATGGCTAGTTTTAAGAGTCTCAAAAAAAAAAAAAAGAACAAACTACTGATCAACTTCAGTGTTTAAAAAAAGGTTCCTTAGCAGAAGACTCTTTCTGAAGCTCGATTAGATGAAGCTTTGGTCTCATGTGTGTGGATATACTCATCAGTACTGTAGTTCACATCCTTCTAACAAGATTCCTTACCTCAGAAGCCTCTTTTTTTATATTTCCCCAATAAATAATCCACAGAGGGCTCACTTAGGGATCTAGATCTCAGGTAAACTTCCACATTTTCCTGCTCCTCCTTTCATCATAATGCCTTTCCTCTTAGATTATTTCCAGATTGTTCTGTGTATCTTTTTTTCTGTAGAGTTGTTAACATGTTATCTATTCTGTTACACTGTTACTTGAGGGGGAGGACTTCATTCTGGTTTATTCTATTGTGTTATTCTGTTTTTGTATCTTCAGGGCTTAGCACAATGCCTGACATATAGTAGGGGTGTAATATATATTTGTTGACCTGACTTGAATGTAGTGTGCATTTCAAAGGACTATACAGACTTTCTACTATTTATTTTTCATTCTTGCTATCCCTTCTGTTCAGACAACGGGTTTCTTGGTGTCATTTTTGCATGTAGAAATAATGGCAAATAGGAAAGCACAGGTAACCTCCATCAGGAATTCCAGAGATGAAAATTCCATTCCTCTTCAGTTCAAATACTATGTTACCAATTTTCTAAATGAAAGCAATAAAAACTGATTCCATCAGTCTCATTTGCTTTTTCTTTTCCCTTAGGCTTTGGTTGTAGAGACTTCATCATGCTAAGTTAAAATCAGCAATCCAAAATGAAGGGGTTGGGTGAGATGGCTTCTGGAGTACCTGAGGATCTGAGATTTTATCATTCTGTAAATTCCATAGAGATGGACATGCAAAATGATGAGATTCATTAAACTTTTCTAAAAAAAAAAAAGTATCTAGTTGAGTTGAACTCAAACAATATGTGGCATTGAGCTATGTGGAAGTCCAGAGAGGATAACGACAACAAAAGCACAGAAAAGAGAAATATTTAAAATCCACCTTTTCTTACTTGTAAAGCTCTGTACAAGGAAATTTGATTTATACAAAAGCTCAAACTAAATGGTAATAGTATTTGGCAGTTCACTGTAGCATGGTACAGTGGAAAGAATATTGGGTTTATAGCCAGATGACCTGTATGCATACTGAAGTTGAATTTTAAAAAGTATTAATTATGTGCTTACTATGTGCCAAGCACTGTGCCAGGTGTTTAGGATACAAATAGCTAAGTGAAATAGTCTCTATCTTCAGGAAGTTCACATTATTATTGGGGTAAAAACACATAAGAGAATGGTACAGCCACTCCCCTTGTCACAGACAATGATACCATTGAGTGTTATACCATTCTAGAAGCAGAAAGAGTAAATAATGACTTGATAACATTTTCTGGATTCAAAGCAGTGAGTGGTTATGGATTTAGGGTAAACAGCATACTGTCCAGGCTATGGGGATATAATAAATGATGACCACCTGGTGCCTCCTCAATATAATGGTTAAGGTAAGTTTGCACTCTTTTAGTTACCATTCATAGCTATCAAGACCCAGGGTAGAATTCTACAGCTAAGTGGATTAGGTCTCCAGCCTTGCTCTCTCCAGGTATAGTTCAGAGGGACTATCTCAGATAAGGGAAGAAGGGCAGTTGCAAAGGCAAGTGGCAAAATATTCAGGATATATGAATAGATTTGTTAGTGACCTTGGGCAAGTCAGTTTTTTTAGCTTCCATTTCCTCATCTGGAGGAGGGAGTCAACTGAATGACCTGTGATTTCTCATTTGCTTGTAAATCTATGATGCTAGATGGCAGAGTGAGAGCAAGTATCACCTAAGCTCTAAGACAAACTCCTTCAGATACATCTAAAAAGAGAATCTGAACAAATTTTAGAGTAGGAGAATACAATAGGAGTCAGAATGTGACAGATTTCCAACCCTAGAAGATCAAAGGGAAGGATCTGTTGTGCTGAGTACAACAAGAGTTTACAGGACACAGCCTGTACCAGGGCAGACCCTGCCATACCAAAACTGAGCAGCTGATCTGATGCAGCAGCAGTACTGCAGATTCTCATATATATATATATATATATATATATATATATATATATATATATATATATATATATCATCTCAAGACAGAAGTCCAGTGAAAGTGAGCAAGAAAACTGCAGAACCCTAAAAAACTGCAGCAGCTACTCCTGAGACTATCAACCCTCAGATTAAATGTCTGTAAATCATCTACTTGAACTTCTGGGAACCAAGATGGTAGAGTGATTGGTAGATGCTTTACTGCTCACCTTGTTGACCTTGAAAAACACAGAGAATATTTCCCCAGGAAAAATCCTGGAACAGTGGTATCAGCCAAAGGGGTAAACAGTCTCTTAGCCTGTCAGTTAGGAAAATCCCAATGGGGGATCCCTCTTGCTGTGAGTGAGGCACACCAGTGCAGGACTGGAGCTGTCCTAGATGACTCCACCACAGCAAACTAGGAGGAGATCTTGAGACTGAGGGAGGTGAAGCCTGCAACTATCAACATCAGGACCCAAGGCATCTGTCAGCACCTCAGGGGAATGGAAAGGCATTAGTGCAGAAGGGATCATCAACCACTGAGCTTGCCTATGCTCTAACTCAACAGAGGAGACCTCCTGTGGCCAGACTACCCCTCCTCCACACTTAACACACCAAACTTCAGGGAAATACAGGGAAACTCAGAAAGATTTCACTTGGCCTCTGCTCTGGCACCAACCAGCTCAGCACCAGGTAAGGTGCAGCATTCTATCTCCTAGTTGAAAGAACCAGAAGCCACAACACACAAAGCTTCAAGTTCTAATTGCAAGAACTGTGGGACAGAGCTCCCTGTGACCAAAGAAGCAGAGATCCACTTTAAAAGCAAGGAACAGGGTGATCATCATGCACAAAAAGCAAACCAGAAAAAAAGAGATCATAGAATCTTTCTATAGGGACAAAGACCAAAACACAAATACCAAAATGGTCAGCATTGAGACTACATTCTCATCTGAAACTTCAGAAGGGAATATGAACTCTTTTCAAGCCCAAAGAGCATTCCCAGAAGAGCTCAAGAAGGATTTTAAAAACAAAATTAGAGAAGTAGATAAAACACTGATCAATGATTTTAAAAATATGAAAAAAAGAATTCACTGAAGAGAACAGTTCCTTAAAAAACAGAACTGGACAAATGGAAAAAGAAGTATAAAACCTAACTGGAGAGAACAACCCCTTAAAAAAGGACAATTGGGCAAACAGAAAAGGAGATGTAAAAGTCAATAGAAGAAAACAATCTATTAAAAATTAGAATTGGACAAGTTGAACCTTCTTATTAAATGAGACATCAAAAATCAAACAGAATCTAAAGAATGAAAAAAATAGAAGAAAATGTAAAATATCTCAATGGAAAAACAACTGACCCAGAAAAGAGATTGAAGGAGGAAAATCAAAGAATTATTGGTCTACCACAAAGCCATGATGAAAAAAGAAAAGCCTAGACAATATCTTCCAAGAAATTATAAAGGAAAACTGCCCAGAGTTCCTAGATCTAGAGGGCAAAATAGTTATCGAAAGAATCCATCATTCACCTCTTGAAAGAGATTCCAAATTGAAAATGCAAAGGAATATTGTTGCCAAATTCCAGAACTATCAAGGGAGGGAGAAAATACTGCAGGTAGCCAGAAACAAACAAAAAAAAAATCAGATGTCGAGGAGCTACAGTCTGGATCACATAGGACCTTGTAGCTTCTACATTAAAAGATTGGAGGGATTATAATATGATATTCTGTAAGGCAAAGGAGCTGGGACTACAACCAAGCACTCAGCAAAATTGAGCATATTATCTTAGTTAAGGTGAAGGACAGTCAATGAAACAAAGGATTTCCAGATATTTCAGGTGAAAAGTCCAGAGCTCACTAAAAAATTTGATCTTCAATCACAAGTCTCAAAAGAGGCATAAAAAGATAAAGAGGGGGAAAAAAACTTGTTATTAAATATGGGCAAACTGTTTGCATCCATATAAGGAAAGATGATATGGTTAATCTTGAGAACTGTGTATTTATTATGATATTTAAAAGGAATATACAAAGATAGAGGGAGTGAGTATAAGTAAAATGATGTGATGATAAAAAATCAATTGAAGGATGTGAAGGGATTGTAAGGGGAGAGGCAGGAGGTAAGGAGGAGGCAGGAAAAATTAAATTACATCACAGGAAGAGGCACAAAAACATATTACAATAGAGGGAAAGAGGGGAGGAAGATGAGCATCCACTGAGATTTACTCTCATCCGATTTTCTTCAAGGAGGGAACAATAAACTCAGGTAAGTATATAAATCTAACTAACTCTATAGGCGGTAGGAGGGGAAAGGAGAAAAAGGGAGGGGAGGCTAAAAGGGAGGGAAGAAATAGTGAGGGAAAAGGAGATTAAAAGTGCAGGAGCTGAAAGAAGGTAAGGAAATCTGAGGGAGGCAGTAGTCAAAAATTACAACTCTATTGTGGAAGGGAAGGGAGAAAGAAGAGCTAAAAGTATAAATGGGGGGAAAGAGGATGGAGGGAAAGATACAGATAGTGATCCTAACTGCGAATGTGAATGGGATGAACTCTTCTATAGAATGGAGGCAGAGAGCAGAATAGACCATAATTCAACAATATGTTGTTTACAAGAAATGCATTTGAAACAGAGGGATGCACACAGGGTAAAGGTAAAAGATTGGAGCAGAATATATTGTGCTTCAGCTGATGTAAAAAAAGCAGGGGTAGCAATTCTAATCTCAGACAAAGCAAAAGTAGAAATAGATCCAATCAAAAGAGATAAGGAAGGAAACTATATCCTGCTAAAAATCACTGTAGATAACAAAGCAATATCATTATTAAACATATATGCTCCAAGTGGTATAGCATCCAAATTCTTAGAGGAGAAGTTCAGGGAATTACAGGAAAAAATAGGCAACAAAACTATACTAGTAGGGACCTCAACACCCCCTTTCTGAAACTGATAAATCTAACCTCAAAACAAATGAGAAAGAAGTTAAGGAGGTGAATAAAACTCTGGATAAGGTGGATATGATAGATCTCTGGAGAAAATTGAATGGGGATAGAAAGGAAAATACCTTTTCCTCAGTGGTACATGGCACATGTACAAAAATCGACCATACACTAGGGCATAAAACCTCACAATCCAGTGCAGAAGGGCATAGATAGTCAATGCATCCTTCTCAGATCATAATGAGATAAAATTATATGCAATAAAAAGCCATGGAAAGATAAACCAAAAAATAATTGGACAGTAAACAACCTAATCCTAAAGGATGAGTGGGTTAAACAACAAATTATAGAAACAATCAACAGCTTCATTCAAGAGAGTGATGGTAATGAGACAACCTACTAAAACTTATGGGATACTGCAAAAGCACTTCTTAGGGGATGTTTTATATCATTGAAAACATACCTGAATAAAATAGAGAAAGAGGAGATCAATGAATTGGGCATGCACCTGAAACAGCTAGAAAATGAAGAAATTGAAAATCCCTAAGTAAACACCAAATTAGAAATACTGAAAACCAGAGGAAAGATTAATAAAACTGAAATTAAGAAAACTTTTGAAATAATAAAATAAAGAGTTGGTTTTATAAAAAAACAATAAAATTGAAAACCTTTGATCAATTTGATTAAAAAAAGAAGAAAACTAAACTACCAACATCAAAATTGTAAAGGGGGAACTCACCTCCAGTTAGGAGGAAATTTTAAAAAAATAATAAGAAACTGCTTTGCCTAATTGTGGGCCCATATATTTGTTACTCTAAATGACATGGATGAGTATTTTTTAAAAAAATATAAATTGCCCAGATTAACAGAAGAGGAAGTTGAATACTTAAATAACTCCATCCCTGAAAATGAAATTGAACAAGCCATCCAAGAACTCCCTAGGAAAAAATCTCCAGGGCTAGATGGATTGACAAGTTAATTCTATCAAACATTTAAAGAAAAATTAATTCCAATACATTGGAATTTGGGAAAATAGGTGAAGAAGGAGTCCTATCAAATTATTTTTAAGATACAAATATGGTTCTGATACCTATACCAGCAAGGGCCAAAACAGAGAAAAGAAATTATAGACCAATTTCTCTAACGAATATAAATGCAAAAAATTTAAATGAGATATTAGCGAAAAGAATCCAGGACTTATCATTAGAATAATACATTATAATCAGGTAGGATTTATACCAGAAATCCAGGGTTGGTTCAATATTAGGAAAACTATCAGTGTTATTAACCATACCAACAACAAGTCTAACAGAAACCACATGATTATTTCAATAGATGCAGACAATCATTCCTATTGAAATCACTGGAGAGCATAGGATTAAATGGAACTTTCCATAAAATAATAAGCAGCATCTACCTAAAACCATCAGCACGCAGTATATATAATGGGGATAAGATAGGTGTATTTCCAAAAAGATCAAGGGTGAAACAAGGATGTCTATTAACATCACTGTTATTTAATATGATACTAGAAATATTAGCTTTAGCAATGAGAAGAAAAAGAAACTGAAGGAATTAGAATAGACAAAGAAGAAACTAAATTATCACTCTTTGCAAATGATATGATGATATACTTAGAGAATTCTAGAGAATCAAGAAAAAAACTACTTGAAATAATAAACAACTATGACAAAGTTGTAGGTTACAAGATAAACCCAGATAAATCATCTTCATTTCTATATATTACTACCAAAGCCCAACAAGAGATAGAAAGAGAAATCCCATTTAAAGCTACATTAGGCACTACAAAATGTCTGGTATTCTACCTATCAAAACAAACCCAGGGAGTATATGAACACAATTACAAGGCACTTTTCACACAAATAAAGTCAGATCTAAGTAAGAGGAAAAACATCAGTTGCTTGTGGGTAGGTTGAGCTAATATAATAAAAATGACATTTCTACCTAAATTAATTTACTTATTCAGTACCACACCATTCAAACTATCAGACAATTATTTTCTAGAGCCAGGAAACTGATATAAAAATTCATCCGGAAGAACATTAGTTCCAGAATATCAAGGGAACTAATGAAAAGAAAGGCTAGGGAAGGTGGCCTAGCCCTACCAGAACTCAAATTGTATTACAAAGCAGCAATAATCAAAACCCCTTGGTACTGGCTAAGAAATAGAGTGGTACATTGGTGGAATAGGTTAGGTACAAAAGACACAATAGTCAATGAATATGGCAATCTATTCTTTGAAAAAACCAAGGACCTCAGCTTCTGGGATAAGAACTCACTGTTTGACAAAAATTGCTGGGAAAACTGGATTTTCCCAGTTTTGTGTTAGAAACTAAGTGTAGTTCAATGTGTGACACCATACAGAAGAATAAAGTCCAAATGATTACATGATCTAGGTATAAAGACTGATACTATTAAAAAAAATTGGAGAGCAATGAAAAGTATATTTCTCAGATTTATGGAGAATGGAGAAATTTTTTTTCCCAAACAGGAGACAGAAAACTTTATGAAGTACAAAATGAATAATTTTTATTATATTAAATTGAAAAGCTTTTGCACAAACAAAACCAATGCAACCAAGATTAGGAGGGAAGCAGAAAACTGGGAAAGAATTTTTGCAACTGGTGTCTATGATAAAGACCTCATTTCTAAAATATATAGAGAACCAAGTCAAATATACAAGAATACAAGTCATTTCCCAATTGATAAATGATCAAAGGATATAAATAGGCAGTATACAGAGGAAGAAATCAAAGCTATTTATAGTCATATGAAAAAATGCTCTAAATCATTATTGATTAGAGAGATGCAAATCAAAACAACTCTGAGGTACCACATCACACCTATCAGATTGGCTAACAAGACAAAACAGGAAGATGATAAATGCTGGAGAGGATGTGGGAGAATTGGAACACTAATTCATCGTTGGTGGAACTGTGAGCTGATCCCACCATTCTGGAGAGCAATTTGGAACTTTGCCCAAAGGGCTACAAAAATGTGTATATCCTTTGACTGAGCATCGTTTCTAGAATTGTATCCCAAAGGGATCATGATAATGGGAAAGGTTCCCACATGCAAAATATATATATACACACACACACACATATATATTTATAGCAACTCTGTTTGTAGTGGCCAAATACTGGAAATTAAGGGGATGCCCATCAGTTTGGGAATGGCTGAACAAGTTGTGGTATATTAATGTAATGGAATATCATTGTGCTATAAGAAATGATGAACAGGAAGACTTCAGAGAGGTTTGGAAGGACTTATATGAACTGATGTTGAGTGAAAGGAGCAGAACCAGAAGTAACAACCACAGTGTACAAGAAATTTTTCTGGTAGACTTAGCCCTTCACAGCAATGCAAGGACCTAAAAACAATTCCCAATGGACTCTTGAGGCAAAATGCCTTCCCTATTCAGAGAAAGAACTATGGAATTGGATCAGAGAATGAAGGAGACCATTTTCTTGTGTGTTATGTTTTGTTTTGTGTAGAATCTATTTAAGATTGCATGCCATCTTGGCGAGGGAGGTGAGCAGAAGGAAGGGAATAGGAAGAGGGAGGGGGGAAAATCTGACATATATGGAAGTGATTGTAGAAAAGAGCAAACAAATAAATTAATTAATTAAAAAATAAATCTATGATGGTATAATCCTCGTGTGGACTTCAATATTCTTACCTATCAAACAAAGGGATTGCACTAGAAACTAAGTGGCCTGGGAGGCACCTTCTAGCTTTGAGGAGATATGATTGTATAATTGTGAATTAACTTCAGGTCATATATCACTGAATTCTTGAATAAGCTATCCTCCTTGAATAATTTACCCGCTATTGTTGTGTGTGTATATATGTATGTGTGTGCGTGTGTGTGTGTGTGTGTGAGAGAGAGAGAGAGAGAGAGAGAGAGAGAGAGAGAGAGAGAGAGAGAGAGAGAGAGAGAGAGAAAGACAGAGACAGAGAGACAGAGACAGACAGAGAGACAGAGAGATGGAAAGACACAGAGACAGACAAAGAAAAGAAGAGAGAAAAACAATGAAATAAAGACAAAGAGAGGAGTAACAGAGAGAGAGAGAAAGTAATGGAGAAGGAAGAGAAAAACACATTTATAACTTTTCCATAAATGCAAAAACTAAGAAACTGTAGGTCACAGAACTGTAGATTTAGAGCTAGAGGCCATTGTTTCCAACTTCCTTATATAAGACAAGGAAACTATTCCCTCTCTTCTTTTTTTTTTTATTCCTTCCTCAGATATCCTGTTAGTGGTCTTTTCAATGTTTTCCAATTTCAAGACTTGCATTTTACTATTAAGGAATGAGCAATAATTTTACTTCCTGCTGCGTCACTCTCAACCTCATTCCTTTTTTTCACCTAGTGATTAATTAGAATATATGGTAGCAATAGAATGTCAGTTTTATTTTGTTTGTTTATTTTGGGGAGGGTGGATGGGTATATTTGTCCACACAGTTGCTTCTGTGTAACTGATGCTGGTTCACATTGGTCTTCATTATTCTTGAAACACTTGACTCTTTTACAGAAACATTTGACACAATATCTCTAAAAGTCATTGGAGGGTGCTCTTTAAGAGCTACAACTTATGCGTATTCCCTTGGATTCTCTCTCTCTCTCTCTGTATGTATATACGTATGTATGCACACACATGTACATATATATGTACACACATATATACACATATATGCATAGATATAGATATATATTATAGAGTGAGAGAAAAGGAGAGAGAATTAATTAGAAGGAAAACAGGTTCAACCCAATTTCATCTGGGCAAGGTCAGATTTTCTGTGTCAAGAAACTGGCAAGAGAAGCAGATACACAGGATCATTCTTCTTACAAAATGAATTGATATGCAAATAATTATTTACCTCAGATAATTCATACATTCCTTTAAATAGTTGTGTCATTGAATTGTTAACTTCCTTGTCCATGGTCTCACTGTTAAATTCTTCCTGACTCCAATGTTAGCTCTCCACCTACTACGAAATATTCTCTCTCAGAGAGACACACAAATGCATATCTATATAAATCTTCAAATAGAAACCATGAATCCATTGTGATACCTTCATAATTACTCAAAAATATGAATATGAATATTTATATCAAAAGAGAGAGGGTCAGTAAGCTGCTAAATAGCCTTGTGTTATCATTGTCTTTACTGAACTATAAAGACAAGAAACAAACAGAGTTGCCCAGATGTGATCTGTTTGGGGAAAAATTGAAATTATAATACTACCTCCATATTCTTCAATGATTAACAGATATAGAAGCAGATTCTGGGAAGATGGTGGAGTAGGTCTGAAAATTAAGGGCTCTAATGATGTTTTCTCCCACAAAAGAAATAAAATAAATGCCTCAGGGCAAACATTGAACAGTGGAAATAAATAAGAGTAATGAGGTCCTTTTGGGAAAAATCAGAGAAGATCTGGAGAAAAGTCCCAGGATGAGGTTTGGATCTTGTAAAGAGTAAACACTTCCAGTCTAGGTCTACTCAAACAACAATAGCAAGCCTTGGGATGAGATGGGTTGGGAGGCTGCCCCAGCCACAGGATTTTTTACTCCTGTGACAGTTAGGGGAGCTGAGTGTCTGAGTTGGGGAAGATCAAGGAAACTTCTGCTGACAAGGAATGCCATATACTGTTGTGCTATGGAGTTATGGCTGGGAGTGTGGGGAAGTAGGAGCTAGCACATAAATAGTGGATGCAGAAGTAACGATACAGGGTGGACATTTACTGGAGGCTGGAGGTCCTGGTTTTCACTCTAGGCCAGAGGGGAGAATCAAAGGAAAATCTAAGTCCAGAGGCACCATCCCTCATATACCAGGACTAGAAGTGATTATAAAAACTAAGCAGCTAAAATTAAAACAAAAAATGAACATGCAAAGAAGAAAGAATCCAACCATAGAGAATTACTATGAGAATAGAAAAGACCAGGGTTCATTTTCTGAGAAGGATATTAAAGCAGAGAAAACTCTTTTCTACCCCAAAGAGTAACATCAAATATTGCCTGCTCCCCCCAAAAAAATTCAAAGAAGAATTTAAAAAAGAATATAAAAATCAAATGCAAGAGAATGAGAGAAAAATTAAAAAAAAGAACAATCTAAGAAAAACAAGGAGATAGGGAGGAGTGAGAGCAGTGACTCACCTAAACTCTCAGACAAACTCCTCCAGGTACCTCTGAAAGGAGAATCTGACCAAATTTTGGAGGTGCTGAATCAAGTGGGAGACAGACGGTGAGGGATTCGGAGCTCAGGTGGGACTGGAAGGTCCACGGGAAGGATCTGTTCCGCAGGGGTGAACCCACAGCGCACAGCGCAGCATGGCCAGCGCAGCACGGCCAGCGCAGTGGAGCAGAAGAGATCCGAGAAACCTGAGTGGTGGGCAGAACCAGAGGAGCGGCACCCAGGGCGGGAGAAAAGCCAAACCGAGTCAGTGAGAGTTGCTGAGCGCCAGATATCAGCGCAGCAGCTCCTGAGACCTTCAGCCCGAAGATCAAACTCCGGTAAGTCACCTACTTGAACTTCCGGGAGCCAGGATGGCAGAGTGATCAGCTAATGCTCTCTCCTTCCCCCTCGATGACCGTGAAAGAACCATAAAATATCTCCCCAGAAAAATCCCAGATCAGTAGAATTGGAAGAAGGAGACCAATAGTCTCATAACACCTGAGACAAGGAAAATAGCTAAGGAGGATTCCACATATGGTGGCAGAGGCAAACCTGAAGGACAGAGGACCCAGGGCAGAGAAAATTCGCACTAGGAACCAGGCAAGCCTCAGCACCAGGAGAGGAGCCCCAGGAGGGGTGGGAACACGCATTAGCATCTAGGTGTGCCTCAGCTGTCCAGGGGAATCAGAAAGACAATAGGGCAGTTGGGATTACCAGCTCCTGAGATTGCCTTTGCCTCAATTCAGCTGAGGAAATCTCCTGGGACTAGACCACTCCTTCCCCACACTTAACAAGCTAAACCCAGGGCTGATCAGGGAAACACCAAACAAATACCTGCTTTTAGCTTTTTCACACATCAGCTCAGCAAAAAGTTCTCTAGCTTCTGACTGAAAGAACCAGAAGCCACAACACTCAATCAAAATCATGAACAGGAAAAAGAAGAGGGCCGAAAGAACCATAGAATCTTTCTATGGGGATAAGGACCAAAACACAAGCCCCAAAGAGGTCACAGCTGAGACTGTACTTCCATCTGAAACTTCAGAAGGGACTATGAACTACTCGCAAGTACAAGCAGCTCTCCTGGAACAGCTGAAGAAGGAAATAGAAGATAAACTGGCCAATGATTTTAAAATTATTAAGAAAGAATTCACTGATGAGAACATCTTCCTGAAAAGGAAAATTGAACAAATGGAAAAAGAAGTTCAAAAATTAACTGGAGAAAATAGCTTCTTAAAAGGAAAAATTGAGCAGATGGAAAAAGAGATACAAAAGTTAACAGAAGAAAACAATGTGATGAAGATTAGAATTGGGCAAGTAGAAACTAACGACTCAATGAGACAGCAAGAATCAGTCAAACAAAATCTAAAGAATGAAAAAATAGAAGAAAATGTAAAATATCTAATTGGAAAAGCAACTGACCTGGAAAATAGATCCAGAAGAGAAAACTTAAGAATTATTGGCCTGCCAGAAACCCAGGATGGAGAAAAGAGCCTGGACAATATCTTCCAGGAAATCATCAAGGAAAATTGCCCAGAAGTACTAGATTCAGAGGGCAAAATAGTCATCGAAAGAATCCACTGTTCCCCTCCTGAAAGGGACCCCAAACTCAAAACCCCAAGAAATATAGTTGCCAAATTCCAGAGCTATCAAGTGAAGGAGAAAATATTACAAGCAGCCAGAAAGAAACAATTTAAATATCAAGGAGATACAATCAGGATTACACAGGACCTTGCAGCTTCTACATTAAAAGATCGAAAGAATTGGAACCCAATATTCCGTAAGGCAAAGGAGCTGGGACTGCAACCAAGGATCAACTACCCAGCAAAGTTCAGCATAACATTTCAGGCAAGGAGAAAGTCATTCAACGAAGTAAGGGATTTCCAGAGTTTCCTGACCAAAACGCCAGAACTTAATAGACAATTCGATCTTCAAATGCAGGTCTCAAGAGAATCATAAAAAGGTAAACAGTGGGGGGGGGGGGGGAACAACTTGCTACTCAATGAGGGCAAGTTGTTCACCTCCCTATAAGGGAAGATGATATCTGTTTATCTTGAGAACTGTGCATCTATTAAGAAATATAAAAGGGATAAGCATAGGGGGAACGGGTATAAAGTAAATGATATCATGATAAAAAATGTGATTTAAGTATGAGAAGGGAGTGTAATAGGAGGTGTGAAAAGGAAGAAGCAGAAAATGGCAAATTACATCACAAGAAGAAGTACAAAATCATAGTAGAGGGAAAGAGGGGAGGGAGATAAGCATTGTGTGAGAGGTACTCTCATCGGATTTGTTTAAAGGACGGAACAATAAACTTAAGTAGAAAATCCTAACTAGCTCTATAAGCAGTGGGAGGGGAAGGGGAAAGAAAGGGGAGGGAGGCAAAAGGGAGGGAAGAAGCAATAAGAGTAAAGGGGAGTAAAAGGGAGGGGGGCTAAAAGAAAGAGGGGAAGGTGGCAAGAGGAGGTGGTGAAAAGTAAATACTAGTGAGGAGAGGAAGGGAGACAGCAGAGCTAAAAGCACAAATGGTGGGAAAGAAGATGGAGGGAAATACACAGATTGTAATCATAACTGTGAATGTGAATGGAATGAGTTCTCCCATAAAACGGAGATGGATAGCAGAATGGATTAAAAGCCATAATCCAACAATATGCGGCTTACAAGAAACACATTTGAAACGGGGGGATACACATAGGATAAAGGTTAAAGGATGGAGCAGAATATATTGTGCTTCAGCTGATGTAAGAAAGACAGGAGTAGCAATCCTAATCTCAGACAAAGCAAAAGCAGAAATAGATCTAATCAAAAGGGATAAGGATGGAAACTATATCCTGCTAAAAGGCACCATAGACAATGAAGCAATATCATTACTAAACATGTATGCTCCAAGTAGTATAGCATCCAGATACTTAGAGGAGAGATTGAGGGAGTTGAAGGAAGAAATTGACAGCAAAACTATACTAGTGGGGGACCTCAACCTCCCTCTTTCTGAACTTGATAAATCTAACCTCAAAATAAACAAGAAAGAGGTTAAGGAGGTAAATAAAACTCTAGATAAGGTAGATATGATAGATCTTTGGAGAAAATTGGATGGGAATAGAAAGGAATATACCTTTTTTCTCAGCAGTACATGGAACATTTACAAAAATTGACCATGTACTAGGACATAAAAATCTCAAAATCCAGTGCAGAAATGCAGAGATAATCAGTGCATCCTTCTCAGATCATAATGCAATAAAAATTATATGTAATAAAAGGCCATGGAAAGATAAAGCAAAAATCAGTTGGAAACTAAATAATTTAATCCTAAAGAAGGAATGGGTTAAAGAAGAAATCATAGAAACAATCAACAACTTCATTCAAGAGAATGACAATAATGAGACAACCTACCAAGTCTTATGGGATACTGCAAAAGCAGTTCTTAGGGGAAGTTTTATATCTTTGAATGCCTACCTAAATAAAATAGAGAAAGAGGAGATCAATGACTTGGGTATGCAGCTGAAACAGCTAGAAAAAGAACAAATTGAAAATCCCCAAGAAATACCAAATTGGAAATACTGAAAACCAAAGGAGAGATTAATAAAATTGAAATTAAGAAAACTATTGAATTAATAAATAAAACCAATAGTTGGTTTTATGAAAAAACTAACAAAATTGATAAACCTTTGGTCAATTTGATTAAAAAAAAGAAAGAAGAAAATCATATTACTAATATTAAAAATGAAAGGGGTGAACTCACCTCCAATGAGGAGGAAATTAAAACAATAATTAGAAATTATTTTGCCCAACTTTATGCCCAAAAATTCGTTAATCTAAATGAGATGGATATTTTAAAAAATACAAATTGCCCAGATTAACAGAAGAGGAAATTGAATACTTAAACAACCCCATCTCAGAAAAAGAAATTGAACAAGCCATCAATGAACTCCCTAGGAAAAAATCTCCAGGACCAGATGGATTCTCAAGTGAATTCTATCAAATCTTTAAAGAACAGTTAATTCCAATACTATATAGACTATTTGGGAAAATTGGGGAAGAAGGAGTCCTCCCAAATTCTTTCTATGATACAAATATGGTTTTGATACCCAAGCCAGGAAGAGATAAAACAGAAAAAGAAAATTATAGACCAATTTCTCTAATGAATATAGATGCAAAAATTTTCAACAAGATTTTAGCAAAACGAATACAGCATCTTATCAAGAGAATAATACATTATGATCAGGTAGGTTTCATACCAGGAATGCAGGGCTGGTTCAATATTAGGAAAACTATTAGCATTATCAATCATATCAACAACAAAACCAACAAAAACCACATGATTATCTCAATTGATGCAGAAAAAGCTTTTGACAAAATACAACACCCATTCCTATTAAAAAACACTGGAGAACATAGGAATAAAGGGAACTTTTCCATAAAATAATAAGCAGTATCTACCTAAAACCTTCAGCAAGCATTATATGCAATGGAGATAAGCTAGAGGCATTTTCAATAAGGTCAGGGGTGAAACAAGGATGCCCATTATCACCATTATTATTCAATATGGTACTAGAAATGTTAGCGGGTAGCAATTAGACAAGATAAAGAAATTGAAGGAATAAAAATAGCCAAAGAAGAAACTAAGTTATCACTCTTTGCAGATGATATGATGATATATTTAGAGAATCCCAGAGATTCAAGTAAAAAGCTACTTGAAATAATAAACAACTTTGGCAAAGTTGCAGGTTACAAAATAAACCCACACAAATCTTCTGCATTCCTATATATTAGCAACAAAGTCCAACACCAAGAGATAGAAAGAGAAATCCCATTTAAAGCTAGAGTAGACACTATAAAATACTTAGGAGTTTACCTGCCAAAACAAACCCAGGGGATTATACGAACACAATTATAAGACACTTTTTGCACAAATAAAGTCAGATTTAAGTAAGTGGAAAAACATCAGTTGTTCATGGGTAGGCCGAGCTAATATAATAAAAATGACAATTCTACCTAAATTAATCTACTTATTTAGTGCCATACCAATTAAACTATCAGATAATTATTTTCTAGAGCTGGATAAAATAATATCAAAATTCATTTGGAAAAACAAAAGGTCCAGAATATCAAAGGGACTAATGAAAAGAAATGCTTGGGAAGGTGGCCTAGCGCTACCAGACCTCAAATTGTATTATAAAAGCAGCAATTATCAAAACCACTTGGTATTGGCTAAGAAACAGAGGGGTAGACAAATGGAATAGGCTTGGCACTCAAGACACAGTAGGCAAGGAATATAGCAACCTCCTGTTTGATAAACCCAAAGATCCCAGCTTCTGGGATAAGAACTCATTGTTCGACAAAAATTGCTGGGAATACTGGTTAACTGTGTGGCGGAAATTAGGCATAGACCCATGCCTGACACCGTACACAAGAATAAAGTCCAAATGGGTACATGATTTAGGTATAAAGATTGATACCATGAATAAACTGGAGAAGCAAAGGTATAGTGTATTTATCAGATTTATGGAGAGGGGAAGAATTTTTTTCTAAAGAAACGATAGAAAGCATTATGAAATGCAAGATGGATAATTTTGATTACTTTAAACTGAAAAGTTTTTTCACAACCAAACCCAATGCAACCAAAATTCGGAGGGATGTAGTAAATTGGGAAAAAATTTTTACAGCTAAGCTCGGGGGATAAAGGCCTCATTTCTAGAATATATAGAGAACTGACTCAAATATATAACCATCCAAGTCATTCCCCAATTGATAAATGGTCAAAGGATATGAACAAGCAATTTTCAGAGGAAGAAATCAAAAATATCTATAATCATATGAAAAAGTGCTCTAAATCACTATTGATTAAAGAGATGCAAATCAAAACAACTCTGAGGTACCACATCACACCTGTAAGATTGGCAAACATGACAGAACAAGAAAATGATAAATGCTGGAGAGGATGTGGGAGAGTTGGAACACTAATTCATTGTTGGTGGAGCTGTGAGATCATCCAACCCTTCTGGAAAACGGTTTGGAAGTATGCCCAAAGGGCTACAAAAATGTGCATACCCTTTGACCCAGAAATATCGCTACTAGGATTGTATCCCCAAGAGATTATAAAAACGGGAAAGGGGTCCCACGTGTACAAAAATATTTATAGCAGCACTCTTTGTGGTAGCCAAAAACTGGAAGTCAAGGGGATGCCCATCAATTGGGGAATGGCTGAATAAATTATGGTATATGAATGTAATGGAGTACTATTGTGCCATAAGAAATGATGAACAAGAAGACTTCAGGGAGGCCTGGAAGGACTTATATGATCTGATGCTGAGCGAAAGGAGCAGAACCAGGAGAACTTTGTGCACAGCAACGACCACAGTGTGCGAGAGTTTTTTCTGGTAGATTTGGAACTTTGTAATAACACAAGAACTTACTGAGGAAAAAAAAAAATCCTAATGTCGGTCTTCTAAGGTAAAATGCCTTCCACACTCAGAGAAAGAAATGTGGAAGTCACTTGCAGAATGTAGCAGATCATGTTTGTGTGTGTGTGGGTTTCAGTGTATTATGTGTTGATTTGTTATATGATTTCTTCCATTTATTTTAGTTCGACTACCTAGCATGAATATAGTGAAAATGTGCTCAATAGGAAAGTATATGTAGAACCTAAACAGAATTGTATGCTGTCATGGGGAGGGAGGGGGGTATTGGGGGAAGGGAGGGGGGGGATAAAATCTTAACTTTAAGGAAATGATTGTAAAACATTAAAAATAATAATAATAAAAAAAAACAACCAAGAGATTGTCCAAAAATAAATTCTAGATCAAGACATTGTGATCTTCAGGGGTTCATAGGACTGTCAACCAAGCTCAGTTTTCAAATGTGAAGGATGTCCTTTGTAACTTGATCTTCCAGGGTTGGATATCAGCTTTTGGATAGACAGCTTTTGGATAGACAGCTTTTAATAGAAGCTGTATAATATGCTGTGTCAACAAGCATATTTATGCTTGTTCATATGTCTATGAATGTTCATAAATAAAAAGTTTTCAGCATTAAGGGAGAAATAATAACATAAATGTGCATTCAAAAATATTGGTTCATATGCGTCTGATCTTCTATGATATATAAGTAAGTTAGCAAACAAAAGTAAGGAAGATAAAACTCTTAAGGAATACATTATATAAAATCAGAATACACTAAAAAAAAAAAGAAAAACAAGGAGATAATGAAAAAGAAGTAAACCAATCAGAATAGGAGATCCATGACTTAAGGAAGAAAATAACTCCTTGAAAATTGGAACTGGGCAAGCCAGCAATGTTATATAGATAAAGAAATGTTAAAATGAAACACAAAGAATGAATAAAAAAGAAGAGAATTTGAAACATCTCATCAGAAAAACAACTTCTCTGGAGAAGAGATCAAGAAGAGAAAACATAAGAACAATCAGACTACATGAAAGCTATCGTAACAAAAAATGCATATACAAGATATAATAAAGAACATTTTCCTGAAGCATTAGAACAACTGGGGAAAGTAAAACAGACAGAATCCCCTGAATACTATCTGAAAGAGATACTATGAGAAAAACCTGGGAATATTACAGTCAAATTCTGAAGCTCTCAGCTCAAGGATAAAATATTATGAGTAACAAGAAAAAACTTAAGTAAGGTGATGTCACAGTTAGAATCACACAAGATCAAGCAGTAGTAACATTAAAAGATAGTAGGTCTTAGACTACTATATATCAAAGAGCAAAAGAACTGGAGTTCCAGCTGAAAATATCATACCTAGCAAAGGTAAGCATAATCCTAAATGGGAAAAATGTATATTTCATGAATTGCCAGACTCTCAGTACTTTGTTAAAAAACAAAGAAAACAAAAAAAACAACTAAACTCAATAGATTTGACATACAAGAGAAATAAAAAGTATATAACAAAGACTAATCACAAGGAACTCAAGAACAGACTGTTTACCTTTTATTGTGTAAAATGTAAAATGCATATCTAAGATTGTTATTAATAATTGGGTAGTTCATAAGAAAGATTGAGGTAGACCTGAGTATGATATGACTTTACGAAGTAAAACCATTTAGAAACAGATGAGAAGAGTAACTATACAATTGAGATGTGAAAGGAGGAACCAACACAGAGGAATTAGTTCTAGAAATGTACTTTCTTTGGAAATGGGTTCAAGAGGGTACACACACACACACACACATACACACATACACACATGTGTATGCATATATCTACATATATTTAAAAAAACATGCTTCATTGTAGCCTTCTGGGGTTGGGAGGAAAGAAGGTAAGGGTACAAAGTGAAAAGTGCATGCAGAGAACAAAAGAAAACTTACAAGGAAGCAAAGATGGACAGTCAATGTGTATTGTCTATTATATAGGCTTTCTTGAAATGGAAATTTTTTGGTATATATTTTGAATCCTCTCATGTTCTACTGTGCACATGGCATGCTTTTTTTCTTATTTTGTATTTAAGTTTTTGATGTGTCAGTTTATAATATGTTTCTTTTTTCTGGAATATTTAAGTTTTACTATTTAAGTCTAAAATTAAAAAAAAATTAACAGATATAAAAATAAGAAGAGGTAGCTATTTAATTGACTTAAACCAGTTTCACCATCATATTCTCCTGGTTCTTTTCTGATTTAAGGGAAGTGATTATTGGTTACAGCTTTCTTCTAAGTGTCATCTTCCCATGATGCCAGTTCAATATTGAAATAAACATTCATACATGAAATGCCACAATTCAGGATGCCATATTTCACTGATTTTTGATCCTTTTGATTATCTATAGTAATATTGGTTATTTGAATGGGAATTTACCACTAAATTGTTAATAAAGGAAAAGAAGTAAGATGTCTCATTCTCTCCTGTCCTTCAATTTATCTATAGAAGAGGCTGCTGTTTGATATAAATCATTAAATTATTTTTAATCACCCTTAAACTTCAAAGAAAATCAAACATTTTGCAACTTAAAAAAAATTAATGAGCACATTAACTCAAAGGGTATTTCTGAAGGGCATGAGCATGTCATAATAGAAGACAGAAATGAAGTGGCTTTACACAGACATAGAAGACCTAATTAAAACAGTATAATGGAACCTATATAAGACTGTATGCTATCTCAGGGAGAGAGTTGGGAAGGAAAGGCAATGAGGGGGTGGGAAGGGAGAAATCTAAGATATATGGAAGTGATTGTCAAATACTGAAAACAAATAAAATAATGTAATTTAAAAAAAAAAAGCAGTATAATGATCCCTTCTGCTAGGAATCATTCTTTATCTTATGTAGAATAGCTCACAAGTAGCAAGTTATAAAAAAAGTTTGAAGAATCTTAGAGATTTCATCATTTATATTTATTTAAGACAAATGCACAGGGACTCTAACCTTTAGGAAGTTTTTTTTTTTCCCCCTGCACTCAAACCTAAATTTCCCTCTTTATAACATCTACTAATTGCTCCTACTTAATCCCTCTGAGGTCAAACAATGACTGCAATCCTCCTTGCTCTAATACTTGACAGCTTTCAGATCTGCTCTGATTATTATTCTTTTCTTCATGATAAATGTCACTAGTTCCTTCAATCTTCCTATATCATAATCTCAAGACTTTTTTTCCTTTCTGCTTGTCCTACTCTAGACACTGTTCAGTTTATCTTCTTCTTAGAAATATTAATAGAAAAGATGTAATTTTTAAAAAATAGGAAATATTCCAGTATCTTAAAATGATTCATAGATTTAGTCTTGGAATAGATTGTAGCCTAATTATCTTATTTTAAAGAATAGGAAATCAAAGTTCAGAGAAGTTAAATCACTTTTCCAAGGTCACATAGGTATCTGGTAACCTAAATAGTAGTTGAAGTATTCAAATTCCAAATCTATAATTCCTTCCTTTCCAGGATGCTCTCCTGAATCTCCACACAAAATTTTCTACTTTAAGCCATAGAGACTTTTTCATCCGTGAAGTTCATCCCACTTTTGGACTATTTCTTATATTGGAAGTATCCTCCACCCATGACACCTTTGTTCAGGACTGGTAAATTCCTATAAGAAGCTCCAATTTAAATTTCCAGGACCCTCATGAAATTATTCCTCTCTAGTTCATAATACTGATCTCTGCACTTTGTCTCTCATACCCCTGGGGGTCAGTAATTGAATGTTTTTCCTCTATCCGGTTTTGTTTTGTTTTCTTTTTAGCATTGTTTTCCCTCAGTAGACTAAAAGCTCCTTGAGGGCAGGAACCAACATTCTTCCTGTATTTGTTTTCTCAGCACTTAGCACCATGTTTGATATCTCAGTAAGTGCTTAATAGATACTGATTTACTTAACCTTCCCTTATATTTCATTCGCTCCTTATTAATGAACAAAAATAAATGATCAGAATTATTTTCATTTGAATGTCATGCTAACATTTTCAGAAGATAAATAGTAGTCTCTCAAAAGCAGACATTATGGACATGTATACATTTGTCATGAGAATTATTTTTTAATCAAGTATGTTGACTCATACTGACCATAGAATTACTATACTTCAGTCTTTCTCTCTTGTTATTGTTCAGCCATGTCCAACCATTTGTGACCCTGTGAACCCAACTGTCCATAGAGTTTTCTTGGTAGGTTTTGCTGGAGAAGTGGTTTGCCATGCTCTTTCTCCAGTCTTATGCAGGCAGAGGTTAAGAGAATTGCCCAGGGTTAAAAAGCAAGTATTTGAGCCAGATTTGAACTCTGGTCTTTCTGACTCCAAAACAAGTACTCTGTCTACTGTTTTACCTAACTTCTCTCAAAAGTTGTTGCTCAGTCACGTCTGATCTATGTGACCCCATGGGAAAAAAAAAAAATCATGGGGTTTTATTGGAAAAGATACAAGAGTTGTTTGCCATTTCCTTTTCCAGTGTTCCCCCATTTTACATGACTCAAATAGGAGTTAAGTGACTTGCTTAGGGTCACACAGATAATAATCGTCTGAGACTGGATTTGAACTCATATGTTTCTAACTCCAATCTTATTACTGTATCCACTGCACCTCATAGCTGCCCCACTCCAACTGGCTTGCTTAGGTTAAAATAGATGAAACTTTATGTGTCAGAAGCAGAACTTGAACCCAGGTCTTTCTGGCTTCAAGAACAGCTTCCTTTCTGTCATGTCATATTGATTCATGATAGATAGCACCAACATTTCTGAATATAAGAAAATAAACTTTTTAACGTTAAAAAGATTACACTCAGCTGGATTATATGAGCAACTCAACACTGGTGAAGTCTAAAAGGACTTCTTAATGAATCCTGGGGCCTCTAAGACATACAGTTGAATCAAAGGACTCAGAGAAACTGATGCTAAAACTGGTCTATTTCATCAATTAACACTGTGTAGGCTACATGTAAGATAGGATGCAAAACACAGAGAGAATGTCTATATTGCCTGTCTATTCAGGTGTCTGATAACAGGAGATTCTTTGGCTGGGCATTTTCAATTCATCCTTGAAAGTATGTTGGGAAGTCAAATATACTTATTGAAAAAATAAAGGAAAGAGAATACAGAAAAATATGACTTTATTAAGCAAACTAGTTGTGACTTGAGCCACTATACAGAGTCTACATATAATTTCTTGTTTGAATGACCTAACATATTTTTTTTTTCCTAAAAGGGGAATATTTGCTCTAAGAATATGGAGATCAATGAACCTGAGTTTAAATAAATTTGATTTTCTGGGACTAATGAAATAAAAATAAGTTTTCCAAATACTAGAAATTTTTTTTAACCAATACATGACCAATTTTATGTTTCGCTGTCACATTCTCTTCTGACCACACTCAGTACATGAGAAAGCACTTTGCCTAACTAAATAAGTAAAATCCATTACTATTTTCATACCAGAATAACTATGTTTGGACATATAATTGAAATACTACGTATGATCACATTCCCAACTTAAGACAAAAATAAACTCTAATGTTTTATTTCTTAATTGGTGTGGCATCAAAGGTAACTTATTTTTAAACTGGGTACCTGAAATCAGTTACTTTTATTCAGATCTTTCTTGTGAAGTAAATATTCTCTAATTACCAAGAAAACTGTATAACTGTTAATTTCAGTTGTCATAATTTTCCTCATGAACTCAGTTGCACAATGCTTTGCAAGACCACTGGCTCGTTGATTTAGAGTTGAGGGGGATCCTAGAAGTCACCTAATATCACTCCTTCATTTTGCAGAGAAGGCAATACAGGGGAAAGAAGATTAAATGACTTATCTGTATAGTGCTCTGTCCAAGGTAACGCCTTCCAAGGTATACAAATCAGAGTTTACTTTTAGATTCATGTGCTATTTCTTGTCTAGCCAACATCCCTGAATTGTATCCTTAAGAAGTGTCTGGGACTCTATCCAAAATAGAAATCTAGATAAATGGCACCTGTGGCATCCTTCTGATTGGTACCTCTACTAATTCTTTCACAAATGGAAATGAGATGAAAATGTCAAGACCTGCTCTTAATGAAGCCCTGTTAACTTTTCTGCATAGAAGGGTCCCTTAGTGTACCAGAAATTATTCCTTGACATCAGGAAATTTCCTGTTTTTCTAATTTTTCCACACTTTTCCCATTAGCAATAACCTTTTATTTTTTTTTTTTAATAAACTTGTTGCAGAAAATTGATGTTTGATTGGTAGAACCATAATAGGGTAAGGATTGGTGATTTTCTTGTCTACTATCTGATGTTAGAAGAAATCTATCTTTGTACTAAATAGGAGAGTAAATAGGACTTTAAGATCTTGTATGTCCTGGGACTGAGGACACTGCAGAATTTACACACACACACACACACACACACACACACACACACACACACACACACACACACACACTCACATGGAAATGTTCTTGTAAGAGAAAAAAAATTCCCTTCTTCAACTATGCATTCACAAAGTCAGTCTGGTATAGTGGAAAGTGTGTGCAGTCATAATAACAGGATGGCCTGGCTTTAAATCCCATTTCAGACACAGGGAAGCTAGGTGACTCGGGACAAATCACTTTGCCTCTCTGAATGTTTCTTCATATATAACATGTGGTGATAATAATTCCTATAGTATTTGTAATTCAGGCAGCTAGGAGACATAATGGTAGACTTCTGCACTTGTAATCAGAGAGATCTCAATTTAAATCTAGCCTGAGACACATTAGCTATGTGACCCTGGGCATGCCATTTAACCTCTATTTTCCTCAGTTTCTTCACATGCAAATTGGATAATAATAGCATCTGCCTCCTAGGGTGGTTGTAGCAACAAAATGAGATATTTATAAAGCACTTCACAAATTTTAAAGTACTATTAAATCATCATTATCATCATCATCATCATCATCATCATCATCATCATCATCATCATCTTTATAACCTATATCCAGTGGTTGCTGTGAGTCTAAAATAAGAAGATATATGAAAAAAATACAAACTTGAAAATGACTTTGTAATTTCATTCATATCATTATATTTAGCCCACGGTCAAAATATTTTTTTCTAGCACCCTTTATTACATTGTTGTAGTATACTGACATTATAGAAACTCATATCCTTATGGCTCTGTTATGTCAGCTGTATTCTAGCCACACATTCCCCATCCTTTTCTATGCGAAGGAATTTTTGAACCCAAGTGAAGTGAAATTAGTCCTATGCTATTCCATCTATTTAGACGAATAGCATCCAAAATTTGACTAGTTCTCTGTAAGTTTGTCTTGTAAATGAAATGTTTGAAAAGTTGAGTACAAACCCACCCACTTATGGAACCATAAGAAAGCTATAGCCTACATGAGCTACAAGACTTATTCCTGAGTCATATGTATAAGAATTACATTAGTGGATGGAGTTATCTTACTGAAAGTGCCCTAAACTGATGAAATCAAAAATTAATTTTCCTATCATAAATTTATGAAATTATAAAAAGAAAGCATGATTATTGTTTCAGAGGAACATTTATCCCACTAAAAGTATTAAAACATGACAAGCATTTGAAATCTAAGAATAAAAAAATAAGCAGGTTCATTCAATTTCAACAGACATAAAAATTTAAAACATGGAATGCTGAATTCAGTGTTACCAGGGTGGAAAGCACATCTTGCTACTAATATTTGAGATTGGTGTTACCAAATCTGGAAAACTTTACTGAAATCATGAGATTAGTCAGGACATAGTATAGATTTTATTAGTTCTATTTTTCAAGGATATTTGGTAGCTCCCTCTGGCATCTAAGTGCTTCATTGCACATGAAGGTGAATTTCGCTTGTGCAGAATGCAATAGTGTTTTGTTTAAAGGTATTTATCCTAGTGCAATGAGTGTATTTAGATTTGATGGCCTGAACTGTGTGTTTAAGGGAGAGAGTTCAATGTTTTAATGTGTGTGCAGACCAGCATATTTGGGGTAAATTTGTTCAGGGGGATTGGGTTATTCAACTGGATTAAATTAAGGGAGGAGTTTGGTGTAAAATCATGTAAGACTCTGACCTTTGGAATCAGGAAGGACAGGAAAATGTATGACTTGAAAGGATATACAAGTAATAACAGTAGTTTCAGATAAATGAGACAAGGTCCAGATAGAATTGGGAAGGGAATGAGAATATGTTAGAATCAGTATCTTTCTCCCTGGGGTTACTCAGTATTGAATTGCTTGAATAGAGAGTAATAATGATCTAAATTAGAATGCTGGCTTATTGCTTGACAGGGTAAATGTGAGGCTGTTCAGCATCATTTATTCACATGCACGTGCTTGAATGTGTGTGTGTGTGTGTGTATTTGTTAGATGTAGATCATTTTTTTTAGAATTTATTGATGGTGAAAATTTCTTTGTGCGAAATATTATCCCAGGATACTTTGTTCATCATTTAGGGTGGATAGGAGATGGCTTGACAAATGTTGTCATGGTTTATAAGCTGTTTTTTTTTTCATTTTGTTGGAATTTAAGTACTGAATTTTTCCATTAAATATGCTATTAATTTAATTCATTTATGGAAGAAAAATTCTTCTACTCAACTGCCATCCCAAAGTCTTATCATATCAGGGAAGTAGGCCTGAAGTCTCAAATTCTGCCTGCTAAATACAAAATTTGGGACATCCTTTGTACCTCAAAAGATTTCAAGAATAAATACAGTAATGATCTCTTTGTGTACCATGAGAGAATCAGCCAACCTGAATGTTCAGCAGTTCCATCACTCAAGAGAATGGTTTTCCTTCCTTAAAGCAGCTCTGAAACATGATCCATTAAATTTTAAAGGGCTTTTTATTTTAGGCCAACAGCATAGCATATACTGTGGTTTCACATACAGCATCCCAAGAGTATTTATTCCCTTTACAAACACAGATAGTTTAAGGCCTCAAGACAATCTGGATCACTGGGTCCTAGGTCCTAACAAACAATAGTCTAATCCAAACCCACTCAGCCAAACTCAAATTTAAATTGCCAACCACTCCAGGTCTAAGACCTAAAATTTTCATGAGATTATTTCAATATTTTCAAGCATATTTCACTACTGTTCTAAGTATTCAAAGGGACCTTAAAATATCATCTAGTCCGTTCCATGTTTTCAATTAAAATTGCTTTAAACTCCCCTACAAATGACATAAACTGAAACTATGATAGGTAGCATGTAGAAAAAAATATCTTACTAAACCTAGTAAAGTCAATAATATTCACAAAGATCAATCACTAGTTAAATTGTATACATAAACCCAAGAACTCTGCTACCATGACTATTAAAATCATTTCAGGGTTAACTAGAAAGTCAGGATTTTTTTTTTCCTTTCCCAAGTATCACCAAACTCAGAATAGCTCAAAAGAAAATATAAAATTAAAAGGCTACTGAACCACAGGATAGGCTGTGTCCTGGGCTTTGAGTCTTATTTCAATGATCCTTTGTGAAAGTCAACATACACTTTATTTAGCTGTGGGATCCTTATAAAATGGCCCAATCTCACCCCTAGGACCCCTGAAGTCTTTAGAAGGAGCATTATCAACATGGCAGATAATATGCACAAAGTGGGGCATTCAAAAATATCATAGTGAAGATGTAACAAAGCATACCCTGAAAGAGGTTGTATGATACTTTAAAAATGTACAAAATTATTAAAAATGTACAAATCGGATAAGGAAGGGAGGAGGGACAGCAAACAGAGATAGGGTAGCAATAGAAAATGAACCTACATCAGTTACATCACTAAATCTCAGAGGGAAAGAAAGTTGAGGCATTTCCCCAAAAAATGAAAATGAAAAGTATTTCCAGGATCTTTTTATTACAGTAAGTACCCTAACATATACAGGGGGGCTGCTACCACAGGCTCTTAGATCTACATTCATAAAAAGAAAGGCAACTTTTGAGGGGTTAACAATCACTTTAATCAAGCACATGCATCATTCCTTTAACCAAGCACATATATTGTTCACCTAGTTCAGGTGAGTCAGCACCCTGAACTTCAAAGGAAATACAGAGAAATCAAAGATCAACAGATATGCCTTCCTCTACCTGACCATCAACAGACATGTTCAGCTGTTTGATCACAGTTACCAGAGAGGGAAGCATTGACGGTTTTCCAAGTCAAGGTGATCCTGAGTGGCTTTCCAGAGTTCTCATCTGGCCAAATATTTCCAGTAAGACACAAAGTAAAACCTCACCCTCAGAGTATTTATGCAATTTTCAGAGGCAGAGGGCATCTCAACTCTTGAGAACCAGTGCCTCATTGATAAAAAGTCTAGTGGGCCTCCCTACAAATCTCCTAATCAAACTCCCCTTTAAGGCCCATTAATGGGTGGGGAAGATCTTTAATCACTTTAACAATACAAATGCATATACTGTTTCCAGTTAAAGATACTCTTGTTTCTCTACTTTACTCTTAGTAAATACTTTTGGTTTATAAAGGCAAGATTCAATCACAAGGATTTCATTATACTAAAACAAAAACAATAAAAGATCCCATTTTGTTTACCATCACACTCCACCCTTACAATTTAAATGTCCATGGATCCTACAACAAATAGAGGCATTACACTTCTTGATTATATTAAAACATAAACATCAAAAGATCCTACTTTGCCATTATTCCTTGGGAAGGACTTGGCAAGGCAAATCACCAGTATCCAAAAGTTTAGTCATTCTACCCACAGAAAGATCCACTTAGCCAATGAAAAAGCAATGATGGAAAATAGAGGACTGGAAGACAGGCAAGTCAAAATTCAAAGGTGAAACATTTCAAATCCAGGTTCCTCCCCAGGAAAGAATTACAGAGGAAAAAAATGAATGATTTTTTAAAAAATATATTTATTTTTATTATAGAATGATAAGACTAGTTTAAGAAGGCTTAAGGACAGAAAAGGGAGGGAGGGATAGGAGCACATTTTCTAGACAGTGTCATTTCTTCATTTGCTGCCAATTTGTCATATTCATCATTGTTTTCTCAAGTTGTGTTGGTATCCTTTGAGCTTTTGATTTCCCCTCACCCCAAACAAGTCTCTGTATTTTACAGCTGAGGTGATGTCTATATTAGGGGGGAAAGGGGAAAAAGGAAGCAATGCCATGGAGTCTGATGTGATTAAGGATGATGGCATTCAAAATCTGAATTTCAAGATGATATGGTAACCATCAGTGCTTTCAGCTTTGGATGTGCTTATGATAAAACATGATTCACCTTGGAAATTTTGCACTATCTTGTTGCTTATCACCTCATGGATACCTTTTGGTCCCTGCCTGTAGACTCTGTTAATATGCTGAAGGAAAATGCTGTAGAGGTTTGTAATCTTCTCAATAGGTTCCAAAGTGGTCAGCTCTTCCAAAAAGATAGCATGGTACAAATACAACTTACTGTTGAAACCTCTTCTCTTCTGCTAAAGATGATATCTGTTTTCCTCCAGTTTCTGATACACATAGATCTTTGGTTTTACATTTCTAACTTCAATGACATTAAAGAACTGGATCTCATCATCAAGGGCACAGATTTGAAGATAATCTTCTTTGAACATTTTTGAGTAAGGCAGCATCAAAGAAAATTTAGAAGAATCTAGAGAACTTATGATAAAGCCACTGTTAGGTATCTTGAATAGAAGCAGAAGGAAGTGACCACTGCTAATAAGCAGAGGCCCCACTTCGTAATCTGGAGAACTGTTGCCATCTCCCAGGCTGAAACTGCTTGGAGAGCAGTTCAGTGAGGTAGCAATGTTAACTTGGTGAGGAATATCTTGTCATGAAGAACATTCTCAGATGACTGGAGTTTCATAAAATGGCTGATACTTTTCCCTTGCAGTTCTCTTCTCCATTTTCTCCTGATCTGTCTTCTGTGTCCAATCTGCTCTCTTTCACTTGAGCACTTTGATCTAGCAACTGGCTGAATGCAGATGTTCTGTGTATGGAATTCTCATTCTCATTCTGTTTAAAGGTATTTGCACTCAGAAAGGAACTCCTTTTTCTTCTCCCTGCTTCTGTGTGAATTTTGTGCTATTAGAATGGATCTGAATGAATGGTGAAGCTATTTTTGAAGGATCACACAGAATTTCAACTGCATTTGTGTTGGGCTGGCTCTGGAATCCAAGATGCCAACAGTAACAGGGAGATCAATATCCTGGATTCAATACTCAGGATGGTTCCATCTCTAGCCCTTCAGCAGCTGATGCTCCATGTGCTGGAACTGTAGGTCATTGAAACGGCATGGATGATCCTCTTCATGTATTTTGAGGCTGAGATCCTGAAAATCTCCCAGTTTCCCATTCTCCAGAAGCTGGCTTTCCTAAGACTGCCCTTGGCTGATGTAGGTCAGAGTTTTTTCAACAAGTTATACAACTGATGATGTGACTGCACAGAGTACATACTGAAGTGGGGGTAGTTTAGCTTCATTCTCAGAGGAGAGCTGATGTTCCTACTGCTTAGAGACTGGTGGTGCAAAGATATCATGTAGATAGCTGCCAGGATTGGGCTGGTTGGAGTGCTCCAATTGAGTGTGCCAAAACAACATGGTTTCTTTCCTTCTTGAACCTCAGGAGATGACAGATAATATAGGGATGAAAAGGTGGCACACTGATGGCCAGAGTCCCTGCAATAGAGTTGCTCCTATGAGACAGCAGGGGACAGGGGCTGCAGCCCCTGCTTTTATTTACCAGTGCCTATAGACTAGAGTGTAGTTAGGGCAGGCATCAAAGCCACTATAGATGCTTTCCTAGTACCCTGCCTCTTCCCAGGAGAGGGGTGGGAAGTGAGCTGTGAAGACTTTCAACCTCTATCAAAAATTGTCCACAGTCAATGAACTGTGTGAATGACTCAAGTAAGAATCATTTATTCTCTTTTCACCAGACCTGAAATTTGTGATCATGTTGATATTTGTGGGTATGTGTTAGAAGGAGACAGACAGATAATAGACAGAGAGAGAGAGAGAGAGAGAGAGAAGGAGAGAGAGAGACTAGACAGAGACACACAGAGACACAGAGGCAAATATAGAGATCTCTTTGAATAACTCCCTCTTGTAAAGCAAGGTCACACAGGTAGTGTATGTAAGATGCAGGATTAGAACTCATTTTTTTCTGACCCTGGTCCTACTCCCAAAACATTATATTACAGTACTGCATTTATAAGCAGCTAAATAGTGTAATGGATAAGGAACTGGACCTGGAGTCAAAAGATTTGAATTAAAATTTAGGTTCAGACAAATATTAGATGTGACCCTAGAAAATTAACTTAACTTCTATGTGCCTCTTTCCTCACCTATAAAATAAGGATGATGAGGATTATGATGATGATGATGATACCACCTATCCACTACAAACAGGAGATAAAATGAAGTTAAAATGTTGTGAAGATAAAATGAGATAATATTTGTAAAGTGTTTGCAAGCCCAAAAATGAGATAGGAACACCATCTATAATAAATTCAAATACGGGTGGAGAGGGGAGGAGCCAAGATGGTGGAGTAGAAAGTTTCACTTATACTAGCTCCGATCCCGCAACCCATAAATTTCTTGTAAAAAGAAGTCCCCACAAATTCTGGAGCAGTGGAAGCCTCGCAGCAATGGAGTGGAGGAGATTTCCATTCCAGAGAGTCCTGAAAAACTGGCACCAAAGGTCCATCACGCACAGGACAGTGGAGCCCAGCCCTGCCCTGGCCACAAGGCCCCAGAGGAGCAGATCCAAGCAGGCTTCAGGGACAGAATCTCCAGCAGCTGTGAAGGTCCCTCCACCCACAGGCACTACGGGTCAGTGAGAGAGACTTCTGGGCTGGCCAAGAGGGAAGCGGGGTGTCTCCATCACTCAGGCTCCCTCAGGAGGCAGTGGCAGAGGCAGCAGTGGCCAGGAGCTCCTGGGGCAGGCAGGACCTCAGATCTATTACTGAAGGTGTCTGCATAGGAACTGAGTCTGGGAGGTGGCCCTGCCCCCACCTGAGAACCTGAATTTAATCTTGCCCTGAATAGCAGCCCTGCCTGCTGCTGAAAGCCCTGAGGGTGGGGAACAGCATTTGAATCTCAGACCCCAAGCACTAGCTGGGGAAATCTAGACAGGGGTGGAGAGGAATCTCAGAAGTCAAGTAACTGGCTGGGAAAATGCCCAGAAGAGGGAAAAAAAATAAGACCATATGCGGTTACTTTCTTGGTGAACAGATGTTTCCACCTTTCCTTTCTGATGAGGAAGAACAATGCTTACCATCAGGGAAAGACATAGAAGCCAAGGCCTCTGTATCCCAAACATCCAAAATAGATATCCAATGGGATCAAGCCATGGAAGAGGGTTTCAGAAAGAATTTTGAAAATCAAGTTAGACAGGTGGAGGAAAAACTGGGAAGAGAAATGAGAGAGATGCAAGAAAAGCATGAAAAGCAGGTCAATACCTTGCTAAAGGAGACCCAAAAAAATGCTGAAGAAAATAACACCTTGAAAAATAGGCTCACTCAATTGGCAAAAGAGGTTCAAAAAGCCAATGAGGAGAAGAATGCTTTCAAAAGCAGAATTAGCCAAATGGAAAAAGAGGTTCAAAAGCTCACTGAAGAGAATAGTTCTCTCAAAATTAGAACGGAACAGATGGAGTCTAATGACTTTCTGAGATACCAAGAAATCACCAAACAAAACCAAAAGAATGACAAAATGGAAGAGAATGTGAAATATCTCATGGGAAAAACAAATGACCTGGAAAATAGATCCAGGAGAGACAATTTAAAAATTATGGGACTACCTGAAAGCCATGATCAGAAAAAGAGCCTAGACATCATCTTTCATGAAATTCTCAAGGAAAACTGCCCTGATATTCTAGAACCAGAGGGCAAAATAAGTATTGAAGGAATCCATCGATCACCACCTGAAAGAGATCCAAAAAGAGAAAGACATTGTGGCCAAATTCCAGAATTCCCAGGTCAAGGAGAAAATATTACAAGCTGCTAGAAAGAAACAATTCCAGTATTGTGGAAATACAATCAGGATGACACAAGATCTAGCAGCTTCTACATTAAGGGATCAAAGGGTGTGGAATAGGATATTCCAGAAGTCAAAGGAACTAGGACTCAAACCAAGAATCACCTACCCAGCAAAACTGAGTATGATACTTCAGAGGAAAATATGGTCTTTCAATGAAACAGAGGACTTTCAAGCATTCTTGATGAAAAGAAAATTTGACTTTCAAACACAAGAATGAGAAGCAGTATGAAAAAGCAAACAGCAAAGGGAAGTCATAAGGCACTTACCAAAAGTGAACTGTTTACATTCCTACATGGAAAGACAATATTTGTAACTCTTAAAAAACTTTTCAGTATCTGGGTAGTTGGTGGGACTCCACACCCACATACACACACACACACACACACACATGCACAGACACATGTACACATGTGCACGCACACACACACATACACACATGCACACAGAGACAGAGAGCACAGAGTGAATTGAATAGGATGGGACCATATCTTAAAAGAAATTAAGGTAAACGGTGACAGAGAAATGTAGTGGGAGGAGAGAGGGTGAAATGGAATGGGGTAAATTATATCTCATTCAAGAGGCAAGCAGGAGACTTTTTAGTGGAGGGAAAAAGAGGAGAGCTGAGAAAAAAACATGAAGTTTACCCTCATCACATTTGACTAAAGGAAGGAATAAAATGCACACTCATTTTGATATGAAAACCTATCTTACAATACAGGAAAGTGGGGGAGAAGGAGATAAGCAGGGTGGGGGGGATGATGGAAGGGAGGGCAATGGGAGGAGGGAGCAATTAGAAGTCAATACTTGGGGAGGGACAGGATCAAAAGACAGAATAGAAACAATGGGGGGCAGGATAGGATGGAAGGATATACAGTTAGTCTTATACAACACGACTATTATGGAAGTCATTTGCAAAACTACACAGATATGGCCTATATTGAATTGCCTGCCTTCCCAAAGGGAATGGGTGGGGAGGGAGGGATGGGGACATATTTGGAACTCAAAGTTTTAGGAACAACTGTTTAGTATTGTTCTTGCTACTAGGAAATAAGAAATACAGTTAATGGGGAATAGAAAGTCATGTGGCCCTACAGGACAAAAGAGAAGATGGGGACAAGAGAAGGGGGGGGATGATAGAAGAGAGGGCAGATTGGTGACAGGGAAAATTAGATTGCTTGGTGTATTGGGGTGGTGGGAGGGGACAAATGGGAGAAAATTTGGAACCCAAAATTTTGTGAAAATGAATGTAAAAAGTTAAATAAATAAATTTATATTAAAGAAAAAAATAAATAAATTTAAATGTGGTTTATATGCAAGGTTTACAAGATATTTTCTTTCAACAATCTTTTGTTATAGAAATATTTTCCCTTTTTTATAGATGAGGAAACTGAGGCACTGAGAGATCAAATACATTGTCTATGATATCAGTGTTAGTATTCTTCAATAGCTTCAAAATAATAGGAATTTATGGGTTAGCATTTTTTTCTTTGCTTAGGCTGAAAACCATGCTTAGCAAGGAGTTCATCCTGTTATATTGTGAGAAAAGCTCCAGCAAATGCGTGAATCACTCCAGTTTTCACTAAACTGAGTTAGCATCTTTTTTGAATTCACATAGCCCCTCCCTCTTGGGAAGGGACGTCACTACTAGTTAAATTAATTAGACCTTAACTAGGTGTTAGAGAATATGAATGAAGACAGTTTACATAATGAAATTTAATACTGATTCTGTCAGTACAGTTACTGTTTATGACAGTGTGATCAACTGAACTATTCTAATTGGCTAGATGAAGATTAGAGAAGAAATCTACTTTTAATTAATTGTCCTTGTATAATGGTAATTTAAATGGGAAGATCTTTCCTATTTATTAGTAGGCCCATGTGACCTGTCTGGTTCATATAGAAGTCTGAGTCACATGAACCTGTGGTGGAAGGAGTTTGTTGAATGTGTAGAATAGAAACAGGTGGAGCAGAGAGCTGAGAGGAAACTGGTCAGAGCTGTTAGAACTGAAGGAAATAGAGAAAGCAGGCATCTGAGCAGTGGGAGTGGGAGAGATCATCTGTGGTTTTGTTTAAGGGAGTTGGTTTGTGGTAAGGCCCTACAAGAGGGAAGGCTTGAGGATGGTAGTGCCCTCTGCATTGTTACTGTGCATGGATTTCTTTTTTGCTGGAATGGATTTGATTTTCTGGTGTTGGGATTCAGCTTTCTGGTGTTTGAATAAATGTTTTGGTTCTGTCTTCTATGTGGAGAGTCTGGTGTATTGTGAGATTTAGAATTGTGCTGGCATATTCATGACTGTTTTAGGCACTCTGAATCTATCATTGGCACTACACTTTGGTAAAGAAAAAAATGGCTTTAATACATATCACCATTATGACATTTTTGAAGCGATTGCTCCCAAAAATATATTTAGAGTTAATGTTTGAATAGATTGTTAAAAATAACCTTCCTTGATATACCTCAAAGAGGTCTCTGATTTAAAAAAAATGTTTCTATGTGCATCCATTTATTTATAGCAGCCCCTAGAAAGAAAAGCAGATGCCCACTTTTTTGGGAATGTTTAAACAAACGGAGTATATCAATGTAACTGCACTTTAAGAAATGAATATGACAAAAAGAGAGAAACATGGGAAGACTCATGAATTGATACAAAGTGGAATAAGAATTAGAAAAAATATATGAAGTACCTACTGCAAGGTAAATGGAAAGAGAAACAAATAGAAAACAAACTCAAATAATTGTTTTTATAAAATTATAAAGGACCTAAAGGAGCATTGTGGAAAAAATATGCCCCATTCCTTTTGCAGAGGCTGAGATAGTGTGGTGATGGGTGGACCACAGTCATAAATGAGAAGCAATAATAATCATTTTTAGTTACATTGATAATTTTTTTGCTGATTTTAACCTTCTCTTTTTAAAAAATCTTTTATAAGTCATTGGCATCTGGAGGCAGGATGGAAAGCGATGCAAAAGGAAATGTAGATGTAAAAACATATGGTAGAAATAAAATTCATCTTAAAATACATAGTTTTCTTCTTGTTTACAAACTAGGAGTATATAGAAACTACTTTATATCTCCTGTGTATCTCATTTACACCACCTTGATATCCCTAGACTCAATTAACTCTTTTCCAGGTTCTACTTCAGGCCCTCTTTGCTTTATACTATGTACATTTTGTCCTTGGGAATCTCATTGGTTTGAGCTTTATTTAATTAGTATTTCTATGTATAAAGGTCATTCTTAAATCTATATAGCTGGCAAAAGTCCCTCGCCTCCATCTTCAGCTGTCTGTTAGACACCTCAGACAGCCTGTGAGTACCAGATACTCAACTTGTCCAAAGTAAAATCCATCATATTTCTTCCTCAAACACATTCTTTATTCAAACTTCTCCATTTCTATTAATAGTGTGTGTGTGTGTGTGTGTGTGTGTGTGTGTGTGTGTGTGTGTGTGTGTGTGTGTGTGTGTAGAGAGAGACGGCGGGGAGGGAGGGAGGAGGAGAAAAAAGAGAGAAACAGAGAGAGGGGGGGAGAGAGAGAGAGAGAGAGAGAGAGAAAAGAGGAAAAAGTCACATAAGTTAACAGCCTCACAATTTATAATTTTAGAGTCACCTCAACCCATCTGTAACATATCAAGACAACTTTCAAGCCACACCATCAAATCTATCCCCATAGTCTTACATATAGTAGGTGTTTAATAAGTGCTTATTTGGTTGAATTCAACCAATGCCACCCTAAATTTGGTGTTTTTTTTTTAACCTGATGGCAGCAACATGAGATGGGAAGTATAAAGGGCAGGGAAGAAATCTCTGCAGTCTCCTAAAAAATAAAGATGTAGAGAATATACTATACAGTACCATATACTCATTACATTTTTGTTTGTTTGTCTTTGATTTTATACTAAAGACACCAAACTAGCTTAAAAGTACAAAACACTCATAAGGGATGTTTTGTGCCTACCTCAACCAAAGTATAAAATGGAACATTTTATTTTAGAACATTGAGGATGTAAAGGGACATTTATTAAAACAAGAAAGTCTATAATGGTATTGATTCTCCAATTTGAGGTACAGAAAAATTTATTCTCGTAATACTGGAAAATACATTGGCAAATCACAAACACATGTGTATCTCTCAGAGGAATATTAGATACATTAGCATAAGAGTAAAATTCTCAAGTAAGGCTATTTCAATGGATCCTTAAAATTATTAAAACTGGATGACTTACTGGATCATATTCAGGAAAACAGGATTTAAGTGAACTAAAATCACATTTCATTTTTCACATTTTTTTGGTAATACTTGGAGGAAAGAAAATTGTATGAGAAGCAAATTCTATTTTATTATAATATCCTTCATTGCAAATGAATGGTAGGTTGTCTCAGAAATCATATCAGGAACTGGGAAATGGCTATTGAGTAAAAATAACCACAGTTAGTACTTTATGGTCTGCAAAGCTCTTTATGACTATGATCTCCTTTTATTCTCAAAAGAACTATGAGAGGTAGATGCTATTATCAATCCCATTTTACATATGAGGAAATTGAGGCACAGAATAGTTATGCAACTTTTCCAAGGTCACAAAACTAAAAAGCTTCTGAAGTCAAATTTGAACTCAGACCTTCCTGTTATTAGATCAAAGACTCCATCTACTATACCACATCATGGTCTCTAGTGATTTCCCTTCCTCTTTTTCCTTTTCCTTCTCCTAAAGAGTTATCTTTCTGTACTTGAAAATAAAGTTAGAGACATAATGCACTTTGTAGATTATATAGAACTGTGCCAGCATTTTAGAGATGAAGAAATGGGCCAGGAAAGTTAAGGCACTTGCCCTGAGTCACAATTGAGTAGAACCAGTCAGGTTTCTAAACTGGGTCCTCTGCCTCCAACTCTAGTATCTTGTTCACTACATCTACATGTTCCTTAAAGCAAGGTCTCATAACATGGAATCTTTTAATTTGATTTTTGTTAAGATTTTAGTAAATATTGTTCAACATAATCAGTTTCCAATAATTACAGTATTATGGTCATTCTAAGCTTTATTTTCTGAATTTAAAAACATTATTATAAGAAAGAGCCCAAAGATTTCACAATGAGGGCCATGAGAACCTTTGCCTTAGAGTCCAAAATTATTTCATATCAGAGAGAGAGAGAAAAAGAAACACCAATGTTGGGTGGTAGAAAATAATTGATTCAAAGAAACTTTCATCTTACAATTTAGTAACAAAGCTTCAAAGTGTGAAAGTCAATATTAAACTGCAGATAAAGGCAACAAGGCATAAGGGTTGGACAACTGGCTATTCCATTATAGACACATGGGTTCAAATCCTATCTTTCACACCTATGCACTGCGTGATCTTAGACAAGTTATAACCTTTTATTGCTCTACACAAAAGGTGTCAAGTATAGTCCAATAACATTCCCCAATGTGGCCTGGACCAGGCTAAAATATAATTGGGAAAGACTTAGCAAGAAAAATAAAAATGCAGTAAAACAGATAACTTTACATTTTTCACTTACGTTAATATATGCCCTGTTGGGATACTTTTGTTCAGTTTAGCTGTTCCAATTTCCCTCTGAATTTGCCTTCAGTGATTTAGACAACTCTTCAGGAAAAGAATTTTTAAGGTAATTGTGCATGTACACTGGTAAAGTTAGAGTCAGGGATAGAGTTCCCCCACAACATGGAAAGTTCCCACCACCAAAGACCCTGCCCAAGCTGTGGTCTGCCTTGAAAAGTGTAAGAAGGCTCTTCACTTCACCTTCTCCAGGTGAAACGATAGACCCATTCCTCTTCCACCTCAAACATACACATACAAACACACTCAACCCAAAGGGAGGTATGAGGGAAATACAATTGTATCTCATTCCCAGCTTACCTCAGTTCTAGAGTTGGGAGATAAGCCTATTTCCTGATATTCTTGCACAAAGAATATTCTGACCAATATTCATTCATAAGAGTATGGTGAGAAGAATTGTGTTAGTGGTAAACCAGATCAAAGGAATACAATTAAAACGTCCATAGCTTTGTATTTTTGCGGTACTATGTAAGGAGGTACATGTAGCACAATGCATTTGCAATATAACTGTAAAGGAACTATGGAAAGGGCCGTAGAGTCAAAGGACTTCAAGCTCGATTCAGTTAAAAAACATTAAGGAAGTGTTAGTGACTCTTTGTCTAACAGTGGATTAGGCTCCCAGGATATAAAGTGGGTGTAGAGGAGAGATAAATAAAAGCTTCCTGTCTACAAGGAGTTTGCATTCTCCAGGTGGGGATCATGTCAACAGAAAACCAGGTAGTGAAGGTCTCAGAGCCCAGAGAATAGGAGGATGGTATTCAAATATGTAAAGAACCTTCACATGAGGGAGAAATTAGCCTTATTCTGCTTGGCCACAGAGAGTAGACATAGGCCCAGTGGGCGGAAGGGGAAAAGGGGCAAACTAAAGCTTGTTGACAGGGGTGGAATTAAGAGTAGAGGGGAAGTTCTCTCAATTAGAGGTACCCCAAAGTTGAATAGGCTACATCAGAATGTGTTTTCACATGCACTCTCAGGTAATGGCTAGGTGGTCATTTGTCTGGTAGAAAGTTTGCTTGATATTAATTAGGAAAGAATTATCTCTGTGATTCCTTTCAGCTCAGAAATTCATTGATTCTGTAATTCTCTCTTTCTCCTTTTCTTTTTCATTCCCTCTCTTGTATGTGTCTATATACGTGTGTATGTATACATATATACACATAGACACAATATAAACTTATATACATGCTTACATGTGTATATCTATGTATCTATCTATACACATATTTATCCAGCTATTGTCCAGAAAATGACTGGAACAGGTGTACCATGAAAATGGAAAGTTTAGGGTAACTTAAACAGTATTTTCTAGAATTTACTACATGAATTTTGAAATCAGACTGACAAATGGGTGAGCAATGTCCTTCACTGAAGAATAAATTATATTATTGAGATACTAGATAGGGACACTCAAGGAACTGAGAAATGTAACTGTGACAATCCATTGTAGTACCAAATTGAGTTAAAAGTCACATAAGGGAACACAGAAAATACACCTCTTCTTAGAAAGCTACATTTCAAAAATAGTCTGCGAATTGAAAGGGTTAAGGTGTTTAACATGCAACAACTGAAAGAAAAGGATAAATAATCTTGCATTTACTAAAAGAAAAGCAACTGAAAGCACCAAATAAATCATGATATTACACAGACAATTGTTTATAAGGTCACAGGTAAGGTGACCAAGAAAACTGAATTTATAGTGACATTGAAACAGAAAGACCTGCTGAGAATAGATTATTGATAGTTGTGACCATGATTTTTGGAACTGAAACAAACAAAATACATACATACATACACATGTACATATACATATATATGCACATATATATGTATGCATGCACATGTGTGTGTATGTAATCAGCAAAAGTCCAAGAAAATATAAAGTATAGTTTCCACCTTTTCTCACCATTCTCTTGAAGATGTCACTCCTCTTTCAATCACTGAGCTTTCAAACTTCTCTTCATTCTTCCTTATTTCTCATACACAAACAGGTACTGAGTCTTGTCCTTTCTCACATAATTTCTCCCAGCCCTTCTCACATAATCCTCATCTCTCCACATCTGTCACTCTTACAAGGGCACTCAACATCTCTTCACTGAGTTGTCACAATAGACTGTAATTGCTCTTCCTGCTTTAAATCTCTGCCCACTTGAATCCAGTCTCCACACAACCACCATAGTAATCTTTCTGAAAGATAGGTTTAACCACGTGACCCCCTCCCCAGTGATTTCCTATTAAGAACCCATAGGATCAAATATACGTCATGTTTTTAGACATTTAAAGCTCTTTACACCCTGGGCCATTTCCATGTTTTCCAGATATATTATGGATGATACTCATTGATCCTTTCTAATTGTTCCTTACCCCCAATATCCACCACCCCTCTCTGTGTTTTCGTATGACTGTCTCAGTGACCAGAATGCTCTTTTTACTTATCTCACTTTCTTGGAATCCTGGTTTCCTTCAAGACTGAACTCTATCATCTTTATGAGACCATTACTATCTTGTCTTCCCATAACTACCCAGCCAATAATATCTTTTCCTGCAAGGTTACATTCTATAAGTTTAACATGCTTTGTTCACACATATATATGTCTATGAATACATAGATAAATGCATGCATGTGTAGGACATGCTTAAGCTTTCACCTCCTCTGTGAAGGTATAAAGGGTGTAGATGGGGGCATATCTATAGTTAGAAGCCAATGATAGGTGAATAAATAGATGAAATTCACCCCTTGGAGTAGTAGAGTTCTGCTAATAAGAGAAGAAAAAGAGGCTATTCTTTGGACTAATTATCCCTCTTCTTATTAAGCCCATACCAAGGAAGAGTCGTCATTTACTGAGATGAATTTTCTCTAATGATGCCCAAAGCACTCTTTATCTGAATGTCAATTTGTGTTTGCAACAATTACAGAAATCTATACCACAATGTCCTTTAAAAAAGATGGAGAGCAACATGTGTGAGTCCTGGAAAATAAAATTAATAGTATCTTCTGAAAATATACCAAAAATAATATGCATTTAAATCAGAGCTGGACTCCTTAATATTTGAGATTAAGTTTAATATAAAAAAATCTCTATTATCCAGAAGTAATACAAAGAGTTCTTGATCTCCTTAAGTTGTTGCTCTTCTCCCCAATTTCAAAATTACTTTGCATGTGTACATGAGTGTGAATACACACATGTGTGCATACACACTTGACTTTTTCTTGTCCACTGACTTTTTCTTATGCTGTTTAGATGCCACCTCTGATAGAAGAAACTACTTTCTCTGTAGCCCAGAAGGAACAAAGCCTAGCCCTTTTCTTCTTTGCTATGGAGACAATGGCCTATAGTGACTTCCCTGTCAGACTTCCCAGTTTGACCAATATTGGGGGAGAGGTACTCATACCAGATGTCCCCATAACTCTGGGGATTCCAGGTGGTTTGGGGGTTAGACCATTAAGCTAAGGAATCATGGCTACTCATGTTTCACAGATGTCCTTCAGAGCTCAAAGATTCTCCTCTTTATCAGTGTTTACAGAGAATAAAAAACAGATATGGGAGTAACCTTATTGACAAAGAGAGAGAAAGATGGAGCATCTCACTCAAAATAACCTGGATTTGAAATGTAATAGCACTTTTTCCCGAAATTGGAGGGTGAAGGGTCTTTATGACTTCTGAAGAGTAGCCAGTGGGAATGATGGCTGCATGTTTGTCTTCTGTGAGCAAAATGTCTCCACTCCTCAGGTTGAATTTCAAGGGAAATGCATATTTGACATAAATTGCACAGTTTTCTTTTCATACTGTAGTTATTTAAAAATAAAAAAAAGATACATAATGATGACATTGTTTAGCGTATTGTTGTTCCGTATTGAAATATAAGTTTCTTGAGGGTACCTGTATTATTTTTTCTTTTTTGTTTTGTTTTTTTTTTTTGTATACTATATGACTAGTTTCTGGGACATAGTAAAAGGTGAATGGATAAATCAGTTGATAGATAAGAAAGATTGAACTAGTTAAATCTGATTAGCTAGTCTAAAATATAAATTGTGTTACCTTTTTTTTGTTTAAAAATTAGAATACCTTACAACTATGAAAATTGTCCTCATCCACTCTATGACAGCACGACACTAGATCAAATGAGATAACAATTGTAAATTATTTAGCACAGCGTCTATGACAAAGAAAAAAATATACATAAATACTAACTAGTATTAACCTTAATCATTATGATATGATAGATAGAGATCCAATCTCAAAGTCAGGAATAATATCATGAGTTCCTTCAACCAAACTTCATAGAGCATGATTTCAACACTCTTCATAATTTACCTTTTTCTGGATACACCATGGCTTATCATGTTCCTTCCTAAAATATGTGGTTCCTAAAATGGGCTAAATATAGTACATCAGATATAGGCTAATCAGAGAAGCATACTGATTGAAACTTAACAAAACCTGAAAAATTTAGAAAAGGGTTAATTCTTGCCTACCATTTTGTTGAAGTTGGAATTTGTAGCAAGAAACCTGCTACAAAATGTATGAATGGCTGTACTGATCATTCATTTTTGCTTATTGTGAATTTATTTTTGCTTCTTAATGGGAAGATCTTTCCCATCCATTAATAGACCTATGTGACCCGCTTAAATCACATGGAAGCCTAAGTCATGAGTGGTGAACAGGTGGAATAGGAAGAAGTAGAGCTAGAACAGAACTGAGAGGAAGTTAGTCAGAAATCAGTAAGAGATGAGAAGGACACAGGTAAGCAGACAGCTAGCTTGTGTAAGTGAGAGAGATGGTTTGTGATTTGTTTAAGGAAACTGGTTTGTGGGAAGCCTAACAGAGTGAAGGCTTGGGGCTGGCATTGCCCTCTGCATTGTTATTGTGTAGATATTTCTTTGTTACTATGAGTGATTTGACTTTCTGGTGTTGGGATTTGACTTTCTGGTATCTGAATAAATGTTTTGTTTCTGTCCTCCATGTGGAGAGTCTGTTATGCTTCACAATTCAGAATTGTGTCAGCATGGCACTGCCACTGTATGTGCTGTCAATATCACAGTGGTGCTACAATGGTACAAAGTCAGGAAGAAGAGATCACCCAAACCTAATAAATTCCAATACTAGATTCAAAAACAACAACAACATGGCTAGATGTCATTTGGGATAAAAAGCAATAAATGCATATACAATATTATATAGGGCCAACTATATGCTAAGCACTGTGCTAAATATTATCTTATTTTGATCCTCACAAAAACCTTAGGAAGTAGGAAATATTATTATACTCACTGTACAGATGAGGAAACTGAAGGAAATAGAGATTAAATTACTTCTCTGAGGTTATATAGCTAATAAGTGGGTAAAGCTAGATTTGAAATCAGGTCTTCCTGACTCCAGGCCCAGTGCTAAATATTATCTTATTTTGATCCTCACAAAAACCTTAGGAAGTAGGAAATATTATTATACTCACTGTACAAATGAGGAAACTGAAGGAAATAGAGATTAAATTACTTCTCTGAGGTTATATAGCTAATAAGTGGGTAAAGCTAGATTTGAAATCAGGTCTTCCTGACTCCAGGCCCAGTGCTCTATCCACTGTATCACCTAGCTGGATTTTTCGAGGACTTCAAAATCAGTTTGGATGAATCCAAATGTCCTGAGTACCCTCCCACCCAAAATCTTAAAAGCTTAAAAAAAATTCTTAACAGAATCAGAGCATTAAGAAAGATGATCATCTTGATGTATTTGATTCTGGGGACTCTGTTTTAATAAGGGCATTGACTACTGAGTTCATCTAGAGAAGATGAATGAGCAGGAAAATAATGTTGTATGATGATTGGTTGGAAGAATCAGAATCTTTAACCTGGGGCATTTAAGCTGCAGGACAGATGTGAGTTATGTTTTTGTATACTTGAAAGACTGCTATAAAAGGAATAACTTCATTTTCTTGTCCCTAAAGTATACAAGCAGGAGAGATCTTTGAGAGCTTCCACAAAGCAAATTTTGTCTTGAAGGTATATAACCATAGCTCAAAACCTTTGGCATTTTGAGTTTGCAGATCACCTGACATCACTGAAAAGGCATAATTAGTATATGGGATCACTGGATGTTGCTAAGGTGAGGAATTATGGAAAAGTACATTCCTCTGGACAATCTCACTACTTTCAGGCAGCAAAATGGCAATGTTTCACTAGCTTACTTAAGTAAACTTCCTGAAATCTAAAATCAATAGTTAATATTTCATCTATTTCTTGAAATATTCCAAAGAGAACCACTAATCACTGGTGAATGAGAACATATATCACCATTCTTGACTTTGTAAGCCTCTATTAAACTCCCAACGTGTGCCTTCACTTATCATGCTTTCTTTATACTATCTTGCTTTGTTTTTGTTTCAAATATGAACATAACATTTCTTTGCATACCTTGTGGAGAGGCTCTCTGTGCAAATAAGAATTTGTATGTGTTTGAATGTCTTTTTCCTCATAACTCCCAGTAATTACACAGATTTGAATAAATCAGAAAATGCAGAGAACTGATTCAATTCTTTAGCCACAAGGAGAACATTTTCTAGCAATTAGTTACCAAAAGTGGAATGGGTTTCTTTTGGAAACACTGAACTCTTTCCCATCACAGAGCTTTTAAAGAAGATACTAGATGATCACTTGGGTTATGGTAGAGAGGATTCTTGGAGAGTTCCAGAAGATTGTACTAGAATCTTCTAGTTCTGATTCTGATGTTCTGTGACAATTATAGAGAGAGTCTTGTACTTGGGTTAGATTCTAACTCTTCACTTATCCAGTGGCTACGACTTTAGTAACGAAATATCTGTATTTTATTATCTTCATTTGTAAAACAGAGATAACAACACTTCCCATTTTATCAAATGACTACTGTAAGAACAGTCCTTTGTAAACTGGAGAAAATTGTAAAATTGTACCCATTATTACTCTATTTTCTTAGAAGAAAGGCTCACTATTCATAATGTCTTCTTAATTCCTGCTAATACGCTGAGGGTCAATGAAAAGAGGGATCAAACATCGCCTCCTAACTAACTTAAATATCATATGGCTACATAGATGATAAAGGATTTCTTGATTAATCTCTTCCAGTGGCATATTTAGTCTTTAGCACTCTCCCATAAAAGTTTTCTGAAAACACTGAAAATATCAGGCAATATTTTTTTTTTACATGTTATATATTTTTCCTTAATTTTACTCTGAAATGAAATACCAAGACATATTTAGTAATCTTAGCATTAGAGTTAGAGGTAAGCTGTGGAGAACATATAAAACACTTCCAGTGCATATCCCCATTTCTCTCAATATCATCTAACAAAACATTAGAAAGAAAGAGAAGTGAGCCACTGACCTCATTCACGGTGGCATAGTAGCTCTCGTGCTTGAAAGTAGGGGAGTTGTCATTTCTATCTCTCACCACAATTCGAACTTCATGGTAGATAACGGTACCCACTTTTTTGTTCACACACTGGACTTTTACCACAATTGAATGGATATTCATTGGTGGCTGCGAGGAAGAAAGGACATTTTTAAAAGGACAAATGAAACTACATTTAGTCCTAATTGGTATTTAAATAGTATAGCTATTATTTCCAAATGTTATTCTATATTAGAAAGTCAAATAAAAATATGACTTCCCCTTAGGAACTTGAATAGTTTCAGATTACCTGGAGGGTGGTAGAGGATAATCATAATCAGTTTCTTTCATAGATTAAATCTGGAATTCAATAAAGCATATGCCATATCTGTTCATATAGCACATATCTTAATGAATTGCCATAATATGTGTGTGTATAATATGGAAAACATATATAGATACATTATATATAATTGATTAGCAATGAAAAAGCAAACATTATTACTATAAGAGAAGTATTGTCTTATGGATACCCCAATAATAATATAGTATGGTTTGTAATATGATGTTACCTCATAACATATTAAATACTTTTTATATTTCATGTCATATCAGAGCACTAAACACAATGCCTACAAGATGCTAGGTACTATATCAATGCTAACAGCTATTACAATGATGAAGTACATTATAGCATCTTTTGTTATGGCACATATATACACATATGCATATACATAGGTGTATATATATATATGTGGGGGTGTATATGTGTGTGTATGGAGACATATATGTGAAGAGAGAAAGAGGGATAGGGAAGGAGAGAGAAGGAGGGAGAGGAGAGACAGAGAGACAGAGAGAGAGAGAGAGACAAACAGAGAGACAGAGAGAGACAGAAAGACAGAGAGGCAGAAACAGAGACAGATAATGGCACATATATAGGCACCTATATGAGTAAGTGGACCTGGAGTCAGGAGTCATAAAGACCTGAGTTCAAAGTGTGTTTTAGACACTAGCTACATGACCTTGGGCAAGTCAATTGACTTCTGTTTGCCTTAATTCACTGGAAAAGGAAATGGTAAAGCCTCCAGTATCTATACCAAGAAAACCCAGTATCAGTATGCTGTGGTTCAAGGGGTCACAAGGAGTTGAACTTGAATGAACAACAGAGCAGTGGATGGAACTTGCATGGGATGTGGAATCAGGGAGAACTGGGTTCAGATTCTGCTCAATTAGTAGCTATGTGTCCCTGGGCAAATCATTTTGCTTCTCTCAACTTTGATTTTTCATCTACAAAGTCACAATAATAGCATGTATTTCAAAGGGTTGTTTTGAGGATCAAATGAGTTATCAAGTATAAAGCAAATTGCAAACCTTAAAATGCTATATAAATGCTAGTTGTTATTTAACAACAAAAGTAACATAGCAGTGACATGGTGTAATGGAAAGGAGACTAGATGGGGGGATCAGAGTACCCAAGTTAAATCCCAGCTCTACTACTAACCTATATGACCTTGGTTATTTGCGCAATGTTTCTGTTTCTTCATGTAGACAATGAGGAGTTCATACTGAGTGACATCTCAAATCCTTTCCAACTCTAAACCTTATCTTGTTCAAAAGAAACAAATCCAGTGGGAAGAAGAAGCAGTAATGTACAATACAAAGGCATAGAACTGTGTAAAAAGCTGTATGGGTATGGGGAAGTAGAGATGGGTTCAAGGTCAGAAGGAGAAAAACAAAAACACAAAGCCAAAGTCATTTCACAGTGGAAAATATTTCAGTTAGAAAGATAATAGAAAATTGCAATAAAAGCAGGATTCAAGAGCATTGGGAAAGTCTGGCTGATCACAGATTTTTAGACTCTGATCTGGAAGCAATCTCATAGGTCATTGACCTCATTTTACAGAAGAAGAAACTGAGTCCAAAAGAGATTGCATAATTGCATAATTAAGGAACCTCTGAGGCAGAACCCAAACCTCAGCCTTATCAATCTGAAGTCTAGCACTAGGATGCCTTTGACATAGCCCCATCTGATGAAAATCTCATTCTACAAAAAACCTGAGAATCAGACAATTTGTTTTTATAATACTTGCTCAAAATATCAATTTTCCCAGGGCAGAAGAAGCAAAAATGGCAACACTTAATCTAGAGACAAACTGCTTCAAGATGTGGAAGAGAATGGAATTTTTTGGAAAGAATGATCATTTTATCTGGGGCATTGATAAACTAGAGTATTTCTAAAGGAGAGCAACCAATATGGTGAAGGATAGGAAAATCTTGTCACAGAATACAAAACTGAGGAAATGACAAAGGTTTCCCCTATAGAAGAGTATTTGGAGTTTGTATATGTATGAAAATTTATTATTTGTATAGTGTTATTAAGAAGATATGTATACATGGATATACACACATAGTATACATATATCCCTCAAAAGACACACATATTTATATATGTACATGTGTATGCTTAAATACACACAAACATATATAAATGTGTACCCACATATTTACCCATGTGTGCATGACTATGTGTGTATACATTTAAATCTATATATAAATAATCTTGGTTGGTGTCCTTCACTTTTGAAGAGGTCCAAAATGACATCACCATGATAAAGTGAAGTTTCAGTGTGTCCCACTGTGGCTGATCAGACCAATATGAGCTTGGAATGCTCTACCACAGGTTTGGCTCAGATAGTCTGTATGAATTTTTGGGGTGGATATTCCAAATTTACACATCCTATATTTACTTTTTGCTGTCTCAATTCTGCTTTGCTCATGGAGCATCACGTCCTTTCTGATGTGGGCACGCCATGCTGAGTGGTGCTGTGCCAGTGTCTCCCATGTTGCATAGTCAAATCCAAAGTTCTTGAGAGACACCTTGAGAGTGTCCTTGTATCACTTCTTCTGGCCACCATGTGATCACCTGCCCCATGTGAGTTCTCCATAAATAGTCTTTTTGGCAAGCGTACATTTTACATTTGAACAACATGGTCAGTCCATCAGAGTTGTGCTCTCTGAAGCATAATTTGAATGGTTGGCAGTTCAGCTTTAGCAAGGACTTCAGTGTCTGCTATGTTACCCTGCTAAGTGATCCTCTGAATCTTCCTAAAACAGTTTGAATGGAAGTGATTCAGTTTCCTGGCATGGCACTGGTAGACTGTCCATGTTTCTCAAGCATATAACAATGAGGTTAACACAATGGCTCTGTAGACCTTCAGTCTGGTAGTCAGTTAATACCTCTTCTCTCCCAAACATTTCTTTGGAGCCTCTCAAACACTGAGCTAGCTCTGACATCAACCTCATTGTCGATGTGTACATCCCTGGAAAGTACACTACCAAGGTAAGTGAACTTATCCACAGCATACAAAACTTCTCCATTTATTTGTAACTAATGGTTCCATGTATGGATGGTGTGGTGGTGACTGATGGAGCACCTGTGTTTTCTTGGTGTTAATTAGGCCAAAACTAGCACAGACAGCAGAGAACTGATCCACACTTTGTTGCATCTCAGCTTCAGAGGCCCCACTGAGTGCATAATCATCTGCAAACAGAAAATCATGCACCAACACTCCCTCCACTTTGGTCTTAGCTTGTTGCCTTTTCAAATTGAAGAACTTACCATCAGTATGGTAGTTTTGATTCATAAATTAACCCTGTGAGGTAGGTGCCATTATTATACCAATTCACAGATGAGAAAATTGAGGCAAACTGAGGTTAAGTGACTTGGTCAGAGTCACACAACTACAAAATATCTGAAGCAGTATTTAAACATGGTTCTTGTTTCTAATTCACTACTCCACCTAATTATCAACCAAGATTTAGTTTAGACACATTCTTTTTGTGTTGTTTTAACTGACTCAGCACTTTGCCTTCATAGGTATCAGGAAGTCCTGCTAAGGACACTCTCTCTTAGAATTTGAGACAATTGCCTCTGGCTCTACTCAGCTGGTATTTATCAGAGGCAGGAATTGAACCCAGGTCTCCACAAGCTATCTCTTTCTCTATAAGCTTTGGTATGCTTCCTTTAATACTCATTTTAGCATTTTTCAATCTTTGGAAAAACTGTTACATGGAAAAGGGACTGGATCTAATATGTATAGTTTCAGAGAGGAAAAAAATCATGCCAATGGTTGACAAAGAAAGGAGCAGATATAATTTCAATAAGGCAAGCAGGAGGAACATATATCAATTTGAACTGTCCAGAAATGGAACATACTGCTTTTGAGAGGGTCTGTGGAATATTGAACTTAGAGTTAGGAAAGTCCGGGTACAAATCCCTCTTCTGACCATAGGCAAGTCACTTAACCTCTGAGATGTTTTCCTTATTTTAAACAGCTAGTTGTTATTTAACAACAATGGACATTGGACTTGGATTCTGGAAAAGCTAGATTCAAATTCAGATTCAGACACTTGCTAACTGTGTGACCACTAGGCAATTCCCTTCACCTCCTTTTGCCTCAGTTTCCTGATCTGCAACATGAGGACAATAACAGCACCTCTCTGCAATGATTCTTGTGAGGATGAAATGAGATAATATGTGCGAAGCAAGATGCCAACTTTAGAGCAATATGCAAATATAAGCTATTACTATTATTATGTCTAAAATGGGGATAATAAAACATCACAGGAACATTTTCAGTTTCATTGGAAGTACCATGCAATGTGATTTTCAAACTTTAAAGTGCTATATAAATACTAGTTGTTATCATCATCTTTATGAAAGTGCTGACTTCCCTGGCTTCAGAGGTGTTCAAGCAGAGAATAGATGCTGTAGTTTTATACAGAGGATTTCTGTTTTGAATAGGAGATTGGATTTTGTGATTCCTTGGGTCCCTTCCCACTCCATGAGTATGTGTGTTTCAGTGTTTCAGTAGACAGAGAGTGGATATTTGAATACACATCTGAGACAAGATACATGGGCTGCAGTCACCTTTGGCACAGGATCTTAAAGGGCAACCATGTGAATGATGGTTGTCTTTCTTTGGGCCTTAGTTTATATAACTTCAAAATGACTACATGACTGCAGAAGTCCTTTTTAATTCTAGGTCTGTGATCCTAACATGTGGCCTAAATTCTGGTTCCAAATTCAGTAGGGTTTTAGATGAGGTAGCTTCTGAGGACATTTTGGACTCTATTTCTGTGCTCTTATCATACTTAGTCTATAAATATTGCATAAGAAACATCTAAAACTTTTTCATTATAATCCTCATCCCATTCACATTGGCATTATTGGGACAGAAATGTCAGCTCTTGCAAATAGATCCACCATTCTGGTACACCAAGTCACCAAATGGAGCACCTAAATACAGTACATTAAGAACATCCAGGACCTCTGCAAAGGTTTTCACTCCATAGTCCAGCTCCTCTCTTTCCTCCTTCCCTGTTAGCCTAGGTTGAACACAAAAGGCAATAAATTCTCACCCTAATGGTTCAGAACTGAAGGCAAGAATTCCCCATGGCTAATATATAACAGACACATTGTAATCTGATATTAGAATAGATTCCATTCTGCTGTATGGGATGGCTGTAAATATGTCAATTGCACTTCTACTAAGTAGATTAGTGAGAGGTTAGGGACACCAAAATGCTTAGGAATGGGCTGAGGAAACTGTGGTTTGTCTGTCATAGCTAAAGGCAAAAAAATAACTCACTGTAATTTAATTTTCACTAATTCTCTTTAATTGTTTTGTTCAGCCAACAAAGAAAATATGCATATTTTTGCAGTAACTAATTGCAACAACTATCTTTTATAGATAGCCAAGCAGATGAGCTACTTTACATATTTCATATGAATAATGTTCAGCAATGTGGGAGAAATGTATAATTTTTTTTTGCATTTTTATCTTTCAAGAATCAAAAATTTAAAAGAGTCCACATATTGGGACTTTATTGAGGTGATAAATGTAGAGCTTAATAGCTCTCTACAAACTATTAAACCAAAAATAAAGAAATTTCTAATGATCTAGAGAGGATATTGATTTCCTGTCCTTTGTAAACACAGTTCCTTGGAAGTGAAGATAAAAATTTATTCTTGTCATCAGTGTAGTCCAAGCGTTTCCAGTCTCCACAGGTAGGAATATTGTTTTCAATAGTTTCTCTCTTTCATGTTTTCAAGATTTTTTTGTTCTTTCCTAATATCTATAGCAAATGAATAAAAATAATCTATCAGCAAATGAGAAGGCAATGGAGAGGGAGAAACACCACTAGAAGGAGAGGAGAAGATAGAAGGTGATAGAAAGGGGAGAGGAGAAATCGGCTTACATTGAGAAGTGAAGAAATAAAGGAAAAGTGGCCTCAAAATTCTAAGAAGAAAAATGATTTTACCCAGTGGGTAATATAGTTTTGGTGTTTTGTTATCTAAAGAGATGATAAAGATTGAAATCATAAATAGGCTTTTGGAAGGATCATAGAAATGAACAGATGTTCACTATATATGGGGTGGTTAACAGGACTTAAGGATGTTTAAAGCTGTCATGAAAGCAGCTGAAACTTATTCAGAAGTTTGCTTAAAATATTTTGTGGAGAATATACACATTTATTTATTTTTAGAAAACAAAGAACTTTCTTACTGAGACAGTTGTACAAGTCAGAGATGGTTTAAGACTATTGAAGGAACTTGTTGAGGATAAAAAAAAAAATTCTGACCTGATCCAACCATTCTGGAGAGCAATTTGGAACTACAACCAAAGGGTTTAAAATGTGCATACCCTTCGACCCAACAATACCTCTTCTAGGATTGTATCCCAAAGAGATCATAAAAATGACGCACATGAACAAAAATATTTACAGCAACACTTTTTCTGTGGAGACCAGTAACTGGAAATCGAGAGGATGACCATCAATTGGGGAATGGCTGAAAAAGTTGTGGTATATGAATATAATGGAATGTTATTGTGCTATAAGAAAGATGAACAGACAGACTTTAGAAAAACCTGGAAAGACTTATATGAACTGATGCTCACTGAAATGAGCAGAACCAGGAGAACATTACACACAGTGACAGCGATAGGGTGTGAGGACTATTTCTGATAGATATAGTCCTACACAGCAATTCAAGGACCTAAAACATTTCCAAAGGACTCATGATACAAAATGCCATCCACATGTGGAGAAAGAACTATAGAGTTGGAATGCAGAATGAAGCAGACTATTTTCTCTTCTGTTTTGTTTTTTCTTATGGTTTCTCCCATTCATTTTAATTCTTCTATGCAACCTGACTAATGTGAAAATATGGTTAATAGGAATATATGTGTAGATGACATATAAAATTGCATGCTGTCTTGGGGAGGTAGGAGAGAGGGAGGCAGAAAAAAATTAGAATTTATGGAAGTAATTGTTGGAAATTGAAAAAGTAATGAATTTGGTAAAAAAAAAAATGACTGAAAAGATATTTGATGCCAAACTTAGAATTTAGGTGAGTAGAAAAAGATTTGAGAACTTGTGACAATGGTTCTGAATTGGGCACAAAACATCTGTTCCTTTAACATTTGCCCATCACCAGACTTGAAGCAATGAAGCAGAAAAAATCTTAGCTTTGGGGATATCTAGAGAGAGAGAGAGAACTTCTGGGTTCAAACTCCAATTCTGACACTTACTAGGGTATTACCTTAAGCAAGTTACTTCTCTGTTCTATCTTCAGTTTCCTATACGTAAAGTAAGGGGTTGGGATAAACAGAATACGACATCTTTTCCAAATGTACACAAATGACCTTAGGATCATTGATTATTTTGATTTGGGCCTAAATAATGGATTAAATTTATACTTCAGGGTATTTGGGGACTTGAACAGACTGCCCAAGGCAAAACTGATGGAATTTACACTTTCTAGTTAGTCAGTGTTTTTAACAGATGAATAAATTCTTTTAAAGGTTGAATGCCTGAAATTAAGAAAACGAAGCAATAGCAATGTTAAAATATGATTTGCCTAAATTTTCTATCTTAATCTCATAGGGAATAACATAGTTATTCTTAGGTTAGGATGTAAATTTTCTGACCATTCCTACAAAGGCTGATGAAAATAAGAGTGACTGGAAGGGATGGACTCTGAGGTTGCATTCATTCTAAATGGATGAGCCAATGAACTTTTATTTGGATTATGTGACAACTGTCACCTGGAGGCCTTCACTAGTGGTGCTACTGAAATAAGGTTGATAATCAAAACCCACAGTTAGGAACTTCTAGTTCCACATTGCAAATATTCCTAACTCACTGAGCTAGATAATTCTAATTTCGTATTTATACACATACATACATATATATGTATATATGTACATATATGCACATATGCATACAGATGTATTTATATGTGCATGTGTGTATATGCATATATGTATGCATGTAAATACATAGATATATAATTTAATATGGTAATATATAATATATTTATATATACTATTTTATATTTACAGTATCTCAATGTCTTATTTCCCTCTTTACTACATTTCAGAAGACAGGCTGACTAAACTACATTGGGTTACAGTTGCCTACAATTCACAGAAAGTATACAGGTCCTAAATAGGACTTTTAGGATACAGGTTTTGCCATGTAATAAACACTGTTCAAAGATCATTGCTGCTGTCTAAGAAGCCTGACTGAATCCAGGAATCAATAGAAAAGCTAAGGACCAGAACTGACCTTGCCCTATCCCATTTGTTTTCTCACCAAGGGGAATGTATAAATACTCAGAATTATTGAGAAGGTAAGCAACTTCTCCAGGATCACACAAAGACCAAGAAGGACTGAGCTATTCAAACAAAGGATTTTGGGCTCCAAATATAGCACACTTTCTACACTCATCCCCTGCATCATGTTGAGTGAAGCTCAAAAAGTAGAAATCTAATATTCAAATTTATACCCGTGCCATAGTGATTTATGTTTCTCAAACAAGAACATTTCCAAGATTGATTTTCCCCCTAGATCTTGGTTTCTACTTTTGAGGTGTGTGGCCGCCTGGTTGTGAAAATGATCTGAGCTTTCTACAGGAAGCCCAGCTATATTATCTAAGATTGAAAATGGCAACTTACTGTCCATCATCTTTACTTCCAAGGCAATAGGTGCTCACCAACCCCAAACAAGGTGTTGGGATCTTCCGGTTCCACATGGCAAATATTCCTAACTCACTGAGTTAGACAATTCTAATTTATTTTCACTAGGAAATCTCAACTGCCAAGAGAAATGAGAGGTTACTGAAAGGATAAGCAACCTGTCCAGGGTCACATGGGTTCTCCCTTTGGGAGGAAAGATTTCTTCTTCCATATGATTTTATATAATTAGCCTAATTCTGCCTTCTCCTCTTCTAGGGGTTATCCTTTCATTCTCTCCACCTCCCTTTTCTCATCTCTGATCCACAGCAACTGTATTATGTTGGGGTAAGCCATTTAATCTCTCTGTATTTAGTTCCTATATGCTTTTGCATATATAGTTTTGTTTTTCTGCTCAAGAGCATGTCTTCTTCCTGAAAGAAGGGATAATTCATCCTTTGTATTTGTACCCTCAGTGCCTAACACAGTGCCAGACTCACAGTGATCTTTAATAATTAATGAATGAATCTTACTTTCTTGATTGTATTGTGATATTAGATGGGAATGTTAAAAATGTTGTAGCAATGTCAGCTGTCATTACACTCACCACTGCCATCGTCATCATCATCATCACCACCACCACCACCACAACCACGGTGTTTGTTGCCACTGTCATCAGACTGGGTTTGGGAAGTTTGCTACTATTGAAGATGTCCCATGTATTCACAATTTCATGCTATGCTCCTTGCCTCACTTGAGTACATGTAAATGTTACATTTATTATCATCTCTCAAGAGGCATTTTTCACTTTCAACAACTCTTTTTCTATTTGGTTTTACAGGCTGGGGCTATTAATTTCATGTACAGTACTGGGTCTGGAGTTAAAGAACCTGCAATCACATGTCAGCTCCCTCACACACTATATTCTGACTTTGAGTAGGTTCCTTACTTTCTTTGGGTCTCTATTCCATTATTTATAAAATAAGGGCATTAGAGTGGAGAAAGTTGAGATCTCTTGCAGAACTAAATCTCTCATGCTGACATTTTGTGAGAAGATTCATCAGTTAATTGGCATTTTAACATACACAGAAATATTTCTTTAAATTTACAGAGCTAGAAGAGGAACTTTAAACAATCAAAGATGTTACATGGAATATAAACTCCGTTTTTTTAAACAGATGGGAAAAGCTAATGGCCCTTGGGAGTTTATTTGATAACTTACATAACTAGTAATACCATTACAATCAGAGCTCAATTTGTAATGCTGGGTCTCCGATTTTGAACCCAAGGATAGTGATGATGATGATGATGATGATGATGATGATTCTATCACAGCACTCTAGGGACCAATTTCTTTATTGTTATTCTTTCACCAATGTAGGTACAACCATCTGTATGGATAAGAGACCCTTGAGGGGCTGTTGTAAAAATACCTGTCATTCAATCAATGACCTTCCTATGGTTAATGTCATATTGGATCACTTGGAATTTATCCAGTCTGGTCCTCAGAGGATGGACATTTGGGGCTGGGCTCAAATTCTAGCCAAATTGTTAGGATGTGCCTAAGATTTTACCCTTTACGCACAGTTTTTAAGAATCCAGGTACCCAGTACAACATGACTAAGATACCAGAAATTACTTAATATCATTCTAAAATGTAAAATTATAACTAGTTTCCAAAGAAAGTGACAGATTTTACATATCACCAAAGAGACTAAAATATTCCCATCCATTTTCATGAATGCCATCAATTTAATTTACACAGATCAAAACGTCATTGAATTTCTGGTATCCCATTCATTAGTCACACATTACTTATTTATGTTAAGATCTTGACATGAGTTTCCTATATTCAATTGTTGTTTCTTTGTAAACTTTCTGAGTCTCTATAGAAAATGAGATTTAGAGAAAAGAGAGTACAAAAGAAACTAACATCTCTGTCCAGGACTCTGCCGGTGCTATTTAGAAAAAGCATCTGTCTGACTGGATCCAACATCACCCAGTAATCCGTGTTGTCCTTTAATGAGAGCTCAATGGTAGGATTGGGGCCCCCAGCTGTCCCTTTGATGAGCATGTTGTCCACGATGACTGTACCTGCAAGCAAAAAAAAAAAAGGAATCTGCTTAAAACAACCTATATGCCTGTGCTCTTGAGCGAGCCCTAAAACATTTCACCAAGTGATGAGATGCTGATCTCCTTTTAAGTAGAAATTCTGAACATTTACTTTAAGAATTAGCTTTGATAGCGTTCGCTGTGGGAAAGCAGACATGATCACAAGCAAATACACTGAAGAGATTATTTGAGGGGGAAGAGATGGGCACGTGAGAGAATATAAGAGTAGGTATTTAGCTAGAAAGTTAGATCCACCATAGGCTGGCTTTCTACCCTGTTCATATTATGAGTTTATCACTCCTCACTTCCCACTCCCACAGTCCCACCTCCACAGGCGTTATCTTATCATGAATAAAAGTAACACCAGTAACAGCAAAAGTTGATATTTCAATTCACTCTGGAAAGCTTCTGATATAGAGATTCAGAGGAGAAAAGAAGATAAAAGATTTTTTAAAAAAGAAGTAGATTCTTCCCACAGTGAGAGTTACCGTGGCTTATTTTTTTCCCCTTTCCATGAAGCAAATCCTTAAAAGACAAATCTGAATGTTCTTTATGTCCACCTGCTGGATTGTGGCTCCTCAAAGTTAGTCAGTCATTGCATATGGTACTCTTTCCAGGTGATTGCTGTAGCAAACACCCAGGCAATAACTGGGCCACCGTCAGATAGCACTGAGAAAAATGCTAATCCTCCTCTTTTCAGCACATAGCAATGATGCTGCCTTAAGTTCACATTACATGAAGGTGGCTTTAATGGACTAGAGTATAACTCAAAGAAGATTAGACTGAGGGGGGAGATGCTAAACACTGACCTGAACTATTCTGTTTCAATTTTTTTTTTGTAAATTTTCCATTTTATTTCTTTTTTATAATTAATTTGTTTTAAGTTTTCAACAACCACTTCCAAATTTTAAATTTTCTCCCTCTTCCTTCCTTGAGATGGCATGCAATTTTTTACGGATTCTACACATACATTCTTATTAAACACATTTTCACATTAGTCATGTTGCATAGAAGAATTAAAATGAATGGGAGAAATCATTGGAAATTTTTATGACTTTCTTAAGGAAGGGAGATCAGACATGCTATTCTTGAAGCCAGAAGGAAAAAAATATGAGGAGCAACATGTGGGTATTACAAAGAGTAAACAAAACTACTTCATACAAAAGATTAAGCCTTATCCCTCTTGCTCTCCAATGTTTGTAACTACTCAGACAATTACTTTATGTTGATTTTGAGCTCATTTTTTTTATTGACTTATGTGTATATGTTATTTTCCTAACAAATGAATGTGAGTTTCATGAAGTTAGAGGATGTTTCTTTTTTTGGCACCGTATCAATTAATCGATAAGCATTCATAGGCTAGGCATGAGGTCAAGCATTAGAGACAAAAGGATGACCTAGAGACAGAAGAACCTGATGTAGAGAATCTTACCTTCTAATGGGGGAAAGAACACACACACACACATATACACATTACATGTATAAGACACAGGAAAAAAGACAAAAGATAACTTTATGGGGACACAAGCAATTGGGGTTTGGGCTAGAGAAGTTTAATATACAGAAGGCATTAGCAGTTGTGGGGAGTGGTGTAGATAAGGACTTCTGTGGACAACAGCATTGAACTGAGTTTTGAATTGAAATTCACATCTGCAGTTTCTAGAACTGAACCTGGATAATAGCAGGCATTTAATGAACTCTCTTGATGTTTAAATGAATGAGAAAAAACACTGAACAAGTATAGCTGTCCTTAAGTAAAAATGGACTACCTCAGGAGACAGAGAGTTTCTCCTCACAGCATGTTTTTGAACAAAGGCTGAATGCCTGGCACACAGTATGTGCGTAGGCAGTGTTTGTTGACTTGAAATGACTAGAAAGAATTCTATAAAAGGATGGGTTAAAGCTGATGCCCACTTAGGTCCCTTCCAGCTCTCAGATGTTGAGATGTTTTGTCAAAAGAGAAAACTAACCTAGAGCAAATGTTTTCCATTGGACCTTTTTATAAGTCATATTCCATATAAAAGGGATGTGGCACTAAAAATGAAAATATAACCTCTTCAAGACACTAAAGTAAATTGTGAACATCTAGGGAATTCACTGCCTGAGGATATCAGGCAAGAATATATTTACAGTATATAAATAAGAATTTGCTCTTGAAAAATGCCTGAGTGAAAAATAAATCTTAAAACCACAAACCAAATCTGGAGCTGGGGGATAAAAGTCCCTTTGGACCCTGAGCAAGCAGAGTAGGTATTTGTCTCTCATCAGTTTATAGATTGATAGTAGGATACTGTGGGAAGATATGGAGCCTGTGGTCTTAGTTTTACATCTTAGCTTGGATATTTTACTTTTATGTGGGATCAGTTTCTGAATTTTTACAGTGAAGCTGTCAAATGACCTGATCTGTCATGTCCCTGCAAGCACATAACGCCCCTGTGACCAGAAAGTGTGCAAATACTAACATTTGCCACATCCACGCTAAGGTTTGTTCCCATTTATCACCACAGATAGGACATTCCCATTTTTAATACTCAATGCAGGCATTCCCACCAAGGGTGTAGATAATAGCACATCTTTGCCTGTCCACTCCTTCATGGTTCTTATATTAGATACCCACAGGCAATCTGTCCAATATGCTGGAATCCATCTTTCTTATTTTCTCTCCTTTCTGTTCCTAACAAGGAAGTACATGGATTGCCCATTGTTTATCCCATATCTTTGCAATGGAATGGAGCATTTTTGTATAATGTGTGTTACTTATGTTATTTGTTTTTACTTCAACCATTTTCCTTTAAAAGAAAACTCACATGTTTAAAGTAAATGTACTAAAAGCTATAAGCAACCTGTTGTTTTTTAACTGTATCATTCCTTAAAAAGGTAGCTTTCTCTTCAGTCACACAAGATAAATAGTTGGCTCTCTTCCTATTTCTCCTTTTAAACATCATGTAAAGCATGGGTTAAGAGGGGAGACCAGTTGCTCACAGCTGGCTTTGTCCATCCTTTGAAATGGCAAGTCAATAACTTTCTGTCAAAACACCTGAATGTTCAGATAAGAGACTAATGGTATTTTCACTCCCTCTTCCATGAATATTTTCACGGCCCCAGTATGCACCTGTCAGTGAGTTGTGCACATAGCCATCCTTGGTCATGTTGTTTTGTCTGTCATTCAGGATCTCTGTAATTAGTGAATTACATTCAACTCTTCTCTGTTCCAGGTAAAGAAAACAAAACCATCTTTGAGTTCACATAGTTTGCTGGCTGTGAAAATTTATTGGTGGAGCCACTGTGTACAAAAGCTTATGGTTGAGAGTTACTCTCTACACCCCTACGTCCATGCTTTATTTAACCCACACAATATGAAAAAGACATATCCATATCTATATAGGTGTATATACATACATATATGCATATATGTATTTGAATCTTATATGAAAACATATGTGAATGAAAATTAAAGATACTGTAACAATAATTTTAAATACCAACAAAATATTTTGAAAATACTCAAGCTGAATTTATATGTCTATTTAGCAATAACTATTTACAATCAACAATGTATCCATCCATCTATCTTTCCATCTGTCTATCTTTCTATTATTTTCCTCATCCATGGAATATCTAACAAACATCCCTTGCTCTCAGTTTACCTTAGAGTTTTTTGACTGCTTTAGAATGAGCAATCTGATAGTTTACACCATATGCAAATTACCTACAGGTAGAGAAGTGAAGTCTCACATAAATGCTGAAAGTTGTTCTCAAGTAGGTGAAGACTGATAGCTAGAACAGAGATTTACATTGTTCTGATTGGCTGCACATGGCAGAACTAGGTGAGACAAATGTGGGGAAACTTCACAGAAGCAAAATGAGCTTTGAGTTAGGTATAGGAATGGGGACTGTCCTTGTGATTTCATTGCCATAGGGAGCATCCAGTTAAAGAAATCCTTCATACCAAAACAGATGACTCTAATGTAGCTGATTTTCAGCTCCAGCAAGGATTAGGCTTGGTCTGCTTAGTATGGAACAGACTTAGGAGGGTGGTTAGAAGTTTCAGTGGTTGTGATTTAATTCTTACAATTAAAAAAATTGTTAAAGTTATCTCAAAGTGCAATGAGTTGTATGAGGAAGGAGAGGGATCCTTTTTAATGGATGTCTTTGAGCAAAGGGCAACTATACACTTTGGGAGAATCCAGGAGAGGAAATTCTTCAGGTGTGAGTGGCCCTATCTGAATGCTGAGGGGTCTTATAGGGATGAGACTCTGGGCACCTGGGATTAGATGATCTTGAGGGCTTTTTCTAATTATATGTGCTATGATTAAATGGTAGCATCATTTTTTCCCCAAAGATACAATGAAAATTTATGTCATGCGAGTGACACCAAAGGGGAAAAATGAAGATTGATATGTGTGATAATAGAGAGGATGGATTTAGGACTCCAATAAGCTGCTTCAAGTTCCTTGAATGCCACCAGAATTCTTTGTCTTTATGTCTACAATATTCTTAATAGAGTATCTGAAACAAGGCGGATACTTAATAAATGAATGGTTCTTGACTGCTGAGAATATAAATATTTTGAAGGCAAGGATTATTTTCACTTTTTCATTGAATCCTTAGAGTCTTTCACTGGAGGATGTGTTTCTATCAGGAGTTCCTATGGAGGAATTCCTTCTACCAATACAGGTTAATACCTGTACTCCAATCTGTAGCCTTAGAACACTGACTGGAACAGAAAGAGTTTAAGTTACTTGCCCAATGTAACATAGACAGTATGAGTCAGAGGTGATCTGTGAGGAGAGGGCTTCCTGGCCCTGATGTCAGCTTTCCATCCATCATACTATTCTTCTCATAGAAAACTTTACTTATGTATAGTATAGTAAATACTTTATAAATCCTCAGTAGTGAATTATCAAACATTTCTTTCAGATTTTCAAGGTTTTTTTTGCAACTGCAGCTGAAAAGTAATAACAAAATCATATAGATTTCCTTCCTCTCTGCCTTCCTGTCTGTGTTCCTTCCTTCCTTCCTTCCTTCCTTCCTTCCTTCCTTCCTTCCTTCCTTCCTTCCTTCCTTCCTTCCTTCCTCCCTCTCTCCCTCCCTTCTTTCCTTATTCTATCTTCTCTTTTTAAGCAGTCATCTCATAAACCTAATGCCAATGATAAAATCATATAATAAAATATATAGAACTCCAAGTGTGGTAGAATATATTTCTAATCTATCCTACTAGGGAGACTGTGATTGGTGAGTTAGTGGATTGACTTGAGCTCAGGAGATCTCAGCATTAATCAGTCAAAAATTAATCTGATGTCTGTAGTAAGGTTATAGTTAGGACAGAATAGACCCAAGAGGGTGGTTAGATGATGAAACTCTAGGAGTGGGGAGGCTACCACATTGCCTAAAGTGGGGCAGAACTAGCCCAGGTCAAAACGGAGCAGATCAAAGTATCCATTTCATTCAGGGATGGGGTCAGACCCAAGGGGGACCATTGTACTTCAAGTCTAGGTGAGACTCAATATCTCTTTCTCTCTCTATTTACATTTCTCTTTCTCACTGTCTCCTTATAAAAATGTATATAACTAGATAGATCTATAGATTGCCATAAATCTCTTTCTCTCTCTCTCCTATCTGTTGTTCAATCCTATCCTATTTACCATCTAATTATGTTCAGAATGACTCAAAAAACAAGCTGAAATATTTGTTTCATTGGATTTGGTTTTGTGCCAATTTATTTCCTCTGTTGCTATCTGGTTAATAGCAAGAGATCTAGATCAAAGCCCTCAGCACACTGGCTGGACCCTCCCGCTCCCTGCTGTGAGATTTAAGGGAGGGCATGGTCAATGTCACTAGCATGTGAGAGAGTGTAACTAGGATTTTGATTGGTTCCATTACTGAAAATACTCACAATGATAAGCTTACAGCTCCATTGGTGTATCAATGCTTTTTGAAAAAGAGTAGAGTTAAAATCTAAGTCATCACCATGTCTACTTTACCACAGGATGATAAATTTTTCTTCATTCTTTTAATCCTTGAGAGGCTCAGACAAGCCTGGGCTGCATAAACAAATCAATGCAGCAGATGATTGTTTAATTTTAAATTACTGCAACCTTTCTGAGGCCCAGATCTCCATGGCAAAAGGGCAAGTCAGTTCCATTGCCTGAATATAATATTTGTGCTTTATCTTTCTATGGTTTGAAGACCTGATTCACATTTTCATGTATTCAAAGCAGATGCAAAGCCATGCTGAGCAAAAGCTGTCCTGAATTACACATGGCACATCAGAGCATATTTCTACCCATTTCCACCTTACATAAACATCCAATGAGTAAAATATTCGTTCCATGTCTTGAGGATTCAAATTCATCTGAAGTCATACTAGTTCTATTTCTCTCTTTTTATAACCCCCCCCCCTATTTTTTTCAACAAGGAGCAGAAAAGAAAACAAATCTAACACAGAAATGTGTCTTCCTAGAAGACAGAAGTAGATATTCATCACATTGATCTTTCCCAAATAAATACTTTTTTTTGTGGTCCCTGAAATCATCCTAGGAATTCTTGAAGGAAGATTATTTGTCTTTAGCCATCTTCTCACCTTTTACGTCAACATATTTCTCAGAAATTTAAAGTGAATTTTATACCAAATCAAAGTTTAACTTATTCAATTCAATTAGCCTTTCACTAATTCTAATTGTCTATTTATGCAAAGAATCTTGCAGGTGCTAGGTTCTAGGAAGACAGAAGGAAAAGACCCTTGCCATCAAAGAGATAAGATTATATGAGACAGATATTGTCGTTAAATGACATATTTTATATCTTTCACATAAAAAATACAGCTAACTTGAACAATAACTTGAAGGAAATGAAAAATAAGTGGGAATACTTTTCGAGCATTATTGCAAGACAATACTGTAGACAATTCAAAATAATCATACAACACACTGAAGGAGGTTAAAGCTTATGTGTTTGGGAGGAAATGGGAGGGGGGACATACTACACACATAAAGATGAGTAAATGAGTCTTCCCTATAGATAGTGAGATTTCCTAGACCAGGGGTGGGCAACTTGCAGCCTTGAGGCCACATGTGCCCCTCTAGGTCCTTCAAAAAACCGTCAAGTTTGCATTCAGTTAAAATGCCACCCTTCAGTACCCAGAGGGTCACATGTGGCCTCATAGCCACAGATTCCCTATCCCTGTTTTAGACACTCCTATTTGCACGAATATTTTGGCTCATTAGCTGAAATCCTAAAATTTTGTATTCAGTGAAATCCAGGATTTTTTTATGAGAATTCAGAGTAACTATTTAAAATGGAAAAACTAAGTGGATTCAATAGCTATTATCCATATTATGATACACACACATGCATATGCACACATAGACACACATACATACATAAATATATATATGCACGTACACATCTATATGGATAACTCATATATCCTATTTTATCTTCTTATTTTATCCATCTTTCTCATTCTCATCTCTGCCTCCAGGTGTTCTTGACTTCTTTAGAACCCCAGCTAAAATTTTATGTTCATTGGATTGAGTATGACATAAAGATAAGGTAATCTTAATGAATTAATATTAATGATTAACATTTTTAGGTACCTATTATATGCCAGCACTGTATTAAATACTGATTATACAAAAAGAGCCAAAAGACTATCCATTCTCTCAGTGAGTAGACAGTCTAATACAGTACCCAATATTCAAGCAGATATATACAAAATAAGGTTCACCTGGGATTAATAGGAAATAATTATTAGAGGGAAGGCACTAGAATTAAGAGATTTGGAGGAAGGTTTCCTATAGAATGTTGGATTATAACTGGGATTGTTCAGTAGTTGGAAAAGATGAAGAGGAACATTACAGTCATGGGATTACACATGGAATGTCTTTTTTGTTTTTTTACTTGAACAGCCAAGAAGCAAGGTTTACTTGATTGAAGGGTATATTTCAGAGGGTAAAATATAAGACCAGAAAGGTAAGCGAGAGTTAGGTTATTAAGGGCTTTAAATGCAAAACAGCGTTTTCTTTTGTTGCTAGAGAGTCACTGGAGTTTACTGAGTGTGTGTGGGGGGCAGGGTGGGAAATGGCATGATTGGACCTGTACTTTAGGAGAATTACTTTAGTGGCTGAATACAGGATGGAATAGAATGGGAAGAAAATTGAGGCAAGTGACTCATCAGCAATCTCTTGCAATAACCCAGGCATGAGTGATGGTGATCTATACTAGAGTGCTAGCTTTGTCAATCAAGAGAAGGGTTCATATATGAGAAATGCTGCAAAGGTGAAACTAACAGGCTTTGCAGCACATTAGATATGGAGAAGGTGAGTGAGAGATAGTGAAGAGTCCAGGCTGACTCCTAGGTTATGAGACTGAGGGACCAAGAGGACAGTATTGCCCCTCTACAGTCATAGGGAAAGTAGGAGTGAAGAGGGTTTGGAGTAAAGAGAATGAATTCTGTTTTGGATATATTGAGTCTAAGATATCTACTTGATATCCAAATCAATATGTCTGCAAAGTAGCTGGAGATGTAAGATTAGAGGTCAGTTCAGAGTATGGGGAAGGAGAGGAAATTTAATAATCATAAGAATAGTGATGGTAAATAAAATTATGGGAGCTAATACTTCACCAAGTGAAGGAACACAGAGAGAAAAGAGAAGAGAGCCGATACTGAGGGATACCAATGGTTAGAGGGGATGATCTTGAAGAAGATCCTTGAAAGAAGACAGAGAAGTGGTCTAATAGGAGAACCAAGAGACCATAGTGTCCTAGAAGCTTAAAGCAAAGAGAGTATCAAGCAGGAGACAGTGATCAACCATGCCAAGGGCTGCAGATAAGGTCATTACTTCCTTTAAGCTTTGTGTCAATATTGGCTCAGGAACCACAACTCATAATCCCCTAGCAATATATTCCAATTTACTAACCAGCAAAAACTCTATGTATGTCTTGTGCTATAAAATTGGCAAAAGGAAACAAACAGTCCAAACTAAAAGCTTTTTGGGGAGACATTGTGAGAAAAGTAGTTATATAAAAACCTCCCCTACCCTCCATAAACCTGGGACAGATTCTTCCATTGATACTGATACTATCATTGTGAAAAGTATACAGATTTAGGGAACATGCATGGAGGACATGTACATGGGGAAAGTATGTAGCCATGGCACAAGCATAGAGGAATTCAAATATACGGATTACCCGTGATCAATGTACGCATGTGAAGGGATACATACAAAGTGCACACTCATGGCCAAAGCACACATGTGGAAGGGTAACTCATTCTGAAATCACCATGTTGTTCCTTGGGCCTATTCCCCTCAATCTCATGGTGTTTAGTTTTGTTTCTTTTCTGTTTCTAGGTAGTATACCACTTATCTCATGTTCACTGCTTGGCAGTGACTAAAAAGTATGTAGTTACAGAACGTCCTGAGTCCATCTTTTGGTCTTCACCTAGGATCCTTGGCTGAGGGGCTAAATTTTCCCCATAGAGTGAGAAGTACTCACTAACAGTTATCTTTTACCTTAGGACAAAAAAGCTAATGTTCTAAATCTTTTCATAAGGAAGTCAGACTATTAAATCAACAAGCAATACAATACAATATCAGATACAGATAAACGCTCTTGACCTACTTGAACTTCTGGGAGCCAAGATAGCAGAGTTATCTGTAAGTGCTCTCACTCTCCCTTATTGAAAAACCTAGAGAATATCTCCCCAGGAAAAATCCAGGAATAGTGGAGTCAGTAGAATGGGTACTGCCGTTTTTTAGCTTTGGAGGCTGGGAAGATGGATGGGAAGGGTCCCTCTTGTTGTGGCTGAATGTGAGCAGTGCAGAACCAGAGGTGTCCCAGCAAGTCCCACCTCGATAGACTAGCAGGAGATCCTGAGCCCAAGGTGGGTGGAGTTGGTAAGTGCCAACACCAGGACCAGGCATGCCTTAGCACAGCGGTAGACACCAGAGCAAACAGAGTTGACCAGTCACTTAGTCAACCCATGCTTATTATATGTGGAAAGAGGGTGTAGGTATAAATTGATGTGATATGATGATAAAAAATAACTAATTAAGGGGTGTGAAGGGAGAGGAGGAAAGGATGAAGAAGAAAAGGGCAAATTATATCACATGAAGAAACACAAAAACATATTATAGTAGAGGAAAAGAAGGGAGGGAGATGAGCATTGTTTGAACTTTATTTACCCTCATTAGATTTCATTCAAAGAGGGAATGACATATTCAGTTAAGTATAAAAACCTAACTTGCCCTACAGGCAATAGGAGGAGCGAGGCAAAGAAAAGAGAGGAGGTGGTTAGAAGGGATGGAAGAAGTAGTAAGGGAAAAGGGCAAGAAAAGGGAGGGGGCTGACAGAAGGGAGGGAAGATTGAGGGAGGTGGTGGTCAAAAGTAAAACTTCTGAGGAAGGGAAGGGAGAAATAAAAATATCGATAGGAGGGTAGTATGGAGAGAAAAACACAGATAGTCATCATAACTGTAAATATGAATGGAATAAACTCTCCCATAAAAGGGAGGCAGATCGCAGAATGCATTAAAAAACATAATCCTATGATATGCTGCTTACAGTAAACATGTTTGAAATAGGGGAATATATACAGGGTAAAGGTCAAAGACTGGAGTAGAATATATTATACTTCAGTTGAAGAAAAAAGAGCAGGAGTAGCAATCCTAATCTCAGACAACGCAAAAATAGATTTAATCAAAAGAAGGAACTATATCCTGCTTAAAGGCACAATAGGCAATGAAATAATATTATTACTAAACATATATGCACTAAGTACTATAGCATCCAGATTCTTAGAGGAGAAGCTAAGGGAATTACAGGAAGAAATAGACAGCAAAACTATTCTAGTAAGGGACCTCAACCTTTCCCTCTCTGAACTTGATATATCTAACCTCAGAATAAACAAAAAAGATGTTAAGGGGATAAATATAATTCTGGAAAAACTAGATATATTAGACCTCTGGAAAAAAACTGAATGGGCATATAGGGAAACACCCTTATGTCTTTTCTACTCTCAAGTTAATAAAACTGTCAGTTTCTAGTTTCAGTCATAAGTACTGACTATGTCCCCATTATGAGTCAGGTACTATGTCAAGTACTTGGGAAACAAAGACAAAAATTAAGCTTTTCCTTCCTTCAATGGGATTATATTCTAAATGGGAAAAAAATTATATGTAAATACATACACTCACACCTATGACATGGTAGTTCATGCCTATTTCTTATATTTCTTTGTCTTGTGCTTTTCCGCTTTCCATCTTCTAAAGTAGATCAATTATCCCTATTGCTGTTGCCCTGACATCACAATGACTCCCCACCCACCTACCCTAGGACATTCTCCTACCTGCTAAAAGATACCAATGTTTACCCTTTTCAGCACAACTATGTCTTCAGTCTATTTTTATCTACACATTCCATTCTTTCTCTTCTGACACCCAGTTCTATCCCTGGTAAAAAAATATTTCTAATCATTGTTCTGATCCATAAATATAGCACTCCGAATCTAGACCTGCTGAAAACTCCATCCTTTGCTTTTAGTTGAGCTACTTAATATGGCAATGCTTTATCTATTTTAAGTCCCCTTTCAATCACTCTATTTTAATATTTTGTAAGCAACTACTATATGCCATGGAAACTAGGTGGCTCGGTGGAGAGAGCACTGGGCCTGGAGTCAGGGAGACTCATATTCCTGAGTTCAGATCTGGCCTCAGACACTAGCTGTATGATGCTTGGTAAGTTAGTTCACCCTATTTGCCTCAGTTTCCTCATTATTAAAATGAGCTGGAGAAGGAAATGCCAAACCATTCCAGTGTTGTTGCCAAGAAAAGTCCAAATGAAGCCATGGAGAGTTGGACATAACTGAGAATGACTGAAAAACAATATTACGTGCCATGTTCTGTGAACAATACTGAGAAAGATATCAGGAAAAATATGATAGTTCCTGCTCTCATAGGTATCTCAGGATCCAACTAGTCCTGCTCACTCATTATATAGTTCAGAAACTATAGCTCAGGGAAACTAAGAAACAAACCAAAATCTTACCAAGTTCACATGGGTACCAAGGTACCAAGCGAGTGAGTCAAGATTGGTCTTTGGTCCAAACTAGGCTCTTTCTCCCGCATGTCCTACTGCCTTCTTAAGCTTAGTCTCTACTTGGGATGTATGATTATCATTTTAACTGACACTGATGGAGTACTTCAAAATTTGCAAAGGACTTGAGGGACATTTTCTCATTTAAGTCTCTCTAAAACTCTGTCCGGGGGTGGGGGATAATTATTATTATCCCACCTTACAGGAAATGAAATGGAGGCATAGGAATCTTGAATAATTTGTCAATAGACATTATGAGAGGGAGTATTCCAAGCCGGGTCTCTTCTGTCTCCAAGTACAGGACTTTCCACATCACATCACAGTAATAACACAAATCTACAGATCACAATCAAAGAGATTTAAATATGAGTGTAACCCCAAATGGTATGGAGTCAGAAGAGTTATGCCAATCCACTGATTTTTAAAAGCTCCTAATTACCTACCAGACAAAGTTTGAAATCATTCAAGGACCTCTCCAATGCCCCCCTCCAACTCTCTTTGCAGCTTTTTTTCCCTACTACTCCTCTACATATGAAACTGGTTGACTTCCTTTCTCATGGACTCTTGGTGTACTTTCCTCCCCTGGGGCCTTTGTAAGCGCTAAGATTATCCAGCATTGGAATATCCCCTCTTTACTTTCTGAATTGCTCCCTTTCTGGTGAGTTCCAACTTAATTTTCTCTTCTCCCATAAATTCCTACTTTCCTGTTACCTGCAGGTAATTACTGTCCTTTTCAGAATACATACAACACTTGGTTATGCAGTACTCAAACATACTTACCGTATATCATTGTGTAATCATAGGATCATTGACTCAGATTTGGAGGCGTCTGAACCCTTCCAGGTGTTTCCACTTTTTATGTTGTCAAAAAGTAAAATTGAGATTCCCAGGGGATTTGACTCACCCAAGTTTACGTGAATATTAATTAGCCAATAAGCATTTAAATGCCTATTACATACCTGAAACTGTCCTACTAAGTGTTAATGAAATGTAACAGCTCCTGTCCTCAAAGTGGTCATATTCTGTCAGCCAAAATTAGAGTCATAATTCCAGCTCATCATCAGGCTCCAAACCTACTGCTGTACCACAAAGCTTTCTAATTACATTTTTTGTGATTGTGTCATCATTTGGTGCAATTGTCAGCTCCATGAGGGCAGAGATTATATTGTCAGCTTTAGAGAGACCACTAGACTTGGAGTCAGAAAGATCCAAGTTTGAATCCTGCTTGAGATATTTATTAGCTGGGGGATCCATGACAAATCATTAATCACTGTCTGACTCAGTTTCCTCATTTGAAAAATGAACATTTGCCCCCAAGAATGGTGGTGTTCAGGGACAAAGGCCTATTCACCTTATGCTACTTCTAACTCAACCTTTGAGAGATCATTTGAAATCTTCTACAGAATGATGTGGTTGAGATTATCCAGCATGAGTAATTTCTACAGGATGAGGTCAGAACCCAAATGATTTAAGCTTTGTTAATTTATTCATAATAGTAACACTTATCTCAAAATAACTCGTTATTATAAGAATCAAATAACATACGTAAAGTACGTTGCAAACCTTACAGTGATATATTAATGTTAGTTGTTGATGCTGTTGTTATTATTAATTAGTGGGGTATAGGGTGTGTCCAGGGAGGACCAGTACCTTTGGTGTGATGGCTACTGAGCCCTTTTTGGGACTCTTTCCACCTTTGGTGTCCACCTTTTCCACCCAACTCTCACCTGTGGCTCCAAGAAGCTGCAACATATGTAGCAGTCACACCCTGGTAAATTGTTTCGGCAGATGGGCCAAACCAGGTTGAGGGTAACCTAGGGTTCTCAAACCCATTGATGAATTAGGGGGGTGTCTACCCCAAGCATATGAAAGCTTCCTCTGGTGGAATGGACGGATGAGAACAATTTGTTCCAACAGCCATGAAGGCAGATGAAGTAGGCTATGAAGAACGCTTAGAGTTTGGTTATACACAGAAGATGCCAAGGTTATCCACTGCATCCTGAGCCATTGCCAGCCATCTTGACTCTGTCCTGCCACTGGACTATGATGACTCTGGAGGACAGAGTAAGGCTGATGACTTCGTGCAACTCTGCCTCACTTAAATTTAATTTATGCACAAATCAAAAAACTTCAACCATACCATTTCACTATTATGCTTCAAAGTCCTGTGGGGACAGGCAAGTGATGAAGCAGCAGGTGTGGATACACTGGGAACTGTAGTCACAGCCTTGCACGCAGGCAGCCCAGGCCATAGGTTTGTTTCTCATTAGAAGCAGCAGTGGGACTCAGCAGCCCCCGGGTGTCTGAGCAGCCTTTTAAGGATCGCACTGCTCACCTCTTGGTGTGAGGAAGGGGGCTAGAAAAGATGCCCTAAACATTATCTGCTTACCCAGCCCTGGCCTGATTACTTCAGCATGTGGGGCATCCCACTCTGCAGTTGAAACACAAAAAAAATGTACAAAATGCATGAAAACACCTGCAAAGATGATTCAACTCATCATCGGCACATGGAACGTGCACACACTAATAGACAACACAAAATCCAGTAGAACTGAAAGAAGAACTGCTCATGTTGCCAGAAAAAGTATAGTATCCAAAAAGTAGCCCTAAATGAAACAAGGTTGGCCAATGAAGGCCAGCTTATTGAATTGGGAGTTGGATAAACCTTTTTCTGGAGTGAGAGCAGTGAAGGGAGCGCCTTGAAACTGGCATGGGTTTTGCAATCAAAACTAATCTAATCAGCAAACTGGTATGCCTGTCAAGATGAGTGAATGACAGGTTCATGACAATGCAATTGCCACTTGCAGGAAAGTGGCATGCCACTATCAACAGTGCCTATGCTCCCACCATGACAAACCCTGAAGTCAAAGAAAAATTTTATGAAGACCTGGAGACCCTTATCTTCAATGTGTCAAAAGGCAACAAACTTATAATTCTGGGTGACTTTAATGCTAGAGTAGGTTCAGACTACCAGACTTGGCAGGGGGTCCTAGGGAGGAATGGAGTTGGAAATAGCAACAGCAGTGGTCATTTACTGCTGAAGACTTGTGCATCACATGACCTTCTCATCACCAACACTATCTTCCATTTACCTAAACAAAATAAAACTTCATGGATGCACCCTCACAGCAAACATTGGAATCTAATAGGCTATGTGATTATAAGGAGAAGTGACAGACAAGATGTGAGAGTGACAAAGGCAATGTGTGGTGCAGAGTGCTGGACTAATCATAGACTTATCCTTTCCAAGCTAAATATTCAGATTCATTAAAAGTACCACCCCCAAGGCAAAATGACTACCTGAAGAATTAATGCCAGCAAATTAGAGCTCTTCTCTGAGGGTGGACAGTTTGTTGCTAACTTGGAGGGAAAGTTGAGCCAACACAGAGTTGGCAAGAGTGGAGAAGAAAAGGAGTGAGCAGCTTTCAGAGATTTGAAGTACAGCACTGCATTTGCTCATCTGGGTCAGAATACTCAGAAACACCAACACTGGTTTGATGAAAATGATGGGGAAACTCAGAAGCTGCTAAATGAGAACTCCATAGGATTTACCATTGGGACAATTCATCCACCTCTAAGAAGGCAGCATTTATTTCCATCAAAAGCAAAGTACAAGCAAAGCTTAGAGAGATGCAAGATTACAGGCTCAGTAAGAAGGCAGATGAAATTCAGTTTTATGTTGATAGTAACAATCCAAATTTATAATTTTTATAATTCCCTGAAAGCTATTATGGATCAAAAACCTATGGTGCACCACAGCTACTCAGTGCTGATGGAGCCACATTGATCAGTGATAAGGACATGATCCTAGAAAGATGGGCTGAACACTTTTAGAGTGTTCTTCAACAGACCATTTCAATCAATGCTGAGGCCATTGACCTTTTACTTCAGGTTGAAGTCAATCCCTCCTCAGCTGAACTTCCAACTGAAGAAGAGATTTTGATAGTCATTAGGCTCCTTTCTTGTGGCAAAGCACCTGGTGCTGATATTATGCCAGCTGAGATTTACAAGGTATGGGGACCATTGCTCATAGAAAAATTGACTGAAATTTTCCAGGTTATATGGCAAGAAGGGGTTATCCCCCAGGAATTCAAGGATGCCGCCATCATCCATCTCTATAAAGGTAAAGGGAATAGATTGTCCTGTGATAATCACAGGAGGATTTCTCTCTCTTAGTAATTGCTGGCAAAATTCTTACTAGAGTTGTCCTTAATAGGCTGATCTTTCACTTGGAAGACAGTCATATACCTGAGAACCAGTGTGGCTTCAGAAAGGTCCAAGGAACAGTTAATATGGTGTTTGCTGCTCGACAACTCCAGGAAAAATGCCAGGAGCAGAAGAGAGTTCTGTACACAACATTTGTAGATCTGGCCAAGGTCTTTGACACTCTTAGTCATGATGGCTTATGGAAATTATGTCAAAATTTGGTTGCTTGGATAAGTTCATCAATATTGTACGTCAATTTCATGATGGCATGTTTGACCAGGTTCTGGATAATGGACAAAGCTCTCATGCCTTCCCATTCACCAATGGAGTTAAACAGGGCGGTGTGGTTGCTCCCATGCTTTTTAGCATGATGTTTTCAGCCATATTGGCAAATGCTTTCAATGAGGACAAACACAGCATCAAGGTGAACTACTATATTGATTGTAAGTTCTTCAATTTGAAAAGGCTACAAGCCAAGACCAAAGTGGAGGGAGTGTTGGTGTATGATTTTCTGTTTGCAGATGATTGTGTACTCAATGCAGTCTCTGAAGCTGAGATGCAACAAAGTATGAATCAATTCTCTGCTGCCTGTGCTAATTTTGGCCTAATAACTAGCATCAAGAAAACACAGGTGCTCCATTAGCCACCACCACACCATTTATATGTTGAACCATCATTTACAACAAATGGAGAAGTTCTGAATGCTGTGGATAAGATCACTTATTGTACACATTGACAATGAGGTTGATGAATGCGTTTCCAGAGCTAGCTCAGTGTTTGGGAGGCTCCAAAAAAAAGTTTGGGAGAGAAGAAGAATTAGACTACCAGACTGAAGGTCTACAGAGCCATTGTGCTGATGTCATTGTTATATGCTTGTGAAACATGGACTCTCTACCAGCACCATGCCAGGAAGCTGAATCGCTTTCATTTGAACTGTCTTAGGAAGATTCTGATGATCACCTGGCAGGATAAGGTACCGAACACTTAAGTCCTTACTCAAGCTGAACTACCACATATTCAAAATATGTTTCAGAGAGTACAACTCCGATGGGCTAGCCATGTTGTTCTAATGCAAAATGAATGCTTGCCAAAAAGACTATTTTCTGGAGAACTCACATGGGGCAGGCAATCACATGGTGGCCTGAAGAAGCAATACAAGGACACTCTGAAGAACTTTGTATTTGACTGCGCACCATGGGAGACGCTGGCACAGGACCACTTAGCATGGCATGCCCATATCAGAAAGGGTGCTGTGCTAATTGAGCAAAGCAGAATTGTGATAGCACAAAGTAAATGCAGGATGCGCAAATTTGGGAAATCCACTCCAAATGTGTGTGTGTGTGTGTTCATCCTTATTGCCAAAAAAGACCATGCCATCAGAGAAATAATGACATGACTTGCACTTGACCTTGTTTTGAGTGAAGGAGGGCTGTGCAGATCACCAGCCTCAATTCTCCTCCAGAGCCATCTGAATCCAGTGAACAGTCATTCATCAGGATGACTGGAGATGACCCAGGATGAGGCAATTGGGGTTAAGTGACTTGCCCAAGGTTGCATAGCTAGTGTCAAATGTCCGAGGTGAGATTTGAACTCAGGTCCTCCTGACTCCTGCACTGGTGCTCTATCCACTACATCACCTAATTGCCCTATCCACCCCAAATATTCACACATACTATCTGTGCCCAACTTATGATAGAGCATTCCAAGCTCATATTGATCTGATCAGCCACAGTTGGACACACTGAAATTTTACTTTATTATGGTGATATCATTTTGGTCTTCTTCGAGACAAAGGACAACAATCATTAATTAGTATCATTACTTTTCCTTCGAGAATGGGATGGAGTTCCAAAAAAGATGGGGATTTATAAAGGGCAAACTTCAGTGATGAACTTGGGAAACTAGAAGTTATTGCCCCATTTACTCAAACAAGGTCATACATTTAGACTGAGGTAACATCTAGTTCAACCCATTAATTTTACAGATCAGAAAACTGAAATCTAGAGTGGACAAATAACAAGTCCAGAGTCAAACAGATATTGAACATAAAGAGAGTATTTGAGGCCAGATTCTTTCATTCCATGACGAATATTCTGGTCATTTTTCTTTGCTTCTGACCACAAGAAAACACTTGATTGGATTTCTAATAGGCTTTGGTTCATTTCACCATCTACCTTGACTTAGGTACCACTTTGCCTAGGAAGTAAGAAGAGACTTGATTCACAGGACCTCTTTTTAATACAGTGATTCTCTGGTTAATTTTTATTAATGTGATTTAGTTAAGTTATGGTTTGCCTGCAGCTACTTCTTAATTCTAGATGGGTTCCTTTTTCCCTTTCCATCTCCAGAACCTGGAAATTTAAATTAATTTTAATAATTGCCCAAGATAAACATACTTAGGAGACTCTGGCAAGTAAAATCAACATAATCCTTTGCCACGGTCAAAGTAGGTCACACATGCACAGTGCTCTAAGGTCTGCTTTTAAGGTGCCCTGCTTTAACGTCAAGTATTGTGGTAGGGTACAGATGAGGAAATTGAAGCCTAAGTGAGCCTTGCCCAGGGACATACAGTGATTAAATGTTGGAGGAAGGATTAGACTTCCTATCTCCTAGTTCCATGTTTTGTAATCTTCCTTCAACACAACACACTTTAATGTGGTAAAAACTTGGACAGCATTTCTCACACGTAACACATGGCTTAACATATCTAAACTTATATAACATATGTCAACATGATTGTTTCCATGCTAAATCTTTTCCTTGCCTTGGGGGCTATTTCTCATTTCAGAAATCACAGTGTTCCTTGTTTCTGAGACTTATAGCATTCATTATAGAAAATTCATGCTTTAAAGAATATTACAGTGGCAAATTGCCTTGGATCCTTGAAGTCACTACAGAATTTCCCAATGAGCACTCAGTTTGCTATCCTTTTGCCTTTTTCTGTACTAAAATCAGTTCAAGATGTATTTGCTATGCTTGTCTAAGTTAGAGAAAGTTAGTCCCATAAAAGTACTTAACTTTTTTTTTCTTATGGTTGGATGGTCCGAAGTTCTTGCATTCAGTTTTATGCAGTAAAAGCATTACTCAGTGATTATTTATCAAACACTATTATGTCCAATGTGTGATTTTCACAACCCAACAAACAAATAAATAGAATGATAAAGAAGTAAAAAAATTGAAATAAACAAAAAGTAGGCAGAGTGTTATCAAGGTTTATCCAGTTTGGATGGTGAAAATGACTTTTTACACTGCTAGTTAGCATTAGATAAGAACTTTAAATGTATTCTTTCATTTGATTTCACTGAAGAATCTTTGTCAGACAATTCAAATGGGAAGGTACTGCTCAGGGGAGCAATGAATTATGGATCTTGTCACAGAAAGTTTTCAGGACTGCTCATTAGGTAGGCACGTCATTCAGAGTCTCCGGGCCTCCATTTCCTGATCAATGAATACCCCATCTATCATCTCTAATTCTTTAATTCCTTGTTTTAGAGATGATTCTTGTTCAGATAGAGGTGGGGCCAGAGAAGGAGTTCTGAATATAGTTTTGTGTTGCAGGATCGTTTGGAGATCTGGAGAAGCCCTTGGATATCTTCTGAGAATTCTGAGAATAAATTATAAGATTTTAAATGGATTAAATAAAACCCAGAAGATTAAGAAGAAACCAATAGAGGGAGGAGCCAAGATGGCAGAGTAGAAAGACTCATGTATGCTAGCTCTGAATCCACAGCCCATAAATTTCCTGTAAAAAGAACTCCCCACAAATTCTGGATCACTGCAAGCTACGCAGAAACACAGTGGAAGAGATTTCCATTCCAGAGAGCCCTGCAAAGTGGTCCCCAGGGGTCTGTTGTGCCCCGGAAAGCAGAGCCCACCCCTGCGCTGCCCTGGCCACATGGCCCCAGAGGAGCAGATTCGAGCAGGCTTCAGGGATGGAATGTCCTGTGACCGCGAAGGTCCCTCCGCCCACAGACGCTACAGGTCAGTGAGAGAGACGTATGGGCTGGCCAAGAGGGGAGCGGATTGTCTCCATGGCTCGGTCCGTCAGGAGGCAGCAGCAGAGGGAATGGCAGAGGCAGCGGTGGCCAGGACTCCCCAGGCAGACAGGAACTCCATTACCGAAGGTCTCTGCATAAACCCCCTGAGGGAACTGAGCCTGGGAGGCGGCCCTGCCCCCACCCAAGCACCAGAACTTAGGCTCACATTGAATAGCAGCTGCGCCCACCATGGAAAGCCCTGAGGCTGGGAAGCAGCATTTGAATCTCAGACCCCAAGCACTAGCTGGGCAGATCTGGGGAGGGGGAGGGGGGACAGGAATCTCAGAACTCTAGTAACTGGCTGGGAAAATGCCCAGAAAATGAAAGAAAAATAAGACCATAGAAAGACTCACGTATGCTAGCTACTTTCTTGGGGAACAGATGTTCCTGCCTTTTAATTCTGATTATGAGGAACTATTCTTACCATCAGGGAAAGATGTGGAGGTTGGGGCCTCTGTATCCCAGTCATCCCAGGTGGATGTCTGGTGGGCTCAGGCCATGGAAGAGCTCAAAAAGGATTTTGAAAATCAAGTTAGACAGGTGGAGGAAAAACTGGGAAGAGAAACGAGATAGAAGAAAAGCATGAAAAACAGGTCAATACCTTGCTAAAGGAGACCCAAAAAATGCCGAAGAAAATAACACCTTGAAAAATAGGCTAACACAATTGGCAAAAGAGGTTCAAAAAGCCAATGAGGAGAAGAATGCTTTCAAAAGCAAAATTAGCCAAATGGAAAAAGAGGTTCAAAAACTCACTGAAGAAAATAGTTCTCTCAAGATTAGAATGGAACAGATGGAGGCTAATGACTTTCTGAGAAACCAAGAAATCATAAAACAAAACCAAAAGAATGAAAAAATGGAAGAGAATGTGAAATATCTCATGGGAAAAACAACTGACCTGGAAAATAGATCCAGGCGAGACAATTTAAAAATTATGGGACTACCTGAAAGCCATGATCAAAAAAAGAGCCTAGACATCATCTTTCATGAAATTATCAAGGAAAACTGCCCTAAGATTCTAGAACCAGAGGGAAAAATAAGTATTCAAAGAATCCATCGATCACCACCTGAAAGAGATCCAAAAAGAGAAACTCCTAGGAACATTGTGGCCAAATTCCAGAATTCCCAGGTCAAGGAGAAAATATTGCAAGCAACTAGAAACAATTCCAGTACTGTGGAAATACAATCAGGATAACACAAGATATAGCAGCTTCTACATTAAGGGATTGAAGGGCATGGAATAAGATATTGCAGAAGTCAACTCAAACCAAGAATCACCTACCCAGCAAAACTGAGTATAATACTTCAGGGGAAAATATGGTCTTTCAATGAAATAGAGGAATTTCAGGCATTCTGGATGAAAAGACCAGAGCTGAAAAGAAAATTTGACTTTCAAACACAAGAATGAGAAGCAGCATGAAAAAATAAACAGCAAAGGGAAGTCATAAGGGACTTACCAAAGGTGAACTGTTTACATTCCTACATGGAAAGACAATATTTGTAACTCTTAAAACGTTTCAGTATCTGGGTACTTGGTGGGACCACACACAGACGTACACACACACACACATGCACGCACACACACACATGTGTACACACACACAGAGAGCACAGAGTGAATTGAAGAGGATGGGATCATATCTTAAAAGAAATTAAGGTAAATGGGGAGAGAGAAATGTAGTGGGAGGAGAGAGGGTGAAATGGAATGGGATAAATTATATCTCATTCAAGAGCCAAGCAGGAGACTTTCTAGTGGAGGGAAAAAGAGGAGAGCTGAGAGAAAAACAAGAAGTTTACCCTCATCACATTCAACCAAAGGAAGGAGTAAAATGCACACTCATTTTGGTATGAAAACCTATCTTACAGTACAGAAAAATGGGGGAGAAGGAGATAAGCAGGGAGGGAAGGATGATGGAAGGAAGGGCAATTGAAGAAGGGAGCAATTTGAGGTCAACACTCTTGGGGAGGGACAGAATCAAAAGACAGAATAGAAACAATGGGGGGCAGAATAGGATTGAGGGAGATACAGTTAGTCTTACACAACACAACTATTATCGAAGTCATTTGCAAAACTACACAGATATGGCCTAAATTGAATTGCCTGCCTTCCCAAAGGGAATGGGTGGGAAGGGAGGGATGGGGAGAATTTGGAACTCAAAGTTTTAGGAACAACTGTTGAGTATTGTTCTTGCTACTAGGAAATAAGAAATACAGTTAATGGGGAATAGGAAGTTATCTAGCCCTACAGGACAAAAGAGAAAGATGGCGACAAGAGAAGGGAGGGATGATAGAAGAGAGGGCAGATTGGTGATAGGGAAAATTAGAATGCTTGATGTATTGGGGTGGGGGAGGGGATAAATGGGGAGAAAATTTGAAACCCAAAATTTTGTGAAAATGAATGTAAAAAGTTAAATAAATAAATTTATATTTAAAAAAAAAGAAAAAAGATGACTAAAAAGGAAAAAATAAGAAACCAATATATTTAAGAGTTGGAAATCAGGTAGGAAATGACTAAACAAACTGTGGTATATGATTATAATAAGTATTACTGCGCTATAAGAATGACAAGCAGAATGACTTCAGAAAGACCTGGAAAAACATGAATTGATGCATAGTGAAGTGAGCAGAACTGGGAGAACATTGTACACAGTAATAATAATATTGTTTGGTGAAGAATTGTGGATGACTTAGCTATTCTCAGCAATGTGATTATCTAAGACAATCTCAAAGCACTAATCATGAAGCATACTATCCACTTTCATAGAAAGAACTTATATTGATTGAATATGAACTAGAGTGCTATTTTTTTTAATTTTCATTTTTTCTCTTTTATTTGAGTCATCTTGTACAAAATTACTCATAGAGAAATGTTTTACATAATTGCTCACATTTAACCTATATCTGATTGTTAACTGTTTCAGGGAGGGAAAAGAGAAGGGAGAGATGAAGGGATAGAATTTAGACCTCAAAACTTAAATTTTTTAATTAAAAAAAGAAACTGATTATACTATAATTTTAAAATGTAATTTTCCCATTCAATATCAGGGGCATGTTGAAACCTATCCATAGACACCTTAGAGGTTCTGTGGACCCCAGACTAAAACCCCCTTGAAGAGGCCCCTTCCACCTCAGTCATACTATGATTTTGCATTCCAAGGCTCAGTGCAATGAGCACAGAAAGTTCTCTATAAGTAGTAACATTTGAGTAACATTTTTGTCAGTAGGAAATTACTTTTTGGACCATCATGGAAGGAATTCCCTATGGCCCCAGAAAACAACTCTTTGTTGAATATGAAATTTTCTTTGAAACACTTTAATTGTTAATACTCAGCAGGATGAAAATTCAGTTCATTCACGGAGTCTTGTATGGTTCTGATGAATAATCAAGCTTACTTTGAGGGAAGTTTTTAATATTGCATGCTTGATTAAATACCAAATTCCACTTGTAGACTGCATGACATATTAAAGAACTTGCTTTGAAGACTGCAAGACATGAATTCAAGTCATGCCTCGATACTATGTGACCCTAGGAAGTCACATCATGTCTCAGTACTCTAGGTAACTGTTTCAGATAATAAATCACACAGAAAATGACTACTCACAAAGGCAGAGGTAATTTCTTAAGATGAGAGTTCCCTCCAATGAAATATAGACCCACTCTCAATCCTTATATTTTATATCACATATCAAATGCAATCTACAACATCATATTTGGAATTATGTCATATTACTGTACAGTGCAATGGAACATTTACCCAAGTCATGTGGGCCAAGATCATTTTTTCCCCATTCTCTATATTTTCTACCTAGATAGCATGAGAGATGTTATCAAGTATTTTGCTAATACCTGAGAGCTAGAGGTGGAACACCTAAGAAATGAGATGTGGACCAAAATGGAAGGGGCTGCAACTGTTTGGGAAGCCAGGAGTTGGACCTTTACTTGAAGTTCCTGAGCCAAGTCAACATGGTCAAAAGTCAGGCATTCTATGGAGGGCCTCCGGTCTGCCCTGGTTTCCTACAAGTGTCACCTAAAATCCAATCTTCTATATGAAGCCTTTCCAAGTCCTCCTTAATGTTAGTCCCTTCCTCTTCTTAATTATCTCTAATCTGTCCTGAATATTTCCTGAAGGTAACTGTTTATATGCTGCCCAACCCTGCCCTCACCCCCCCCACACACACACACCTTAGACTATAAGCTCCTTGAGATCTGGAAATATCTTTTGCCTTTTTTTGTATCCTCAGCACTTAGAACAAGGTTGGCTCATAATGGATGCACAATAAACACTCATTGAATTGACTAAAAATATGGATTAGAGCATCTGATCTTTGAATGGCCTAAGATAATGTGACTTTTTGAAATTATGTTACTTAAAATAACAAACAAAAAAGGACTGTTTTAGAAAGAGCTTTAAGATTTACTATGCCTTTTATGCACATTATCTTGTATGATACCAGTAAGAGCTGTATTAGTAAATATATGTATTTATATAATATATAGTTCTTTCATATGCTCCTCACAATAATCCTGATAAGTAGTTTCTATGTTTAAAGATGAGAGAATTGAGGCTGAATAGGATTAACTTGTACAGTGTTGCTTAGCTAATAAATGATCCAGTGCGGATTTGAACTCAGGTCTTCCTGAGTTCCTAAATTCAAGTCCAAGGCTCTATGTCTATCCATTGTTCCTCTCAACAACATTTTTGATGGTGCCAATAATATTTGACTTCTTTCAGACCTTTATTTTAGGACTCATTTTCATGAGCTCAAATCCAGCATCCAACACTTACTGACAGAATACAAAGGCAATGTGAAGTACTGATGAATTCGGAAAAAGGACATCTTTCCTGGCCCTCAGCTGCCTATCTGTCCAATGAAGGAACTGAATTAGAAAGCCTCTGAGCTCACTTTCATCTCCAGATCAATGATCTTTTAACATACAAGATTGCGAGCTCATTCATTCAGAGTCTAAGACTGTAGGATATTTTTAAGTTAATTTCTTTAAAAATGAGGAAAATTGCCTGCAAGGTCACCCAGAAGATTATGCGTAGAGAAGGGATTAAACCCAGAGAGTCTGAGCTCAAATCCAACCTTCTACTACCTGAATGTGAAAATCCATATTAATTTTAAAACATTATGAGAATCAAATATTCATTTAACTTTGCCTCAATATGAGATGGGGCTGATCCAGTGTTCTTGAGAGTTGTGTCAATGCAGTGCATAATTTGGAAGGTCCTACCATAGAACCACAGAACTTCAGAGTTGATGTGACTTCATTGATCATCTGGTTTAAGCCAAACCTGAAGGGAGCCTGTGCCAGGACGTATGTATCAAGTGGTAATTCAGTTCTTGCTTGCAGACCTCTGGCCAGGGGGAGCTTCCAACCTCCCCAGATAGCATGTTGCACTTTAAGACAACTCCACATGCCATGAAGTTTGTCCTTACACTCAACCTAAGGAACTTGCCTCTTTATAACTTCTACCATTTGATCTGAATTCATTCTTCTGGGACCAAGTGAAACAAACCTAATCCTTCTTGCCTATGACAGCCCCTCAAATACCTTCAATCAGAGACCGCATCTTCTTAGGAGTCTTATCTTCTTTGGGATAGAGTTTTCATTTACTTCAACTGATCTCAACAGGTCACTTTACTATGCTCATTGCCTTCTTCTGAAACATTTCCAGGTTATAAAGGCTGTTCTTTAATGGTAGCCCCCAGAACTGAACACATCACTCCAGACAAGGTCCGACAAGCGCATAGTCCAGTGGCACTCTAGATTCCTTATTTCTGGAAGCTGAACCTCTTTTAATGTACCTCACAATTACATTAAGGTTGTTTGTTTTGTGTTTTTGGCTAACACATCACAGTGATGACTCTTACTGAACTTACCAGTTACTAAAATCTTCAGATAAACACACACATACAAACATACATATATACATACATGTATATTTTTGAGACAAACGGCTAAATTTTTTTAGCCAAGTGCCCACCAATTACCATACACAAAGCAGGAAAATCATCCTAGAAATGAGAAAAGAGCCAGCCTAGGTCAGGTGAATCAAACCACTAACCCCATCTCCATTCAGACTCTCACGGAGATAGCTGAAGACCCAAAGTCCACAAGCCTTGGGAATGCCAATGACCCCTAAAACATCAGACCTTGTTATAGTCCAACCTCCACAACTATCACTGAAAAGAGAAAGTATTATGCAGAAGGGATTCCTGTTCATCATCACCATCAACACTAGACCAACTGCTGACTAACAGACAGATAGAGGAGCCCTGCAAGTGACAGTGCTCTCCACACTACTGCTCATGCTTTCAGCCTAGCCCTCAGAGCACCTATTTAATTAAGCAACTCCTGTGAAGAAAAGCCCACCTGTCCCCAGAAACTTTCAAACAGTAGTCAACTACAGAGAAGGTAAACCAACCTACCTGCAACAACAAGGCATTTTGAGGATGTAGCAGGTTGCAGGTAAGCCAAACCACCAACACCACTTTGACCACTATCTCGCCTCAGACTGATGTCAACAGCTAGGACCCTGAGGCAAAAGCCTTGGGCATAACAATAATTCTGTTCAAGGGCGTTTAGCCATCATCTAGTTAAGGAACCCCTGTGGAGATGCACCTGGTACTTCTGCTGCAGTTGCAACAACTTCAAACATAGAAGACCCAGATGTCAGAAGAAGTGATACAAGCACACTCTCAAGGTCTCTCTGAAGAACTTTGTAATTGCTTGGGTGACATGGGAGACACTGGCATAGGATGCCCACATCAGAGAAGGTGCTGTGCTATATGAGCAAAATAAAATGGAAATAGCTCAAAAGAAACACAAGATGTAAAAATTTAGAGAATTCACCCCATATGTTCTCCAGGACTATTTGTGCTCAGCCTGTGGTAGAACATTCCCTCATATTGGTCTGATCAGTCACAGTCAGACACACTAGCATGCTGATGTCATTTTGGTCCTCTTTGAGAATGAAGGAAAACAACCAACCAACTGAACAACCCCCAAATCCAACAAATGAGCCTTTCTATTTGAAAGCAGAGAGGGAGAGGGAGAGAAAGAGAAAGAGAGAGAGACAGAGAGACAGAGACAGAAAGAGACAGAGACAGAGAGAGCAGAGAGAGACTTTCACATGAAACTATGAATCTCTGACATATATGGCTTGTTTTTCTCTAGAATTTTACAAAAATTCATTATGTAACTTTCAAATTTGCCTTTTATGATAATATTTCTTTCTGTCCTCTTCTATGCATTACTAATTGCTTTTTTTTTTGCTTGTTTGAGTGAGAGGGGAGAAGGAGAGGGAGAGAAAGAGAGAGACATATAGACAGAGTCAGGGAGAGATACACAGAGAGATGCCTATCCAATATTTTGAAGAACACAGCCTTGCAAAATAAAGAAAAACTTAAATACCATCACAGCAAAAATAGGTAAGTATAACCCTGGAATCTCTTCATGTAACCCTGGAATCCTGAAGCAAATTCCGTTAATAATTCAGTATATTTCGCTTATTTTCATTTATATTTCACTTAGACTATTCTACAAGACTATGTGTTAGAATTTCAATATTCAAAATTCCTAGACTATACTGAATAGGCATACTCTGACTAAATTTTTAATATCACAATACCAAATCTCAAAGCTGGAAGAGACCTTATAGACCACTTTGAACTATCCCTAATTATCTAGAATTTATCCCAAACTCATTTCACATACCATATATCTGAGTGAGAATGTTCGATGTACATCGATTAATGTACATTGTACATGTTGACTCATGTTTTGAGAGGTGTGATTTCATTTCCAAACTCCTCTTTTAAAATTTGAGGAAACTGCAGGGTTCATGGAAGTAAAGTGACTTGCGTAAGGTTATAGAGATAAAAAAAAACATCGGTTAGGAATTGAAAAGATCCAGAACCAGTGTTCCTTCAAATTAACATAATGTTTTCTAAGTTTTATTCCTAGACTGTTAGATCACTAAAAATTGGTGCATGTGGGTGATTATTCTCTTAGCTGCCCACAGACATGCACACATATGGTCAAGTTAGTGTAACGCATTCACTTTTTAGAGAGGGTTAATATGTGCCATGTCCTAATGAAGACAAATTTGGAGACTTTGGAAAAACTTTAGGTGAAGATATTGATTATTTCAATGCTCAGGGAGATCATGTAAAAAATTAAGTTGTTTTCTTTTAATTCTCTTTCAGCTCACTTTGGCATCCCAGACAAATCTATATGTGTGTTTACTTTTATCAGAAAATGAGAACTAGCTTGAAAATTCAACATGCCCCTTTTTGCTTTAGCTTCTTGGAAACCTTAAACTATTTTCCCCCATAACTACAAAAAATCATATCTTATCAGGTGCCTAATTATTCTGTTTCTCTAATTCTGTCCAGGTTTTCATCTTTAATTATTCTTTTTCTGTGTTTTGAACAACAGTGATCACACTTAGTAAATTGGGTCAGAAAAGATGGATTTAAATCCTGACTTGGCCACTTACTCCAAATGTGATCTTGGTCAAGTCACTTATCACTCAACCTATTTCCTGAAATACACAGCAAGGCAATTGGACTAGAAGACTTCTAAAGTTCCTCCCAGCTGCCAATATGTGATATTATTATTATATCTGGGACACTAACTGTAAACCCAAATAATTGCATTTTTAATATTTACTCTATCTATCTGTCTCTTAATAAAAGAGACATGAATTCCTGCTTCACTGTTGCAACATAAGGACCACAGGATTTTTCCATCTGACATGTAACTTAAATATTCTATATGTATTGTCTTCTTCATTAGAATGTAAGTTCTTTGAGAGTAGTAACTAGCTAACTTATCAATTTATATCTTCAGTGTTTAAGCTTAGTGTTTTGTCCATTGTAAGAACAATAAATATTTCATTCATTCACTGATTCAATTGTCAGAGAAAATAGTCACCTTTTTGGAGGGTCTCCTCCAGTGATTTTACTGCTATGGGGAACTTCTGATCCAGAAATAACCCACCTCAATGTGGAACAACATCTATTAAGCAGTTTAGAGTTTTGGAGCTCCCTGATTCATTGAAAGTTTCAGTGACTTGCTCAGCATCAAAGAGCCAAAACATATCCCAAGGATCCTGGACATGAAGCACCATCTTTCTGACTCTCCAGTCACAGTTCCACTCTCTCTCTCTTCCATCATATATAATTGCATCTGATTTCTTTAGCTAAATAAATGAAAAGTTTAGGTGAGGCCCTCTCAAAATTCCTTTTCAACTCTTGTTCTGTATAAGAGCAATGGAAATTTTGTTTCAAATTTATACACTGAGAAATGCTTAAACTAATTTATATCCCTATGAATAATTTTGAAATAATCTAGGGAATAAAATGGGATTTAAGGATAAAATAAGTTTATGAAATGACTCTTCTATAAAGTATTCTTTCCAGGTGTCAGTTTCCTAAAAGTGACTGTGCACATATACTGGGCATCAGTTTCTTATAGGTGCCTATACACGCGCACACACACACACACACACCCATTAGGATGTGAGAGGAAGAATTGTCCTTTTACACTTACATAGCAAAATTATTATTAACTGAAAGAATATTTTGAAGGTGCTAATGTAAAGTCAGGATGGAGATCCCTCATTTTAGTTCTTGAAATCAATTGTTTATATCATCTATAGACTTACAGTATCTGTTCTTCAATGAATGAAAGGATAGATAAAGGAGTTATTAAGTATTTATTATGCAGAAAGAACTGTGATGAGTGCTAGGGGTACAAATAGAAAAGGAAGGCAGTCCCTGTTCTCAAGGATCTCATATTCTACTAGGGGAGATAAGACATAAGGAAGGTATCACAGCAGCAAATCAGATGAAAAGCTTTCCCAGTCCTGAGGGGACAATAGCAAAGCAGATGTTAATACCTCTTCTTTCATGACATCTCCACTGATACATTATCACTTTCTAATACTGAATCATTTGATAGTGTTAAGACCTATGGGGATAAGAATCTTCCTTTTTGAGTCTTCACCACATGCTACCTTACTCTTATTTTTAAATTGTCAGTACTCTGCTGAATAAACAAGGAAAAAAAAGTTTTCCCATTTTACCCACCTATGAGGTCTTCGGGGCTTTCAGATAGTAAGTACTCATCCAGAATATAGTTAAAGTAATCCAAGCTCTACTAGGATTTACAAAATTGGAAAAACTTTGAATAAGAGCCCTGTGTCTGAGTGTATCTGTCTGCTGAAATGCCAGCCTATCTAATTTTAGATATGCTTACCACTAGGTTGGTCGTAAAGTGTTAATATTTTGACCATAGGAGCTCTCCAGGATGATGTATTGAGTCATTCTGAGAAAATGGGTGGAACAGCTATAAGGTTATGAGCATTAATTTGTTCATTCAATCAGTTAATCAGTCAATGGGCATTTGATAATCATTCTGTGACACATACCAGGCTAGCCATGACCTCCATACGCTTATATTTTATTAGAGGAAATTCACATAGGTAAACTGAATGTAATCTTTTGGGAGAGGAAGAATTTAGCACCTGTGGAAAGGGGTCATGTAAAATATTATACAGGAGGTGGGTTTGAAATTGAACTTTGAAGGAAGTTATAGATTTTAACGAAAGGGGACAGATGTGTGTGTGTTCATCTTTTGCTGCTGAAGAAGACCATGCCATCAGAGAAATGATGACGTGATTTGCATGACTTAGAGCGAGGGAGGGCTGTGCAGCTCACTAGTCTCACTTCTCCTTCAGAATCATCTGAATTCAGTGACCAGATATTCATCAAGAGATGACTCAGAATGAGGCAATTGGGGTTAAGTGACTTGTGCAAGGTCACACAGCTAGTGAGTGTCAAGTGTTTGAGGTAAGATCTGAACTCAGGTCCTCCTGACTCCTGCACTTATGCTCTATCCACTGCACCACCTAGCTGCCCCAACAAAAGGGGACAGATAAGAGCTTTCTGATACATGGGAGACTTTCAGGACAAATACATAGACTTAGGAGATGGAATATCATGGACAGAGAACTTCGATTTATTCTGGCTCAGGTCTTTATAGGAAATGAGGGATTATTTGTGAGTTCTGCTTAAAAGAGTTATCCCTGATTATTTGCCTTTGTTCTGTTATTTCAGAAAAATATAGATCCATCACTGGAGAAGATAATGTCTATTTTTAGAGAGATATATGTGTACATATATAGACAGATAGATATAGCTATAGATAGATATAGATAGATATACGCACAGACACATAGATAATATATATGTATGTATGTATATATACTTGTACATATATATGTATATATATTCTCTAAAAAGGCTAGCTGCTATAAAGTAGACCATAGAATGAAAATTATGCCTGATTAATCTTGGAGCTGAAGGAAAATGTTCTGTAATATACACAATAACAGAACATTACCATAAAGGATGGCATGACATGATCTTTGGATGTTTGTAGATGATATGTAAAGTTCAGACAATATCAAAATTAAATGTGCTTTGTTTTACTCAAACAAAAGAATTCTAACAATTAATGAGAAGTTCTTTGGGAGAGAACTCAAGGATTCAATTTAATTATTTTATGGTTTATTTAAAATAAAACATGCTATTTTGTAAATCAAGAGCCTCATTATTGGTCCTACATTACAGATCACTCATGCATTTCCATCTCCGGTTTACTCAAATATATCTTGGATATAGCTTCCAAGCCATTGCTACTCACCCATCCTATGTAGATCTTATCCATGGCCTCTCATTAGTATATTAAATGGGTCCACTTTATTTGCCAAAGGCTTTTCTGACTTTCTTTTCAATCATGAGGATGCCACTAGAACAAATGCGATGTTTATCATCTCTCCCTCCCTTACCTTTCAGATCAGCCCATATTCTTTTTCATTCTGGCTTTTCTTGGACAAGATTCTTTGTTTGTACTTCTTCAGGTTCTTTATTTCTTATACTTGAAACAAGTACATGAATGGATGATTTCTCTTCGGTTTCAATGCCACCGAAATAAGCTGATACACTCAAGGGGAATGAGTGCTTTTGTCTGTTTCATTTCTCATGACATGTCAAGTTTGGGACCTGAAATCACACTCTACAGAGCATGATCTTAAGTCCCTGAATTTTCAGAACTGTTAAGGGCCTTGCTCAAATTCAAACAGCTTATAAGGGCCAGAAGTGACACTTGAACTTAGGTCTACCGGAGGTCAAGTTCAGTGCACTAAAAATTAATCATGGGTTACAAGTAGATACCATTGTGCTAGAGAGGATGGTTTGAAAGAATCTTCCTCCAAAAAAATTGTACACATTGTACGGTGAGCAGATCATCAAGAAAAAATTAGCAATGACAACATTGCAAAGATAAACAACTTGGAAAGTTGTATGACCACTTCTACCAGAAACTAAATCATCATTCTAACCATTGAGATCTTAGGGTAAGATGATATAGGACAACATTATTATTTTTAATGGATCAACTCTGACCAATTCAAGATAGCAGTTATTGACTTAGGATCATTCTTTGTTCTAAATATTTTACCCTCAGATTTAAAATAACTGAAACAGTTCTTTAGATATAACATCCTAAAATCTAAAATATTTATTCAGTCATAATCACCTTCTAGGTCTTTAACTATAAAACACGTTATCAAGCCTCTCATAACACCGCAATTTATTGGTAATTATGTGTCTACTACAATCTTTTCCTTCCCATTTTGGCTATGGTCATATATCATATTGATGCTTATAACGTCTTTCTTCCTTTTTTTCTTTCTCTCTCCCTGTTCCCCCCTTCCCTTTCTTTCTTCCTCCCTCTCCCTCCGTCCCACCTCTTTCTCTCTCTGTCTCTCTGTCTCTGTCTCTCTCTCTTTTTCTCTCTCCTTCTCCTCTCTCTCCCTTCCCTCTTTTTTCTTTCCTTCCATTCTCTTGTTTTGTTTTCATTGAAGGCTGGCTTCTTTCCTATAGGCAGAAGTCTAACTTCTGGTAATTGTCATTATGAGATAGACAGCCTAGGATGCCAAAAATAGCCTTTGTTTTGTAAACTGCTTCAATTCCTTCCTTGGAAACTCACTAGCTCAGTGACTATGGACAAGTTCTTTAACCTCCATGGGCCTTAGGTGATGAAATGGCGATGAAAATATAGCACAGCTTCTTAACAGGAGTTTGATAGAGGGTAGTACATGGAAAAGAGCACAGATTCTAAAGTCAGAAGACCTGGGTTCAAATCCTCTTTTTGATACCACCATGTGAATGATGGCAAGACAAATAACCCCCTTTGGCCTCACTTTCCTTGTTAGTGAGTGAAGAGCTTAGACTTAATGGTGTTTGAAGTCCTTTCTAGGTCTGGATCAATGATACTATTATCCCAAATTACTGATAAGATTTTATGCCTTACAGAAATATCAACTGATGCTACAATCAAGTAGTTGACACTGAAACATCTTTCACAGTTAAAAAAAATAAGAATTGAAGTAGTGCCACATGCATGTAGGATGTATTAAAGTTTGCAAAGTGCTTTATATACATCATCTCACTGCAGCTCCACAACAACCTTTCATCCCATTTTGTATTTAAATAAATTGTCTCAATGTGCTTACGTGACTTGCCCATGGGTATGTTAGTGGGGGGTCTCTAGGTGTCACAGTGAATAAAGTGTTAATTGTTGAGTGAAGCAGATTCAGGTTCAAATCCAGACATATACTTGCTAGGTATGTAATTATACAAGTTAGGCTCTATTTGCCTCAGTTTCCTCAACTGTAAAAGGGGGATAATAATAACACCAACTTCGCTGGATTGTTGTGGGGATGAAATGAGATAATAAGTATAACAGCATTCAGCACAATAGGGCAGCTAGCTGTCATAGTGGACAGAACACTGGACATGGAGTCAGGAAGACCTGAGTTGGAATCTGGCTTCAGACACTTACTCGTTGTTTGACTCTAGACAAGTCACTTAACCCTGTTTGCCTCAATATTCACATATGAAAAATGATCTGGAGAATGAAATGGTAAACCACTCCAATATCTTTTCCAAGTAAACCCCAAAGGGGGCCAGGAAGAATCTGACAAAACTGAAATGACCGAGCAACAACAAAAACAAATTAGTGCAGTGCCTGGTACGTAGTAAGTGCTACATAAATGTTGGCAATTATTATTATTATTAAATAGAAGTATGAAGAAGTTCTTCCTACCTCTAAAACCCTCAGTTTATCTACTATCTCCCTTGCTATTTCTGGAGTCAGAGGACCTGTGTTCAAATCCCTCCTTTTCCACTTCTTGTGTGAATCTGTTTCCTCATCTCCAGATTACAGTAGTTGGGACTTCAAAAAACCTCATTCTAAAATCAGATTTTTTTTTACTTTATTTTTTTCTACCTGCTTTTAGAATTAGGTGGATCATATGGCTCCTTCTTCCATTTTTTCCCAAAATGCCTATTGGTCCAATATAAATATCTCATCGATACATGGTTGTGCTTATATTGACAGTATATGTATCATTGTACTTACATGTCACATTTTACATTACATGTCACATTTCTGATGCTCCAAAAAATCCGGGGTCCAAGGACCCAGATTTAGATGCTGATTCTGCTGCACATATTGTCCTGTGTGACAAGGCAAATCATTGCCTCTCTATGCCTCACTTTCTTGATCTATGATATGAATATGAATCATAGTTTTTTTAGGTTCAGATTGAATCTTTCTTTGGGAGGGCATCAAAGACACATTTATAATTTGTCTTGGTCACCAGATTACATGTATGACCACCATGCTTGTCTGTCTGGTCATACGTTGTTCCTCTTCAACAAATGTTTATTAAGCAGTGCCTATGCCTAAGAGCCTATGATAGGCACAGCAGATAAAAAAGGCAAAAGAAAGAGTAGCCCCTGCTCTCCTAGAACTTACATTATATTGGGGATATGTGCATATCACACAAACATAGATAAGTAAAGGCAAAATAATTTAAAAAGGAAGAAAACACTAAACATAGGGGTGAGGGAAGTGAAGAATGGCTTCATGTATTGATGATGCATTTTTTTTGTTTTAGTATAATCAAGTGTCTCTTATTAAAAAATGTGATTAAAGTTCTTCCTTAACCGTTAATAGGTTTGGGAAGATTTGTAGGAAGGCCCATGCCTTTTGTTAATGAGGCACTGGTTCTCAAGGGTTGTGATGCCTTCTGACTCTAAAAAGTATGTAGACTCTGAGGTGAGGTTTTACTTTGGGGCTTAGATTTTGGAAGTGTTTGTTTGGCCAGATGACACTCTGGAAAGCTACTAATCAGCCCCCCAGCTTTGAAAACCCAGATGTTGGTGCTTCTCTCTCTAATAACTATGTATGCATGTAATGGTCAGATAGCTGGATCTGTCTGTGATGTATGTATTGCTTATGTTAGACAGTTGGAAGCACTTTCTGTTGATCTTATTTCTCCATGTTTTATCTGAAGTTCAGGGTACTGACTTTCCCCCCTGAACTAAGTGAATGACCTATGTGCTTGATTAAAGTGATTGTTGACCCCTTAAAAGTTCCTTTCCTTTCAGAAAAGCAGAACTTGTACAACAGACCCTCCTGTGTATGTCTGGCTCCTTGCTTTTATACTTCCTTACTACAGTGAGGTTGCATCTGGACATGGCCTCCAAAGAAGCAAAAGATTGCAAGGGGCAGAGGCAATGAGGGAGTACATACCTGGAATGGGGTTTAGCCAATGCAAAGGTGCAAATACTGAGGACTGAGGTGGGGAGAGGAGAACAGATAGCTCTGAGTGTTGGTGTGATATTTGTCATACCATGCAAGACAAGATGACAGCCCATCAAGCAGAAGTTTGGGGTCCCAGGATGGAAGCTTAAGTTTGGGATCAGAATTAATCTCTAGTATTTAAAAAAAACAATAATAGTTATGTTCCTGGCTTATTTTCAGTAATGAATCATCTTGTATTTGAATCACATCTCTCATGAGCATTAAATACTATGGAAGAGTAGGGAATATATTCTCTCCTTTTTCTTTCCATTCCCCTGAAACTAAACTTATTCAGGCTACAATGATTTGGGAACATGGCTTCACACCATGAATTGTCATTAAGGGAAATGTTTTCTTTGAAAATAAACAGTGATTTTCAATGTAGGAAAAATGTCTCAGGTGACTGCAAATTGAGAGAAGAAATACATCTCCATCAGAAGTGAGGGCAAAACAAGTCTAGTCTCAAAGAACAAAGGTTGGGTACATTGGCATAGTTTAGAAGTGAGGGATATAACACTGGATAAATTGAACAGAGGAAGAATTCCAAAATAACAATTTAAGTGTGTCTTTCTTAATGAATCTATATGGGGAATTTCATGAATGGGTGTTTATGGGTTCCTGTCACTTACATGCTCTTTTTTTTAAAAAAGGCTATTTTATCTAAAATCTTCAAGCTGACAACTCCTGTCACAGATTTCGCGGGGTTGTATATGACAATAATACAGTGTGCAGAGCTGTGGTTTTTTTTGGGTTTTGTAACACTTCAAAAGGTAACATAGGAAAAAAAGATTGGATTTTTCACACTAAAAGCCATCAGAATTCAGATAATTCTAAAAGAATCTCCAATTGACAGTAATTACTACTAGGGTAACTGTAAGAGGTAACACTTGGAAAATGAATGTTTAACTGTCATTCTATGAAGAATCTTTGAGAATAAAGAGAATCTTAACTGTCGTTATAAAGTCCACTAATGCTTATGGCTAAAGACACTACAGAGAAAAAGGACTAAGAGTATTTAAGAGAACTGAGTTTAAACATTATCATGTGAAGAGAGATGAAAATAATGATTGAGATGAGACTAATTTAAATGTGTCTGGGAGAAAATAATAGAGGGGCTTTTTTCAGAATTGAGAAGTCAGGTATTATAGAAATGTAACGATGACTTACCTTTTTCATAACTGTTATGATACAAATATTTATTTATGACTTTATTGTACTGCTTTTCACATTGTCAATGAATAGTATAGCCTTTTGTAAGCCTGTGAGAGAGAAAGAGGTTGATGCGGGGAGAGAGACAGAGAGACAGAAAAACACAGAGAAGAGGAGAGAAGCAAAGGGGAGAAGCAGGCACATTATTTAATGAGAGCTATATGGCAGATTTAGTAATTACCATGGAAACATCAGAAGAGACATCTTATTAGCTTAGAACATTGGATGAAAATGAGTTATGGAATGGACAGCAGAGCAGTTGTCACTTTACTTAGATTATATGTAAGGGCTGGTGTTAAAACCCTACTAGAAACGTCAACTTAAGACCATTCTTGATTTCAAAGAACGAATGATAGTCATAATTCGCTCCTGTCAGTAAAGACAGGGTAGACAAGAGTGTGAAATATTGTGTATACTGTCACATTAGGAAGATTTAAGATGATAGTATTACTAGGAAGTAATAGTGATGTAAAAATTTTGGGGAAACTACTTATAAAACACTTAGAAAATAAAACAAAACCTAGATGGTTAATTGGGAAGAGAAATGAGGAAATTATTTTGAAAAATTGAATGGGACTTATACCTACTAATTTCCTTTGAGAAACAAATTTTGTAGTGCATGCATTAAACTCATCTCTGTCCAAACTGATAGTTTGTTTCTTTAGCTTTCAAAGTCATTCCCTTGTGTGCCTGCATGTCTACATTTCAAAGACTACAGAATCACAGAATGTCAGAGATGGAAGTGACCTCAGTAGCCATCTAGACCCCTCTAAACATGAACAGCTCTCTCTCCTTTACTGGTTCTGCATATCAGCCTTTGAAGAGCCATCAAAGGAGACTCCACTGTATCCTGAGGCAGCCTCATACCGTGGTGGACAGCTCTGATTTTAGGAACATTCCCACTTTAAATGAAGCCTACAATTTTCTCTTTATGACTTTCACCCATTTTTTCTAGTTCTACTCTCTGAAGCCAAGCAGACCCAATCTAATTACTCTCCAGGTGATAGACTTTCTAATACTCAAAGCCATCTATCAATCTCCTCCCCCACCAAACTCTTCTGACTAAAAATCCCCTCTTCTTTCAATCAACTCACACGTGGCATGATCTTGAGGGCCTTTAAAATCTCAATTTCACTCCTTAAGATGCTTTCCAGCTTAAGGCCTTCCCCCTTACCAATCTTTCTAAACCCTTTCTTAAAGAGCAAGAAATGAAAATGACTTCATTCTCTGCTGGGGAAATTTCCAAATACTTTCTCAGGAGTTCTGAGCCTTGGAGGAGTCATGGCATATAAAGTGAGGGAATCATTGGATTTAGAGTGATAGGATTTTGATTGGGCTCTACTGTTTGTTGAATTTTGGGTAAAATCTTTCACATTGCTGGGCATCAGTTTCCTCATTTGATGGAAGGAATAAGAAAAAATGAAAAGACTATTGGATCTTTCTATCTGAATTACAGATAGCATCTGCAACATGTATGATTTCTATTTGAATGAAAGTTCCTTAATGGAAAGAATTTGACTTGATTTTACATGTGTATCCTCAGCAAAACAAAACAAAAAAAACCCAAAAACCATACAGCAAATATAAAATAAATTAATTTTTATTAACTTGTTCATTTATACACTGAGATTAGGATTTCTCAAAACCTAATTTCTACGAATCCATACTATTCAGTACGTTAAGCAGTGGATTCAACCATTCAGTATATGATGCATTTATTTAGCACCTATTATATACAGGTTCTGGAGAAAAAGAGAAACAGAGAAACAGTAAGCCTTATCCTTAAGAAGTTTTCCTTCTACTGGAATTGCTTAGAGAGGAATCTACTAGTATGAGCATGGATTTTACAGTTCCATATTTCAAAATCTATAGCTAGAATAGTTTATTTTGAGTCACAGTGAGTACTCAAGATACTTAAGTATTCTTAGTCCTCAATCAGACTGCCTCTAAGTATAAGGAAAAAAAGCAGTGAGAAGCAAAGAAAGCTTTTCTTTGGCCATCCCCCTGGGAAGATTTGTACTTTCCTTTCCATTATCAATGAGAAAAAAATGAGGTCCGACATTATTGTCCCATGGATGGAAAGTAAATTTCAGCTCTCTACCCTTCCTTTCTGGAAGAACCATAGAGAGGGTGGTGACAGTTCAGATGTGAATTCAGTCATCACTTTCATATCCTTCTCTCAGTCCAAGTACTTAACTACTTAGTGCTGGATGTTAGAGTTCAAAAGCAATCATCTATTCAAAGGACAACACTTAGCTGAGAATATCTACTCCAAACTGAAGGGCTTAATAATTCTCCATCAATATTAGAAAACCTTTTGAAATGCTAACATCTATATAAATAGCTGCAGAGAAGCACAACTCTTTTGGAATAAATTATACAATCCCAATTTTCCCCAAGCTTTTATTTATCTAAAAAAAAATGTATTTGTAAAAAGTTTTGCTTGGTTTTTGGATAAAACATACATCATCTAATAAGTGGCCAGCAGGAGGCCTCCCAAGGTCTTTCTATCATGCTAAACTAAGTCTGGACCACTGAAAGCCCACTGGCTTCAGTGTGAACTGAGGCCAGAGGCTTAATTATAAATGCAAAGGCAGCTGTCATTTGTGGGAATGACTAACTCTCTGAGAATAGAAGTGAGAAACTAATGAGTCTGGATATCGCAGTAAATCTCCTATACAGACCTATTGGTTAAGTACTTTTTCTTTGTAATTTCACATTAGAGCAACAGTAGAGAACAGAGAAACCAGGGACAAGGAACAGGAATAAACAACTTGTCCTTATGCTAGTTAGAGTTTGGATGTTTCTGGAGCTCTTTGTGGGTGATGTGGTACAAATAACAGCATTCTGAGTCATTAACACTTCTGTATTCCAATGCTAAACAGAGCCCAGCAGAATCCAGAGTCGTGAATTAGCTGAAATCTGATTAAATTAAGAGAAAGAGGAAATAGAGCAATCCCTCTGGCATGGGTAGTTGATTCACTAGGTTGGTTTCCAAATTTCACATTTATTCATCTGTTACATTTACTAGATGGAAAAGAGAAAATAATAGTAGCCTCCCAGGAACTCAAATTCCACAAATGAAAGAGATCCAACGGCTGGGTACATGACTTTAAACACACACACACACACACACACACACACACACAAACATGCACACACACAAGCACGCATGCACACACACCTTGGAAATCATACAGAATTAGAGACTTTAAGAATGATCTAGTGTCCTCATTTCCTTTTTTTTGTTTTTAAGATAAGGAAATAGATGCTCCAATAGTGGATATGACTTGGTCAAGGTCATAGATTGGAACAAGAAGCAGAGCTGGGACTCATTTCCAGGTTTTCCTTTTGTTTAAATGTCTCCCTTTAAAGGGCCCAAACAGGATTGAATTCATGCAGAGTACAATGCAGAGGCAGTAAGACCAAATTGATAAGGTGCTACACAAATGGCCCAGGATATGCAAAGAAGGCAGATGACTGTCTTGAACATATATGATTAATCACCAAAACACCAAATCATGAAGGGTTTGAGAAAAGTGTTATGCTTGTAGCAGAAAGGGCTTTTCCTAGGACCAATACTTTTAAATCCCTACAATCCTAAACTCCCCCTATATGTTAAAGTGGTATCTCAACACTATTAACTGCCTTATTTTCAACTTGAACGACACAAGGTACTTATATAACTGCATGTCACAATGACAGAAGGCTAGACCTAGAGTTAGGAAGAAAAGACTTCAAATCTAGCCTCAGATGTTAATTAACTCTATGATCCAAGACAAGTCTCTTAACCTCCATCTGCCTCAGTAATCACATCTGTAAAATGAGCATAATACCTTCCTAGGTTGTGGTGGGGCTAAAATGGTTTAATATTTATGCTTTGTAAACATTAAAATGTGGTATATGGATGATAACTTTCTGCTTTAGGTAGTAGGAAGCATGACAGGTATATATACAATTTCAAAATATTAAAAAAAGATAAATAGATAAGAGGTTCTACTCAAAAGCACATTTGATATCCTAAGACATAAAAATGAATCCCCTATTGGGGGTATTAGGGAGAGTTTCGTAGGGGGAAGTCCTAGTTGAATTAAGCTTTAAACACTGGGTAGAAATTCAATGATCAGAAATTCCCAAGAAGTTTGATGTAAGGCAAATTTAGCTCCCAATTAACACTATGCCAGAATGGAATGGTCCTTCAGTGAGGAGTGGATTCTCCCTCACTAGGGGTCATTGGGTAAAGGAGAGATGATCACTTGCCATGTGTGATGTAGAATTCTCTTACCACTGTTGGCATACATGGCCTGAAAATGTGTGATTTTATGGTTCTGTAAGTAGAACAAAAGGAAAAGGAATCTCACTATGATTACCAGAACTAGAAAACATGAAAAACACTGAATTATGTTAAATACATGTATTCTTTAATTGGCCCAGCAATACTCTAAGTCTCTACATTGTAGAACGATTTTTGTTCTGTATTAGTTGAGTTTCTTCAATGGAATGTGTGCACACACGTGCATACACGCGTGTGTGTGTGTGAAAAATGTTTTATATTACTCCATGTATTTTATCATTTTATGTAAATCAGAAATGGAATAGTGGACATTTTTTAAAAAGGAAATCTGGAACTTTTTGAGGGAGTAGCATTTATCTGTGACTGTTCCTCCCAGTGTATGAAGGGCCCCCACTAATGCAGAGCAGCAACTGGTTTGTATCTTGCAGCCTGCTATAATTACCTGGGGAAGATCAGAGCATAAGTGAACAGTCCAGAACAATAAGTAAATGTCGAGTACAGTACCACAGCCAGGGTCTTCCTGACTCCAGCCCAGGTCTCTAACCATTGTGCAACACTCTCTCTTTTAGAATGTGTAAATATCATGAGGGGAGTACAGCAGGGTCAGCAGAAAGCCTCAACAATCTCACTTCCTTAAAAATAAAGACAAAGTGGCATTAGCTAATACTTTATCATTCTTGTTTAAATTCAATTGGCTTATTTTATACCTTTAGAACTAATTATAACTCACCTTACATATTTCTTGGAAACAGTAGTTCTCAAGCATAAGTCATATCTCTTCCATGTTTCCCCAGGAAGTTGGAAATTCATGGTAGCATTAAATAAAGCTCTAGTGACAGCATAATCATTGTGTTCCGTTTAAGGCCCAGTGGCCCCGTCTTTGCCCACAAAGCTTAATAATGACGGAAAAGTACTCAATTAATTAATAGTCTCATAAAACTCAAAGCTGGAATGTACCTGAGAGGTCATCTAATTTAAGCCTGTCATTTTCAGTTGAGAGAATTGAGGCTCAGAATTTAAGGGGCCTGGATGGCAATAGAAGCATTTTAGCCAAGACCTCACTCTTGGGGTAGAGACGTGCCCCTTTCAGCTAGGGGCAGTTGGCTGGCATAATGTATAGAACACCAGCCTTGGAGTAAGACCTGAGTTCAAATCCAGCCTCAGATCTTTATTAGCTGTGTGAGTATGGGCAAGCCACTAAAACTATTTACCTCAGTTTCCTCATCTGTAAAAAGCGTATGATGATGTATCTACCTCGCAGGATTGCTGTAAGGATCAAATGATATGATAATTATAAAGTGAGGAGTACAAAGTAGGTGCTATATAAATGCTGGTTATAATGGTGATGATGAGATTACATATGAGATCCTTCCTAGCATTCAAATGAGGTTATTCTTTCATTTCTTTCACATTTGAACTCAGTGCTTTTGATGGTATCCCAGAGCCCAATCCTGATCAATTTTGTCACCATACAGGCTTACTGAGGCACAGAGAATGGCATCCTGTTAGAAGCCAAGGGAATCACTGTGGACTTGGGAAAGCATTGACATCGTTAAGTTTTCCCAAATAAAAGGAAGAGATTTTTTTAAAATGCTCAGGGAAACTTATATTCATAAGATTTTTTGCCAGTCTTAGAGAAACTCACTTTTAAGTGAGAAACATGAAGACTTTACCAAAGCCTTAAAATAAATGGTGCTTGTATTATATCAGTATATAGGATAACTCATGAACTCCTGAGCTTTTTATGTGGGATGGGGTCATTCAGAGGGCTTCAGCATATAAAAATTTGTCACTCTAACAGTGGCACATGAAATCTCTTTGGGATGAGAAGGAAGGATGACATTTTCTTTTCATATGTGACTTGAGACTGGGGGCTCTTAATGTTACTTTCTTGTGTATGTGTATGTGTGTGTCCATGCCCATGCATGTATGTGTGAGCACATACATGTATGTATATATTATAGACCATAGATTCCTTCTCAGAATTTTTAAAATAGAAAATGGAAAAAATTGATATATTTCAGTTCATGATTAATGAAAATGAAGATTTTTTTTCCTATCCAAATTTTGAAACACTTAGTCATCAAACCTATATTAAGAACCCCTCTTCTGGACAAAACTTTAGGACTCCATATAAACTCAGATAAATATGTTAATTATATTTATATAATGCATTTTATACATAATTTTGTCACATTGATTATTTCATATTATGAAGAAAAATTTGTAAATGTGATAAAAATTGTGTTGCCTATGCTGATTTTCTCAGTCCTGGTATGCCTCCATGGTTCTCTTGGGGGAATAAACACAAATGAGTCTAGGGGAAAAAATGCCAACTGGAGTGATGCTGTGTGACTTTAAAGTGTACAGAAATAATTTAGAACTCTAATAGCAGAATTACTACCAATATATAGAATCACAGATGTTCAGAGCTGGAAGGAAACTATAGTAAGTGTCCATCTAGTAAAGATTTTTGTAAATCTATTTATATTCAATATATTTTGGATCGTAAAAAATGTACAGAATGTTAATGGAGAATTAGAAGTGACCTTAGAGGTCATCCAGGCAACTCCTCTAAGTTTAAAGATGAGCAAAGAGAATTATAGGGTGAAGTCACTTGAGAATATAAGCTCTTTGATAGTATATTGTTTCATTTTAGTCTCTGTAGCTTCTGTGTCTAGTACAATCTCTGACATATAAAGGAAGCTAAATACATGTTTATTGAATGGATGGCTGACCACTCAAAGTCACAGAAGTGGGAAGAAGGAAAGCCAACACTTAGAGCTAATTTCTCTTTCTCATGATGCACCCTCTTCTGGGCCAATTGGACAGCCTATTGGCTTTGAGGATGTTTTAACTATGTTGTAGTCCTGGATTGAGAGGGGCTACACTTTGGACTCTATTTTTAATGTCCCAAACCAAGAAGCAGTGTGGCATAGTGGATAGAGAATTAGCCTCAGACTCAGGACAATCAGAGTCATCTTACCTCTAAAATATGCTGAAACCTGGGCAAGAAAATTGACTTCTCAATTCCTTAGTCAATTCGAGACAACAAATATTTACTAATCACAATGCATTGTGCTGATAATTGTGTTGATAAATCTAAGATTAGAACATCAATATTGTGCTGATAAATGTCTAACATTAGAACATCAAGAGTGTGTTGATAAATCTCTAGCATTAGAAGAGTTGCAGATATTCATTTGTAGAGGGTATTTTGCAACCTGGAATTTGACACATGAATTAAATCACAGTCCAGACCAAAACAAAAATAAAACAAACCAATGAACATCAAATAAAAAAAAATGAATATAAAACTCAGGAACAGAGACTTTCATATTTATACTTGGAAGTATCCTCAGAAGTCACTGAATAAAATCGGTAGCCCTTTGGGGTCATATTTTATTCATAAGAAAACATTCTTAGAGTTATCAATTGACCTGACTAGAATAGTAAGTGTTTGAGTCAGGATTCAAATGCAGATCTTCCTGACTCTAAGTTTAGCATTCTAATTACTATAACATGAGGCCTTTCAGTGTAGATCATTGGTGAGTGAATACCAAGAGAGATGAGTTGTAACGACAAAACAGTGTAGTGTATTAAAAATAGTCCATGATCACATAAGGCATTTCCTTGTCTGACAAGTTTAAGTAACTATTCAGTCAAAGAAATGTGCTACAGTAAGGTACTCCTATTTTAGCAAAATATTTATGTGTGGGAAGGGGAAGGCAGACTGGGAGTGGAGGGAGATGAGGAATATATTATGTTATAATAAGATAGGTATTCATCTTTTTGAATGATGAGACTCAAAGAGAACTTTTAAATGGTTTCAATCTATATCTTCAAGTATCAATCAGGAAAATATATCAGGGGGATGGCTGAGTACAAAGATGGACCTACTCTAGCTCTCCTTCCATAGCCCATAAAATACCTGTAAAAAATGTCTCTAAACAAATTCTAGAACATAAGAAGCCACAAAATGACAGAGTGGAAGAGATTTTCAGCCAAAGACAGCCTAGAAAGCTGACAGGAAAGGTCTATCATATTGGGCTTGAAGTAAAGTGCAGCCCAACCTGGGTTAGATTGGACAGGACTGGAGCAGGCTTCAGGGCATGGAATCATGGGCAGCAGCTGCTGTTCCCAGATTTCTCAACCCACCAAAACCAAAGACAGCTTCAAAGGTCAGTAAGAGAGCTCTTTCACCTAGGTGAGAAGGGAGCCTGGCCCCAAGGCAGCAGCACTCACTGTACTGCAGCATCCATTTTTGGATACCTCTGGAGGAATCGAGTGGTCGATCTGGGTCTCAGTCCTGAGTGGAGGTCCTGGGGAAGAGTGCTAGCATGGTAGAACTGGTGGAGGTTCTGGAGAGGGAATCTTACAGATCCAGGGCAGAAAGGAATACTTGTGGTTGCTCCCAGACAAGAGCACAGGCCAGGAGAGGAGTAAACTCCTCTCCCTTGATTGTGCCACCTTGGAGAAAGTGAGAACTTACAGGTCCCTACGGTATATCTTCCACTTGACAAAGGACTCAAAAGTCAAGTAACTGGCTGGGAAAATTCCCAAGAAAGGGGAAAAAATAAGACTATAGCAGGTTACTTTCTTGGTGAAAAGGTACTTTCTTTCTTACTTTCAGATAAGGAAGAACAAAGCATACCATCAGAGGAACATATGAAAGTTAAGGATTGTACATTCTAAAACCTTCAAAATAAATATGCAATGGTCTCAGGCCATGGAAGAGCTCGAGAAGAATTTTGAAAATCAAATAAGAGAGATGAAGGAAAAATTGGGAAGAGAATGAGAGCAATGCAAGAAAATCATGAAAAGCGAGTCAACAGCTTGCTAAAGGAAACCCAAAAAATGCTGAAGAAAATAACACTTTTAAAAGTAGGCTAACCCAAATGGCATAAGAGTTTCAAAAAATCAATGAGGAGAAGAATGTTTTAAAAAGCAGAATTAGCCAAATGGAAAAGGAGATTCAAAAGCTCACTGAAGAAAATAGTTCTTTAAAAATTAGAATGGAGCAGGTGGAAGCTAATGACTTTACGAGAAATGAAGAAATTACAAAACAAAGCCAAAAGAATGAAAAAATAGAAGAAACTGTGAAATATCTTATTAGAAAAGCAACTGACCTGGAAAATAGATACAGGAGAGAGAATTTAAAAATTATTGGTCTACCTGAAAACCATGATTAAAAAAAAGAGCCTAGACATTATTTTCTAAGAAACTATTGTGGAAAACTGCCCTGATGTTCTAGACCCAGAGTGTAAAATAGAAATGGAAAGAATTCACTGATCACCTCCTGAAAGAGATCCCAAAAAGAAAACTTCTAGGAATATTGTATCCAAATTTCAGAGTTGCCAGGTCAAGGAGAAAATATTACAAGCAAACAGAAAGAAACAACTCAAGTATGCTGGAAATACAATCAGGATAACACAAAATTTAGCAGCTTCTACACTACAGGATCAAAAAGCTAAGAAGACAATATTCTAGAGGTCAAAGGAGATAGCATTAAAATGAAGAATCACTTACCCAGCAAAACTGAGTATACTTCAAGGGACAAAATGTAATTTCAATGAAATAGAGGACTTCCAAGCATTCTTGTTGAAAAGACCAGAGCTGAACAGAAAATTAGACTTTCAAATATAAGAATCAAGAGAAACATAAAAAACTAAACAGGAAAGAGAAGATTTAAGGAGCTCATTAAAGTTGAACTGTCTACATTCCTACATGGAAGGATGCTATTTGTAACTCATGAGATCTTTTTCAGTATTAGGTAGTTAGAAAGAATATATATGTAGGTGTGTATGGGTATGTATGTATGTATTAATTATATATGTGTAGATATTTATTTGTACATGTGTGTATATATACATACATGCATGCATACATATATTATATACACAGAGACAGAGGGCAAAGAGTGAGCTGAACATGAAGTGAGAATACCTAAAAAATAAAATTTACTGTTGAATGGAGCTTACTAGGAGTAAGAGAAAGGGAGAGAACGTAGCAAATCATCTTACATACAAGAGGGAATAAAGAATTTTTACAATGGAGGGGAAGAGGGGGGATATGAAAAGAAATAATTGAGACTTACTCTCATGGAATTTGGCTTAAGGAGGGAATAACACATTTATTTAGATACCGAAATCTATTTTACCCTGCAGGAAGGTAAGGGGGAAGGGGATAGGAGAGGGAATATAACAGAAGGGACAGCAAACTGGAGAAAGGGATAATCAGAAGCAAACACTATTGTGGGAGGACAGGTCAAGGGAGAGAATGGTATAAATGAAGGGCAGTATAGGATAGAGGGAAATGTGGTTAGTCTTTTACAACATAACTATTATGGAAATGCTTTGCACTGTTACACATGTATGGCCTATATTGAATTGCTTGCTTTCTCAATGATGGTGGGTGAAGAGGGAGGGCAAGAAAAAGGAATTCAAAACTCTAAGAATGAATGTAAAAAATTGTTTTAGCATGCAACTGGAAGTTAAGCTACACAGGCAATGGAGTATAGAAATCTATTTTGCCCTACAGGAAAATAGAGGGGAAGAGAGATAGAAGAAGGGTGGATAATAGAAGGGAGGACAGACTGGAGGAAGGGGTGTATAGGGTACATGCTGTACTGGGGTGGGGGACTGGGGAGATAGGGAGAAAATTGTGAATTTAAATTCTTGTGGAAGTGCATGTTAAGAATTGACAAATAAATAAAATATATATTAAAACAAATAGAAAAATCAATCAGAAAAAGCCCTCTCTATCCTGCCCAAAATTTTATCTTTCATCTTGTAATTCACTATAAAAGACTCAGTCATCCCTCACCAGATATTTTTTAGGTCATTGAAAAGTCATTGATTCCGTTTATTGGCAATTATTAGCTTTAATAATAAATGCGTTGTACTCAGAACTGTGGCTCTCAGAATTGCTCTTGCAATACCTCATCATACTTTCAATAGTGCTAATAATTCCCCCTGATTTAAATATTTCCTCAATTGTTCATCCTTCACACAACTATGAAAAAAACTAGTCTTGAATGCAGATCTGCCCATGCTCCTCCCCTACTCCATAAACTCTGTTGACCTTATTGCCTCTAGAATCAAACATAAACCTTTCCCTTTAAATGCTTTCACAAATTGAAAATCTATATTTCTAACCTGTATTTCTGACCTCAATGGTCACTTCTTATCTCATATTTTGGCTTTGTATTTCCACACACACAGCAAGCTATCTCCTATCTCTGTATTTTCAGGAAAAGTGGTACCCTCTATACCTAGAAGGCAATTCTTTCTGACTTCTGCCCTTCAAGATACCCCTTGCTTCCTTCCTGAACCTGAAATCTATCTTTTGTATAAACTCTATCCTGATCATCTCAACTGCTAGTGCCTTTCCTCCCTAACTTCCTTTAACTACTTTGTATTATTTTCCTATTTATTCTGTATATGTGGTTATATGTACATACATGGATAGAATACATAATTTTTCTTATTTCTCTTATCAGAAGGTATAATTGTTGAGAATAGGAATGATTTCAGTCTGTATAAGTTTTATTCCCTGGAGCCTATTACAGTATCTAGTAGCTGGAGAGAGCTGAATAAATGCTTGCGATCAGTGGATTGTTGCCATAATTGGCAGGTAGTTTCTACTATACAAACACAGAAATTTGTTCTATATCTTACTAATTTGGGCAAAAACAAGTGAAGACATGTTCATCAAATTTGCAGGTGTTAGAAATGGAGAAAATAGCTAACAGACAGATATGGAGATTCCAAAAGACCTTAAAAGACTAGAAAATTGAATCCAATGCAATGAAATACAATTTGGTGAGAATAAAAGTAAAATGTCATACCTTGCTTTAAAAAATATCTCTGCCCTGACTCTAATATTAATAAAGCATGATTAGGGAACATTTTATCTGGAAAAAAAAGTCTCAGGGCTTTGGTGGACTGCAAGAACAAAAGGGATAAGGGAGTCAAAAAGCTAATGTGACCTGTCTTATTGTAGTCTAAGATCACAATACACTTTAATAAACATTTACTGAGAAGTACCTACTGTGTACCAGGCACTGTTCAATAGGGATAAGGGAGCCAAAAAGTTGATGTGACAAGAAAAAAAGAAGAAGGAAGGAAGGAAGGAAGGAAGGAAGGAAGGAAGGAAGGAAGGAAGGAAGGAAGGAAGGAAGGAAGGAAGGGAGGGAGGGAGGGAGGGAGGGAGGGAGAAAGGAAAGAAGGGAGATAGAGGGAGAAAGAAAGGAAAGAAGGAAGGAAGGAGGGAAAAAAGAAAGAGAAAGAGAGAAGCAAAGAAAGAAGGAAGGGAGAAAGGGAGAGAGGGAAGGAAGGAAGGAAGGGAGGAAGAAAGAAAGAAAGAAAGGAAGGAAGGGAGAAAGAAAGGAAGGAAGAAAGAAAGGAAGAAAGAAAGAAAGGAAGGAAGGAAGGAAGGAAGGAAGAAAGAAAGAAAGAAAGAAAGAAAGAAAGAAAGAAAGAAAGAAAGAGAAAGGAAAGAAAGGAAAGAAAGAGAAAGAAAAGAGGAAGGGAGGGATGGAGGAAGACAATTCCTTCTTTCTCTGGAAATCTAATGAAGGAAGACAATACTCAAAAGGAAACTAGCAAGAGAGCACATGAGGGGACCAAGAGTCCTTGGTGTGGCCACATAGTGATCTGTGGAGTAGAAACCAAGCAGAAGCACTGACGGAAAAAAAACAAAGTCATGTGGAAAGTTCTGAGTCCTTTGTAAAAGAAATTTTGGGAGGAGTTTATGGTTTTACCCTCCAGCTCTCCAGAGGGAAAGACAACCAAGAGAGCTTTTATGGCTCCCTTACTCCCATTGACCTTGCTGTTCCCCAAAGGAAGTACCAAGAAGCTTAATTATCTCAACTCTACTGTACCATAGTCAGACAGTATCTGCAATATTGTAGTCAACTTGAGGTACTGCCCTTAGAAACAATATTAATGTTCTAGAAAAGAACCAAGGCAATAAGGGTCAATCAGCTGTGCCATGTTATCTGGAGATGTTTAGGTACAAGAAGGCTCGTCATTGTGAACATTTTTTTCCAGTGTTTGATGTGCTTTCATATAAGAGATAAACTGGACTTGTCTGATCAAGAAACCTCACATACTTCTGACTACAGTAAATTTATATCCCATTTCTTTTCTTTTTGCTTTTTTCTTATTCCAGTTCTTTATTCAGTAAGTCTTTCCTGGTGAGGGGGATTTTTTTTTTTTACAGGCAAAAGTCTTAATAAAATTTTAATGTCAACATGTGTTTTGAATATTTCCTGCATTACATTTTATTTTTTTTTACAATCATTTCCTTAAAGTTAAGATTTTATCCCCCCCCCTTCCCCCACTACCCCCCTCACTCCCCGTGACAGCGTACAATTTTGTATAGGTTCTACATATACTTTCCTATTGAGCACATTTTCACTATAGTCATGCTATGTAGTCGAACTAAAATAAATGGAAGAAATCATATAACAAATCAAAACATAATACACTGAAACCCACCCACACACAAACATGATCTGCGACATTCTGCGAATGACTTCCATATTTCTTTCTCTGAGTGTGGAAGGCATTTTGCCTTAGAAAACCAACATTAGGATTTTTTTTTCTCAGTAAGTTCTTGTGTTATTACAAAGTTCCAAGTCTACCAGAAAAAACTCTCACACACTATGGTCGCTGCTGTGCACAAAGTTCTCCTGGTTCTGCTCCTTTCACTCAGCATCAGGTCATATAAGTCCTTCCAGGCCTCCCTGAAGTCTTCTTGTTCAATCCGCTAGAGGGACTGGAGTAGGGCAGAATTTAGGCCAGGGGGGGTAACCCTGTGGCCTCAAGGCCACACGTAGCCCTCTAGGTCCTCAGATGTGGCTCTCTGACTGAATCCATAGTTACGGATTTGTTTTTGTGGAATGTGGATTCAGTAAAACAGCTACACTTCAGTACAGGGGCACATGCAGTTGAGGCAACAAGTTCCCCAAGCCTGGTTTAGGCTGAGAGGTAGCTACATGATACATTATACAAATGTTTAGTTTATAGTCAGGATCACTGCTGAAGAATTGTGTTAATTTCTTGATGTCATGATTTAAAAGAACATCAATAAATTAGGAAGTGTCTAAAAGTGAGCAAATAGCATTGTGGAAGACTGAAATCTTTTTCATATGAGATAAAGGATGAAGTAACTGATATATTTAATACTGAAAGGACCAAATGAACTAGTGATTACACAATTTTATTAAAATTTTACTTTGAGGGGAGGAGCCAAGATGGCGGGGTAGAAAGACTCACTTTTGCTAGCTCCGAACCCACAGCCCAGAAATTTTCTGTACAAAGAACTCCCCACAAATTCTGGAGCAGAGCAAGCCACACAGAAACACAGTGGAAGAGATTTCCATTCCAGAGAGCCCTGGAAAACCATCCCCAGGGGTCCATCATGCACCGGACAGCGGAGTCCACCTCTGCGCTGCCCTGGCCACACAGCCCAAGAGGAGCAGATCCAAGCAGGTTTCAGGGATTGAATCTCTGGTGGCCATGAAGGTCCCTCCACCCACAGGTACTACAGGTCAGTGAGAGAGACTTCTAGGCTGGCTGAGAAGGGAGCGGGGTGTCTCCATAACTCAGACTCTCTCAGGAGGCAGTGGCAGAGGGAGAAGCAGGGGCAGTGGCGGCCTGGGACTACTACAGCAGCAGGCAGGAGCTCACACCCTTTACTGAAGGTCTCTGCATAAACCCTCTGAGGGAACTGAGCCTGGGAGGTGGCCCTGCCCCAACCTGAGCACAAGAACTTAAGCTCACATTGAATAACAGCTGCGCCCACCACGGAAAGCCCTGAGGCTGGGGAGCAACATTTGAATCTCAAACCCCAAGCACTATCTGGGCAGATTTAGGTGGGGGTGGAGAGGAATCTCAGAAGTCAAGTAACTGACTGGGAAAATGCCCAGAAAAGGGAAGAAAAATAAGACCATAGAAAGCTACTTTTTTGGGGAACAGATGATGTTTCTTCCTTTCATTTCCGATGGGGAGGAACAATGCTTGCCATCAGGGAAAGACGTGGAGGTCGGGGCCTCTGTATCCCAGACATCCCAGGTGGATGTCTGGTGGGCTCAGGCTACGGAAGAGCTCAAAAAGGATTTTGAAAATCAAGTTAGACAGGTGGAGGAAAAACTGGGAAGAAAAATGGGAGAGATGCAAGAAAGGCATGAAAAACAGGGGTCAATATCTTCCTAAAGGAGACCCAAAAAAAATGCTGAAGAAAATAACACCGTGAAAAATAGGCCCACTCAATCGGCAAAAGAGGTTCAAAAAGCCAATGAGGAGAAGAATACTTTCAAAAGCAGAATTAGCCAAATGGAAAAAGAGGTTCAAAAGCTCACTGAAGAAAATAATTCTCTCAAAATTAGAATGGAACAGATGGAGGCTAATGACTTTCTGAGAAACCAAGAAATCATAAAACAAAACCAAAAGAATGAAAAAATGGAAGAGAATGTGAAATATCTCATTGGAAAAACAATTGACCTGGAAAATAGATCCAGGAGAGACAATTTAAAAATTATGGGACTACCTGAAAGCCATGATCAGAAAAAGAGACTAGGCATCATCTTCCATGAAATTATCAAGGAAAACTGCCCTGATATTCAAGAACCAGAGGGCAAAATAAGTATTGAAGGAATCCATCGATCACCACCTGAAAAAGATCCAAAAAGAGAAACTCCTAGGAACATTCTGGCCAAATTCCAGAATTCCCAGGTCAAGGAGAAAATATTACAAGCAGCTAGAAAGAAACAATTCCAGTATTGTGGAAATACAATCAGGATAACTCAAGATCTAGCAACTTCTACATTAAGGGATCAAAGGGCATGGAATAGGATCTTCCAGAAGTCCAAGGAACTAGGACTTAAACCAAGAATCACCTACCCAGCAAAACTGAGTATAATACTTCAGGGGAAAATAAGGTCTTTCAATGAAACAGAGGACTTTCAAGCATTCTTGATGAAAAGACCAGAGCTGAAAAGAAAATTTGACTTTCAAACACAAGAATGAGAAGAAGCATGAAAAAGTAAACAACAAAGAGAAGTCATAAGGGACTTACCAAAGGTGAACTGTTTACATTCCTACATGGAAAGACAATATTTGTAACTCTTAAAACTTTTCAGTATCTGGGTAGTTGGTGGGACCACACACACACATACACACCTGCATTCACATACAGAGACAGAGAGCACAGAGTGAATTGAATAGGATGGGATCATATCTTAAAAGAAATTAAGGTAAATGGTGAGAGAGAAATGTATGGGAGGAGAGAGGGTGAAATGGAATAGGGTAAATTATCTCTCATTCAAGAGGCAAGCAGGAGACTTTTTAGTGGAGGGAAAAAGAGGAGAGCTGAGAAAAAAACAAGAAGTTTACCCTCATCACATTCAACTAAAGGAAGGAATAAAATGCACAGTCATTTTGGTATGAAAAGCTATCTTATAATACAGGAAAGTGGGGGAGAAGGAGATAAGCAGGGTAGGGGGGATGATGGAAGGGAGGGAAATGGGAGAAGGGACCAATTAGAAGTCAACAGTAGGGGAGGGACAGGATCAAAAGACAGAATAGAAACAATGTGGGGCTGGATAGGATGGAGGGAAATAGAGTTAGTCTTACACAACATGACTATTATGGAAGTCATTTGCAAAATAACACAGATATGGCCTATATTGAATTGCCTGCTGTCCCAAAGGGAATGGGTGGGGAGGGAGGGATGGGGAGAATTTGGAACTCAAAGTTTTAGGAACAACTGTTGAGTATTGTTCTTGCTACTAGGAAATAAGAAATACAGTTAATGGGGAATAGAAAGTCATCTGGCCCTACAGGACAAAAGAAAAGATGGGGACAAGAGAAGGGAAGGAGAATAGAAGAGAGGGCAGATTGGTGGTAGGGAAAATTAGATTGCTCGGTGTATTGGGGTGGGGGGAGGGTATAAATGGGGAGAAAATTTGGAACCCAAAATTTTGTGAAAATGAATGTAAAAAGTTAAACAAATAAATTTATATTTTAAAAAAATTTACTTTGAAATAAACATTTTAATTTTGTCTCTTTTTTCTCTGCCTTGTGGGTTAAAAAAAATGCACCACATAAGTTAACTCAGCTGGGTCCCTTGAGGTATTCTTAAATTCTGTTCTTTCTAAAATTTAACTTTATTGAAGGACTCTGTGGGCTGAAGGGAGTATGATCATAGGCATCCAATGTTTGAAAGACAATCATGCAGAAGAGGGGCTAGTCTTTTATTTTCCATTTTATTCTTGGGGGCAGAACCAGGAGAAGTACGGGTTGGGATGGGGAAGGGAAGATACAAAGAGACCAGTGTAGTTTGGTGTCAGCAAAAAAATAACCTTCCTAACAAAATTGCCACTGAATAGAATGGTATGCCTTCAGAGATAGAGGAAACCGAGCAAAAACTGAATGAAACCTGGACAGCATCCTGTAGAGAGAATTCTTTTTTCGTAAAGTTTCCATTATATGACCATTAAAGTCCCTTCCAACTCCAAAATTCTATGATTTTATGACTCTGTATGATCCCTTTTGATCATAAGGGTTTGAAAGAGTTCCGTCTTTCTACATGGGAGAAACCAGGCTTACCAGAGAAGGAAAAAAAAAAACAAAACAAAACAGACTGACCTTGGCATTGCACAGGATGAGGCATTAAAAAAAAAAAAGAAAGAAAAAGATCAGGCAGTGAGCGACCTTTCCTGCTAATGGGTTTTAGTGCACTACTCAGATAAAATATTTTGTTAATAAAGAAAAAAAATATAAAACCCTAATAAAAAGAGTGCATAGAAAATCCAAAAGTTTTACAGCAGGGTCTCTTGAAATATTAATAAGTTAAGACACATGTACCAATGATTTGAGCTGTTCCTCTCTCAGGGCCATTAAGAGCTCAGAGAATTCTTCAAGGATTCATTAAAATTTGAAGCACACAAAAGGGTTCACTTAATTGATTTGTATTTATGATCTTCCACTTTTATTCTAGTTCTGACTTTCCTTAACCTACACATCTAACGTGCAATAATGACAGCTGAAGAACTCCTCTTCACCTGTTCCCAATTGGATCCCAGCACAAATGGTACAATAGCTCCTCATGGATGTGTCACAATCACAGTGAATATGTAAGCAATTACTAATTACGTGCCATGTACCGGGAACTGTGCTAGATGCTGGGAGTAAGTGATAAAGAGAAAACAGCCTGCCATCCAGGAGCTTATAATCTTGTGAAATTACAGTGTATTATAGAGCACTTCTCCTGGACCTAGGATCCAGATGTTTGATCTTTAATATATTCTTTATTCCAATGAAATATTCTTAGGAGCACAGACCAAGAGATTTTTTAAAATGTTAGATATCAGTTTTAATAGTTCAAACCTCTCATTTTCTAGATGGCAAAACTGAGGGTCACTCCTTGAAATGATTTCACTGATGTCACACTGGTGGTTTTTGAATTGTGATTAGATCTCAGATTCTCATGGAATTTAAAGTGCAAAGAAACTATTGTTGTTCAACTGTGTCCAACTCTTTGTGGCCCTCTTTGGGGTTTTCTTGGCAAAGACACTGGAGTGGTTTGCCTTTTCTTTCTCCAGATCATTTTACATATTTACACATTTACACATTACACATTACACATTTTACAGATAAGGAGACTGAGGTTCATAAGGTTAAGTAACTTGCCCAGGGTCACACAGTTTCTGAAGCCAGATTTGAGCAATTTAAATGTTTAATATCTTTTGATCTTCATGCACTCCTGGGAGGTTTTTATTCCCATTGTACAGGTAAGGAAATTTAGCCTAAAAGAGGTTAATTGACTTGCATCACACAGCTAGTAAGAGCATAAGGTAGAACTGGATCCAATGTTGTCTTCTTCTAAATTCAATGTTCCATCTATAATGCCACTGAGATCACCTTAATGAGCAAAAAAAATAAACGTCACTATGTTCTCTTACTGTAAAAATTCCATCATTTCATACACCTGTCTTCCCTTCTCTCTTCCATGATTATATATTGAAGGTTCCTCTGTGCCCCAGTAAGTCTTTATGAGCAGCTCTAGAGACATCAAACTCATCCCCTCTTGGGCAGGTTGCTGTAAAACAGTCTTGCTCCCCCTTACCTGGTAGGGTTCCTCCTCTTTTTTTAACCTCTGCCACATCTGACCTTTTGCACACACATCCTTCAAGAAGCCCATGGGAGTGATGCATCCTATAGTTCTAACACAGTCCCAGAGGTAAAGTTACTCTTGTATAGGAATTTCTAAACAATTAAAAAAATGCAAGAAGTTTTTTTTTATTAGAAAAAGTCATTAACTCTTTGAGGTAGGCTTTCTGTCTCTCTGTCTCATCTCATCTCTCTGTCTCTCTGTCTCTGTCTCTCTCTGTCTCTCTCTGTCTCTCTCTCTCTCTCTGTGTCTCTCTCCCTCTCTGTCTCCCTTCCTCTCTGTCTCTGTATTTCTCTCTCCCTCCGTACCACCATTACCTGGCACTCTGTGACTTGCCAAAGATTACACGGATAGAAGTGATAAGGTATGTTTGAAGTCCGGTCCTCTGACTGCTCAGCACAACAATAGCTTCTTGGAAGAGGGGAGAGTGGACATTGTTCCTGTGCTAAATTTTCTCTACATAACATCCTTGATTTAAAATTGATTGAATGATCCCACAGCTAGACTGAGGGACACACAAAATACTCATAAATAGAAATCTCATTTGCAGTTCATGCTTGAAATTTTACATGTGTCAGATTTAAACTCTGAGGTCCGGACGGTAGAGTCTACTTTGAAACAACAGGGAACAATACTAATGGCTCTCTTTGGTTGGCATAAACACTTAAATGGTTTGCTTGTTCTTGATTTTTCAATCAAATTCTTAAAAAAGAAATCCTTGAACGTTTAACTGCTATTTTTTAGCCTCCCCTCTGACCATTTTGCCGAGTGCAAAGCCATTAAGATATAATCACTCCAGTTGATTCTGGAGACTGAAGAGCCAGTGACTGTGCTACAAGTTTCTCTGCAATGAAGGAGAAACGACATACTGAACTATTGTTCAACTTGTTTGTACCACTCTGGAAATATTTTTTCCTGTAGTAATCGATCAAACTTGGAAGGTGTAATTGGGCATTATAAAAGGGTTTAGAAAATGAGTCACTAATTGATTTGTCCATGAATTGCCCTCTGAGATTTTTCCACCTGACACCATGAAGCATATTCTCTGTTCAAGATTTGGTTCTTTTGGAAGATGTAATACACACATACACACACACACACACACACACACACACACACACACTTTTTGAAGAGGAAGCCCCATCAGCACAGATTCTGGCAAGTGCCTGGTTACTGTCTATTCAAAACTGAAATGCCAGGGGCCAGATGTGACAGAGATGAGGCTGAATCTTTGTTTAAGACAAAAGGGATGCTGTCCTTCACTAACAGAGGTTTCTTATTTCTTCCTGGAGTGAAAGGAAGAAATGGCCCTTATGTGGTGTCCTGAGACCAACAATGCTTGCAGGTGGTAAAGTAAACAGGTGCTGATGAGGCAAAAATTAAAGAGATGGCCCTCTGATTCCATACTGAGATATCACTATGGGATTTCTTTCCTAGGTAGAAAAAAATACGGAATCATAGATTCATGGAATTCGAAGAGAATTTAGAGGTCAATGAGATCAACATGTATAGGAAAAATCAAACAAACTTCTATAATTCATTCAGTATATGGTCATTTAGTCCTTTGCTTGCAGAATTCCAGTTTGTAGTGAGGCACAGTTTATCAGGAAAGGCATTTCATGTCACAAAAGCCCTACCCTTTGGGAAGTGTTTCTTGGCACCACACCTCCCTTTGGTTTCTCTTGACAACATCCCATTTTTGCTCCCTCTTGGACTCTCCAAGGAAAACCAGAATAAAAATGCTAATCTCTCAGATTCTAGTATTCAAATATTTGAATATAGTAATCATATGTTCCCCCACTGTCAGTCTTCTTCATGGTAAGTAAACATCAATAGTTCCTTCAAATCATCTTCATGTGGCATTTCCTTAAGGTCCTTCATCGCTCTGGTTGAACTCCTATGAGTGTTCCCTGGGTTACTGTTGTGGTGTCTGGAGCTTGGTGCAATCGTCAAGCAGTGCACTGACTGCTCAGAGAATGCCATGTTGCCCACTTTTTTCATCCTGGACACACACAATGCCTAAACAGGAATGGACTTTCCTGCTTTGTGACATTGTTCATTCATATTAATCTTGTAGTCTACAACTTTCCACCAAGATTTTTTTTTTCCAACTGAAGTATTGTCTTGTTTCCCTTTTCTCATTTTGTGTTCATGAACTCAAGTAAAATATTTTGTATTTTACCATAGTAGGCTTCATCTTTTTGGACTCAACATCCTTGTACTAAATCAGCTAGTCAAACCTCTGGGCAATTTAACTTGGAAAAACCCTCTATAAAACCTGCCCCCTTATTCCATTGGTGGGTAGCTCCTGTAGCCCAGCTTTGTGGAGGAGCTCAGGCCAACCTCCCTTCTCCTCTCACCCCAATTCCTGGCTCATGGATTTCTACATGTTTTCTTATCATGGAAATTCCACCGGTACCTGTGAACTCCCCACCTTGGAACATCCCACGATCCCTGCATCCTTCTTAATCTGGATCATGCCCTCCTGAAGCCTTCATTTTGTATAGGGTCCCAGGCTCATCTAGGCATTTGCCTTGGCTTCTGAACTTCACAATTATATTCTTGTGTGTGATCCGTTCCTCTCACCCTGTTTAGCTCCATTCTTGTGTGTTGCTTTCTTTTTTTAGAATGTAATCTCCTTGGGGAGGAGCCACGATGGCAGAGTAGAAAGATTCACATATGCTAGCTCCTAACCCACAGCCCATAGACTACCTGTAAAGAAGAACTCCCCACAAATTCTGGAGCAGCAGAAGCCACAGAACAATGGAGTAGAGGATATTTCTGTTCCAGAGAGACCTGAAAAACTAACACCAAAGGTCCGTTGCTCACCAGACCTGGAGCAGAGCCCAGCCCAGCCTTGACTTCCCAGCACTGAGAGGAGCAGATCTGAGCAGGCTTCAGAGGCAGAATCTCCAGCAGCTGCACAGGTCCCTCCACCCACAGGCACAAAGGTCAGTGAGAGAGCCTTTATGGCTGGCCAAGAGGGGACAGTGAGAGGGTGTCTCCATAACTCAGGGCCCCTCAGGAGGCAGCAGCAGAGGCAGAAGTGGAAAGGGGCTCCCAAAGCAGCCAGGAGCTCTGATCCATTGTTGAAGATCTCTGCATAAACCCCCTGAGGGAACTGAGCCCCATACAGCGGCCCTGCCCCCAACTAAGCAGCTGAACTTAATCTCACACTGAATAGCAGCCCTGTCCCCACCTGAGCACCTGAATTTAATCTTAAACTGAATAGCAGCCCTGCCCCTGCTGAAAGCCCTAAGGTTGAGAAGCAGCAGTTGAATCTCAGACCCTAAGCACTAGCTGGGCAGATCTGGAGGCCAGGTAGGAGTGGAAAGGAATCTCAGAAGTCAAGTAACTGGCTGGGAAAATGTGCAGAAAAGAGAAAAAAAAATAAGACCACAGAAGGTTACTTTCTTGGTGAACAGATGTTCCTCCCTTCCTTTCTGATGAGGAAGAACAATGCTTACCATCAGGGAAAATATAGAAGTCAAGGCTTCTGTATCCCAAACATCCAAAATAAATATTCAGTGGGTTCAGGCCACGGAAGAGGTCAAAAAGTATTTTGAAAATCAAGTTAGGGAGGTGGTGGAAAAACTGGGAAGAGAAATGAGAGAGATGCAAGAAAAGCATGAAAAGCAGGTCAACAGCTTGCTAAAGGAGACCCCCCCCCAAAATGCTGAAGAAAATAACATCTTGAAAAATAGGCTAACTGGGGAAGGAGCCAAGAATTCGGAGTAGAAAGACTCACATACGCTAGCTCCAAACCCACAGCCCATAAATTTTCTGTAAAAAGAACTCCCCACAAATTCTGGAGCAGTGCAAGCCATGCAGCAATGCAGTGGAGGAGATTTCTGTTCCAGAGACCCTGAAAAGCTGACCCCAAATGCCCATCACACACTGGACAGCGCAGCCCAGCCCCGCCCCGCCCTCGCTGCACAGCCTCAGAGGAGCAGATCCGAGCAGGCTTCAGGGACAGAACATCTAGCGGCCACAAAGGTCCCTCCACCCATAGGTGCTAAAGGTCAGTGAGAGAGAGTTCTAGGCTGGCTGAGAGGGGAGCAGGGTGTCTCCATAACTAAGGCTCCTTCAGGAGGCAGAGGCAGAGGCAGCGGTGCTCCTGGAGTAGGAAGGAGTCTGCTCCATTACTGAAGGTCGCTGCATAAACCCCCTGAGGGAACTGAGCCTGGGAAGTGGCCCTGCCCCCACCTGAGCACCAGAACTTAAGCTCACATTGAATAGCAGCTGTGCCCATCACGGAAAGCTCAGAGGCTGGGGAGCAGCATTTGAATCTCAGACCCCAAGCACTAGCTGGGCAGATTTAGGTGGGGGTGGAGAGGAATCTCAGAAGTCAAGTAACTGGCTGGGAAAATGCCCAGAAAAGGGAAGAAAAATAAGACTATAGAGAGCTACTTTTTTGGGGAACAGATGATGTTTCTTCCTTTCATTTCCGATGGGGAGGAACAATGCTTGCCATCAGGGAAAGACGTGGAGGTTGGGGCCTCTGTATCCTAGACATCCCAGGTGGATGTCTGGTGGGCTCAGGCCATGGAAGAGCTCAAAAAGGATTTTGAAAATCAAGTTAGACAGGTGGAGGAAAATCTGGGAAGAGAAATGAGAGAGATGCAAGGAAAGCATGAAAAACGGGTCAATACCTTGCTAAAGGAGACCCAAAAAAATGCTGAAGAAAATAACACCTTGAAAAATAGGCTCACTCAATTGGCAAAAGAGGTTCAAAAAGCCAATGAGGAGAAGAATGCTTTCAAAAGCAGAATTAGCCAAATGGAAAAAGAGGTTCAAAAGTTCACTGAAGAAAATAGTTCTCTCAAAATTAGAATGGAACAGATGGAGACTAATGACCTTCTGAGAAACAAGGAAATCATAAAACAAAACCAAAAGAATGAAAAAATGGAAGAGAATGTGAAATATCTCATTGGAAAAACAACTGACCTGGAAAATAGATCCAGGAGAGACAATTTAAAAATTGTGGGACTACCTGAAAGCCATGATCAAAAAAAGAGACTAGGCATCATCTTTCATGAAATTATCAAGGAAAACTGCCCTGAGATTCTAGAACCAGAGGGTAAAATAAGTATTGAAGGAATCCATCAATCACTGCCTGAAACAGAGCCAAAAAGAGAAACTCCTAGGAACATTGTGGCCAAATTCCAGAATTCCCAGGTCAAGGAGAAAATATTGCAAGCAACTAAAAACAATTCCAGTACTGTGGAAATACAATCAGGATAACCCAAGATCTAACAGCTTCTACAGCAAGGGATCGAAGGGTGTGGAATAGGATCTTCCAGAATTCAAAGGAACTAGGACTCAAACCAAGAATCACCTACCCAGCAAAACTGAGTATAATACTTCAGGGGAAAAAATGGCTCTTCAATGAAATAGAGGACTTTCAAGCATTCTTGATGAAAATACCAGAGCTGAAAAGAAAATTTGACTTTCAAATATAAGAATGAAGAGAAGCATGAAAAGGTAAACAGCAAAGGTAAGTCATAAGGGACTTACTAAAGTTGAACTGTTTACATTCCTACATGGAAAGACAATATTGGTAACTCTTGAAACTTTTCAGTGTCTGGATAGTTAGTGGGATTACACACACCCACACACACACACACATACACACGTGCAAGCACACACAGAGACAGAGAGCACAGAGTGAATTGAATAGGATGGGATCATATCTTGAAAAAATGAAGTTATGCAGTGAGAGAGAAATGTATTTGGAGGAGAGAGGGAGAAATGGAATGGGGCAAATTATCTCTCATAGAAGAGGCAGACAGAAGACTTTTTAGTGGAGGGAAAAAGAGGAGAGCTGAGAGAAAAACGTGAAGTTTACTCTCACCACATTCAACTAAAGGAAGGAATAAAATGCACACTCATTTTGGTAGGAAAACCTATCTTACAATATAAGAAAGTGGAGGAGAAGGGGATATAAGCAGGGTGGGGGGGATGAAGGAAGGGAGGGCAATGGGAGGAGGGAGTAATTTAAAGTCAGCACTCTTGGGGAGGTACAGGATCAAAAGAGAGAATAGAAGCAATGGTAGGCAGGATAGGATGGAGGGAAATATGGTTAGTCTTACACAACATGATGATTATGGAAGTCATTTTCAAAACTACACAGATATGGCCTATATTGAATTGCCTGCCTTCCCAAAGGAAATGGGTGGGGAGGGAGGGATGGGGAGAAGTTGGAACTCAAAGTTTTAGGAACAACTATCAAGTATTGCTCTTGCTACTAGGAAATAAGAAATACAGGTAATGTGGAATAGAAAGTTATCTGGCCCTATAGGACAAAAGAGAAGATGGGGACAAGGGAAGGGAGGGATGATAGAAGAGAGGGCAGATTGGTGATAGGGAAAATTAGAATGCTCGGTGTATTGTGGGGGGAGAGATGGGGAGGAAATTTGGAACCCAAAATTTTGTGAAAATGAATGTAAAAAGTTAAATAAATAAATTTATTTTTTAAAAAAAGAATGTCATATCTTTGAAATCAGTGTCTATCATTTTGCATGTATTTATATACTCTCTACTTAGTACAACGTGTAGAACACAGTGAGCACTGCAGAGATCCTTTTAGCATTCCAATGTTCATTCCTTCCCTTCCTTCTCTTCCTTCCTTCCTTTCTTTCTTCCTTCCCTCCTTCTTTCTTTCCTTTGTCCCTCCTTCCTTCCTTCTTTCCTTTCAGTCTGCCTATAAAGATAATTTCTAGATGCTGATTATTCAGGTTATCAGCCGTCCATCTCAGCATTGTACAGTTGATATGAGTGTCATATCTGCCTTTATCAATAGCATTGATAAATACATTAAACAGCAAAAAAAAAAATCAAGCACAGATGCACTGGGCACTCCATTAGAGACTTTTATCCATTTGATTGTATTCATGTCATATTCATGACATACCATATTTCTAGTTATTTAACTTGTCATAAATTGACCTATTTATACTGTAGTCTAGCCGAACTCTCTCCATCTTTTCTGCAAAAAAATTTCTTCATCCTTTCCACCAGGTGTCCCACAGTTTTGCTTTAATAAAGAAAACATATTAAATACTTCACTAAAATTTAAACTGTACCTACAGAATTTCCCCATAGTATCAGGTTAAGAAGCTTTCCAACCTCTCTGCCCTCAAATAAATAAAGCAAGACATGTGGTTACTCTTATTTCCTTGTTGAATTCATACTGCCTCTTAGCAGTCATTTCTTCCTCAACATGTTCTATCCTGGATGAACTTTCACAGACAATATTGATCAATTCCTTTTTGTGAGCAAGAATAAATTCTCAGACTTGGTCAGACTAAAGTGTCTCTGAGTCCCCTCTGAACTTTTATGAAGGAGTGTAAAACAACACAAACAGCATTAAATCTGAACACAAATCTCCTGGATTTTTATATGACTCCAAATTACTAATAATAACAAGAATTCAATTAAAATCACTAGGGGGTTCCACCAGGCTTAAAGAAGATGACAGAAAAAAGGATTTAATTGCTGGAGGGTCTATGGGATTAAAATATCCCACTCAAGAACTGGTAAAGCTATGAAAAGGTCCAGCTAGTCTAGAAAATTATTTGAAATTATGCCCAAAAAGTCAATAAACTGTGCATTCCTTAGGCCTAGCAATAATATGACAGTACCTATATCACCAAGGAGATCAAAGATAGAACGAGAAGACTCATAAGTACAGGCGTATTTGTAAGAGCACAGCAAAGAGTGGCGAAGTCAGAATTTGAACACATTCTGTTGAGTTGAAAGTGAATTGAAATTCCTTAGTCATTTCTCTTTTGTTAGGCTTCCTCTCACACCCTTCAGTGAGTTTGTTCATTTAATTAATCCAATGTCTTTCATTTATTTCTCTCATCTAATTTCATTCACTCAATAAACCCTTGATAAGTGGCTTCTTTGAAAAGAAGTGGTACTTGTAGGGAAGGGATACAGAGGGCAAGGTTGAGAAAGGATGGTTCCTGTCCCACTAGACTTCATGGTTGAAAGAAGATAAGAGAAGGTCACAGAGGGCAACAATGGCAAATATTCCATAAAAAATGTATGAGAGATGACCAAGGGATAGATTAGTTGCAGGTCAGGTTGAAGAAAGGGAAATTTCCCATTGCCTTTCTTATGACATGTGTATGAGGAGGGATGGAACCTAGAATATTCCCATCCATTCACTTGTCCATGCCACTCTCCAGTGGACCTCACTGCTCAGAAATCTTAACAGCTTTATCTGACTTGCCAATAAAGTTCAAATTCCATTACTTAGAATTTAGTTACCTTCAAATTCCTTGACTCCTTGTCTGTCACAAGTCACACTTTACTGAGAAAAGAGAAGCCAGAAGTGTGTTTCCTCTCTTCCCTCCACTCTCCAGACTTCAGATGTCTTCTTGATTTTCCCTTACTTTTTTCCTTGTTCTAGTGTCTGCTGAAGAGCTAGCTCCTTGCCAAGGCTAAAAGCATTGCTTAAACTCTTGATCTCAACCCCTTCCATGTCCCCTGGAAGATTGTATCCCATAATAATACTCTCTTTCTCTCAGAATAAAGCACACTTTATGCATTGGTTCCTTTCTTACTGTCCACAAATATTGTCAGCATTTACCAAAGTTCAAAAAAAAAAAGATCAAAACAAACAAAAAAATAAAATGGCCATATTTGTTCATGGCATTGCTATGCAATCCTTTTCCTCTTCATATCTGAACTTCTAGGAAAGGTCATTTAAATGCACTGCTCCCATTACTGAATAAATATGACTATCATTACTTTATGCAAATTATTCTCCTTATGGGATATTGAATACATGGGGATGAAATAGGTAAGGAGTTATATTAAATTTCTGTAAGTTTTCAAGTCTTTTATTTTTTTAACCTCAGAATACTAAATTCTTGGGAAATTATTTTTTTTCCATTTATGCTCCCATTCTACCTGACCTTACCTTTTCCTTCTGAGCCACATCTTCTATTCAAGCCACCTTTAAAATTTCACTTTCCTAACAATCATAATCCCCTTGACTTTGGTGTATATTAACCACTTATTATTTAACTGTTAAACAAACTGATGATATCACAACCCACATTGTGGGCTCCTGTTAAATGTTACATATGGAGAAAAGGAAATAAACATAACTTTTGATCTTGTTGTACCATCCAGGGGCAAACTGGAATGATGAGATCACAGGAGCAAGTACAAATTGGGAAGATTTAGGTTCTAGTCTCAACTTTTTCAGTAACCAGGTTTTTCCAGGCGTTGACTTAGTCCCTGATCTCCATTTTCTCACTGTTCAAAAGGAACATATGGGGCAAGAATATTGTGTTTTTCTTTGTCAAACCACATGTGGAAAAGTCTGTTCAGATTCTGATTATATAAAATTCATAGGAATATTAGTACTTATTTCCATGACACAATGCTACTAACATTTTATCCATCTTTCCATAAACAATCAGGACATTGTACTTTCGTTCCAACATGGAGTTACAGAGGGGAGGTCAGAGAAAAGATTAATCTAAAAAAACAGCTGACAAAAAAGATGAACTGATCATATAGCAAGAGCAAGGGATAGTCAAAAAAATCCCACATACTTCATTGGCATCTTTATGATGGCAAAGGAAAGGAAAAAAGGTCTCCAGTATACTGAGTGCAACCCTTATATCAATCTTGAATATGGACAAAAATATTTCAGAAGAAAGTTGACATGGATGAATTTTGATCTTCAGCGTGGAAGGAGACACCTATGTTGATGAGATCACAAATTTTGTGGAGTGTTGGGATACTTTCATTTAATTCTACAGAATCTTTAGTCATTTGCAATGTGTAAAGTACAATGCTAGCTGCTGAAAAAGGAGTGACAAGAATGAGAGAGTTTATTTTCTTTAATTGTTACTGGAAAGGAAGACCTGCCTGTCATGGATCACCTCATGGATCTTACTTGAAATAAAGCCCTGGCCTTCTCAAAAAGAGATATTTGGGAAAGATCCCCCATTCTCCTTAAGTGCACTGAATTTAAATGGGGATTTTCAATAATGAAGTAGCCCCATGCCCCCTTTCTACTCTTGGATAGTGTTAAAGTTTAGGAAATTGGCATTACCCCCTACCTCCTGACCACATCACACCTAAATTTGCCTTTTGTTTCATCCAACAGTTATGCTGTTGCTGCCTTCCATGACCAAGTATGACCTTTCTATTCCTGATGAGAGCTTGTCAAGATAATCTGCATTATGTGTTCATATTTTTCAAGATGTCCCTGAGAAAAAGGCAGCACATCTTTGCCATCCGAGTTTTGTAAATAAGACTCAAATGGGTCAGGAAATGGCACAGTCTGGTTTTGAACCCTAAGTAATTCCTTTTTGTCAGTCCAGTGAACTTTTTACTTTTCTTCACTGAGAATGACTGTTACGTGTTCTTTGGGTACAAACCACCACCACCACCAAAACCAGTCCTTGCCCTCATGGATCTGGCTTCCTACTAGTCAGATACTCTATCTATTTATGTATCTATCTGTCTGTCTGTTTTTCTATACTGTCTGTCTAGCCTGTCTATGTCTCTCAATCAATCAATCAATTGATCTGTCTGTTTGTCTATCTAGCTCTATCTCACTACCTGTGTATCCTGTCTATCTATGCATATATGTATCTGTCTGTCTGTCTCTTTATCTCTCTCTGTCTGTCCATCTATCTCTTTATCTATCAATCTATGTGTTTATCTTTCCTGTCAGTCTATCTACTACACACATCCATCCCAAAGCATATTAAAAACAATGTTAAGATGGATTAAGTGCTTTTAAGTGAGAGATTCAGGGAAGGATGCCATATAGCAATTTCAGCTAAACTGTGACTTGAAGGAAGTTAGGAACTCTTCAAGAAGGAGGTATGGAGTACATCCTAGCACAGATAGCCACCTGTGAAATAGTAATAAAATGGAGAAAAATAATGTCATTGACAAGGAAAACCAGAAGAACAGGAAGAGTAGAAAAGAGTTTATGAAGGTGAGAAGCAGATGGGAGCTGTATCCCACAGGTTATAAATGTCAGGATGAAGATGTATCACTGCTTTTTAATGGACATTGAGAGCCATTGAAGATTGTTGAGTATGGGTAAATATGATCTCAACTCTAAGCTATATGTTAAAATATGAATTTAGCAGTTATATAGAGGGCTGGTTGAATCGTGATAGACTGGAGACATGAGGCTTCAGAGTGATTATCAATAGTAACTGTTGCTGTTTCCCTCCCAGCTTGAGGTCTTTCTTTGTTTTGCCTCATTAAAGGCACCATGCCTTGACTACTTCTTAAACAGGCCTATTCAATGAATGGGTGTGGCCTCACTCTAAGTGAGTGCCTGCATAGACCTTGACCTAAAGGGGCTGAGGTCTTCCAGTGCATCCTGAGCCATCTCCAGTCATCCTGAGGAATATCAGGTCACTGGATTCAGGTGGCTCTGGAAGAGAAGAGAGGCTGGTGACCCTGCACAGCCCTCCCTCACTCAAAACAAAGTCAAGTGCAAGTCATGTCATCATTTCTCTAATGGCATGGTCTTCTTCGTCAAGGAAGCATAAACACACAATAGTTTGAACTAACAATAAAACTTAGCTAGAAGAGCGGTTGTGTGAAAAAAAGGATGAATGTGAAATTTGTGAAGGTCAAACATTATACATTTAATTATGAGCATGTGGGTGCATACTGTATGAATACACATATAATGTGTGGATAAACATACATACAAATATCCATGTGTATTAAATCAGTTTGTATTTATACAGTGCTTTAAAGTTTGCAAGAAGTTTTGCAACTATTTTGTTTTATCCTCACAACAACCCTAGGACATAGGTACCATTGTGGTCCCCTTTTTATGAATTAGGAAACTGATGCAGAAAAAGGTTAATTAACTTACCTAAGGTCAAATTGCTAGTAAATGAGGTCAGATTGATATGGAGTCCATAGGTCAATTTAGTACCAATTGTGTACCAGTCACAGTTCAGAATATAGGAGGTACAAAGAAAGGCAAAAGACAATCTCCAATCCCTGAGGAGCAAACAATTTAATTCAGAAAACAATAAGCAAACAAATAGGGACAAACTATATACAATTCCCATAGGAAAACATTATCATTCAGGAGAACTGGGAAATAAGGGATTTTAGTTGACACATGAAGGAAGGCAAAGATTTTAAGAGGGGGAGATGATGTCTTCTCTAGGCCTGACTACAGGTGCTACACTTTATCCACTCTATCATAACTCTCTGACTCTCTATCTCTTCATTACTCAAGAGAGATCCTAGGAGAATAAATACCATCATGTGAATCCAATTATCAGTAGATATTATATTTCATTAATTCTGCATTATTCGTCTTCTTTAGCAATGAAAGATGAACACACACATATATGTTTACAAATGTAATGTCTGGGTTTATTCAATAACATGATACTTGATGACATCAAAATATACCATTCAAAATTTTTATCCTTATGTAAATGATTAGATTTTAGACCTTTCCTCTCAACAAAAAAATGAAAGTAGGCTTCAAGGTTTGATTTCATGAGAACATCATTTAAAAACTGGTCAACCAAAAAGTTTACTCTTCACAAGCAACCAAACTTTCAAACTATTCATTAATAAATATAATGAACAGCTAGGTGGTGTAGTGGATAGAGCACTGGGCCTGTGGTCGGGAAGACCTGAATTCAAATCCAGCCTCAGATACTTAGTATGTGACCCTGGGCAAGTCATTTAACCCTGTGTGCCCCAGTTCATCTATAAAATAAGCTGGAGAAGGAAATGGCAAGCCACTCCATTATCTTTACCAAGAAAACCCCAAATTGAGTTATGAAGAGTTGAACACACCTGAAATGACTGAACAGCAAAAACAAATTAATAAGATGAAGGATACATATAATGCATGAAGCAACTGGGAAAGCTAAAACTGAAAAAAAAAAAGTCTTAGGGGAAACATAAAAGAAACTTCCAGTTTGAGGTCTCTCACTGGGAAGAGAAAGGTTTTTTGGTTGTTCTACTTGACCCCAGAGGGCATTCCTGCCATAGAGCATGGGAATCAAAGTTAAATGAAAGATAGATGAAATGCTCCTTGATAGGTATGAACTGTGAGAGTGGTAGTCAGTCCCTAACACTTAATGCTGTCAATCAGGATTGCATGTGCAGGGACTGAGTGGCCCTTCACTTAAAACTCTCAATGAAATCATAGGACTGTGACCACTTTCATGATTGTTTGTAGTAGAAATGCCTGTTCAAATCATGGGATGAACTAAATGTCCTCTGAGATTCTTTGACTTCTACATTTCTATTCCCCATTATGCCCATATGGGGATATACTATCCTTTACTTAATAAAAACACACACAACAAAACACAATTAGACTGTGTTAGTCCTGATAAAATCACCCTACAGTATTATCCCTTGAGTATTGGCAGGTATTGGTACATGGGAGCTATTTCCCATCTTCTCTTCCTGCTAACATCAATTGTCATACAAATGGTTTGAAATCCTTATTAATGGTTTTATAAATAATTCATGATATTCTATACCACTGAGCCCCCTTCCAGCAGCTCCCAAAGGACTCCTGAATGCATACAGAGCAAGGTATATTTGACATAACTGTGAAGAACAGATGCTTGAATTTTATGGATTCTAGTGGAAATTGTTTAAAAAGCCTCTTATTTACAGAATTAACATCTGTCTTTTGAAAGGTTAAACACTGACTTGTTTTGTGATTTAAACTGAGAAACAGTCCTGGCACCAAGAAACCATATACCCAACAATAACATCACATACATCAGGATGGCAGTATGTCAACCATCTGAGATGGACATCAAAACTTCTCTGCCAATGAAATCAGTTAATATGTATTTATTATGAACTAGACGCTGACCACTATGCTTGGTGCTGGGGATACAAAAAGAAAAATTAAATCTTCCCAACCCTTAATGAAGCCATATTGTATCTGGAGAGAAAACTTGTACATAAATAAATACATGGGATGCTTTCTGTGGGAAGTACTCAACACTCCAACCTGAGTATACAGGCAGGCTTTCCTGGAGAATGGCTACAGTCTTAGGGTTAAAAGGGGAATTTGTGGGCACAGAGTCCTAGAACTAGACCTCATAAGACTTATTTTTTAATAATCAGCTTGTGGACAGAATTAGTTAAAAATAAAGGCCTTTAATAAGAATAGTAAGAAGGGTAGTGACAGCACTTCTCCTTTCCCCTCCCCCACAAATAAACATAGAGCACTCTCCCACAAATATACACAATATCAGGTGGAAACAAACTTAGAATAAAATTATAGTGAAATATATATGAAATAACAAATATAGTCAAGACAACTCAACCAGATGGAAAGTGGGGAGTAACATCCCATGGTGCTCTCATGCTGCTCTCCCCAGCTGTAGGCTCTCCTCTGGGCTTTATAAGTCTGTTCTATTACTGATGTAACTCAAATTCCAGGGACAATTCTGTCCTGAATATATAACTGGCTCCTTTCTCAGCTGCCAGAGCTCATGCCTCTCGAAGCTCTTCCTCACTCCCATTCTCTCTCTCTCTGTCTCTTGCATACACACATCTACATGTATATGTATATGTGTATATTTATATACATATATAGTGTATATATATGTGTGTGTACACATGTGTATATGTATACACATACATAATGTATATATATGCATATGTACACATATATGCACATATTCGTGCATACATGCACATGTTTATATGAATATTCACACACATGTGTATATATAGTTTACATGCATGCGCATATATGCATATTTATACACATGTATGCATCTGTATGTATACATATTCATGCATGCACACATACCTATATATACATATATACACATACACATGTGTGTGTATCTGTGTGTATTTCTCCCTTTTTTTTTCCTTATGGAAGGCAGTGTGTCTTGCTGAATGAATAGCTCTATAAGACAGTATGGCTCATAGTAGGGGAGGGCAGGGAGAAGAAAGTCATATCCCCTCTACATCCAGTCTCTGATAGATGTGAAGAGGTCATATCCTATGAAGCTCTTTTTTGCCGTAAGTCATTTCACTTAATATGGGGGCACAAACTGACTTTTTAAAAAGCCATTAGGCATGTATAGTCTAGTCAGTATTAAGTAAACTAATCAATTCCATCAGGAAAATTTCTTTAGATTTTTAAAGGAATTAAAAAGCAAGAGATACTGTATTTAACATATTAATACTTAATGACCTATATTGTACATTCCCTATCTTTTGCGAAGACATGGCCTAACATGAGAGAGTGGAAAGCATTTCTCCTCTAGGAGGGAGGGATGAAGAGATGTGGAATATTTTTTTTTTCAGTTGGTTGGTTTTGAGCTCAGACTGAGAGAAATGTGAAGGCATCATTTGGCAGAATCAGGGCGACATCTCCTAAGGGAAAATATCCTCTTTGCCATGGAGAAAGCCAAGTTTGCCTTTGCCTCCAGATGTTGTAGGAGAATTCCCTATCCTTCTCTCCCAGATGACAGCTCTTATTCTCCTGCTTTAAGGACTCTTTTTGTTGATTATTCCTTTTACTACCTTCAGCTTAGCAGACAGTTTTTCTAGCACAATTAATGTTCAATATTAGTCAAGGGTGTAATATGACAGTCAAAAGAAAGGAAATACATCATATTATCAGTGTATTATTAGTAGCCCAGTATCAAGCAAGTGGGGTCTGATGGTTCTTCTGTCCTTTTTTCCTGGTATATAGTGGGTATTTAATAAATGGTTGTTTTATTCTAGGTGCTTATTTTATCAAGGAAACTACCAGTTCAGGCACAATAGTAAGGATGTGCAGATGATGAGAGACTTAGAAGCTATTACAAACAAAGATCATTGGCAAGAACCAGTCTAGTTCAATAACATCCACTTAAATTTATTCCAGAGGATTTGGATTCACTTCTTGGATGTGCCATGGACTATGTGTAACTTTAGGCTAGTTGCTGAATTCTCTGTAGTAGCATTCTCATCTATAAAATGGCATCCTGTAGATGAAGAAGTAGGCTTATTCAGCTTGATTCCAGAGCAAAATACAAAGAGAAAGAATTAGAAATTAAAGACAGAAATTTCTCTGCTCATTATAAGGAATCATTTCCCAACAATTCAAATTATCTCAAAGTGGAATTGGTCTGCCCCGAGAGATAATGGATTCCTTGTCTCTAGTGTTTAACAAATGAAAACTTCATGACCACTATATCTTGTAAAGGATGACATAATAGATGTTTGTGCCAGGTAAAAGTTGGATTAAGTGCACATTTAGGGTTCAGAATTACACCCTAGTCTGAATTGTGATTTTCTACTGTTCATTTTTGGGGGCAGTGATTTAGAATTAAGCAGCCAGGTGTTGTGACCCTTTTCTGGATTCCTAGAAATGAAGGAGGGTGAAACAAGTAGATTACTTGATCTCAGGAGTTTTGAGCTACAGTAAGGTTAGAGTCAACTGGGTATCTTCACTATCTAGTACCAAAATGATGCAATAAAGAGTGGAGCACCAGGTTGCCAAAGGAGAAGCAAATGAATGCAGGTCAGAAATGAATGAGTTCAAAGATTTTCTGCTGATTGATAGTGGGACTGAGCCCATGATTGATCTCTGTAAATTTCAGACTGGGTGAATAGAGGTACTCAAGCTCTAAAGAAATGAATAGGGGAAAGTAAGAGAATAAGAAGAAAAAAGAAAGTATAAAAGAAGAGAGGTTTGGCATATAGTGAGATCAAGGGATAATCAATTGATAGCCCATATGTACCATTAGAATAGGTGAGGAAAGAACATGAAGGGAGCCCTCAAATTATTGGGGGAACCCCATAGGGTGATTTTATACCATGAAATAGATGACAGATGTTATTTAAGGAACATTTGTCAAGCAGTTAAAAGAATCAAAGGAAAAGAAACCAAAAGAAACATTTAAACATGAAAAAGATTTAACCATCATGTGTGCTTTTGGTCTACGGGACCATGAAGAATTGGACACAACTGAATGACAGCAAAGAACAGAAAGTAAGTCAATGTCACTAGGTCATAGAGTAGGTGGACAAGAGTGAAGTGTATGATATGAAGACTGGAAAGGTACAAGGGACCAATATGTGAAAAAAGTTTGTGTGCATTGAGAGCAGATATCATAGAGCCATTGGACTATTAAGAGTATCTCATATGAGTCTTACAACAACCTTGGGAAGAAGGTAGTACAAGTGCCACAAAGAGAAAATTAAGATTCAAAGATGTTCAGTCTCTGTCCTATTATTACACGTTACAAAAAACCAACAATGGAGTTTCACAAATCTCTGTGACTCTAAGTCCAAAGTGCTTTCTTGTTATGCTGCCCTGTAGCCTCTGTAAGTTAATCAACTTATAGAACATGTCCTTGGTACTATGGAAATTGCATTTGTGTAGATGGGGAGCCAAGAGGCTCTAAATATTGTCTTTACAAAAGTATTCTGAGATAATTTCTAACAAAAAGAAGCATCACTGGAGTTAGGGACTATTTTAAAAGAAAACATTCGTTCAAATGTTGGAATTTTGATGTGCTGGTCATTTTGTAAAGCCTTCTATTTTATTATTTTCTATGTTCACTTTGTACTTAGCTAGATTTCAGCTGTTCTTTCTTAATCAAAGAGAATTTATTAAATCCTTACTAAGTGGTAGATACTAAGCACTGGAAATGCAAATAACAATGAGAGTGGAGAATTGAACCTGCACACAAACAGTTTATACTCTTATGAGGGAAGACAATGTGTAAAACAGAGATGAAATTGGGAGGAAAAGATGGTTTTCTTCCTCTTCAGTCAAGCTTGAGAACTTGAAGGTATCAGTGGGGGTTCTCATTTGATAATGTCAAAGCCATAACTTGTATGTCAGCTGTATCTGATCTACACAGGATCATGTTTGCATTCTACCTCCTTTAAATTTCAAGTTCTCAGAAGCTCTATCATGTTATGAATAAAGAATTAAACTTGGGAGTCAAGGAGACCTGGGTTCAAATCTCATGGCTGAATAACTATGGGTGTCACTTGACCTCTCTGAGGCTCTCTTTTCTCCTAGGTACATACAGCAGTCAGGATTATTGGAATTATCTGAAAGGGCGAGTGTGAGAATCAAAGGAAGCAGACAATTCATGTAAAATCCTTTCCAAATTTGAAAACACTATTTTCCAAAACAGTCAATTGTTTAAATGTATATGTACGTGCATATGAATGTGCATTTGTATATTTACATGTGTATGTATCTGTGTATATATGCATGTGTATACACACACATGTGTGTATGTCTAACTATAGAATTATTTTCCTTTGTAATAGTATGATTTTATTTTAGAGATTTAAAAAACATTATTCTCAGAAAGTGTGCCTAAGCTTCATCAGATGATCAAAGAGAGAGTAGAAAAGAGTGAACAAACATGTATTAAATGTCTACTATGTGCCAGGTACTGTGCTATGCACTTTGCAAATATTGTCTCATTTGACTTTCACAACAATGCAAGAAGGTGGACACTGTTATTTTCTGGTTTTGTCCTTGAGGAAACTAAGTTAAATAGAGAGTAGCTGATACACCAAAAATTACACAGGTAGTGACTGAGGTCACATTTGAACTCAGGTCTTCCTGACTCCAGTGCTATATATATTCTGTCGCCTATCTATCCATGGACATATTCTCTGTCTCTGTCTCTGTCTCTCTCTGTATATACATATATGTGTGTATGTGTATATGTATTTATGTATATGCATATATACACTTATATATGTATATATGCATATACATATATACATACACATACACTATAAATAAATAAATAAATAAATATATATATATACATATATGCACACACACATTATTAGGGTGTAGAAACTTCTACAAGCTAAAGAAGATGGCTCCCAATGTAGAATTTTGTAAAATATATATATCAGAGCTGCTTGAAATGTACTGGGGCTGAATGTCTTGGCTACACTTGGACAGGGAAGTGTTTGACCCCTGTTCTTCCATAGTCCAGGTCTTGGGGCCTGTCTAAAATTGAGTCTGATTTATCGGTTAAAGGAAAAATGACTTTTCATTCTTTCTCTTTAAGGAACAAGCATTAATATGAGGCAATATATTGAGAATGTGACAGTCAAGTGACTTATTCTTAACTCATAATTTTTACAGGTAAATGTCAGCTTGCATGATCTCAGAAATAAGGCATCTACTTCTTAAAAATGGAAACCAAAGGAGAAATGTTTAAATGTATGGAGAATTATTGAAAATATCTTCAACTTTCCTTTGACTTGGGGTGCCTTCAAGTTGTACCTTGCAAGCATCTTTACAGTTACAAATTCATTTAGACTTTCCAGGTTCTCTCCAATACATTTGACAGTTTTTTTTTAATCCCCCCCATCTCTTTTCAGTTTTTATTTCCTCGAGTCACAATTCCAGTCAAGCGAAGAATAATGAAATATAAATCAGAGGTTCAAAAAGTCACATAAATCATGGATGTGGCAGCTGATCTAGTCGACAGCACCTTGTAGAGTGCAGGAAGATGTAGTATGGATAACTTATTTTAGCTCTAGCTGTCAGGATGACAAGCAAAGACATCATCAAAGTCAGCCTCTCATACCAACACATGCCCTAGTTCATAGGCAAAGGCAGTAACAACTGAGTAGTTCTGAAGAAGTCTATGCAGTATTATGGGAAAGTCAAGGACGCGTGGTAGCCTTTCTCTTGCTCAGCTACACTGCCAGAGTAAAGAGGTGTCTGAGAAAGAGGAAAGCTAGCAAATCACCAGGTAGGATCTGGTGCCTTCCCTACTGACCCTCCCTACCCAGAACAAAACTCAGAAAGGGGTTAGGGCTCTTGACACAATCCATCAACCAATCAACAAGTCTAAAAGACCAGTGAAAGACACTGTTGATATGTAGACCACAATGAAATAGTTCCTTTTATTCAGGGGGTTAACACATGACCAAAGGACAGAGTATGTGAATATGTAAAGATATACACAATGTATGGATAAAGCATACTCGCAGTAATCTACTCTGAGAATGAATTAGCTTCCAATGGTATGTGAAGTGAAGGGGTTGAATGGGAAGGCTTCGTGGGGCACTAACTCTGATGAGCCTTATTCTCTCTCTCATTGATTTGTTTATTTCCAATTCAGCCACATCTCTACTGGAGAATCAGAGCGCTGCTTCTTTTTAAACTTTCCACAGACATGTTCATCCTATCTCGGATCAGGTTTTCACTCACACATTTCAAATTCCAATTCTAAAGGCAATTTTTCATGTCCATGATTGAATACATTCTCTGTGCTCTTCCAAATTTTACCAATATCAGACATTTGAAATCTCAGTCAACCTTCAGGAACCTCTCTGAATGCTATACATTTATACATGTTATACATACATTTAATATATGTAAATAAATATATGCACATATATATTTCTGCATTATTAACATATATGGAGAGAGAGAGAGAGAGAGAGAGAGAACAGAGAGAGGGAGGGAGACAGAGCAGAAACACACACAGAAGGCAAATCTTTCTAGAATTTGATAGCTGTGTGGCTAAATAATGCCCAGGCAACTGTCTAAGGTTGCGTTACAGAGAAATTGCTGATCTACATCACTAGCAGAAGGAGTTCTCCTAGCAAATAGGTCCCTATAGTGATGAAATCAAATCTTTAGACTGCCAACTCTATGTATCTATGTATATATGAATGGCTGCATGTATGTGATAAGAGCTTTATTAAAACAAATTGTCCAAACTTTAATACTGATGTTGCTCAGATACCTCAAAATGTCTTCTCTGAAGCTCTTTATCAATGAGTTAGTCAATTCATCAACATACTTCTATTAAGCATATATGAAGTATCAGGCTGGAATGGAAGAGAAAATGTAAGAGGAAAATCGAAAGATAAACCAGGTCTAAAGATTAGTCATGTAGTATATTGTCTCTCAAATTCCCTTATCTCTTTCAACTTTCATATGTATCCTTATTTGGAATGCATTATTAACACACACTCTATATTTAGCCAGTATAGGGGATACGACCTATGGAGTAAGAGTGATCAGAGCTAGAGAAGATCTAGGGAATTACCTGAGACATAAGGAGGTTAAAATCTTCCTTGCTCATAGACTCACAACTACTCAGCAGCAGCGGCAGGATTTGAACTCATCTTCCATAATCCAAGGCCAGAACTCCATCCTGTACACCACAGTGATTTGTACTGCATATAATTATATAAATTGTCTTCTTTTCATGTTTTGATAGGTATGAGGTGGAACCTCAGAGTTGTTTTAATTTTCATTGTGCTAATCATTCAGAACTTTGTTTTGTCATCTGGTGGCTAGCTTAGATTTCTTTGAGAGTTTTCTCTTTATATCTTTTGATTATTTATGAATAAGGGAATTGTAATTTATATAAATGTGAAATGATTCTTTATATCTGGGAGGGGGTGATGGCCTGAGGATACACAATGAGTCAGTGTATCTATAAATGTGTGTAGGCATGTATGTGTATATACTATATATACATTTATATATGTGTATCCATATATAGCTATCATATATAGTTTGATTTTGTCTATTTTTCATAAGAACTTCATTTTTCTTTTCCAGAGGGATGATAAGTGGAAGGCAAAGAAACAATAGCTTTCTATTAATTTAAAAAATAGAGAGGTGGAAGAAGAAAAAACAAATGTTGGAGAGGATTTTAGTGAAAAAAATGGGGCACTAATTCATGGTTTGTGGAACTGTGTTGGAGAACAATCTGTAATTATGCCCAAAGAGTTATTAAACTACCTATACTCTTTGACCCAAGAATAAGCCTACTCAGTATATTTCCAAAGGTGATTAGGGGAAAAGGAAAAGAAGCAATATGTTCTAAAATTTTTATAGCATTTCTTTTTATGGTGAAGAAGTATTGGAAATTGGAGAGATGTCCATCAACTGGGGAATGGCTGAACTAGTTGTGGTGTATGATAGTGATGGTATACTATTATGCTATAAGAAATGATCAACTCAATGATCTTAGAAAAACATGGTAAGACTTGAATGATATGACAAAGAGAAAAATCAGCAGAACCAAGAGAACATTTGCTTTAAGAATGACTTTGAGTGAAAGTTATTTTTATTATTAGAAATAGTGAAATTAACCAAAAAGGATATATGAAGAAAGATGCTATCTTCATCCAGAGAAAGAACTGATAAAAAGATGCATAGAATTTTTTTATACACACATTTACCTATTTGCATCTAATTATAGCAATCTCAGGGAGGAGATGGGAGGAAGGGTAGAAAAATTTTTTTAAAAATTTACATGACAATTACATTGCATATTTGATATGAAGAATAAATTGTATAGAGTAGATTACAGTTTCATGTACAATTTTTTATTGTACTATGCTATGGAAATGCCCTTTTTATTCCACAAATATTCATTAATGCAAAACATACAAGGGAAAAATTGAGAGGTGGGAACATATGTTCAAGATATGAAATATTATATTTATTACCATATGAGATCATGATAAGTGTTATTTAATTGTTTTAATTTCTTACAAGAGATTTCTAATGAAGTGGAAGTAATCTATAAATGTTTATAATTTTAAAATAAAATTTAAAAAAATGAAAGACCATTTTCATATAAATTTGCTAGTAAGTTTTGCACAGTTAACTTTTTCTCCTTTAATATTAAGTAAATTGGTTTTATTTGTGCAAAAACTTTTCTATAGGATGTAATATAAATTATATATTGTATCTTCTGTGATTCTCTTTATCCCTTGTTTGGTCATGATCTCTACTTATATCAAATATCTAGTCTCAAACAAAAAATGGTCAATTTACAGAGTCATGAGAATTTAGACCTGGATACTACCTTTACCATCTTCTTGGACTAGCTTATTATTTTACAGGTAAGGGAGAAACAAGGCACTAAATGTTAAGTCACTCAGCCAGTACTTTATTGTTATTTAGGGACAGAGCTCAGAAGAGAACCCATATTTTACTTCCTTACACTATTCTACTCTTGGACATTCTGTGGTTGTCGGCAATGCAATACATTCATTTGACATCTTGATTTCACATTTTTATTGACACTAGCTATTCTGTTCTTTTGTTGATATCTCCACTATTCTCACTCTCATCTGTTGTGCCTCCTCTCACCCAGCATGGGAGCCTTTTGAAAGGAGTGCACTCAATTATCTCCCTTGTCTCCAGGAAATACTTGAGATGAGAAAAAGAGAAAATACAATTCTACTTTGGCTAGTGTTGTGTGCTGGTCTCAGTGGTAACGCAATCAGTTGCTTAATGTAGAAGGGTTCAGGGTTAAGGGAAATAGCACAAGATAGGATGGGCAATTTAGAACTTTTCTGCTCCTCCTGAGTTCACAAAACATGACCCCATTAAAATCACCTAACCTTTTGTGAATTTCCTGATGACACACACCTAAAGTTCACTGAAAAAGTAAATGCGCATGTAGGGTATAAAGGAAAGATGTCATGGTACATTGGAAAGAACTCAGGATTTAGAACTAAAATACCTGAGTTCAGATCCCAGTTTTGCCTCTTACAACCTACCTACCATCTGTCAATAGAGATAACCTTTCTAGCCTTCAATTTCTTCATCTGGATAATGATTGTTTCAGATTAACTGATTTCAAAGTTCCCTTCCTGCAGTAAACTTAAGATCCCAGAACCTAGGATTAAATTTTCACTTTGGATTCAAGATCGGGAAAACTCTAAAACAACTAGCTGTATGACCCTGAGGAAGTCATTGACTTCTCCTGGGTCTTTAAAAAGTAAACATCATCTCCTTGATTACTACAGATATAGTACGTATGTGTATGTGCGTGTGTGTGTGGGGGGGGGATGTTATTGTGGAAAACTGCCTATCATATATCAAACATTGTCAATGATTGATATATTTGTGTACGTATATAAATGTAAATAAATATACTCACAAATCTTCAAATTTCTGGTTGCTTGCAATATTTTCTTCTTGACCTGGGAGTTGTAGAATTTGGCTGTAATATTTCTAGGAGTTTTGATTTTGGGATATCTTTCAGGAAGAGATCAGTGAATTCTTTTACTTTCTATTTTGTTCTCTGAATCTAAAATATCAGAGCAGTTTTTCTTTATAATTTCTTGCAATATGATGTCTAGGCTCATTTTTGATCATGTCTTTCAGATAATTTAATATTTTTTAAAATTATTTCTCCTCAATTTATTTTCTAAGTAGGTTTTTTCCAATGAGACATTAATACATTAATTTCTTCAGTATTTTCTGAGCCTCTTTTATCCTTGTTACTTAATCATTTTGGTTACGTCTCACTCTTCATGACCCTATATGGTTTTTTCTTGGCAAAGACACTGGAGCCATTTCCTTCTCCAGTTTATTTTATAGATGAGGAACTGAGGCAAAGTGGGTTAAGTAACTTGCCTTGTGTCACACAGTTGCTGCCATTTGGGCTCTCTATCCAATCCAACATCAAGAGTCTCTTTTAAAGTCTCTTTAGTCTTTAAAGATTTTTTACCCATCAATCTCATACCTTTTTTTGTTTTTTCCTCTACCATTCTTATGTGTTTCTTGAAAACTTCCAGAAATTGTTGCTGGCCTTGGGTCTAAATAGCAATTTTCTTAGGGGTTTTGCCTACAACTATTTTTACATATTTTTTCTTTTAGTTTTATAGCTTGGTCTTCCCTGCCACTGTAGTAGTTTGTTTTGTTTTGTTTTGTGTATGTGTTTTTTTTTTTAATGTCCAAATTCTTTGTGTTCTTGTTTTCTCATTTTCCTTGCCTATTTATTCCCTTTAAACTTTATGTGAAAGTTGGGTCCTGTACACCTAGGGTGGGGAGGCACTGTGTCAAGCTTCAAATTTTTTCATGCTGCCATTTTCAGAAGTAGTTATGGGAGTTCACATGTTTTCAGTGATTTCAAAGTGGTGTTATTCTGGGAGAGATTTGATTACTGCCCTCGTGGTCTGTGCTCTAGTCTTTACCCAGGAAGGGGACCTGCTGTCTTTCATTCACAAGTACTAGTGCTCTTCTTAGCTGTGAAACTGTGAGTATGGCCCCTGATCCCTTGTGACTGATCACAAGCACTCCTCTCTGCCCTGAAACTGCAACCCAGAACTGTATATAGGCAACAGATTTGCCAGTCAGCAAAAGTTTTACCCAGTGCCAGCAAAGAGTTCCCCAAAATTTCTTTCTTATCAGTTGTCTTACCCCCTTATCATCTCTGGCTGAGAGTTCCTGAAGCTGCTGCTCTTGCTCTGGCTACTGTTACAGTAAGCCCCACTGCTAGTGCTCCTGCCATAGTCTGGGACCGAGTAAATCCCAGTGTTATAGACTTCTCCTGTAGACTGCCTCAATTATCTTAGGCTGAAAAAATGGCTCCCTCTGCCCTTTGACACTTCAAAATTTGTTTTGAAGATTTATTAAATTTTAGAGAAAACTCTACTTCTAGAATTTAGCTGGGTCCTGGCTTGTACTCCAACATCTTGGCTTCTCAATCTGTTTTTCTCTTTTTTAAAAAATATCATCTGTTGTAAAGAATGGTCCTTTGTGATGAGGAGGGAGGAAGAGGAAGGGTACAATGGTGAAAATAGGTGATATAAACCCAAAACCTATCAATAATAAAAAGTCAATGCCAGATTATATGATCTCCAAGATAATTGCTTTCTCAAAAATTTACTGATTTCAAAGTCACCTAAGTATTATGTTAGGAGAAGCCTCCATTTTGAATCACTGAAAGCATCACTATATTCCACTAACTTAGAAAATTATATTTCTAAGTTACGCTTTGCAATATAAATTCTTAGTATTTCTATGTGACAGCTCCTAGGAGTTCTCATTATTTTAGCCCTTATACTAGGCTTATTTGACAGAAAAAAAAAAAAAAAACAAATAAAATACTCAAGTGACTGAATAATCCTTTGGTGCAGTGTATCAGATGTAGCTGGATGAGAAATCCTTATGGTCAATCAATCAATCCCTAATTTTGGATACATAATATACAGAGACAATGAACTAAACTTAGAATTGTGTAGAAGGAAGTGGATTAGATTGCCTTTGGGGAAACTACATAGGCTTCTAATGACCTCTAGCTTCCTCTGGTCTACTTGTTACTCCTTGTACATAAAAAACTCACTCCCTTTTCTATACAATATCTTAAGTGTGGGATGTTTTCCTCTTCACTTCTACCTCCCACCTTTTCTCTTTTAAGAATTAGTTTACCTTCTTCCTACCTTCTGTAGAAGACTTTCCTTTCTCTCAGCAACTACTGCCTTTCCCTCCAACATTGCTCTCATGTAGTCTATGTATATCTTGCATACACCTAGTCATTTACATGCTGTCTCTCCAATAAGAATGGGAGTTTCTTGAGGGCAGGGACTTGTTTTGACCTCCCTTTCTTTTTTTCATATTCAACACTTAAAACCTAGATTTATAGCAATTAAGAAAGATTTTCATTAATTAATGCAGCTCTAAGGGGAAAATGGCTATACAGCTTCTCATAAAGTTGTATTATTTTGAGTCTTGTACTATTATGGTCTTAACTAAGATTGGGAGTTCCCAAATGGCAATGAAAATGTGCATGGTAAACACACTACAACTAATGTCCCATAAAAAATGTAGAAGAGACCTTCGAGATGGCATCAGAGGATCAGATGCAATCAAGTAACCAGAGTGGAGAATAACTGCTAGATAGTCCTCATGCTGCATTGGCATTCTCAGTCTGCAAGAATGTAGGAAGAAAGGCTCAAAGAATGTTAAGAGAGGCACTCTACACCCCTCATCCCCCACCAGGGGGATTGATAAGGGGAAGTAGATGATACACACACACGCGCGCACACACACACACACACACATGTATATACATATATACAAATGTATGTTTGTATGTTTGCACACATTTTTATATAAACATTTTAATTCTCTGGTAGAATCCATGCATCTTGAAAAAGGGATTTTTCTTCCTCTTATTTGTAGCCCTAATTCCTGACACTGAGTAGGCACTTAAATGCAAATTGGATTCAACAATTAAATTGCATCATCAAAATAATTTTGCTGATAATTTATTGGAAATATATCACTTTGTGATAATGGCATATATGAAATGGAAAACATTTTATGGGCTCACTAGATGTCAGATTCTTAAGTGATGCTTTTTTAACTGGTGTTAATCCATTTAGTAACTGATGGGCTTCAACTTTACCCTGCTATGACCATGCCATTACAATCAACACATACATTTCAGAAGCAATATTTTTCCATTTTTTATTGCTCTCATAAACCCTTAAAAATAAAATAAATTACCCAGCAGCAGCTATATTCTATTATTATTTTGTGAAGAATGAAGACACATTTGTACTTACTTAATACAAGGTACAAAATATAAAAAGACTGGAATGAATGTTCAATAGCGAAAGTACTCTCAACAGGAAAATCACTATTATTTTCCTTCACTTCTACAGATTCTGTGAATGTATGAGGATTATTACTGTTGCAGTGGATTATTTGCATGGGAATCACTCCATGTTGAGTTGAAGTGATTAGGTACAATATTTTGAGCTAAGGTTATGATTGATTGATATTTAGGTAGCAATGTTGTTCATTAAGTAATGTTAAGCTAGCATTTTAAGAATCATCAAAAGTACATATAAAAAGAGATGTTTTCAGTTACAACTACCCGTTTTTTTGTTTGTTTTTTATCAAATTAGTTTTATCTCTTACTAAATCTCTCTAGCACATTTCTTGGCACACAGAAGGTACTTAATGTTTGTTAACTATTGATCTTTATTGTAATTTGTATTCTGTACTTTATTGTACTATTAGGTTTGAAAATGAGGGTACCAACTCAAAGCAGAAAGGAACAAAAAAGGAGCTTCTTTACATCCTCAACTTGCTCATTAAATATAAATTTGTGATGTTTTCTCAAGTTAAGATGTAAGCTATAATGACCTTTGGTTTTTCAGGTGATGAACTCCCTTCGGATCTGCTCTATTCCCTGAAGGCCCAGAAGAATGTCAGAGAAAGCTGTGCACCTTTCATCTACTAAAAGCCTTCACATCAATCACTAAGCCTTCCGATGAGCCAGACCCAGATGCTTGACTTATGTCAAGATGCTGGTTGGATATTCACTATGAAGGAAACATTAATGGAGCTTATTAGGTCAAAAGAGAGAGCTAGTTGAGATGAAGTAGAAAAAGCAAGCATCTTGGAATCCAAGGACGGGGGGTCAAATTCCAGCATGTGTGGCACTGGACGTATCACTTACCTTCTCTAAGCCTCACTAGATGTCAGATTATTAAAAATTCCTTTAACTGATATCAAAGTCAGTTTTTAATATCAGTTATACTAAATATATATTTATATTACTTACATATAATATATATTACACTTAAGTAGTTGATGGGCTTCAACTTTACCCTGCTATGACTGCACCATTACAATCAACACATACATTTCACCTGGATATTTGAATTTCTAAGGTTAATAGATCTAAATGCTCTAAATTCCCTACCTAGTTTACTCATGTTATGACCTAATGGACTTGGCTTAAGTTTTCTGCACCTCAGAAATGTGAAGATGTTATTTGCTTAGGTACCTATGAGAGTCTTCTATATTTCTCCTCATTTTCCCACGTCATCTATGACCCCTTTCTTATTCTTATCCTCTCTTGCCACCCACCCACCCCCTGTCACACACACACACACACACACACACACACATACACACATATCCATATCCTCTTGTACAGAATTTGATTTTTAAAGGATCAATTCTTTTGAGACAGTTCAAATTTAAGGATTAGAAATATATAACGTTATTGTCAAACATCAAGTTTCCTCCAGCTAGAATGTTACCAATATGACAAACAAATCTTCCAGTGGTCTGCCTAACAACTCCATCTAAATGCTACAATCACTACAAATATGCAACTACTGTACTTGATTTGTGAACTAACATGTGCTGCATACAACTGAAGCTGCGAGCTGAAATATCTATATGCAATTAAATTTAATACAGTTTTTAAAATTCCAAAGTGTCTTTTAAATCCCATGACCTGTACTACTTATATCCATCCTTCTTGTCAGAGGTACTCTCTGATTGGTTGCTTGTTTGTTGTCCTTCCTTCTTAAAGAGGACCAAGATGACATCACTATGTTGGAGTCAAGGTACAGTGAGTCAGATTGTTGCTGATCAAGACCAGAATGAGCTTGGAAACCTTCCAAACCTACCACAGGTCAGGCACAATTAGTCTATATGGACATTTGGAGCTGAAATATCTTTGAATTTGTCCATCTCACATTTCCTTTGAGCTACTACAATTCTGTTTTGCTCATACAACATAGAACTTTCTTTGATATGGGTAAACCATGCTGGATAATTCTTTGACAGTGTCTCCCATGTCTCATAATAAATTCCAAAGTTCTTCAAAGAGACCTTGAATGTGTTCTTGTATCACTTCTTCTGACCTCCATATGAGCACTTGCTTGTGTAAGTTCTCTGAAAAATAGTCTTTTAGGTAAATGTGCATTTGGCATTTGCAAAATATGGCCAGTCGTCAGACTTCTGCTCTTTGCAGCAGAGTTTGAATGCTTGGCAGTTTAGCTCTAGAAAGGACCTCACTGTCCAGTACCTTATCTTGCTAGGTGACATTTAGAATCTTCTATGAAAGGCCCAGGGACACTTTGAATACCTCCCACTGACTTGACTCATTTCCTCTGCCCAAGTCAAGCCTGGCAATTCCAGTATCTCAAATTTCACCAGCAGGTCCCTTTTCATACATTGAGATGGACAGGGTTTCAAAATGAATAACTTTATTTACAAAGAGCTCATACTTTATCTCCTTCTACTACAGAGAACTCTCATGACCTAGAGAGCTACCTATGATAGGGGCCTACCAAGGACATAAATAAAACATGAAATAAAAGCCCATAACAAGTCTAGAACACTCTCCCCATCCCCCAGGTTCTAATATCTCCTAATTTCATCTGTGACTTTAATGACTAACCTAGAAGCTAAGAGCTGAAGAAGTATCTATATTCAATTCAATTGTCCTTAGCAAGGCAGGAATATGGCAGTTCATCATTTCCTATTTTCCTTTTACTGATTTTTTTTCTTTATTTTAAGCTCCTATCTAGTATGTTGCTACCCAGCAGGTCTCCAGGATCCATTCATTGTTCATTGGCCAGAAGTTTTCTTCTAGTATACTTTGCCATGATTATCTCTCATTGGAAGCTCTTTCTTACTTGCTGCTCTCTGCTCTGGGCCAGTCTAATGAAGCCTTCTTGCCACTGTTGATGCTTTCTCTTCTCCATAGCTGATGCTGGTTACCTACAGAGTTTAGACCTTGAACAGCTGGTCTTTGGAACCATGAGCCAAATCCTTAGTTGACTCTGTGACAGTTATTTCCTGCATCTGCAACTGTTTATTTTCTTCTTTTCCAACTCCCAATTCCCAGTAAAATCAGCACCTCCCACATGAGTCTTGGGGATGAAAATGGAAATTCTGTTCTCTCCACTTGCCTTTCTGCTTCCAGTTTCCTCCAAGGCAGCTGTGTCTGATGATGTGTTTCCCTGAGCTTGCTATCTGATAGGTGGTGGATAGCATGCGGGACTCCCAGAGCTCTCCATTTGCCAAGGGAAAGCCTAGAGAGAGGACTCAAACTAATGGAGAGGGATATTGGAGAGCTTCCTATATCTCTGAAAGTTTAAGAAGAAGGGCAACAACCATAGTATTTAGCAAGCCATCTAATTAAAAAAGAAAACTATAACAGAAATGTGGGCATTTCAGTTCTCCATCCAGTATGTTCAGTTTTCAATTTGAGATGTCTGTATTCTGACCCCTAAGTTTTCCAACTTGTTGCTCAGTAATAACTAACATAATGTCTTGGCACCAAAAAAATGGGTTAATTTACTATCCCTAAAATATAGATGACAGTGTCTGGCCTCTGTGTTTTTGGCCAAGGCATACAACCCACCTTGAATATCCTTACAGATTTCATCCATCCTTAAGTCTTGAGCTCTAACATATTCCCTTGTCATAAAGTCTCTTTTGAACTCTGCAGAGAAGTCAAGTTCTCTCTTGACTTCCTTCACTGCTTCTCTTCTTCAAAGCTCAGGTGATGCTTAATCCATTCTCTGCTTCTGTTATTTCACTGTCTCAACATTATCTAGAGAGACAGTATAATATAGTAAACAAAATGCCACAATTGTTAGAGACCTGGGTATCTCAAACTGACTCTGGGACCTTGGGACCTTAGACCAGTGGTCTCCAAAGTGGAGGCCATGGAAAAATCTTCGAATATTATGACTTGATCCTCCCTCCCCACCACAGGGGCTATGCTACACTAATGGTGGAGGGTAGAAAGATTGTGAGATCCCATCTTCCTCCTGCTAGACCTTTTATGGGCTTGTTTCCATTATGACCATATGATGCCCCTCAAAATTTCTTCACTATACCACCTTTCAACCTCCAGTCATTCCCTCAACACAGACAGCCTAATAGCTAGAAAGGGAAAATGACCTGTGGTTCTCCTTCATCCTACTTGAAGCCTCACAACTTGAATGAGAGAGGATAGACAGGAGGGAGGATGAAGGCTTCCCTATGGCCAGTAGCTGGTGAGTAAACCTTCTCCATATATTTCATTGTTCCGTGGGCAAACATAAATGGCAAAGCATAAACAGTCATGCATGGCTTGTGATTACATAATGCCCCCAGCCAATCCTCTCTTTTCTCAAATTTCTCTATTTAAAAAAAAATAGATTAGCACGACCCAACCAGATCATCAGACAGGTTCATACATTTATTGGTACCTCAGTTCCTCTCTTTCACCGCACCCTTCCACTCCTTCTGACTCATCAATTGTCTACATACCTTCATGCCACTCATCTTGCACCTCCTGTTAGACACTCTCAAAACTTCATACCTAGATTACTGTAATCACCTTCCCACTGGTCTCCTCACTTTAAGTCTCCCTCTGGCAGAGGGATTTTCCTACAATGCAGATCTGACCTTGTCACGATTCCTCCTTCCTAACTCCAAGCACTGTCTAGTGTTATCAGGATTAAATATTATTTTATCTTCATCTCATCTTTTTGGCTAATCAATATATTTTTATTTCATAATATTCATACTTGTTAATATAATAAAACATTCAAATAAATTATAAATACGTAACTATTATACATAGTAAGTGTGTTATCAATAATTATTTTATTTTTGAAAGATAGGCATTCATGACCAAAACATTTTGAGACCATAAATCTTAGACAAGGGACAGATAGATATAGGGAGAGTTTTAGAGCATCAAAGACACAAGAAACACAGAAAGAATTTCTTAAATATGAATTATATGCAGTGAAGTTTCGCTGGATATCCCCCATATTTAGAACATCCTCTCTATTCACCTCAGAGTCCTGTGTTCCTGTGGTCTTCGTTGGATTTCTTGAAGCCTCAGTTAAAATCCCACTATTTTTATAGCCTTTCCTTATCTACCTCAATGCTACTGCTTTTCCTTTGTTAATTACTTCCAAATAATATTGTTTTTATATAGCTGTTTTTGTGTTGAACCCCTCATTAGACTTCCTTGGGAGCAGGAACTGATTTGGTCTATCTTTATATCACCAGTGCTTAACACAGATCTTGGCACATAGTAACCACTCATTAAATGCTCCTTGACTTGGCAGACACTATGCTAAGCACTGGGGGTTGGAATAAGCATTTACATGCCTATTATACAGGTACTGTGTCAACTCATTTGCCAGTATTATGTCAGATGATCCCTATTGCAACCCTGTGAGGCAGCTGCTGTTAAATATCTCCATTCTGTAATTCAGAAAACTGAGGCAGTCATAAAGTGATTTTCTTAAATACCTGCCTAAGTCACATTTGAACTCAAGTCTTTCTGATTCCAGGCCTTTCTCTCTATATCATTCTCTTGGAGAGACTACCTGGACATATGTCTGCTCGACTCTATGTATATTTCATGAGACACTCAGTTATGCTCAATTCACTCCCTAACTCCATGATCAGTTTACTCTCTGGACTTTTATATCACTTTGACAACAACCTCCTGTTTCCCTTTCCCCCTTCAGTTTAGAAAGATAGATATACATACAGAAATAGATAGAAATAGCTACAGATAAGTAGATATAGATCTATGTATATATACACACACACATATATATATATATCAGTATATTAGTATTATACATAAATACATGGATGCAGGGTATGATGTATGTATACAGATAGATAGTGTGTGTATACATACTAATATGCATATATATACACACACACACATACATGTATATATATATATATACAACTACATGTTGTAAACTACATATGGAAGTAGTTAATGTAATTATACCTCCATGAGCTGAGAAGTAAAGCAGGGAGTAGTAAGGGAAAGGCAAATAAATTACCGCATATGAACGTAATGGAATATGAGTGTACCACAAGAAATTATGAACTGGATGGTTTCAGGGAAACTAAGAAAAGCCTTTGTGAATTTGTGTAGGGGAAAGTGAGTAGAATAAGAAAAACAGTTTATTTAACAACAAAAATATAAAGGAAAAAACTACTTAGTTTTCTAAAGCTTGAAAACATGGATTACTTAGTAGAAAGGTCCCTATTTGACTAAGAACACGGAGAATACTAGAAGGAAGGAAAATGGAATAAATTAAGTTTAGACCAACATCTTACAGTAAATTCTACAATAAGTTCAAAATGAATATGGGACCTTAAGATTAAAGATCTTAACTACTGAAAGTAGATGAAAAATAGATTATTTACCTTTCAAAGTAATGTATATGAGATGCATTCTTTGAAGGAATTACAAAACTAAAATATAACATTTCAATTCCATAAAATGGAAAAGTATCTACATGTACAAAATTAATTCATCTCAGAGAGGAAGGGAGGTAGTTGAAAAGGAAAAAAAATCTTTTATGTCAAATGCACCATATAAGTGTTTGGTATCCAATTTATACCAACTTCTCTCAATTCTAGGATACAGAGACAAAATTTGTGCATGTAGATGTACATACACACACATATATAGACACATATGTACAAATATAAAATAGATATGCAACATACCCATGCACATATTTATTTATAACCACACATTTCTATATCTGTATTTATAGCTACATGTGATACATATGTATGTACATATGTATGTGTGTGTACAATGTATGATTATACTTTTACATGTATATCTGTCTCCCTCCTGGATCACTGCCTTACTGTGATGAGCTTGTGAAGTCAATGGAGCTATGAGCTATGCTATGCAGGGTTACCCAAGATGGACAGATTATACTGGAAGTTCTGACAAAAAGGAGATCCACTGGAGAAGGAAATGGTAAACTATTTCATTGTCTTTGCCAAGAAAACTCATTGGTAGTTTTAAAATGACATAAGATATGACACCATAAGATGAGTCCCTTAGGATGGAAGGTGTCCAATATTCTACTAGGGAAGAGTAGAGGAACTTCAAGTAGAAGTGAACAGGTCAAAGAAGAAAGAAAGCTCATCTTTGGATGTGTCTGGTGACTATAGGGAAGTACAATACTGTAAAGATCAGTACCACCCAGGAACCTGGAATGCATGATCTATGAGCCAAGGTAATACAGAAGAGGACAAACAGAAGGTGGAAAGACTAAACATTGACATCTTGACAATTTGAATGACTGAAAATGGATGAATTGAATTCAGATGATCGTTATATCTACTACTGTGGGCAAGAATAATTTAGAAAACATGAAGTAGACCTCTTAGTCTACAAAAGGGAAAAAAAAGGAGGAATGGGGTATAATCTCAAAAATGACATAATGATATTTGTTCGAATCCAAGGCAGAAATTCAAAGTCAGAGTAATGCAAGGCTATGCTCCAATCACTGATGCTGAAGAGGTCAAAGTTTATCAATTCTATGAAGACCTACAACATCTTCTAGAAATGACACCCATCAAACTGATTACATATTCATTACAGGGGACTGAAATACTAATGAAATACTAAAGAAGGAAATCAGGAGATAATTATAATTAAAGGAAAGTTTAGACTTGGAGTGCCAAATGGGAAAGGTCAAAGACTAATAGATCTTTGTCAAGATAACTTGCTGGCCACAGCAAACACTCTTTATCAACAACTCAAAGACAACTCTAAACAGGGACTTCACCAGATGTTACTGATCTAAAGGCTCAAATCCTAGAGAATGAAGTCAAGTGGGTCTTAGAAAACATTGCTAACATTAAGCATAATGGAGATGATGGAACTGCTTAAAATCCTAAAAGATGATGCCATTGAAGTGTTGCACTCATTATATTGTCAAATTGGAAAATTCAGCAGTGTCCACTGGTGGAAAATACAACAGTTTACATCCCAGTCCTGAAGAAGAACAATGCTAATGAATGTTCAAATTACCAAACAATTGCACTCATTTCATACACTAGCAAGGTTATACTTGAGATTCTGCAAGTTAGATTTCAACAATATGTGAAAAAGAATTACCAAAAGGGTAGGCCAGAAGAGGCTGAGGAACTAGCGGAAAAAAACCAAACAACTTGCCAGCATTCACTGGATTACAGAGAATCAAGGGAATTAAAGAAAACAAACAAAGAACATCTACTTCTGCTTCATTTATTACATTAAATTCTTTGTATGGATCACAACAAAATGTAGTAAGTCCTTAAAGAGCTGAAAGTACCAGACTGCATCATTTTGTCTCCTGAGGAATCTGTATGTTTGTCGTGAACAACTGTTGGCACAAAACATAGAACAACTGATTTGTTGAAGGTTGGGAAAGGAGAACAAAAAGCTGCTGTTGTCACCTTCAGGTATAGGAGATACACAGGGAGGACTAGCAGCTCTGGGGTGAGGGCTTGCTAAGCCCTTTTCAGGACTACTCACTCACTTTTGGTGTCCATCTTTTACTTAATCTAACCTGTGGCTCCAAGAAACTGTGGTGTGTTCAGTGACCACCCATCAGTAAAACTATCTTGGCAAATGAACTAAATCAAGTTGAGGCTAACTAACAGGTCTCAAACCCATTGGTGAGTTAAGGGAATATCTACCTGAAGCATATGAAACTTCTCCCCAGGTTGAATGAACAGATGAGAACAATTTGTTCCAATAGTTATGAAGGTGATGAAAGCAGGTACTGTAGAGTGGTTAGAGTTTGATCAGACATTGAATATGCCAAGGTCATCCCCTGCATTTCAGGTTATAACCAGTCATCATGACTTCTGTCTTGCCACTGGACTTTGATGACTCTCAAAGACAGTACAACTTTACCTCACTTAAATCTAATTCACATGCAAGAAGTCAAGATATCACCCTGTAATGTCATTGATCCTCTTCAAAAATGAAGGATGAACAACATATTGGCACTTTATTTATTTAAATCTTATGCAGAATAAATCATAAAAATGACAGGTTGGACTAATCAAAAGCTGGAATTGAGGTAATCAAGAAAAATTCAACAGTTTCAGTCATGCAGACAATACCATTCTAATGGCATAAAGTGAAAAATTAAGAAGCCTCTTGATGAAGCTGGAAGAGAAGAGTGTAAAAACTGGCTTAAAGCTTAACATAAAAAATAAGATCATGATGAGTGTTCCTATCACTTCCTGACAAACAGAGTGAAAAGAAATGGAAGCATTGACATATTTTATATTCTTGTGTTCAAAGATCATTATAAGTAGCAACTGCTGCCATGAAACTAAAAACCATTGGCTCCATGGAAGGAAAAGCATGAAAAATACAGACAGGAGACTAAAAAGCAGAGGTATCAACTTGTTGACAAAGGTACATATAGCCAAAACTATAGTTTTTCCAGGGGTAATGTATGGCTATGAGATCTGGACTATAAGGGAAGCTAAGCACCACAGAGTTGACACTTTCAAAATGTCAGACCAATGTCAGAAGACTTTTGAGAGTTCCTTGTATGGCAAGGAGATTGAATCATTCAATACTTCATTCAAACTTTTCATTAGAAAGTCAAAGCTGAAGCTTAAACACTTTGGTCACATAATGAGATGACAGGAATCATTGGGAAAGATCTTGATGTTTCAAAAGATTAAAGGCAAAAGAAGAAGGAGATGACAGAGGATGAGATGGGTTGACAATGTCATAGAAGAAATGAACATGAGCTTGGGCAGACTTCTGGAGATAGCATAGTATAGAAGAGCCTGGCATGCTATGGTTCATTGGGTCACAAAGACTTTGTCACAACTGAAATAACTATAACAGTCTGTCTACATAATGATTGACCAAAAAGCAATTCCTTGATAAGTGCTAAAAAGATATTAAATTTTCCCTAAAAAGAATAGCAACATCACATACATATGATGTCATAGCAGTCATGAATAATCAACAATGCTGATAACCAAAATAACTCTGATATATCATCCCACACCATGCAAGTTTCCAAGAATGACAAAAACATGGACTCATGAATGTTGGAAAGGTTGTTGGAGGACAGGACATCACATAAATGCATTGTTCATAGACTTATGAATGTGTATAACCATTGTAGAAAAGTTTGCAATTATGCAAATAAATAAACGTTCATACTCTGCACCAGAGATTTGTGCCCCACGTTGGTCATTGAAAAGAAAAGACTCCCTATGCAACTAAAACATCGACAGCAGCGCTTTTTGTGATAGCAAATAATGGAGGGAAAGTAGTGTCATTTAATTGTTTCTAAATGTTCATGACCCCATTTGGGCCTTTCTTGTCAAAAATACTGGAGTGGTTTGACACTTCCTTTTCTGGATCATTGTGCAAAAGAGGAAGCGAGGGCAAACAGGTTTAAGAGACTTGCCCAAAATTACACAGCCAGTAAACGTCTGAATTGAGGTCTGACTCGAGGCCCAGAGCTCTATCTGTGTGAATACAAAAATGCAATTTGTAAGAACAAAAATGACAAGTAAAAGTTAATGCTGCAGGAAGAAAGAACAAGCATGTCCTAATAAAGAGATATGATAAAATACGACTTTTCCCTCCTTCTACTCTTTGCAGATGTATAATATATATGTGTGTTGTAATTTCATAAATTTTTAGACTTTTTTCAAGTATTTATTAGTTGATTACATAGTTTTTCTCTTCTTTTTCTTTTACATTAAAAATATTCTTTTGTATATGAGATGGTTTTCTATGTGGAGGTAAGGAAAGAATGCTCACAGAAATATAATGTCGAGACTATATACATATATATATATGCAAATATGTATATGTGTGTATATACCTACATTCATATATTTATATGTGTGTAGGTGCGTACAAAAGGGCAGTTAGATGGCACAGTGAATAGAGCACCAGGCCTGGATTCAGAAATACCAGAATTCAAATGCAGCCTCAGATATTATTAACTATATGGCCTTGGACAATTCCCTTAACCCTATTTGTCTTAGTTTTCTCTGTGTAAAATGAGCTGCAGAAGGAAATGGCAAATATCTTCAATATTTTTGTCGAGAAAATTGCAATGTGATCATGAAAAAATGGACACAACAGAGGAACAAAAACAACAAATGTGTGTGCAGGTATAAATATACACTCACACATTGGAGTTGGAGGACTCTAGAATTGCATTCATTGCAATCATAACTGAAGATGCCAGAAAAATTAAGATGAGCATCCTACTCATTTATTGCTAGAAAGTTAATGCACTTAAAATGAATGAGACACATTTAAAAAGTTTCACAATGTGGACATTTATTTTGCTATGTGACACATACTTACTTTGCATAAATAAATATTTATTATTTTGCATATTTATTTATTGTATTTTGTTCAAAGGGAAGGAGGAAGTGGGAGAAAAACATCATAAATGTGAGTAAAATTAATTGATTAATATTTTTTTAAATGGAAATTACAAATCCTTGGCCAGATGGCATTTAATGATCCTTCCAGGTCTAGTTTTATGACCTTTCAAATCTAAAGACAATGTCCCAAGAAGTATAGGAAAACTTGTTTGATCTGATATAGAGCACTATGATGCTATGATCTTATTGTAACAGAGAAAAACAAACAAATCCACCAAATTTTAGCATTGATATTTTGAGTAGGTAAGGACATGTTTCAATCAACCATAGGATTTAGCTTAGGTAGAAAAAATATTAGATGTGGAATTATACTGTGTAGAAATCATATACATATAGGTTAAGGAATATTGGCCATGCTGAGAATTTCTATAAAACACCAAGATGAAGATAAATATATCTGAATTCTGTCACAAGGCTAGAGTAAAGTATGAGGTTTAGCTGAGCCCCCTAAGAAGAAACTGCTTGGAGTGCCGAAGGATCAAGGTCCTTCGCTCCAGCTTCATTCAAAGCCTTCTTTCCCTGTCCTTTGTTTGGAAGAGGACCTTGGGAGGTTTTAAAAGTCTGGAGGATATTGGCCCTCTTTTCTTCTTGCCTGTTTGCCAGTCACATTTCCATGTCAGCTGTCTGGAGTCAAGGTTGGAGTGGTTATGGATCCAAAACTTCACAGGAGATCAATAAAGAAATTGTAGCATGTTTAAAAAGGAACCTCTTGAGCTGCACAAATGGAGGGATAGACCTCTACCCAGCAGGAGCTTTGAATTCTCTTACCCTTCTACTCTGTGATATGCCCTTGTAGGAATGAGTATCATAAACTTTTGAAGCTGTATTTTTAACCAACTGAACATATTCTACCAGCATAAAAATTACTTTTCTTTAAAGGGCATTTAATTGATTCACAGTTCCTAATCTTGGAAGAGAGGGCACACCAGTGGGGGCTCAAGCCCATGACATTAGAGAATCACTCCTAAGTTATTAAAGAGACTTCTAGAACCCTGAGGAAGAGATGTGATCAAGCCGTGGAAGTTTAAATAAGAATCCTCAGAGGTTACATGGAATACATTATTATCCTAAGATCAAGAACAATAGCATTAAAAAAATATTGACCATCACTTCAATAATGTGAATGAAAAAGCAATGAATAACCAAACAAAGGAATATGGCAAACACTTAATGGCCAACCATGCCTCTCCAGGGGAATTAAATCTTCATCTTTTCATTGCAAATATGGAAGACTGTAGGTAGGGGCTCTTATAATACACTGTTTGGGGGGGTGGAGGTGGACTCTGTGTTTGCTGATTTTGCTTAACCATTTTTCTAAAATTTTTCTTTACCGAAAGAGAAAATATCCAGAAATAAACATGACATAAATGTAAAAAGGTTAAAAAAGTATTTAGCAGAAAAAAATGAGCCATTTTAAAAGTTAGCCTTTTGTTTCAAAAAGTAATTAATGTTAAGACTTTCAGAATGATATTCAACCATGACATGGGAAGCAGGACATGCTATTTATAGGAAAATCTGATTGATGATAGCACAGACACTTTTCGGCTCCAATAACCCAAGAGAAACCTGATCAATATCCTCTTTTGAAGTATGCATGAGAAGAGTAAGGAAATTGGTAGGACAGGAATGAGATATAACAAAGTGGGAATTACAATTTTAACCTTCTGGAAAATAGATAATAAGGAGGTATTTCTGAATCACTGTTATGGAATATTACATTGCAGATTTTCATTGATGTTCCATGATAGAAACATATGTGAGGGTTCTCCATGATCTTGAAATAATAAACATGCTTTCCTTTTTTTAACAGTTTAGCTTTGGAGTCAGAGGACCTGGTTTCAACACCTGCCTCTTTTGCTTCCTACCTATATAACTTTCAATAATTTTCAAGCTCATTGGTCTTGTTTCCTTACCTATATAAAAAAGGTTGAGGGGAAGGGTTGGACAAGGTACCTCTGCAATCTGTAACTCTAAACATAATCTTACAATCTATGATCTGAAGTTACTTAATTGATCTGTACTTCGGGTTTTTTGTTGTTGTTTTTTTTATTCTATAAGAAGAAGGGATGGAATTAGATGGCATATAAGGATTCTTCTTGTTATATATCCATGACAGAAGGATGCAACTAGTCCTTATAACAAGAGAGTTTATCCAAATAGCTCTTTTTATTAGCTCTTCTCATAGAGAGCAAACACCGCACTTATATTCTTTCTGTCTCTATCTGTGCCTCTGTGTGTCTGTCTGTGTCTCTCTATCTTTCTGTCTCTCTCTGTCTCTCTGTCTCTGTCTCTATCTCTGTCTCTCTGTCTCTGTCTCTCTGTCTGTCTCTCTGTCTCTGTCTCTGTCTCTCTCTCTGTCTGTCTCTCTCTCTCTCTCTCAGACTCAATCTGAGGATATGAGGAGATGGAGAGAATGCCAAGACTGACATTTTATTTTCAAAAGAATATTAATCAGTAACAAATTCACTTAGCGATTAAAATAATTTGAGGCATATTTATAGTAGATTCTAAAGGTATTTTACATAAAATTTGGAGGATTTGTTTAGTAGGTAATTATTCATGAAATCTGATAAATCTTTTTTTTTAATTTCTATTCCATTTCATAATAAAAAATTCTTTCTTCTAGTCCATTGAACTGATTTATAGCTTTACATACATACATACATATGGGTTCTCCAGTAGAGAGCAAACTCTTTGAAATCCTTGACAGTATTCTTTTCTGTCTTTGTGTTTCTAGAATCTTATCTAGTGCCTGGAACCTACTAGATATTCAGTTATCCTTGTTGTGTTGCATTGAACTGAATTGAAATGATTTGAACTTTATCAGAACTGAAGTAAATGAAAAGACTCAAACTCTGGTAGTTTGTCCAAATAATTTACCTCTTCCTTGTTAAAAAGTCCCTTAAAAACATAATTGTGAAACTGCTGTAATTAAGCTAATTATATCAAATCATTAGAATCATTTGCTAATTAGCAAGAAAATGATAGCTTAATTAAATAAGCCTTTGTAGCACTTAAACTCTCATGTTAGAAACTGTTCTGTCAATGTATTTTGAGTTCACCATCAATTGAAGGAATTATAATAGAAAAATGCTACTTTTATTTATGCATGAAGTTATTCAGAGGATGTTGGGGGTGGGGGATGGGCTGCTCTTTGAAGACCTCATGTGATGTTTATTGTTGAAATAGTTGCCAACTGCCACTACAGCCTTCCAAGGTGAAGGATACCTTAGTGCTCCCCAAGTACATGTGAGGGGACTGTTGCATAAAAGAAAGATATGCTCTTTCAAACTACCCAAGGTCATATAGTAGCATCAGAGGTAGGATTTGAACCCAGGACCTCAAACTCCACAGCCAAAATTCTTCTCCCTGTATTAAATCACAGGTCCCACCAAATTATTGCAGCAATAAGGATATTGATGGCAGAGAGTTGTGGCTGCTTCCTGAGTAGGTAAAATCATGATAAAAAAGCTTCAAACAAAAGACAAATATAAATAATTTAGTCCAACTTTTTTCTCTTATTACAACTGACTGCACAAATACTCTCCAAGAAAAATATACACACACATATATATATATATAAATTATATATACATATATACTTGTGTGTATGCACATATAGCTCACATAGATATACCTACATATATATGCATACGTATATGCATATATAGAGATAGATATATAGATATATAGATGCATGTGTGTATGTATCACTCATTTACTCTCTGCTAAGGGGGAGAATGGATTGATAATACACAATAATTGCTGTTTGCCAATTCTGCCAGAAAATTATTGACAAGACCCTCATATGAGGGTCTTTGCTACTTTCTCCAAGAATGTTATCTGTATAATGTTGACAGACCAAGAACCATACTAGTTTCAAAACTATTTATATTAAATTTGCACCGATTCATCCACCATTTAAAACAATAATTTCCTTTGTAGTAAAGAACATGCAAATATAGCTCTCTGGTTTAGTAGTTTAAAGGAAAGGAGATTTCTATTCAAGTTAGATCTAGGTGTCATTTCAATTCAATTCAAGTCAACACAATTTATTATAGTGCTACTACTTACACAATTCTATCATGGGCTTTGAGGATACAAATAGATAAAGATAAACAGTCCTTGCTTGCCCTCTAGAAACTACTGGATGTTATTATATTCTTTTTTGTGCCTTTTTTTCCTATCTCATTCCACCCTATTGCAATCCATCCCATCCAGTCTTATCAGATCCTACTCTTTTCCATTCTATTCTTCTTTATTGCACTCTACTCTGAACTTTTATTCTAATTCTACCCAATTCTATACCCATTTCTATTCTTTTCTACTCCTCAACATCTCCTATATTTCTATTCCTATTATATTCTATTCATCTTCTATTCCAATTCTTCTCCATAACTATTCCTATTCTATATTTTCTATTTAACTTCAATATTTCTACTTCAATATCTGTTCTACTCAACTTTTTTTTCCCTTTTGGATTCTACCCAACTATTCCAAATCTATAGGACTTGAAGTCAGCAAGACTTGAATACAGATCTTGCCTCAGAAAATTAGTAATTATGGTATCCTGGACAAGTCACTCAATCTTTCTCAGAATCATTTTCCATATTTGTAAAATAGGGATAATAATAGGGTCTATCCCACAGGTTGCCATGAATGTTGAATTGCACAATACCTATTTTAAAAGCTTTGTACACCCTAACTCCTTATAGAAATTTCAGCTTTTATGGTTATGAGTCATGCTTAGCTATTATCAATTTTATTCTTCTTCTGCTTTACTCTATGTGGCATGGAGGTGACAGTGTGTTTCAGGAGGCTGTACTAGTAGAGCACAAACAGAAGTCTTGCTGATTTGAAAAGGGTTTGAGTCTAGATCTGGCAGTAGACTTATCTGAAGACCAGATTAACCATATTTGGTTAGGTTCCCCACAAAAGATGAACCAAAAGCTGATGAATTTTTTGGTCATGGAGATTATATTAACCTAGTAACAAAATTGCTGAAGGCTTGTGATCCAAGTCGATGGAGGGATTCCTAAATCAATGCAATTACACATCTCTTAATATATGGAAATCATCCTTGGTCAATACAGTGAGTGCTAGAAGGTCAGATTATCTAAAAATGAGTGGCATCATGAATATTGAGCAACTCAGCTCTTAATTTGTTTCCTATAAATTCATTCCAACACCTCGCATAGAACCTAGAACATAATTGGGCTCAATAAATGCTTGTTGAATTTGTATTCTGAAGAGAAGTTTAATCTGCATGCTGAGGGGCAACTAGGTGGTGCAGTGTATAGAGCACCAGGGCAGGAGTCAGGAGGACCTGAGTTCAAATGTCACCTCAGACACTTGACACTCACTAGCTGTGTGACCTGGGACAAGACACTTAACCCCAAATGCCTCATCCTGGGCCATCTCCAGTCATCCTGATGAGTATCTGGTTGCTGGATTCAGATGACTCTGGAGGAGAAGTGAGGCTGGTGACCTGCAAAGCCCTCCCTCACTCAAAACAAAGTCAAGTGCAAGTTGTGTCATCATTTCTCTGATGACATGGTCTTCTTTGGCAACAAAGGATGAACACACCCATTCCACTCTAATCCTCATTCTGCTCTACTGAATTTTATTCTATTCTTTTATATTTGAAACATTTGAACACACAATTGTGTAATGTTTCATCCTAGATCTGAGGGGAATACAAAAAGTAATGTATCCTAAGACCATACTGATCCTTGAAGATTATAGAAATGAGTTATTCACCAATATCCCAAAGGACTTCTGGGAATATCATTTTCTGCTCCTATGTGAACTTTGAATATTTGGAATATCCCAAATTCTCTTACTAACCATTTCAGTCCCATGATAGCACAGTAGGTAACCTTGAAAGAGAGCAGAGTTAATAATTTCAAAACCAAGGTTGAACTTATACATTTATGTTATTGTTTATTTGCTTCAGCTATGACCAACTCTTTGTGACCCCATTTAGGATTTTCGTGGCAAAGATGATGAAGTGATTTGCATTTCTTTCTTCAACACTTAAGCTTGGGTATAACCACAAAAGTGAATGGGATATACTACTATTACTAGTACGACCATTACTATTACTATTATTATTACCACCACCACCACTGCTACCACTACTACCAGTACTACTACTGTTGCCATTGCTGCTGCTACTACCAGTATTATTCCATCTATTACTATGACTACTACTATTACTACTGCTGCTACTGCTAGTGCTGCTGCTGCTGGTACTACTACTACTACTACTATTAGAGGCTATATAATTTTATATAACAACTTCTCTTTGACCCTAAAAATGTTCTTTTGGATAGAAAAATAGAGATATTTAGATAAATTCCTTCTGTATTTAGTAGTATTCTACCTACGTAACTCTTTCCTAAGTTACCTAAGGCTTCCTATGTCTCAGTTTATTGATCTTTAATAAATAATCATTTTAATTGTAACAATTATAACAACTAGCATTTATATAACATCTGAAGATTTGTGAGATATATAAGTATTAGCTCATTTTGTCCTGGAAGGTAATTAGCTTCAATTGACAGGTGAGGAAATTGAAAGAGAGTTTAAATGACTTTTCAAGTATCACAGAGCTAGTGAGTGAATAAGATCAGATTAGAACTTAGATCTTCCTGATTCCAAGTCCACTGCTTTTTTTTTTCCTTTCACACCTAAGTAATGTCAACTAGATGGCCACTGAGTTTCCTTCCAGTTTCAAATACATGATTCTATGAGCCTCGGCAAATGAGTTTAGCCCTTACTATGAACCACAGAGATAAGAAATGAGATACTGATCAATACAAAGATGTAAAATATAATTCCAAAAGTTCTATGACTAATTGGCGCATGGACCCTAGAACTGACAAGTACCTTGAAGACCATCTAATATATCCCCTTTATTTTAAGTTGAAGAAATTAATTCTATGAGAAGTGAGATAACTCACCCATTGTCACATACATTGTAAATGTCAGAGGCAAGATTCAAACTGCTTCCTCTGATGCTATATCCAGATGACTCATTCTATGAGTAGCAATGCAACAGAGACAAAGAAAAGTAGACTATAGGGGAGAGTGTGGTAAAATCAAAGGAGAAACACAGGCAAAGGACTTCAGCAAAATATTGAGGAAGAGAACACTTTCAGGGGAACAGTGAGTGTTAGAACTGGAGGTAACCCCTGAGCTAGGCTGTTATGAAGGGGATGTCTTTGTGAAAAAGGGCATTACCTCTTAGTAAACCCTATAACAGGAATTATAATTCATTTTTGTAAGATAGACCAATTGAGTTTTCTGTTGAAACCTGTGGACCCCTCCTCAGAATAATGTTTTTTAATGCACAAAATATATAAAATTACAATAATTATATGCAATTGTGTTGTTTTTAAAGGCAATTTCATGGACCTCTCACTCCAGTCAAAATTATCTGCTCTATAGGAAGAAAAAAAAACATGGCCCATGATATATTGACAACTTTTGCCATATTAAAGGGGGTGGGGGGAAGCACTGGATTATGAGGCAATGGAACTGGCATCTTGTATCTCCAAATTACTATGAGAAATCAGAACTTCAGTATTATTCAGTAAATATTTATTAATTACATATGATATGCAAGGCTCTTTCATAGACTTAAAGGATACAAAGACAAAACTGAAACAGACCTTTCCCTCAACTCTCTTGAATTGTACCAGGTAGGGGAGAAAGTATGCAATATATGCAGAAATTAATAAAGAAAAATCCATACATAAGGATGTGCTCCATTTAGACCATTTAAGTTGAAGGTCATCAAAAGCAGAGAGACAGAGACAGAGAGATAGAGACAGAAAGACAGAGAGACAGAGGCAGAGACAGAACAGAGAGAGACATAGATAAAGTAATAAGGGTAGACACTTTCAAGTGTAAGTGAAGCATGAAAGATTCTAAGACTTTGAATAATTCAAATGAATATGCAAAAGCAAATGGAAAAAAATATAGCAAGTTTCTTTGATAAAAGGTTCATCTTTCAAATAGAGAACTAAGTCAAACTTACAAGAATATGAATCATTCCCCAACTGATAAATGGCCAAAAGATAAAAACAGGCAGTTTTAAGATGAAGAAATTAAGACTATCTATAGGGAAAAATGCTCAAAATCACTATTGATTAGATAAATATCAATTTAATCACTGTTGATTAGATAAATGTCAATTTAAACAAATTCCGAGGTACCACCTCACACTTATCATATTGGTTAATATGACAGAAAAGGAAAGTGATAAATATTGGAAGGGATGTAGGAAAATTGGAGCAGTGATACACTGTTGGTATAGTGGTCCAACCATTCTGGACAGCAATTCAGATCTATACCCTAAGGGTTAAAAATTTTTCATACACTTTGTCCCAGCAAAATCACTATTATGTCTATATTCCAAAGAAATAAAAAAGGGAGAAATATATACACAACAGTATTTATAGCAGCAATTTTTTGGTGGCAAAGAATTGGAAACTGATAAGATTTCCATAAATTAGGAAATGAATAAGTTGTAGAATACTACTGTGCCATAATAAGTGATGATTAAGATGCTCTCAAAAAGATCAGTCCATGTAAGACTGATGCAAAGTGAAATGAGCAGAACTAGAACACAGTAACAGCAATAATGTAATGATGATTACCTGTGAATGACTTAGCTATTCCAACTAATGCAATGATTCAAGACAGTTCTGAAAGACCTATGATGAAAAAATGCTATCATCCTCCAGAGAAAGAACTGATAGAATCTGAATGCAGATCAAAGCATACTATGTCTATTTTAAAAATTTCTTTATTTTTTTTCCCTGGGATTTCTTTTTCTGTTTATTTTTAAACATGACTAATATGGAAATATGTTTTACATGACTGCCCATGTATAACCTTTAATCACATTGCTTGCCTTCTCAATGAGGGGCAAGGAGAGGGAGGGTAGGATATAATTTCAAACTCAAAGTTGTAAAAAAAAAACAAAGGTTGTGGTTTTTCCCTATGTAATTGGAAAAGATAAAATATTTAAAAAGAAGAAAAAGAAATATATATATATTGAGATATTCTATACTTTGAGTAAAGGTCAAGTCTCTCCTGAATTTTCATATAAAATCTGGCTATTATAAAGTCTCAGATCCCTTACAAGGAAAGAAATGCTTTATTTATATTAGAAAGGATTCCATCTTCATATTTCATTATCTCCATCTTTATTCCTCTTAACTTTTTTTGACCTGGTGAAGTAGAGCTAAGATACCAGAATAAAGGGAATATTTTTGCTTCAGCTAGTTGGTCCAGTGAATAGAGCACCAGTTCTGCAGTTAGGAGACTTGAGTTCAAATCTGAGCTCAGACACTATCTGTGTGAACCTGGGCAAATCAATTAATTTTGATTGCTTCAAACAAGAACAACAAAAGGATATCAAATTGAATTATAAGTTATAGAACCAACAAAAAGTCAGAGTGAGTCATTTTTTTCCAGCACAGGACACCCTAGAAGGACCAAAAGAAAGGTAGGGGCTGACTTGGTAGGCAGCAAGTTGGAAGTAACACTAGCTGTGGATCTTTGAGGCAGTGGTGCAGCAACAGCAGCAGCAGCAATAGGAGCATTTCGTACGAGGAAGTAGTAAAAGAATTGAAAAAATTACAATGGATTCCTATCCTTGTGCACGACACAGTAACAGTTTGGTAACTCCAGTTTTGGGTTGGAGTTCCTGGGTGGGGGATAGTACTTGCAATTGCAAGAAAGCATGGTTCCTACCTATGTAACGTTATAGTTTTAAGATTGAGAGGAATTGTGGTTGTAAGGAAATGTTCTTTACTAAGCATTTCCTGATGAAAAGACCAGAGCTCAATAGAAATTTTGGTATTTTAATAAAAGACTCAAGTAAAATGAAGGGATGAATAAATAAGAATGAATGAATCAATAAATAAGAATCAGTGAATGCAAATTCATAGGGAACTTAAGGTTAAAATGTTTCCATTCCCAAATAGAAGATGATACATGTAACCCTGAAGAACATAATCATCATTAGGGCTTAAAGTGTATGAAAGTGAATTTATTATGTTGGGATGATCTCAAGAGAAAAATGGAAGAATGAGAAAGAAAGATATACTGGGAGAATGTGGAAAGGAAAGAAAGAATGGGGATAATGTCTCACTTAAAAGAAGCATGCAAGGAAGAATATTTAAGAAGCAGGGGAAATGGACAGGGGAGTGGACAATGTATAAACTTCTGTATCATCTGAACTGTTTCAAAAATGAAAGAATATACATGCAAATATATGTATATATGTGCATGCACATATATACATGGGGGTATGTACACACACAGTTGTATATATAAATTCATATTATCCAGCAACAAGAAGAAGGGGAAGGGTCTAGACACAAGGAAAGTTATAAGATAAAGGACAGTCTAAGGGAGGAACTGGTGAGTAGCAAAACAAGCTTTTGAGGAGGGGATACAGTAGGATAAAAGGGATAAATAAATAAAGAAATGTAGGAATAGAGTAGGAAAAAAGAAATATTAGAGAATAGAATAGAGGAATAGTCCAAGTTAATGATCATAACTGGGAATGTAAATGAGATGAACTCATCCATAAAAGCGTAGCAGATAGAACGAATTAGAAATCAGAATCCAACAATACATTGTTAACAGAAAACATGCTTGAAAAAAGAGAGATACAAAGAGTTAAAAATAAGGAGAATTGCATGTTGTAATGAGCAGAGTACAACATCTGGCTACATCTCCAACATGTTCTTCTACCACTATCTGTGTGACCAAAGGTTTAAGTTTATTTATCTTTTAGGTGAAGAGTTGTGCAAAATGACTTTGAAATTTCCTTTAATCTCTTGATTTGTGATATGATGAAACTATGCTAAGATAACTTCTAAGATTCTTAAGGGATATAATATAGAATGATCTTTAAAAATGTAAATAAATCATGAAACTTAAAATTTCATATAGATCTAGAAAACCAGGGGAGACATCCTGAAATCATCCAGTTGGTCAAATGCAATTTATAATAATTTATAATAATATTGATAATAATGTATTAGTTTAAAGCTCTTTCCAGATAAAGATTACCTAAACACCATCCCATTAACTCACTGAGTTTGGCAATGGTGTTTTCCTTGGCTCTTCTCTATCTTTCACTACAATCACATGCAAACACATCAATTCATGTTTCAAAATGCTTCTTGTATCCATCCCTGCCTTTCTGATCCCACTGACACTATTATTTGAATCTATAGTATCTTATTTCTAGATTATTACAATAATCAGCAAACTGATTGTGTTTCCACTGATGCTGAATCTGTATGTTGCTACCAAGTTAATTTTGGGGGCAACTTGGTGGTAAATTAAAAGAGAGAGCTGGATCTGGAGTTAGGAAGGTCTGAATTCAAATTTGTCCTCAGACACTAATTGTATAATCCTGAGCAAGTCACTTAATATCTGTTTCAGCTTACTCTTCTGTAAAAGGGGATAATAATATTAATAATAGATATTTCCCAGGGTTGTCATGAGGATCACATGAAACACTTAGCACAGCATGTGGCACATAGTAGTGTCCTCAAAAATAATGTTTTGTTTTTATTTTACTTCAGGTAAGTCTAGTTCTATTGACCATTCTTTAATGAGTCTCCGCTTACTCTAAAAGAAATCAGCAGCATGGTGTCATGTAAAGGATGCTGACTGTGAACTCATTTGACTTCTGTTGAAACACTGACTTTTTTCACCCCATATGATTTTCAACAAGTTTCTGACACATTCTATACCAGTTTCCTCACCTGTGAAGTAAGAGGTTTTACTAGCATACTCATAAAATCTCTTAAAGGAGAAATGATACTGCTTGAAATTATTTTGAAGTGAAAAATACATCAATTATTTAAAAAGTATTATAGAAAAAAACACTTGTTGATGGATTGAATGATGTTGAACAATTCTCTCTAGCACTACATGCAATTGCAGACCACATATTATGCTCAATTAAAGCACATGCTGTTTCTGAACATTGATTTTTGTACTCCAAACTTTACTAAATTTATTTAAAGAGAAAGCATGGTGAAGTGGATAGAGGACAAGTCTGTTAAGGAGCCTTATATCTGAGTACCTTATCCACCAGTGAGTGTCTGTGTAACACTGGATTAATCATTTAATTTTTTGGAAGTCTCTTCACCTATAATTATGAGAGTATTATTTAGATGGTCTCTAAAGTCTATTCTAGTTTTTTGGTCTTTTAATTTTGTGATTTTTTTTAACTAAACCATTACATGTAAAAAACAGAATTAATCAATTGATATGGATATAAAAACACACAATGACTTTTTTTTTAATTGGCATGTAATTTTAATGATACAGGGAACCTGAAAGTCAAAGGAAGTCATTGCATCAATGGAGATCGGAACCTTCTAATCTTAGAAAATAACAGGCAGAAGTGAGAGTCTGAGCAACTAGGTCAGGGTCACATAGCCAGTATGTGTCTGAGTGAGGAATTGCATTCAAGTCATTGGGACTCCAAAGCCAGCTCTCTTTCAACTATACTATATTACCTTTTATAATATTCTCTAAATTTTCCTTCTTTCACATTGCTCTACTCCATACATATTCTTAATTCCTTTCCTTATTCTTTTCCTCCATAAAATATTTTTAAATATTAATTTACTTAGGTTCAAACATAATTTTCCATTATTTAGTTTGCCCTCTTGATATCTTTCAATACAATGCCTTCCCAATCCTAACTCTTAGCCAAATGACTCAGATCTCCAGCTCAGAATCCAAGAGAATTAGAAAGGTGCCAGAGCCGTTCAATAGAGGGCACCAAATCTATGCATTAACTTCCATGCATTTTTCTTAAAAGAGAACCCCTCAGGCTTTCATCACCAATTGATCTTGACTTCAAACACACCCAGTTATTGGTTTTATGATCCTGAAACCTGTTAGGAACAGTCATTGTACCCCATCAACTTAACTTTGGGCTCAATTATAGAGCATTATGATAGATGCATTAAATGAAATGTGGGAAACAAAGGAAGAATTTCTGTTTCCACAGGGTTAAAACTCCTCCAAGCTCTGGTTGATAGCAGTTAATCAGAGTTGTGACCTAGCATGGTCAGATAAAAGGTCAGAAACTTCTGTGCAGGCTTGATGAGCTGTTTGAGGGGAAGAGAAGAATATGAAGTCATGTGGCCAATAGATGGTGTGGCGGGAAGTTCAACAGTATAAAGGGCTTGCATTGGTCTGAACAAATTTTTTGCCTTCCTTCTTCCTTGGGAGCTACCCATTCATTCAGAGGGAATGAACATAAAGATTAATAAAAGCTTTCCTGATTTCACAACAAGTATTGTTCTTTGTTTAAGGTGAGCACATTTTTCACAGTTGGGAGTGTGTTGGTTAGGTTCTTTTCTCACAGCTGGGGGCTCGTCCAGGACACCTCTCCTAGCATCAGAAGAAAGGAAGCTCACTCTGGGGGATGGGAAGCACACCCTTTGGTTTTCAATGCCCCAAACATCCACAGACAAGTTTCCCCTCTTCTTACTGCTAGCTTCTCTGGGATCATTTGAAATTATTGTGAACCCAGAAATGTAGGTAAAACAATAGATTGAACAGCTGGAGACAGTATAAGTAAGGGACCTGAGCAAATGCAGGAAAATATCAGTGTCTAAGTACTGTTTTGTCTGTCTAGGGATGTTAGGTTGATGAGTGAGGTTTGCCTAGGGTGGGAAGTGATCACTTTTCTTTGTAGGACCAGCCCAGCCCATGATGGGGACCATTGGAGGGAGATCTTACCACAGGGAATCTTAGGCATGATCAGTCCTTTAGGGACCTTCAGAGTATAAGTCCTAAGATGGGAAGTGAGCACCCTTAATATGATGGTAACAGGAAGCATATGAAATATCCTCTGAGAATCCCCTTGGAACCCTGTTTGAAGGAATGCAGGCTATATTCCTCCCCCTGTCTGCTCTCAAAAAAGAGCAGAAAGGAGGAGGAGGGAGAATCTAGATTCTGGGAAGGATTCTTTTGAAATTTGAAATTGACTAGAAATCAGTCAGAGTAAATAACAGCTCTGAGTCTGTGATCAGTCTGAATTCAAATCCGAAATTGATGTGCATACTATAATGCTTTGCTATATGTCTTGTCTCTGTGTGTCTGTGAAGTGAGAAACAGTAGGCTTTCAGAAGGAGATTAAAATTCTTTCCTTTGGGTTCCAACACTGGCCAAGTTGGAATACCAGACTAAAAGTTAAATAATGAACAGTCAGTAGTCTTTAGAACTAATGGAGAATCCAAGCAGCCCAGAGGAAGCGGAGACTGAGGCTGAAAGGGAAAGTAAGGTAAAAGTTGTGAAGGAAAAAAAAAGTCAGGGAGGAATTCTACTGGACATTGGTGAATATTTACAAGCTCTTTTCAGAGACTGGGAAAAAAATGTGGCTCTCTTGATATGTAAATTATTAGGCATTTAACCTCTAGGTTTCTTTTTAAAGGAACAAAGAAGCTGGAAGAAATTGGTAAATATTTAGTTTATTTGAAATGGGTGGGACAGAAGCATGTCTATGTCCTAGTCCTAGTGCTTTTAGCTACTCCCTTTCCCCATTTCACTTCAGAAAATGTTTAGCTTGATTGGCAAATCAATAGACAAAGTTACAGAAAGTTATTGAATGTAAAAATTTAAAAATGAGTACTGAGTAATTATTGTGATTTATAACTATTATTATTAGTTATTAAGCTCCAGATATTTCTTGCTTGGGAGGAAAGTTGACCATACCTTACTCCAATTGCTTAAGCGTTTTTATGGGTGAGACTCTTTAGTTAATATGATTCAAAACTAAAAGACATAAGCAACATTTTTTTATCTGAAGATTATAAAAGAAGAAAAGAATGAGAGAAGATTTCAGCTCTTTTAGAAAGTAAGAAAAAAAAAGTTATTCTGAGCTGAGAATTGTCACCACATGTTCCTTCAAGGGAATATGTGAAGTTATGGACAATGTTTTCTTTAAAGTACCAAGAATATTTGACTTGAAAGAAAATAAAAGGGGGAGTAAGTGATTATAAATCCAGATTTGATATTATTCAAGTTAAAATCTGTGCTGAAGGAATAAAGAATAGCATCTGAGAGTGTTTTCCTTATCAAGATCAAGCAGAAAATGATATGGTTACTTGGCATTTATGATTGTAAACTGCTTGATCAAGGATGGGCATATAGACACAACATAAATCTAATGTAATTGTTACATGGCTTTTAAATTTGAATTTTCTTATATATGGATTGGGGGGGTGGAGGGCACAAGATGGAGGAGTAGAAGAATGGACCTGCTGTAGTTCCCCCCTCAAAGTCCATAAAATACCTGTAAAATTGACTCTACACAAATTCTAGAGCAGCAGAAGCCCTAAAATGACAGAGTGAAAGAGATTTCTACCCTACAGCAGCCTGGAAGGCTGGGAAGCACTAAGCTCAGAGTGGAGTGCAGCCTCTGGATCCCAGGCCAGCCACATCCATGCTGCAGGGCAGGGACAGGACTGGAGCAGGCTTCAGGGAGCTGAATTCCGGGTAGGAGTTGCGGTTCCCAGATTCATCAACCCAGAAATGCCAAAGATAGTTTCAAAGGTCAGTGAGAAAACTCTCATCTGGGTAAAAAGGGAGCAGGGTCCTGCCTAGCCCCAGCCCCAGGAGGCTGCACCATCCATTTTTGGAGCCCTTGCCTGAAAGACCCTGGGAAAATCAAGCAGCTGATCTTAATCTCAGCCCTGAATGGTAGCCATAGGGTGAGGAAGAACACTGGCATGGTGGAACTGTAGGCAGTTGAGGAGAGGGAACCCTACTCACAGATCCTAGGCAGAAAAGCTTATGCTCCCAGAACAGAGCACAGGTCAAGAGAGGAATAAATTCCTCTCTCTTGATTGTGCCACCTTGGAGAAACTGAGAACTTACAGGTGCCTAGAATATACCCTCCACTTGGCAAAGAACTCAAAAGTCAAGTAACTGGTTGGGAAAATGCCCTAAAAAGGGGCAAAAAAATAAGACGATAGAAGGTTAATTTCTTGGTGAACAGGTATTTTCCTCCATCCTTTTGGATGAGGAAAATCCATGCATACCATTAGAGGAAGGTGTCAGAGTCAAGGTTTCTTCGTCCAAAACCTCCAAAATAAATTTGCAATGGTCTCAGGCCATGGAAGAGCTCAAAAGACATTTTGAAAATCAAGTAAGAGAGGTGCAGAAAAAATTGGGAAGGCAAATGAGAGTGATGCAAGAAAATCATGAAAAATACATCAACAACAAATTGCTAAAGGAGACCCAAAAACATGCTGAAGAAAATATATATGGATTGGGATTTTGAAAGGATATCATAGAAATTTAATAATTTGAAACTTATATTTGGTTATAAATTAGCAGTGATAATGCTGATATTTGCTATAAAATGGTAGATTTTCCATTTGAAAGCTTGGCTATTATGAAAATGGATACAGTGGTTTATAGATGATAATGTGTGTTCGTGTGTTGGTGAGGCAATGAATTTCTGTGGAAGATGATGCGCAAATGCATTGACCTGAATGGATAATGGACTGTTTCAAGTTTTAAATATATAAGAAGATATATTGTTGAAAAAGTAATTTATCTAAATGTTGTTATATTTGGAATTGCATTGTTAAATTAATGATGAATTGGTTAAGAAGCTGTTATGAATTTGGTGTAAGAGTTTTTGAGTTGTAGAATTCCTATTGAGAAAATGAGAATCCTTGAAATGTGTGTGTGTGTATGTATATGTGTGTGTGTGTGTGTGTGTGTGTGTATGATTTTTAAGCCTGCTTCATCTAAGGATATGCTACAAATGTTAAAAGTTTATTTCTTCTATTAAGAAGAAAGTTTTAGCTAAAATTGTTTTTGCTATGAATCAAAAGTTTACAAAAGTATGCTTGTGAAAAGAAACTTGGTAATTATTCAAAGGCCTTGATTTTAGATCTTTTCTTGTAATTTTTGTCAATTTGGTTTTGTGACAAACTGTAAACTGTTTTTAAGAAAGGGAATTTTTTTTTTATGAAGAAATGTTTTGTAAAATCTTTTGTATGAATTTAGAATGCCTACCCAGCATATATCTGTAAGATAATTTATTATAATAACTTAATACTGAAGTGAATTATGCTGATATAATAGAGGTTTTATGGGGATTGGAAGATAAGGAACAAGATAAAGGAGACCAGGAATTTTTTCACTCCAGGAAACTCTGTTATATTTTAAGACCAACAGCCTCTGGGCAGTCTCTGCATTTACTTTCAAAGTCCAGTCATCATTAGTGAAGGACTTATTAAGATCTAATCTGAACTCAGAGCTGCCCAGACAGGTCTGACAAGATGTTGACCCTTTCCTGTTGTAGAAGGAAAGGAGGGAAACCAGTCCCATCTTGGACATGTAAGGCTGGAAAAGCCTGGATGCATCACCCAAACACCCCAGACTTGGATAAATTTGCTTTGTTAAAGTTGTAGTCTCTATATGAAGTGTATCCAAGAAAATTGAAGTGTATCAAATTGGTAAATTTTTGTATAGGGAGTACCTATACAAGGAACATGTTGTGTTGACAAATGATTCTAGTGATTGACTTTTAGAACAAATTTAATATTTAAGATCTAGTAAAATCCTGGTAAAATTTCTGATTAGTGAAACTTTCCATCTGATGTTAAAGTCTCTGGGACCATAGCAAATCGTGTTCTGCTACTCAGAGTAGAATGCTACTATTACAGGCAAAAGTTTGCCTCAGCCTAGGATGGGATCCTTCTGGCTCAGTTTCCCCATTATGTTCCTCTGCAAAGGAATGTTTTCCCACCTGACTATTTCTGTGGCTGGCTATAAGGTGAGATGATATCTAATTAGGTCCTTGCTTTTCATCTTTATGGCATGTTTCTGTAATCAAAGCAGGTAAATTAAGATGTGAGCACAATGCAAGGAGTGGAATCTTGCTATTTTCAATCAAATAATTGGTACTCTTGTGTAGTCTAGTGAAAGATACAATTCCTGGAATAAGACCTTCTTTCTAAATGGTTATGGGAACCATTAAATAAAAGAAGTTTGTGAAATAAAAGTATGAATGTGATGTTGAATCATTGTTCCACAGAACAAGACTGGGATTTAAAGTTCACTGTAATAAAGGTGTATCTTTATGGAATTGTTGAGGTAAGGGTGTACTTGGGACCCCAATATAGTGACACTCTGTGTCCTGTGTGAATGAATTCAACCCAAGCCTCCTTTCAACCAAAGAAAATCAAAATTTATTAAAGTGTCTCATTATTGGGTAGACTCTTAAGGAGTCTGAGCATTTGTATCTCTAATGCCAGCTGCCAGATTGAACCCTGAGCCTTTATAGTGCTAATGTAAGCAGGCTGAATAGAGTTTGAGCATTTTCATGGAAACAAGATGGGTCTTGTTTAGAAAGGGACTGAGGAAGGAGTCTAGGTGTGACAGGGTAGTCTGGGGGTCCCTGGGATGGTCTTAATGAGAGTGGCCAGTAGCCTAGATAATTGGATTAATAGGATTCAAGTTGGAAAGTAGAATAGAGATTTGGGCATAACAGTAAGGAAAAGTTTATGGGTGTCAAGAGAGCCAGATCAAGTGGGTAAATCCAAGGAGTTTTCAAGGTGAGGTTTTCCAGGGAATTTTAGACAAATGGGACTAAAACTCTTTTGGGATAAGGGACAAAGGTCCCAACTTGGGCCCATACCCCACTGAAATAAGTCTTTTGAAGGTTTCAAAGTGATGTAAGAGCAATTGGGTATTAATACAATTGACTGAATTAAATACTGAGATTAAATCAGAGATGTCTTCAGTTTGGGCAAAAGAATTTCAGCGCAGTTTTCTTAGAGGTAGGTAACTTCTGGTTATATTTTACCCTGATGGAAAAGTTAAATGTTTCTTTTTTGATTTGAATTCATTTCATGAACATAAGTTTAAGTTAGTGTTTGAACTCATCATATGTGTAATTCATTTCTTTAGACTGAGCATCTTTAGAGAGGGATAGAGAAGCTTGGGAAACAGATGTAAATCTATTAGACAATAACTTATGATTTTAATGGTATATTTGATTTTACTGTTATTTAATTAAGAACTAGAACAAGTATAGAAAGGCAAGCAAGCTACTTAAGACTTGCTTTAAAGATGTCCCTCAGCCAATGTGAAATTATAGTCACATCTGAAACTGATTATTGGAGCTTGCTCTTTTAAGATTTTATGGGATTATTAACTGACTGTTCTTCTGAGTCTAACTCCAGGTGTGGATATTAAGAACAGCAGTCTGAATCATTGATCAATGATGCCAGTGAGTCTGTGAGATGCTGACATGAATTGTAAAAGGGTGATCTCATGGGAAATTTGGGAGAACACTTTTCCACCTGAGCTGAGGTAGGATTCTCCTGACTTAATTTCCCCACTGACACCTGGCAGATTTAAGTCTGGCTAAAATTCCAGCTGGCAATCTACTCCTGCCTGTAATTGACATGAAGTTAGGGAAATGTTCCTTAGCTTCAGCTATATCTCTACTCTTAATGGAAAATTCCTATAAACAAAAGTCTTGTAAGCATACTATCAGATCTATTAAATAATAAGTTGATAGGGGAATATATGAGGTTAAGAGGTTTCAGATTTTAGATCAACAACAAGTTAGGGTCCTTTAATTCTTAGCAATAGTACGGAGACAATCAGGTCAAGGGCTTGTGAAGTTAGCATACTTATTTAATATTATTATTATCTCAGTTGGTTAATGTTAAAAGAAGAATGGTTTGGATTCTATCTTGTAAATGCTTTAAAAGAAGCATCACATGACCAGAAGCTGGAATTGTTTTGTGATATGGAATGTACTGTGTTAAAAAAAAAATGATTACTTATTGCATTTGTGAAAGCACTAGAGTCTGTTATTAATTTCTTATTAAAATTTTATCCTCCTGTTGGGGAAATGAATAGTGAATTAATGTGAAATATAAAAACTGGATTCTAATGTGAATTTCTTAAACATGACAATTGCTAAAGTTCAGTTTTTGATTTTGTAGGAATGATAAGGGTATAAGCCTTAGAAATGATAATCTAAAATTGTTATCAAGGTCAGTGTTGTAGGAGAAATGAGTAGTGAATTATGATAAAATGTAAAAACTTGATTCTAATGTGAATTTCTTGAACATGACAATTGGCCAAAGTTCCAATTTCGATGTTGTAAGAGTGATGAGTATAAATCTTAGGAATGGTCATCTAAAATTTTATTATTTGCTTTGTAAGTTTATGTTGGAATTTATGTTGGAAATGAAGTGAGGAGGAATTGATCAGATTTAAGTGTGGAAACAAAAATATTAATAAAAAAGGGGGAGGGGAATTTGTGGGAAACAAAACAAGGAGTTCAGTTTCCACAGGGTTAAAACTCATCCTAGTTTTGAGTGATAGCAGTGAATCAGAGTTGTGACCTAGCATGTTAAGGTAAAAGGTCAGAAATTTGTATGCAGCCTTGATAAGCTGTTTTAGGGAAGCCTATCAGAGGGGAGAACATGAAATCACATGGCAAATAGATAGTGTGGTGGAAAGTTCAACAGTATAAAGGCCTTGCATTGATCTGAACAAATTGTAGTCTTCCTGTAGCCTTACTTGGGAGCTACCCATTCATTCAGAGGGAATGAACATAAAGATTAATAAAAACTTTCCTGATTTCACAACTATTATTCTTTGTTTAAGGTGTGCATGTTTCTCAAAGTTGGGGGTTTGTTGGTTGGGCTCATTTCTCAAATGAAACAAAAAAAAAGTTGATATTGACTTAGAAGAAAGGAAAAAAAAAACTTAGTAGAAGCATTTTAAAAACATGGTATGTTGGGGTTATAGAATATCAAGTAATGATTGTCCTGTTCTCTAAAATACCCAAATGTATCCGGGAGCTCATTGACTTGGAATTTCCTTCTGATCCTACAGATCATGCTCCACCTCCACCTGCACATCTGCAGTAGATGCAAATTGTCCTATGCACTCTGAATCAGGCTTCATAGGCTTTGCCAAGCTCAGTCCATCGTGTATTTTAAAGTTTTATTGTGCCTTACTAAAATCCCCCTAGATAGATTGCCCTGGAGAAGAAATCATGCTCTGACTTGGGGCCATTTTATCTTGATGGATGAATGCTTGAACAATCAATACATCTAATCAGTACCAGATCATGATTCTTCTTTTTCCTGCCATGACACCCAGAGTACAGTGTCTTCTCCTTTTAATTCCTTGTTCTAGGCACAGAAATCAAACTAATCCTACCATAATTTAAGGAAAGTTAATTTCATCCCACTGCCCTATCATCCCAATCACCATCCTTGGGATTCACTAGACCAAAGTTCTCTTCCCTTAACCTATCTCTTCTATATTTTCTGTTTTTTATTATTAAAATGTAGGCTCGTTGAGGACAGAGTCTGCATCTTTTCCATTTTTGTATTTCTAGAGCTCACCACATTAATTAACACACATTAAGTGTCTAATATTCTCCTCATTCATTCATTCACCCCTCCTGTGATTTCCAAGTCTGGGAACAAGAATTCTAAGCTCTAAGTCAGGGGTTCTTAAACTGGATTCTGTGGTATTTTTTTAAAGTATTTTGATCCATGTTTTTCAATAAATTTCTGATTTCTTCATAATAATATAAATTTTGTTTGATTCATTTAAAATATTATTATGAGAAAGTAACCATAGGCTTCACCAGAATGTCAAAGTTGTCCATGAAACAGAACATTTTTATGTGCCAATGCCTGGGGTCTACGAAACTGGAAAGGTATGGATTAGAGACTTGTGGTTCAGAGAAGATTATCAGTAGGGTTATTCTAAATATGTTTCTATCCATTCATTCAATATCTATCTGTCTATCTATTTGTCTATCTTTCTATCTATCTATATCTATCTATCCAACTGTCTCTCTATTTAGTCTTATTTTTTCCGCAACCATAGCTCACAGCATCATTGACAGTCATTTTGCGGTGGAGGAGGGACTGAATCTGTTTAATCAGAGTCCCTGCAATATCAAGGAAGTTTTAGGTACTTTAATTTTTTACAATATTCATGGTTTAAAGTTGTAGTAAAGAATAAAATATATTATAGAAATCTTTTTATCGATGAATAAAATAAAATACATTTTTACTTTGGCCACCTAAAGATATAAACTTCACTTGATTGGAAAATTCAATTATGTCCAGTGTGGAACTGCTTAAAAAATGATACATTTCTCTTTTTGGAGAAGAAACGTCCATCAGCAGTTTCATATTCAGGTGTTACACTAAGTAAGTCAGTATTTTTGTCAGAAATGAATGCTCTTTGTTTCTAATTTCTCAATTTTTGCTTCTGCTTCAGCCTATCCAGCTCTAATATTTTCTCCTCATAACCACAAGCCTAGTTTTGCCTTACCCCTCCTCAAAAATCTAGAATAGTTCTCTGTTTCCTTTAGAATAAAATGAAAATTTTACAAACTAGCATTTAAAGTCCATGGCCATGAGTTCCCTTCCCAGGCTCATTTCCTATTATTCTCTCCATTTATCATTTAAAGCCCTTCACAATCAACTGCCTCTGTCCAGTCTTCCTTATGCCTCATTCTCTTCATTGTACACCTGGATCCAGTGACACTGGCTTCTTGGTTATTCCACACACAAGACCCTCCATCTCTTGGCTCTGGACATTTTCCCTTACTTTCTCTCCTTGGACACTCGCAAGGCTAGTGTAAGCCTCATCATCTCATGTTTTGTTTGCTGCAATAACCCTCTGGTAAGTGTCTGATCTGAATCTCTCCCCCTCCAATCCATTCTCCAGTAAACCATTAAAGTGATTTTTCTAAAATCCAGGTCTGGTCTTATCACTCCCCTACTCAATACACTCCAGTGGTTTCCTGTTGCCTTCAGGGGCCAATATAAAATGCACTATTTGCCATTCCAAGCTTTTCATAACCTATCCCCCTCCTACTTTTTCAGGCTTCTTACACCTTGGTCCTCATAGGTACTCTTTGATCCTGTGGCACAGGCCTCCAGAATGTTCGATGAACAAGACATTCCATCTTTCAGCTCAGGGAATTCTCTTTGCCTGTCCCCCACACTTGGAATGCTATCTCTCATCCATTCTGGCTGCTGATCTCCCTGGCTTCCTTTAAGTCTCAATTAAACTCCTACCTTCTGCATGAAACCTTCCTTAAGCCCTCTTAATTCCAGTACTTACTCTCTTATTTTCTATTTATCCCATATCTAGCTGCTTTGAATACGGTTGTTAGCATATTCTCTCTCTCCCATAAGATTAGAAGCTCCTTGTAGGCAGGGAGTGTTGTTTGCCTCTATGTGTGTACCTGTACTTAGCACAATCCCAGGCACATAACAGATGTTTGAAATAAGTGCTTATTGAATGAATGAATAAATTCTCCCTCCCATGTCTGGAATGCTCTCCTTCCTCCCAAGGACTGCCTTCCCTGGCTCTCTTTCAGTTCCAACTAAACTAACTTCTTTAGCAATTCCTTCCAAGCCCCTCTTAATCCTTAGGCCTCCTCTCTTTAAATTACCTACCTTTCGACCTGTATGTCATCCATTCATACATATTTGTTTCCTTGTTATCTCCCCCATCAGACTGTGAGGTCCTTGAGGCCAGGGACAGGTTTTGGAATTTTTGCTGTACCCCCAGTACTTAGCACCCTGCCTGGCACACAGTAAGCTCTTAAAATATTTATTGACTGACTCTCACATATTCTACATTTTAACCATAGTATTCAATTAGCTGTTAAGGAAACTCACCATTCCAAATCCTGTCCCAAAGTCTTCTTGAAAATAATCTTTTAGGCTTCTGAACTGTCTCCTTTCTCATCTCTAAAAGGAACGATTGAATTTTGTTTCCACTGAAATTACATGAAATATGATTTGAAATCATACTGGTGGCTCATGTCAGAGATAAAACTACTTGGGGGAAAGGTGGGGGGATGTTGGGCCACCTAAAAATAAGCATATCTACTACTTTTCTTTGTTCTGAAAATGCCTTTTTCCAGTGTATCAGAAACTTTTCAGCCAGGTTTGGTTCTCAAAGAACGAAGCCCATTGACCCAGACCCAGTCTTAGATAATGGGACTTTTATCATTGATAACCCAGGTTCAAATTTGTCAGTTCTCTTAGCATTTGAGGAAAATTCTTTCTCATGCTATCTTATGCAGACAAACAGAGAGGAGACTGAGTATTTTTTGACTTGGCATTTCCTTTATTAAATAAATAATAAAGTAAATGAAGATAAGAAGGTAGGGGAGCATTGAAATGTGGAAATGAGAAGATGTAATCAAGGAGTGGGATTTAGTGAACCCCGCAAAGCTGTTCAATAGGATTAAAGGGGGGAAATTTGAATCTGGATGAATTATAAAAGGGCTTTTGCAACTATCTTAAAGTGTGCTTGCACCTAGGTAGGGACTCTTTCACAAGGAATATAAGGCCAAGTCACCTGTCAGAAATGATGTGAAATAAAAACCCTTTTTTTCTAAATTCACTCACTGCGCCAAGTGAAATTCTTGGTAAGAAATTATGGTTCACAAACTCCACATCTTTCAAGACTAAACTCAGGAGTTAACTTCTTGGCAAAGCCTTTCCCAATCCCCTCAGCTCCCACTCCTATTCATCAATCTACATACATATTCCCAGGAGGATGTGACCTCCAGTAGGGTAGGGACTGATTTTCTTTTGTCCCTAGAACTCCAGTTACTGGAATAGTGCCTGAGGCTTAGTAAGCACTTGACCTTTACTTGCTCTTTGTACTTGATTTGACCAATGAAACTTCTATTCTTTTGCTAATATCAATGTTTCCTCCATTAATGTAATGATTGCTTTGGTTTGGTGTCAAGAGGTGATGCCTTCTTGGAGATTAAATTGGATTGAGCCACTCTACAGATTTAACAGCCTAAGGAAGGGATGATTATGAGAGCTATATGACATTTTCTTTGACCCCACTTCCAATGCTTCCTTTTAAACCTCAAGCTAGTATTATCTTAAATAATACCTCATCTACTTATATGTTCCTTTATCCTGGTTGGTTTTTATTCCTTCTTTCCATTTTGTCTTTGAACAGTATAAAAACTAGCTTTAACCTCCACAGAAATCAGATTTTCTAATCTTTAAAAATGTTGGTATTTATTTTCCTGCCCCATTCTCAGTCTTTTAGTTTGTCCCCTGAGGAGATGCCAGGTCTATTTGCAGGATTCTCAATGCAGAGCAAACTTTTTTAACTATAAAAATTCAGGTTCCCTGTTTAGAAGAATTTTTGTTTCATGATTTTTGAGAGAAATGCCTCTTTTGTGTTTGTTGGTTTATATGTTTGTTTACTTTTACAACTGCTTTTGTTGTTTGTTAAACAACAGGATTTGAACCCATCTTCCTGACTTCATGCCCAGAGCTCTATCCATTCCACCACCTAGATGCCTGAAGCCAAATTCTCCCCAACAACCTTTAATTGAATAGTAGCATATGAGAGCCTCTAGGAGAAAAAAGGAAAAAAAAGAATAATAAAAGAAAATCTTCAAAGGGGCTTGCTTGTATCATGTGAAAACAACTTAAGCACATCACAGAGTAAATACAAAGCATATACAAGGTAATACAAAAAATTATAGAAGGACAGAATGATAACATGTAGGAGAAGGGGAAAATGACTGGCATTTATTCATTATGAGGGAGCTAATTGGAACAGTAGATAAAATTCTGGACTTGGAGTCAGGAAACCTTGAGTTCAAAAACTTCCTCAGACAGTTTATAGCTATGTGACTCTGGATAAATCATTTAATGTGTGCACCTCAGTTTCCTCACTTGTAAAACAAGAATTATAATAGCACCTCCATCCCAGGATTGTGGTGATGATAAAACAAGATAAAGCACTCTGTAAGAATTAAAATGCTATATAAAATACTAGGTATTAATATTTATAATAACAAATTAAAATACTATGAGACAAGTAGAGCAGCCCTGTGTCTGAATCAAGAAGACCTGGGTTCAGATATGACATCAGACACTTACTGCTTGTGTGAACCCGGGCAAGTCACTTAACCTCTATTGCCTCAGTTTCTTCAACTGTAAAATGGATAATAATGGTATCTATCTCACAGTGTTATTGTGAAGATTACATGAGGTAACATTGTAAAGCGCTTACACCTTGCGTGTCACATAGTAGGTGTTAAATAAGCTCTGATGCTCTTTTCCTTCTCCACTAAATTTCAGCAGAAAATACAATCACCACAACAAAAATGTTAAATATCCTTGCCTTGTTTTCAGAGAAAGAAATTAGAGATATCTATAATCATATGAAAAAATGCTCTAAATCACTATTGATTAGAGAGATGCAATTCAAACAACTCTGAGGTACCACATCACAGCTATCGGATTGACTAACATGACAAAATAGGAAGATGATAAATGTTGGAGAAGATCTGGGAGAGTTGGAACACTAATTCTTTGTTGGTGGAGCTGTGAGCTGATTCAACCATTCTGGGGAACATTTTGGAACTATGCCCAAAGAGCTACAAAAATGTGTATACCCTTTGACTCAGCTATGTCACTTCTGGGACTCTAACCCAAAGAGATCATAGAAATGGGAAAGGGTCCCATATGTACAAAAATATTTATAACAGCTCTCTTTGTTGTTGCCAAAAACTGGAAATTAAGGGGATGCCCATCAATTGGGAAATGGCTGAACAAGTTGTGGTATGTGAATGTAAGGGAATACTATTGTGCTATAAGAAATGATGAACAGGAAGACTTTAGAGAGGCCTGGCAAGACTTATATGAACTGATGCTGAGTGAAAGGAGCAGAACAAGGAGAACTTTGTACACAGCAACAACCACAGTATGTGAGGAATTTTTCTGGTAGACTTAATACTTCACTGCAATTCAAGGACTTAAAAAATGGACTCCAATGGACTCTTGAAGCAAAACACCTTCCACATCCAGAGAAAAAACTATGAAACTGGATTGCAGAATGAAGCAGACCATTTTCTTTTGTATTATATTATATTTTTTTTTGTTTTATGGTTTCTCTCATTCATTTTAATTCTTCTCTGCAACATGACTAAGGTGAAAATGTATTTAATAGGAATCTATGTGTAGAACCTATATAAGATTGTACACTGTGTGTGGGGAGGGAGGGGGGAAAGAGGGGAAGGGAAGGGAGAAAAAATCTAGGACATATGGAAGTGATTATAGAACACTGAAAACAAATAAAATACTATAAAAAAAATATCCTTGCCTTCTGAAGCTTATGTTCTTCTGAAAGTTATCATATGTAAATACATTTTTATTCTTCCCTTTCAATTTTGTATTAGTTCATAGTAGGTGTCTTTCACCAACCTTGGTATGACTCACCTAACCCCTGGCAGATAATTACTAGAGAGAAATTTTAATAGATGAGTCTTGGGTAGTTATCTGAGACTGAGAGGTTTTGACATTTCCAAGGTTCTGTAACTAACAGGAATTGAAGCTGAGATTTGAATCCAAACCTACTTGATTCCAAGCCCAGCATAATTTCCCTACTATATATATCCTAAATTGTTCTGTATCTTCAGTATTTCTTCTTATAGTATGACTTCCCCCACCGAAATTCCTTCCTGCTTTGAAAGCGCAAGCAACAGGCTTTCAAATGATGACTTTGCTGGAATTATCAGTTTTTATTAAACTTTGCCCATGCTTTGGCAATATCTGCAATTTGGAGACTCAGTGGCAATTATCAACATTCTCCCCAACAACGCCCCCCCCCCCCCCAAAAAAAGATAAAGAAATGTAAAGGATGGAGTGAATGTTGTAAACACATTTTGGAGTGCTTGGGAGGTACATGTACATGTGTGTCTGTGTGTGTCTGTATGTGTGCATATGTGTGTGTGAATTGGCAGCTCAACAGGACCTATGTAGAAAATAGCTCATTTCCTCTTTTGGATATGCAGCAAGGAGATTACTTTCCTTTCTCAGTCTCTCAAGGGACTCACTCAAAGACAGAATAGCTTTTTTCCATCTTTCACACATCTGCAATGGCAATCTACAGGGAGTAGTCAAGGCCAATAGTTTCAATATTTCTGGAGAGGAGGCTCTGGCTGGAACCTTGACAAATGCCCTAGTTTTGTCATAGTATTCACACGAATTGTGGGAGTCTCAAACAGAAGATGGAATAACTCATGTGGAAAACTCATGGGCAGTGGCAGCTTCAAAGGCATTGAGTTTAAAGGTGGAGCAGGAACAACAAATCAGCTGTGAGGCATAGTTATCAACTGAAAGAAGAAATATGGATGGAAAGTTATCAAGGATTCTGGGTGGCCAGGGAAGTAACAACTTGAGGCACGTCTCAGCTCTAGGGAAAGTTCAGAATAAAATTATGAACACAGAACAAACAAAAGATACTGATATTACCTATCCAGAGGTAGTAGGTAGCATATTACAAGCGGCTGTCATGAGTAAAATTCAACAAAAGGGTAAAGTGGGGTAATTATCCAAGCAAGATAAGTTCATTAATAAGATCCTACCTCTGTTTTTGTCAAAGACCCAGTGTGAGAAATGAAAGGGTCTCTTAAACTAGGTATGTCTTCCTTCTGATTGGCCTGACAGTACATCATTGGGACCTCCCCTGGCAAAAGCAAGGCAGTCCTGATTGGCAGACATTTTAATGAAAGGTGGGTAAATAGTTCTCAACTTCTCTGTATTGCTTCATCCTTGGAGGGGCAGGCAGGACTAATTCTCACATGAAAGGTTTAGGCTGCAGCTAGGAAAAATGGGCTGCCCTTCAGATGTGACTGATTACACCTTTCTCCCACACTTAAGAATTGCTAGTTGCTTTATAAGACCTAGCTGCCTTTATCATTCTGGACTACGAAAACAACCACCACCCTAAATGGATGAAGTAAAAGCAAGGCCAAGGCTCAGGTTCCCTGGGAGCCTAGCTCAAGCTCACTTGTATTTGTTGGATAAACAGAAAAAGGGGTCCCATTTAGGAGGGGTCTAGGACAAGTCAATTCCTTGGGGGCTGGGAGTGATCACATTATCCCTTCAGAAGCTGCCTGCCCTTTAAAAGTGGAGTCTGAGAAAAATGAAGAAAAAGATACATCACAGAGTAATATTGGTTATTAAATAATACAGCATAATATTAATTTTCCTCAGGAGGAAGCAATTCTGAGGGAGCACTGTGGAAACCTTGGAATATAAAGCAATGATGGGGGGGGAGAGGGGGATGGGATACTGTGAGGAACAGTAGCCCTGCCATGTAGACAGCTAGAATACAAAAGTTTCTTCACTTTATGAATAATAGAATGTTTTACACTATATAGGATAAAAGACCCTTACTCAAAATTTTAAATAAACGAAGAGGCTTCTCGATAAGAACAGAAAATGATTTATTACAGTTCTCCAGATAAAGGGATGTTCCCCAACCAGGATGGGGCTGATGGAAGGAGGCAATTTACAGAAATGGGATTACAATTCTTATATCCCACCTTCCCACTATCCCACCGCTCCATTGGCTGGGAAACGGGCTTACAATCTAAGCTCGGAAAAACTAGACAAACCCCGGGAAATTTTCACCTATCCCAACACAATTACCTCATTTAATACCTAATTTAACTGCTGATGTGGCTTTAGAAAAGAGGGGAGGGGGAGAAGGGGGAACTGGTAATGTTGATGTGGCAACAGTATAACAAACAAGGGGAGAGTAACTTCCAAGTTTCAGCTACAACCCACAGCACTTTCACAAAGAAAACTGGTAGCTGGTAAGGGGAGGGAGGGGGGGGGCAACTGACCGTCCACAGGCTGTGAATACCTGAAACGCAGGTATCCAGGGAGAGAGGCCTTATGGAAAACACATTTTATTTAGAAAATTCAATATTTCCCTTATTTTTATTATGAAAAATCTTCACAATCTCATCTCACTCAACACTGTTCACATATTCCCTAATATTCTCAGTCTTCAAAAAGCTCCAATTGAGGAAGATCCCCAGATCATCCTTCTGATGAGTTCTATGGTAGTTAGGAACCTTGAAATGCAAGGGTACAGGACACATCTATCTAGAAAGAATTTCACTGCTAAAGCCTTCTTTCAATCACATCAGTGATTCTAAGAATCTGTGCAATTTAATAGGGGTGAGATTTGGTACATTTATACAGAAAAAGACTGCAAGAAAATGTGAAAAGCATTAAGGAGAGGTAAATAGCCTGGGGTGGTTGAGGAGACAGGATCTGATGGGATTAAGGAGTTTCAAGTAAGAAATTAAGTCATCAAGGTGGGCTGGGATGCTTTGGGAAAAGGTACCACTGATCTGGTCCACTGACATGTATGGGAAAATTCAGGGAGTGGCTTGCTTTCAGAAACATGATCTTTTCCTTTTTGAGGTCCAGTATAAATCCCCTAACCCCATCACTTCCACTCTACTCTTTACATTTGGTACTACTTGGGTGTTAAAGCCATGGTGAGAAAAAGACAGATCTTACTGCAGAAGAAGCAAAGCTGTAAGTCCCTACACAGATCCTTGCCTTAAACCTGTTCCTTGTGATGGAGGAATTAGTCACCTCTAATATCCAAATACTTGAGGTTAGATAATAGCTAATAGACTGATGACTAGATGCCCTCACTGGAAATCTTTTAAGTAATAAATACTTATAGGGGGAATTCTTGTTCAGATGTGGGTGGGACTCCATAGCAAGTCCTCTGAAGTCCCAGCTGGCTTTAAGATTCATTGAACTAAGGCAGAACTCTCCTTTGGAAAGAGCACTGACTTTAGTCAGGAGACCCATGTTCTATCCAAACTCATCTTTTTGTGCATGATATATGAGGATCTTCTTGAAGAAATGACTATTCCTCAACTCTGCCCAGTTACTAGAACACTATAGTCCTGTTTTAATGCATTACCGAGCCTTTGTTGATTCTATGTCCTCAACAGCTCTTTTCCTCAGACTTCAGTAACCTAATGAGCACCTTCCCAAAATATGGAAGCAACTTCTTCAAATCCCTCTTTGCCTCCTGTCTTTTCTTTTTTGAAACTTTCCTCCACAGAACTGCCCCTAAAAAGCAAATCTATGTTAATCACTTGCTGAAAAAATTTCAGTGATGTCCCATTGCTGTACAGATAAAATAGGAACTCTTATTTGAAATTTTAAAATACTTGAACTTTAAAACCCTTAATAATGTGGCTCTGTGACTTTGTTTAGGCTGTATCCTGTGTCTAAAACACTCTCCATTCTCCTCCTTGTATCTTGAAACCCCCAGGTCCTTCCAAATCCCACCATGGCTCATTCAAGAGGCCTTTCCTGATTCCTGATAAAATTAATCTCCTTTCCTCTGATTGCAAATTACATCAGATTTATTATCTATATATCCCATATTAATTGATCTCCATTATTTTCACCCAGTACATTGTAAGGTTTTGATGACAGAGGCTCTCTCACTGTTATCTTGGCATGCCAACTTAAGCAGGGTGCCTCACATATAAGAAAATCTTGTTGATCAGAGATCAACTGGTAGCACAGTGTGTAGAGATTTGGGACTGGAGTCAGGAAGACTCCATTAGAGCTGTCCAACACAACGGTATTTCCTGGGGTGAAATGGGTTCCTCCTTACTAGACTTCAGTCCAAATCTGGATTCAAACACTAGCTGTTGCATTCTGGGCAATTCACTTTACTGCCTCAGTTAAGTTAGCTTCAGTTTTCCCAACTATGAAATAACCTAGGGTTATTTGGAGGATTAAATGGGATATGTGTAAAGTACTTAGGGGCTTAATCAATGCTTATCTCCTTCTTTCATAAGAGATTGATTATTTACCATCAAGAAGATAAATTTTATGAAGGGGTTAGCAGTCTTCTAGGGTTTGAAGGCTATTATGTGGAGAAGTGATTAGATTTTCTGCTTGTTTTATTTTGACCCAGAGTACAGAACAAAGAATTAGGAGCTTTCATCCCCAAAGGGACAAATTTAAATTTGATGTCAGGATAAATATATAATCCATTAGAGCTATCCAAATGGGACAAAGGTGTTTCCTGGGGTGAAATGGGTTCCTCCTTACTGAAAGCACAGGCTGAATGAGTACTTGTTGGAAATGCAAGAAAGTTTCCTTTAACCTTTGAGACTCTATAATTTTAGGAAGAAGAGCTGTTTTTACACAGCTTCTTGGGTCCTGGGCATATTCATTCATTCTGAGTGAAAAACTCCCATGTACTTTTTAGTAACATTTGAACTGAATTCCCAAGTGCTGCATGAGACACACAAGGGCACTCAAATATTATTTGATGATCCTGAAGTTGAATGCAGATAACTAATCATCATTTACCTAGAGAGCCAATTTGTATTGATGATCATTGAAAGCACTTCTATTTATGTAAATGAAGACAGGCAGCTTTGGAGACCCAAAAGTAGAGTACCAGAGGAGAGAAGACATTATTCCAGATGGTCCTGATTTATTTTTCCAGACCCAAAGTGGACAGGAGGAAACATTTGTACCTAACGATTTTTTTTCCTCTAAAAATGTCAACTGGATGAATTTAACACAGGATAATAGATTTAAAACTATGTAGGTCTTTAGACATCATCTAGTTCAACCTCTATTTTTATTGATGAGGAAAATGAGCACCAGAGAGATGAAACACCCTTCACAGAGTTACTGAGATATTATAGGACAGAACCCAGATTCCAAAGTAAGGCCTCTGGCTCAAGATCAAATTTTTCCACTCTAAAAATGCCCTCTGTTCCTTTCTTAGAACATAAGTCACCTTGAGCCTGAGCAATAATTAAGACAGAGTTAAAAAGGCTTTTCCTCAGGGTGTTGAAATGTAGAGTAAGCATTTTCCTTCCCTGATAGTTTCTGGCCCACTTTTGCCTTGACTCGTAGACATCTACTTCTGTTCTCCAAATATTCCAGGGTCAAGGAAAATGACTAACTATACACATTTATGCTCCTACCAGGCCATTAATAATTACCTTACATTATTTTCCGCTTGTAGTCATCAGGTCTTCATTGGAAGCACAGGTTAGAGTCTGAGGGATTATTATGCCTTCTTTCATTCTTTCTTTTTTCTTTTTTTCATATATATTTATTTATTTGCGGTTTACAACGTTCACTTCCACAAAATTTTGAATTTCAAATTTTCTCCCCCTCTCCCTTCTACCCCTCAGGACAGTATGTAGTCTGCCCTTTCCTCCAACCTTCCCTTCCTTCTATCATGGTTCCTTCCTTATTCCCTTTCCTTCTATTTTCCTGTACAGTAAGATAGATTTCTATACCCCATTGCCTGTATACCTTATTTCCTAGTAGAATGTAAAACAATCTCTAAAAGATATTTTTAAAGTTTTGAGTTCCACATTCTCTCCCTTCCCCCTTCTCCCTCCATGACCTCATTGAGAAAGCAAGCAATTCAATAGTTTATACATGTGTGGTCATGAAAAACACCTCCATTATAGTTATGTTGTGAAAACCTATATTTCCCTCTATGCTGTCCTGTCCTCCATTTATTCTATTCTCTCCTTTGACCCTGTCCCTCTACTCACGTGTTTGCTTCTGATTATGCCTTCCTCCAATAGGCCATCCCTTCTATTAGCCCCCCTCTCATTACTTTTATTTATCTCTCCTTTGATTTTCAGGATTTCTAATTTATTGTTGAGTTGGGAGTTTTTAATTTATTTTTTATAAAGGTTCTCTCTATTTTTGGGTTTTTGTTTTTTTTTATTAATTGCTTGACCAATTCATTGATCTGTTTCAAAATTCTTAAGCAGAGAAAAAAGCAGTGGATAGAGGGTTGGGCCTAGAGTCAGGTAGATCTGAGTTCAAATCCATCCTTCAGATACTTATTAACTGTATAACCCTGAGCACAACACTTAACTTCTATTTGTTTCAGTTTTCTTAATTCTAAAATGGTGATAATATATCTATATCCCAGGGCTGCTGTGAGGATCAAAGGAGACACTAGTTGTAAAGTACTTAGCATGGTGTTTGGCACATGGAAGTACTCAATATATGCTTGTTCCCTGCCTCCTTCCTCCCTTTTCCTTCTACTTCTCAGCCTCCTGCAATGTGGCTTTTAATCTTACATAAAACTGAAAATATTCACTCCCAGCTTAGCATGGGATGCTAAGTGATGTCCCAAGTGTTAAGTCAGATGACTTATTCTAATTTCTTTGTAACTTCAGACACTATTGACTACCATATCTTTTTGGGCTCTCCCCTTTTTTGGGATTTTGACACCTAATTATTTTTTTCTTCCCATGTTAGCAATCCTTTTCAGTCATTCTCCTTTTCTAGATCACTTTCCATATCCACTTTCTAAACATTGGGGTCAACCAAGGCTCAGGCTGGAGATTTATCCTCTTCTTTTTCTATGCTTCCCCTCTTCATGTCCTCAGCTTCCATGGATTTTGTTTTTGCTTCTACAAAGTTCTATCTGATGAACTCCAGTCCTATATAAATTGTCTTTTGCAGGTGTCTTATTTGATATTCTTTAGATTTCTAAAAGTTAACATGACCAAAATGAAACTCATTTTATACCTCCCAATTTTATTTGAAAGTCTCACTATACTTTAAATCACCCAAGTTAGAAATGTAAGTCATATTAACTCTTCTCTCTACCTCACCAACCACATATGACTAAGTACTAAATCTTCCCAATTCTTCCTTTACAACCTAATATTTGTCCTCTTTCCTCTAGTCACAGAGAACCCTTCCCTCCCCAGTCAGATTTTTCATCCCCTCTCATTTAGATTATTGCTATAGTCTCTTCACTAGACATCTGCATTCCGGACCTTCTCATCTTCCAATTTATCCTCCACAGAATTACTAAAGTATATCCCTAAAACACAGATCTGACCTTGTCACTCTTCTAATCATAAAATTCCAGTCCCCCTGAGTTGCTTTTAGGATCAAATACAAACTCCAATGCTTGCCATTCAAAGTCCTACATAATATGCTTCCAGCCTACCTTTCCAGACTGTTACTCCCTTGTCACACACTCAGTGTCCCATCTGTCCACCACATAAGGGGAATATTTTTTTCTTTCCCTTTTGACTCTTAGAATAATCATCTTCCTTCAAAATGCAGTCTAAATGTCATCTCCTATGGATAACCCACTCTACTAATAGAGTTTATTATGAAGCCTAGAAAACAAGTAAACAGACTCTCATACAGAATGAGAATTAAAGACTCAAGATTTAAACATTTTTCAGGCATTATCAGCAATTCAAAACATTTATCTATCTCCCTGTTTCTTTATTTTGCTGTGGATGATTGAGTATGCTAGCAATATGTCCTCTGAATAACCATGCAAGAGCAAAGAAGTAAGGTTTTTGGAGTCAGAGCAATTGAATTCAAATACTGGCACTGTCGTTTCTTACCTGTGTGATGCTTGTCATGGCTTGCCTTCTCTTTGGACCTTAATTTCTTCACATGGAGAATAAAAAGGCTATACTCAATGACATTCATTTAAAAAAAATTGGAATCTTTAAAAAATCAACAGAATTTCTCCCAGTATTTCTTCCTTTCTCCTACCATTATAGAAGTTTCATCTATGTGATTCAAATAATCTGGGTATATTTTCTCATCTACCAATAGAGTACACCGACCAATCAACAAGATAGTATTAATGTATTATGTATTAGGTATCAGGCACTGTAATCGTCATGGAAGATAAAAAAGAAACACAAAAGCTAATTAACCCTTGCCCTCAGGGAATTTACATTGTTTCAGAGGAAGTAATATGTCAATATATAAGTATTTACAAGAGAGGCAAAATAAATATTTTGGGGGGTGGTGCACTAGTTCCTATGAAGAATATGAATGGATCCATATAGCAGGGAGCACTTGAGGAAAACTTAGAAGAGCAACTCAGAATTGTTAAAGGTCAAGGTGAAGGACTAGATTCCAAGTCTGGAGTACAAGCTTGAATGAATGAAAAAGGCATGAATAGGAGATAGAGAAAGTTGTATATAAAGACCACTGAAAAGGTCATTTTAGCCAGATCAAGTGTACAAGGCTAGAAATGCAGAATAAATGTGTAAATAAAGAGCTGGGTCAGGCTGTAAAGGGGAGACATGTGAAGCAGCGAGACAACCTAGGAGTTTGTTGCAGTGGTCCACGAGAGGTGATAAGGGCTTGAAGTAGGATGATGACTGGGTAAAGTGGGAGAATGGGACAGATGGGAGAATTGTTGTAGGGGAAGATTAATAAGGTTTAGCAATTGATTGGTTCCATATTATAAGGGAGAATAGGGAGTCCAGCACAGTACTAAGGTTGGAAGACTGTTGGTAGAAAGAGTGAGAAGTTTTAAAGAGGAGTACATTTTAGGAAGTCAAGGTGATGAGGTTTCATGGACATGTATCAAGTTCGGGATACCTACAGACGAGTTCAAAATGTTGAACTGGCAGCTAGGGATGCAAGGTTATCTGAGGTGAATTCTGAGGTGCCTTCCAACTCTAGATTGTGATGTCTCCTTTTATTTGGTTTATAAATATAATTGTATCTCTCTCTCAACAAAGGTTTACATTTTTTTCTAATGAAAAAATAGTTCTCCAAAGAAATATTTTTACAGGAAATTAGTATAATATTCACCTCAATTTGATGTCTAAAGTCATGTACTAGTAACAAGGAAGCAGATTCTGTCTGCTTTCATTTTAGAATAGCAGATTGTCACTTGAAATTAGGACATCTAATTAGTTGGCACATCTACCTATTTATTCCACAAAGTGTCTGTCAGGTGAAAAAAAAGTTTTGTTTGTTTTCTTTATTTATAAGATTGATTCTAGGGAAATCAAATTGTTAATTTCAGAAGCAAAAAATGCTACTTCCTTTGGTACAAACAACAACACGAAGAAAATGTGCAATGGGTGATAAATAAGAAAGACATTAGAAACGTTGATGATGATTTTCTGAGACAAATCCAATGGTCCAAATCAGACACTTGTTCTTTGAATATGACTTTAAGTTAATTTGTGGAAAGTCAGTCCCGAATCCTTTAGAGTAAAAGATGAAAAATATGAGAGTAAAAGGTTGGAAATAAAAGCCAGATTGGATATTCTCCAATTTGCCAGCTCAGGAATTCTCCCCTAAATGGTTCATTATTGTCTTTTGTTCTTGAAGAAGACCAGAATGAATTCACTGTACTAGTCAAGTTTCAGTGTGTCTGATCAATTTAATCTTGAAATATTCTACCACAGATTGAGCACATTGCCCATGAGAATAATTCAGGTGGCTTCTCTAAATTTCTGAATCTCAAGTTTTTTTTGAGCTACTTCAATTAGACTGTCTCCAAAATAAGCCCTACAGTTGCCACTCTATCAATCTCTAAACTAAGCCTCTAAATAAGACCCCATATAAGGTAACTAGAGGCAACTAGAAGCTGGGTAGGGCCTATTTACACCTAGACTGAACAAAAGAGAGCTCCAGGGGGGGTGGGGGTGGGGTGAGATCCAGAAGAAAAATAAAGCCTTAGGCTAAAGGTTGTATTGAGAAGGATAAAGCCTCTTGGCTTTGAAGGCTGGCTCTCAGATGTCTTGTCTGACAGTTTCCATTGTGGCTGTAATCCTAGGTAGCATTTATATATGTAGTGATTCAAGATTTGCAGTCCACTTTCCACATATTATCTTATTTGAGGCTTACAGTAAGCTCGTGAGTTAAGTGCCATTATTAGCCTCATTTTAGAGGTAAAGAGAACATGAGAGAGGTGAATGTCTGGCCCAGAATTATTCAACTAGTTAACATCAGAGGCAGGTGTTGAACTCAGATATTCCTAATTTCCAGACCAGCAGTCTCTCCTGTACCACCTACATCATATAATATATAAACAGGGATTTTCTTCACAACATACTTTTGGTATGGAGAGAGCACTATGACAGATATCATGCTGCAGCAAGCACATTTGTTATCATTCCCATTTGACAGGAAGAAACTGAGATTTGACATCATACTTATGATTAGAAAGAAACATGGTCCCTTTGGTCCTTGGCTAATGCTTACATTTTCACTTGATGCGCGCGCGAGAGAGAGAGAGAAAGAGAGAGAGAGAGAGAGAGAGAGAGAGAGAGAGAGAGAGAGAGAGAGAGAGAGAGAGAGACTGTGAGACAGACACAGAGAGACAGAGACAGACAGAGAATATAGCAATACAATATCACTGAGAAGTCATACATTCCAACTTTCCCATTTTCTAGAGGAAGATATTAAGATCCAGGGAGGGGAAGTCAAGTCACATAAGTAATAAAGAAGAGCTCTGGGAATGGAATCCAAGTCTTCTGAATACAAAACTAGCATTCATTTTAATGTATAGTACCATGCTGCAAGGGACTGTGGTATTAGTACGAAAAGAACAAAGCAGAAAGCATACCTAACTCAGAAACTTAAGATTTTCATTAATTTAAGTCCTCTGATATCCTAAGTTTTCAAAATAAAATGAATATTTTAGTTAGAAGAAGGGGGCCAACACAGCACACTGGAAAGAGAATGGGATTTAGAATCAGCAAGTCTTGGGTTCAAATCCTGCCTCAGAGTATAGTAATTGCAACCTGGGCAAGTCTCTTACTTTTAGCCTAAGTTTCTTCTCATGTAAAATAAAACTCACAATAGTAGCCCCTTCCTGGGATTGGTTTGAAGGGCAAATGAGATAAGATTTGTAAAGCAATTTGGGAACCTGAAAGCTAGCCACCTAAGTGCTTGCTAGGATGACAAAAATTAAGATTTTCATTGTTAGTTTTAAAATCTCTTCATGTGAGAGAGGGAGAGAAGTCATACTGGTCAGTTTTGCAAATGCCAAAAAAGGGACAAATTGTGCAATGATTCTTTTCCAATTTCAAGAGATCTGTCAGTTTTGCTAGGTTGATATGGGTTGGTCACAGTGTGTGATTCTTCTGGCTGAGGAAATAAACAATCTTCATGAAACAAACAAGTGTTTTTCAAACAAGGAAAATTAGGTACAAGAGGAACCTGGTTAGGATTTGATTTCCCTTTCTCCAGTCAACCTCAGAATGCTGAACCAAGGACAGGGTATTCCTCTACACATTCATGGAAACCAGAATCCTTGTTTTTTAGAAAATTTTGTGTGTGTGTGTGTGTGTGTGTGTGTGTGTATGTGAGTGTGTGTGTGTGTGTGTGTGTGTGTATGTGTGTGTATATCTGGACAGGTCTTTAATTCATTTCCTCAAATGATGAACATTCTTACTGCTGGTTGAAAATGATATAACATGGGGTAACTAAGTGGATAGAGCACCAGCCCTGGGGTCACAAGGGCCTGAGTTTAAATCTGGTTCAGATCCTAACTAACCATGTGACTTTGGGCAAATCACTTAACCCTGATTACCAGGATTAAAAGAAGAAAAAAGAAAAATCTTACCCTTCTGGTGGTTTTCCTATGTGAACTCAAAGTTAGGGGAATAAAATAGGGAGATTCATTTTGAAAGCATATGTTAAAAGTTCCCTCACTTTTTCTTTAAATTCAGACTACTATGGAAGATGTAATCAACACTGTTATAGGGGTATGTGACCCAGTGACGTGAGCAGAAAGCCCTGCTTGCAAGTTCTTCTACTGTATTTCATGTCACCATGGACAGGTCAATAACATATTGGTGTCTGGGACAATTCTCAAAGACTCTGTTACTTATAGGGGTATTGCTAATCTTTATCAGTGGAGTAAATTTCCAAACTGGAAATGACCACAGGTAAAACCCCCATCAAAAACAAATGGAAATTGTACTTACAAATACAGGAAGGCAAAAACTCAAAAACACCTAGGAGATTTTCTTAAAACAAGGCTCATACCCATCAATGGCTTCACCAAAGCATATTTGTTGTATTCAGGATAAACTTGCAAGCTTCTCCAAAAAATGGGGATTCTCACCCAGAGATAGATCTCTTTATGAAGGAAATGCTTCTCAAACAATTCATGCTTTCATTGAAAGACCAAAAACAGCAATAGCTTAACAACTTCCATCTTAAGCATGAGAAACAAATCAGCCCAATTGTCTACACAGGAAGAAAGTGTAGTCACTTACATAAGAGTCACAGCCATGTTCAAAAGGAACTATCATTCAGCAAAATAAACAATACAACAAAAATGAAACACCTATGGTGTTTGGACCTCACAGTGTAGTCTCCTAATTTAACCTGTCATACCCCGATGAAATGTGCAGCTGAGAGGCACAGTGACAGAGTGCTGGGCCCAGAGTCAGGAAGATTTGAGTTCAAATCTAGCCTCAGACACATACTAGCTGTGTAACTCTGGGCAAGTCACTTCAACTTGTTTGCTTCAGTTTCCTCATCTGTAAAATGAGCTGGAAAAGGAAATGGCAAATCATTGCAATATCTTCACCAAGAAAATTCTACATGGGGTCATGAACAACAGTAACCCAGAAGGAAGGTTTTTAAGAGTCATGTAAGTTTATCTATGTATGATTCTATATTTAAGATATATCATATCTTTTTATATACTACTATCTATACCTAAAACTCTCCATTACAAGCGCCATGGTGAGGAGCTTTGGTCTCTTTGCTAAAGGATTTGTTTGACCTATCTAGCTTCCTAGTCATGTATGTCCTGCAAGGGGCCAGAGCAGAAGCCTTCATGTAAGTAGTCTAAGTAGGTGGCTAGACTATCATTACCCTTTTCATAGTAGTACAGTGGGAGTATTGGAGCGACAGAGAAAGAGGAGGGTGGGAACAGAGAGAGAGAGACAGAAGAAGAAAAAGAGAGAGACAGAGAGACAGAGAGAGAGGGGAAGCAGAGTCAGAACATAAAGAAAGAAGAGAGGAGGAAGAAAGAGGAAAAGAACATGACAGGGAGACATGGAGGGGAAAATAAACTATTGGATCCTTGAAGGCAGAATGTCTCAATATTTTTCTTTGTCTAGCATTCTCAATGACTAGCAAAGTGAATGGAGCAGAGTAGGAGCTTAATAAATGCATGTAGAATTAATGACTGATTAAATGAAAGTCATGATGTTCAAGGTATCTTTTTATGAAGCAGCAGCTTTCAAAGTGTGTAAACCTTCAAAAATAAAGGCAAGTCACAAAACCCAACTCTATGGCAAGTAGAAGGCTGATAAGATCTCTTCCTCTTCTCCCTCATGTGTGCCCCTGTGAATAAAGGTCTTTCCTGGGGACAGTGAGTTCCCAATAACTCTGTCAGGCAGGTGCTTTGTGAATATTACCCCCATTTAACTATGATGAGACTTAGACTTGGAGAAATTCAGTGACTTGCTCATGTTTCTGCAGCTTCTCAGTTTTAGAGGAAGGGATAAGAGCAACACAGAATTGGGATTCCTCCACTCCAGGCTAAATTGTAAAGTATGCTCGGGGTTTGGTCTCCATGTTATCTACCCAAAAGCATCAAAGGCAAGCTGAAAGGAGGTCCATGCTAATAGAAGCAGCAGCACCAGCATGAGTCCAGCCAGGCCAGTGTAGAAGGGGTAGCCTTCACCAGTAAGAGCCTGGGTCCCTCTCATTCAGAAGTCACTTCTCATCTGATTCCAACTCAACAACTGTCTTTCTGAGAAAAAAGAGTCACCACTAACACTCCCAAAATAAAAAATGAAACAAAACAAAAAATAGGGTTTTTCCTTGGAAAAAGAGGTAGAAACTAACAGAAACCCTACACACAAACACACACACACATACATACACAGACACACACACACATGCACATGTGTATATGTAACCAGATTTTTTTTGTTTCTGTTTTTTCCTGAAAAAAGAAGATTGTGCTTTACATGAATATTTTTCAGGATTATCCATGGGCCTGCTATTCCCTTTCCAAGACTTTCTGTTGAAATAGGAATCAAACCCCAGCCAGGACTCCTCTTGTGCCTAATTTTGCTTGTTTGAAAAAGGTTTGTTGTTTCCTCTGTGGAGGCCTGGAAAAGTCCATCCTCCTCTGAGCCTTGATTCTTCTATTCAGAATGACTTCTCATTTGCAGCCTTCTAATTTCTAATTGTATGGCTGCTTAATAACAGTTATGCCCTTCTCCTTTGGGAACTTGCCGAGTGGAATTAGAGGCATTCATGCTTGACATCCAAAATCCAGTGTGAGTCCTCCAAGTGAAACCTCATTGCATGGAAGGACTTAACTTATTGGTCTCACCATACACACATGCATACATATATGTACACACATAGATATATACATAATACATACATATGCGGGTGTATGTATACACATATATGTGTGTATACATATATACACACAATTACACATGTACACACATACATGCATTTGCATGAACACACACATACCCACATATATATAAATCATATATATACATATGTATATGTATATATACATACTCTTTCTCTCTCTCTCTCTCTCTCTCTCTCTCTCTCTCTCTCTCTCTCTCTCTCTCCCTCCCTCTGTCTCTGTCTCTCTCTACCTCCCTCCATTTCTGTCTCTCTCTAATGCCCAAGGCCAGCTCCGTCTCCATCACGGTTTTGCCTAAAGTCAATTTTATATGCTTTATTACTACCTTCGACAACCAAGAGTTATGTACAAATTTTGCCTCGAATTGAGTCATTGCCAAGTTTTAGCCTACAATGTGAATTGCTTTCAATGACTCTTAAAGTAGCTTTCTTCCTTCCTTTTCTGAACTATTTCTACTACCTGTTTGAGAAAAAAATAATACCATAGGAAAATATGTGGTTTCGCTAGCTATACATAAGTTAAACCATCCATATAAAGCGTTTTTGTTCTTGTTCAGGCATTTCAGTAGTGTTTGACTCTTTGTGATCCTATTTGGAGTTTTCTTTACAAAAATATTGGAGTGCTTTGCCATTTCCTTCAGTTCCACTTAGAGATGAGGAAACTGAGGTAACTAAGGTTAAGTAATTTGCACAGTCTCATAGCTATTAAATATCTAAGGCTAGATTTGAACTCACATCTTTGAGATTCCAGGTCCCATGCTCTATCCACTATTCCACCTAACTGCCCTGTAAAACACAGGGCTAAGTCTGATATAATTGTTTGGTGGGCTACTGAAAAATATATTTGGTAATAGTAACAACACCAACAACCACACAAGTGCAGCATATGTAAGGGGTGGGGGGAATATGGCTACAGTTTTTGGAAAGAAAAAAACGATCTGGGGGTTTTAGTGGGAGGTTTTAGGGGAGGGAGGGGAAGAAAAGAGGGGAGGAGAGGGGAGGAAGAGAAGAGAGGAGAAGGGAGGGGAAAGGAGGGGAAGGAACCTTGGGGGGGTCTATATTTATATCTCTGTTTATCTATCTATCTATCTATCTACCTAATCTAACATCAAGCCTAATTTTTACTCTCCAACTTTCAACCAGAAGCAATGATTGAGAGAACTTCAGAGGAAAAAATAGGTTTAATGTTGAGAAAAAAATATTGTAAAACAATGTAGTTACAATAAATAGAATGTCTACTTCAAAGAGAGCTAATTTCTGCCCCTGTGGATGTCTTCAAGTAGAGGTTTTATGACCACTCCTCAGGAATCTTATAGAAGAGCTGCTTCTGGAGGAGATATGCTTGATTGGTGTCCTGAGATCTTTCCTAAGTTTAAAATCATATAATTCTGTGAAATAAGGTAAATAAGTTACCCTGAATACAGCCTCAGCCACTCTACAGCCTAGCCTGACTTTTTCTCTTGGAGTCACATCATAAGGGAGTGGAACCCTTGAGAAACCCATGTCCTCTTAATACTCCCTGGTATTTTTCACATTTTCTCCTCCTGCAGTCTCTTTTCTCCTTTGTGTAATGATGTTGGCCAAGGTATATCTTCAGCACAGTGTTCACACCACAAATCTGTGAAAATACAAGCTACTTGCCTGATTTGCTTGCTGTGCCTGACAGATGGGCTGTCTCAAGCTTGGGGCCCCCTGAGATGGAGGATACACCAGTCTGAAGGCAGAATTGGAGCCAAACATTTCTCTGTTATTTCCATCTAAAAAATCATGTGTACAATAGTACTTGGCTTCCCCTCCCTCTGACAAACATCATCCTCCCCTTATACAGGATTGTTCTTTTTTTTTATTTTGAGAGCTAGGTAAGAAGTATAAAGATTCCTCAAATCCCTGACTGTCATATAGATATCAGGGGAAAAATTGGATTCAGAGTCAACAGTCACTTGACTGTGCCATTTGTTGGAGAAGTCATTTCCCTTTTCTAAGCCTCAGTTTTCTTCTCTGTAAGATGAATGAGTTGCACTAAATAATGTCTAAATCCTTTTCCAGTTTGGGGACATAGAATGTGATGCTGAATGATCATTGATTTTTAAAAACGGGTTTAAGTTGATGTTGAAAAGCTTTTCTCTCCTATGTGATTGTATGAACGAATACTGAAATTTAAGCGTACGTCAAATGTAAGATGGTGTCAGTATCCATTGCCTGAAGATTCCTCTAGTTAAGTTCAAAGGCAGTGCTCACAGTGTGATCTTTTTTTTAGCCATAGAAAACTTTGAGACAATCTATTAAAGAGATGACAACCTTAAAAAGTAGTTAACAATTCTCTTATCTCTCTGTGCCTCAGTTCCCTCACCTGTAAAATGAGGGAAATGGTTCCTCTCACATCTATATTGTTGGGTTGTGATGAGTCTCAAACAAGGTGCTATTCATTTGATTTACATTCAAAGCTGGCAGCAACCCTGGCACCATCTGGTTTCACTCTCTCATTTTACGAAGGAGGAAATTGAAGTTCAGTAAAGTTATTTGCATTCAATCATACAAAGGGTTAGTAGCAGAGCAAACTCCAACCCAGATCCTTTGACTCCTAATCCCTTGCAGTCTACGCTGAATAAACCACTTCTTTTTTCTATAGTAACTGAAGCTTCTAGGACCTCTCACCTGTCCTTAATAAGGAAGATGAAATGGGTAGAGTGTATGATCACAAATGTTCAATACAGTATGCTGTTAGGGAACCAGGAATTGCTGAGCTCCTCGTGGCTGAAAACTTGAAAAAAATGCAGGGATATTACCTTAACTTCAGTTTTTGTTTCTGTGAAATGGGTACACCAAATTTCTAGAGAAAAGGTTAATTCTCATTCTCAATATTAGGTCATGAATTTTAATTATGTCTTGAAACTGGAGAAAAAGGACACATTTGCTGTCTTTCGTTTGAAAAGGACTGATAAAATCTGGGTCAATCTCCATTTGCTTCATACAAAAGGATATGACTGGTACAAACTGGGGTAACAAAGTGGCACAGTGGATAAAGCTCGAGATCTATAGTCTGGAAGATCTGAGGTCAAATGTGGCTTCAGACCCTTACCATTTGTGTGACTCTGGGCAAATCACTTCACTCTGTTTACCTCAGTTTCCTCATCTGTGAAATGAACTAGAGAAGGCAATGGCAAACCACTACAATATCTTTGCCAAGAAAACCCCACAAGGCATCATAAAGAGTCATACACAAATGAAACAACTGATCACAAAAGTAAAACTTAAAGACCAAAGTGTTGAAAATATTTTTCTCTCAAGTCTTATCTGTTTTATTTGTATGCCATGTAGCACAAGTTGTTGGTAAGAAGTCACGTGCATTTGAGACACAGAGAGAGAGAGAGAGAAAGAGAGAGAGAGAGAGAGAGAGAGAGAGAGAGAGAGAGAGAGAGAGAGAGAGAGAGAAGGAGGGAGGAGAGAGAGGTTTTATAAGGATGTAAGTTATCTTGTAGGAAATAAACAAAAATGAAGATTAAAAGCTGACTTCTTACTGTATGAAACAACAGGAATGAAACATTCTTATTGGAGAATTGTTTTCTTCCCTCCATTTATTCATTCATTCTGTAAGTATTTATTAAGTCCATTTTGTGCAAAGCAAAGAGCTCAGTTGAACATGACCTCTGTGTAGAGATAACAATAGTCATTTTTAAAAAGCCCCACATTGTCTGCCTCTCAGAATGTTTCTGACACTCTGCCAAAGTGTCTCCCACTTCATCAGACACTTTCTAGCTGGGTTACAAAATCACACACTGCAGCCTGTCTGTTAGGACAGGCTCTTTTTATCCCAACCCTATTTAGAAGATTAAACATGAACACAGATCGCTAGAGAATCCTACAGAAGTAAGTGGAAAGAGGAATGAGAAGGAAGGGTACTTTCAAAAAAGTGATTTTTTTTTCTTTTTCAATGTAAATAAGGAAGTTGTAAATAAACATTCTGGTGGAAAGATTGTTGTTCAGTCACTTAAGTTGTGTGTTCATGACCCTATGTGAGGATTTCTTGGCAAGGATACTGGAGAGGTTTGCCATTTCTTTCTCCAATTCATTTGACAGATAGGGAAGCTGAGGCAAAGAGTGTGAATGACTTGTCCAGGGTCACACTAAGTGACCTGGCTAAGTGTCTGAGACTGGAGCGTATTTAGAAAGGAGGGTTATGGAAGGGGGACCACTTAAATTTTCCTCTAGAAATTTGGAAGCCTCATATCATATCAAGTGAGATATTTGTAAAAAGCATTAATGATAGAGGCTGGCACACAGTAGCTGCTTTATAAATCCTTATTTCCTTCTCTTTTCCTTCCTCCCCAACTCATGCCTATATATATGAAAGAGAGAAAGAGAGAGAGAGAGAGAGAGAGAGAGAGAGAGAGAGAGAGAGAAAGAGAGAGAGAGAGAGAGAGAGAGAGAGAGGCAGAGAGACAGAGAGACAGAGAGATGGAGACAAAGACAGAGAGACAGAAGAGAGACATAGACAGAGACAGAGAGTCAGGAGAAAGAGACACACATAGAGATACTGAGAGACGGACAGACAAGACACACACAAGGCAAGAGAGTGACAGAGACAGACGGACACAGAGAGAGAAACAGGGAGAAATTCACTGGTTCCTGTTTGTGGAAACTGTTGAATCCCTACAGGTATACATAGAATTTACACAAATGTAAAGCTTCAAGGTTATCATGGAGGTCATCACGTCCAAAGCCCTCATTTGACATATGAAGAAATTGAAACATAATAGGATTAATTATCTTGCTCTACATTATACATAGAGTAAATGCCAGAGGTGGCATTTGAATCCAGAACATCTGACTTCAGCTCCATCACTTTCTCTCCTGCTTTAGATAGCTTCTCTTGAACATATTAGCTGTTGTGTTTCCTCTAGATCTTCTTTCCTCCAGACTAAATCCTTCCCAGCTCCTTTAACAAGTCTTTAGTTTCCCATAGTCTCAAGTCCCTTCACCATACTGGTTGCCTTCCTTTGAACTCTACCTTCTAGAATCAAATACTGAAGTCCAGATGTGGTTGGTAGTATGGAGCTCAAGAAAGTAGAAATGTTTGAACCAAGAGAACACTGTACACAGTAACAATCACAATGTGGGAGCACTGTATCTGATAGACTAAACCCTTCACAGCAATGCAAGGACCTAAAACATTCCCAGAGGACTCTTGAGGGAACATGCCATCCCCATCCAGAGAAAGAATTGTGGAATCAGATTGCAGAATGGAGCAGACTATTTTCTTTTGTGTTACGTTTTGGTTTGGTTTTTCTCATGGTTTTCCTATTTGTTTTAAGTCTTCTATGCAACATGACTAATGTGAAAATGTATTTAATAAGAATGCATGTGTATAACTCATATAAGACTGCATGCTGCCTCAAGGAGGGAGAGGGGAGAGAGGGGGAGAAAATTTAAGATTTATGGAATTGTTACAAACAGAAAACAAAAAAATTAATTAAATTTTAAAAAATGAACTAAAAATGCCTTTCTCTCTATATAAATACTAATGATGATGATGGAGGGGAAGAGGGATTTATTTTCAAAAAAAAGGGATGATTTTCTCTTATAGAGGCTACCTCACTATGGAATAGCTATACCTGGGTCAGGAAGACCTAACTTCAAATCCAGCCTCAGACACTTAATAGTCGTGGGACTCTGGGCAAATAACTTAATCCTCAGTTCCTTATAATGGTAAATCACACCAGTTATCTTTGCCAAGAAAACCCCAAATGGATTAAGACACAATTGAAATGATCAAACAACGACAATTTTAAAAAATTGTAATAATTGCTTCCTAATATGGAGATCTCTGATCTCTCAAAGGGTTACATTTATTTACAAAAAGAAAAGTCCTGGATTTGCCATCAAAGGATCTGAATTCCAATCCTGACATTGCCACTTAGCACCCGTGTGGGCTTGAATAAGTCACTTAACATGTGTTGGACTTACTTTTCTCCTCCTACATAAGAAAGTTGAGCTGGACTCAGTGACTTGCAAGGTTACTTCCAGCTCTACATCTGTGATTCCATGAAATGAACAAAAAGCTCCCCAGGTTTATGTCTTATGACAAGGAAGTGCTCTCAATGCCCCCAGATATTTCTGTTTGACAAAGCCAAGAACAAATTCCAGGTCAGCTTTTGTAGGAAATCTTGGCAAGAGTGTTTAGCATATGAAGGAAGTGACTGTGTGAAACAGCTCCAATTATTAATTCATTCGCATTCAGCACCACTGCCTTGCATGAATAATAAAAAAAAAAGGAAAAAAAAGAAAGCAGATAAAAGTTTCTGTTTTTATTCTAATGTGTGTTTGTGGGAGCCAAGATACCATTATAGAGACAAAGTAATATGCAATATCTGAGTCACAGACATAAGAAGATATAAATAAAGTAGATATAGATGTGTATGAGGCAAAACAAACAAACAAAAGCATGTTGTTTATTAACCATGAGGGAAAAAATGGAGAGTGATGATAATTTTGCTGTGCCCTCCAGCATTTTCTTAACAAGGTTATAATTTCAATGCATGACTCCAGGATCCCTTTAATAATTACAATGCTAATCCACTATCACTATTCCACATGCATATGGGAAGAGAAATTGCAAGTTATTCTTTAGGAGAAAATTGATTAAGATTATTGGAGACATTTTTGTTTAACATCTTATATTTATAAATTTCTTTATAGAGAACATGACCCAGACAAACTTCATAATACTGGGTCTGATGTTATTCAATATTAGCTGTCTTTCCTGGACTGGAACTAAGGAGGGGAAACCTGGGCTGTGATCTAAGATGCCTTCCTATGCCCCTGTCCATTCTTCATTCATTCTATGTTCCAGTGTATCCAAAGGGAGGGAAGGGGAAGAAAAAGACTGCAATCCATCAATGCACAAGCATTCTTTAAAACATTTATTCTGTGCCAGGCAATGTGTTATATGCTAGAGATACCAAGAATGAGGAGGGGGAGGGGAAGCGTCCTTGCCCACAAAGAGCTTACAGTTTAATGAGGGAAACAGCACATAAATGTCTGGGGAGTTCCAGCAGGGAACTAATCAAGACAGGTTCTGCTGCTAGTGACATGATGCTTTATGTACAAAGTTGACCCAGGAGGAAATGACCCACAATTCCCAGGTAGCATGGGAACACATGGAAATGTGGGAACAACAGTTCCTCAAACCATGATCACCCTTCTCACAAAATGGATGGAATTTGCTCCAGATTGCAGAATTTACAGTCAGAGCTTTACCTATCTGGCAAATGATTTGAGATTAAATCAGCTCATCAGAGTGATTTTATGAATATGTGCATGATTCTATTATTTTAATTCTATGAATTCCATGAATAATTGTATTTTGTTTACCTTGGGGTATGTCAACATTGTTTTAATTTACTTTAAAGAAACTTACCCCAAATGTTTACATGTGGCATTTTAAAGGATCTACTGTAGCAAGCTTCATGCTTTTTATTTCATTATTTATTTCATTGCTACATTTATATTTAAATTTCACGCTAGATTATATTTAAATTCTTATATTTTTACAGAAGATTTTAATTTTTGATAATATTGATTCAAAGTAAATGACTGAAAATGTTGCTCCCCATGGCCAAAGATGGGAAGATTACAAAGTAGATAGTATAGTAAAATGGAAAACGCACACACACACACGCACACACGCACGCACACACACACACACACACACACACACACTCTCATAGTTCCCATGGGTTTAATTACCATCTCTTTGCAATGTTAGGACTATATATCCAGCCCTAGTTTCTAGTCTTCTATCATCATCTGCCTATTAAGGACCTTCAATTAGATATTTGACATATACACTGTATCTATCCTGCAGGTACCTAACTGTTTATTAGAGCAAGACAGACCTCATTGTGAAAGTGATTTCTTTGAGGATAGAGACCTGGTATTTGCCATTACTATAACACCCAATTCTTAGATCAATGTGTGACACACATTAAGCACTTAGCAGATGGCTGTTGAAGATTATGATGCTGATAAAAACTTGTTGATTAGATGGCTTAGAAACTGATTTCAAAAACAAAACTTGAGATGTTGCACTCCATGTCCATCTATCTTCTGAACTTTTCTACTTCTAATGACAGTTCATAAGGTTGGTGCTATCTTGTTCGCTCCATTTCCTCAAAACCTATTTCATTCAAATCTTTCTTTTTATGCACACAACCATGATTCCTATTTAGGACTTCATCATCTCTTACATGATCAATTATAATAGTCTCCTATTTGGTCTCTCCATATCAAATCTCTCCTCACATTAATCTGTCCTCCTCTGCTCACAATCCACAGAAAGATTTTCCTTGAGTAAAAGTACGATACCTTCTTTATTTCTGCAACTTAGAATCTCTGGTTCCCTTCAAAACTTACATGAAGTGTTTTTATAAACCAGACCTTTCCTAGTCCTTCCATTATTGTCTTTCCCTCCATGATTATCTTTGGCCTCCTTTACATGCATACATATCATTTTCCTGCTAGAATGGAAAGTCTTTTAAGGCAGGAACTGTTTTCCAAGTGCCTCATTTGTTGAAGGTATTGGTATAAATAAATTAAATTAATTTGTTAAATATTTGGTAATTTATTACTTAAGATAGAAATTAGTGATGAGTGAATTATGTATTCTTTATGATGTAAGATGACAAAAATTGTATGTATTGATTCATTTTAAATTACATTCATTACTATGGTTTACTCATTCTTTTCTATTATTTTATAGCTGAGAAATTTAGATGGCTTTTCCTTTCTCATAACCCCTATATTTGAATAATACTTTACAACTGTTTTTGTTATTCCTGATGTGAAAAGTGGCCTGGATTATTAGTCCACTGTTGAGTCAAGAACAATTGAGTTCAAATCCTGACTGATAGTAAGTAACTGTTTGACCTGGGACAAGTCACCTAATATCTAGCACCTCAAGATATTCAGTAACATTCAGTAACATAAACACACACACACACACACACACACACACACACACACACACACGGAAAGAGGGGGGAGGAAGAAGGTGAGAAAAAAGGGAAATATTTGATAATTAAAAAATAACTATAAAAATTTTTTTGTGTTTGTTATTGACTTCTCATCCTGAATGCCATTAAAAATCTTCTTTGTCTGTGATACTGAGTTATCTATGACAAAAAGACATCCACAAAACCAGTTGTCCCCCTAACTCCATCCATACGTGTTTGCTACCTACGTACTTTCTAGAGGTGGCTTAGTCATACGTGAGAAAGAACTTTCTATTTGGATTCAAACTTGGGTTTATCCTCTGCCACCATTAACCTCAGAAAACTCAGGTAAAGACTTGATTCCTTAACTTGTTAAATGGAGGGGTTGGATGGCAAGATCACTCAGGTCCCTCCCATGCAGGTCACCTGATCTCTCCGAGTTTTAGGCCCCTCTTCTATAAAATTATAATTGTACTATTTATCCACCTGCCCACACACACTTTTTCTGTGCCATTCTCTATGCCGGGCTGGGAAGATTAAAAACATAAAACAGTCCCTGCCCCCACATGAATCTCATGCCATTCATCTGAAAGGACAAGATATACATAGAAAATTAAATGCGGGAACCCATGTGAATAATAGACATACACATAAATAATATGTAAGCATAAATTAGTATTATCAAATGAGGCAAGTGATTGGGAAATTTTTGAAGTGCTGTAGAAATGTACAATATAACTATTATACAAATCAATAATGGCAGCATATCATAGTAGAAAGAATATTACCTTTGGAGTCATATGGCCAGGGTAGAACCCTGGGTTGACCATTCATGTCTGTATGTACCTGAGTGAGACCCTGAACCTTTCTTTTTTTTTTTCTAATTTTTAATTTTTAACATAGTTCATATCACATAAAACAATTCCAACTTTTGGTCAAGTGATACTTCTTTTAAAGCATTTACAATATAAAACGCAAATGAATTTTTTTTTTAACATTAACTGAGACACAAATAACAAACTATATAAGCTAACTTCACAAGCCCTTGACCTATTGTCTCCACACTACTGCTAAGAATTAAAGGACCCTAATTTGTTGTTGGTCTAAAATTCCAAGCCTAATAGCTTAATTTTAGACTTACCCTCGGATGTTCCCCTACCAACAATCCATAATTTAATAGGTCTGGCGTTAAGCTTACAAACCTTTATGCTATAGGAAATTGCCAGTAAGAGTAGGGACTTTGCAGGGAAGCAATATCTCCCCAACTTCATGTCAATTCCAGGCAGGAATAGATTGTCAACTTGCATTCAGTCAGGCTTAAAGTCTGCCAGGTGTCAGTGGGGAAACTGAGTCAGGAGAATCCTACCTCAGGCCAGGCTGAACAGTTGCTTTCCCACCCTTCCCATGAGATCACCTTTTGCAATTCACACCAGCATCTCACAGGCTTACTGGCACCATGGATTGGAGGCTCAGACCAGCTTTCTTGCTATCCATACCTGGAGTTAGACTCAGAAGAACAGTCAGTTAATAGCCCCATAGAATCTTAGAATAGCAAGTTCCAATAACCAGATTTCAGATATGACTATAATTTTATGTTAGCTAAGTTGAGGCAAATCTTAAGTGGCTTACATGCCTTTCTGTACGTGTTCTAGTTCCTGATTAAATAACAATCATAAAATCAAATTTGCCATTAAAACCTTAACTTTTCCATCAATACCAAATTTTGGCCCTGAACCTTGCTTGCCATATTTTCCGTATTTGTTAAATGGGAAGGGGAGGAGGAGATAAGGATGGACTAGGTAGCAATGAATATCAGTTTAACTCTATGTCAATGAGCCTATTAAGTTGTCTGAGCCTTAGTTTTCTCAAATATAAAATTAAAGGGTAGGACTAGATGACTTTTGATGCCCTTTCTTGGGTGTCAATTTGGAATTTTGAGGTGTTTAATCAACATATAGTACTTTCTCTTTTCTTTTTCTTTTTTAAACGTGATGATAATTATCCTGGAATTGGAGCAGAAATGGCTTAAAGATCTTCCAGTTAACCCTTTCATTTTATGTGTCAGGAAATTGAGGTCCAGAGACAAGAAATGTGCCAGGCAGTGAGCCAGTATTAACCAAATATTTATTTTGTTAATTAATAATATTCATTATTAAGTAATAAAGAAATTTAAATCATTATTTTAGACACTGTGTTAAATACTGAGGATATGAAGAAAATCAATAATATTCTCAGCTCTCAAGCTGCCAGTGCTACAACAGAGGAGACAACATGTAACTAACTAAGGGTATTATACATATACCTACACATACATATATATGTATGCATCTGTATAAATACCTACATATATATGCACATGTATATATTTATATCTTCTTCTTGTTGTTCATTTTAATCATGTTCAACTCATCCCCATTTAGGGATTGCTTGGCAAAGATACTAGAATGGTGTGCTATTTTCTTCTCCAGTTTACAGATGAGGAAACTGAGGCAAAGTGAGGTGAACGGACTTGCCCAGAGTCACATAGCTAGTAAGTGTCTAAGACTGGATTTGGACTCACAACTTCCTAACTCCAGATTGGGTTCTCTAATCACCGCACCATCTATCTATCTATAAATGGTAGGTAGCCTTGGAGGGATGGTACTAGCAGGATTAGGAGGAGGCAGAAGGGAGGAAGGGCCTCTCTCAAAGGGTTGTGCTTCATTTTCATTGAGAAAGAAACCAGCAAAGTCAAGAGGTCAAAGTGAAAAGGGACAGAACTGCAGACATAAATTATACCCAATGCAAATTTGAAAAGTGTTGAGTGAAGAACAGCCAGTAGGGTGATAGTACTGGATAATTGAGCATTGGGAGGGGAAATGTGCTACCTTAAGGTCATTCAGGGAGTGATCAGCAACTAAAGACAGTGGTCCACAAGTCTGTGTTGTTTCCCCTCAAATATTTCTTCTAGGGGTCAAACTGTATATAATCTATGAGCAGTCTTCAATCTAAGAAAGGTGAGAAAGGAAATTTCAAGGAGCCTAAGACCAGTGTTTCAAGCCACAACATGGCATATTTTTTTTGAAAGATAGAAAACATTGAATGAAAAAGAGTTTGCATTCACTCTCTCCAGCCAGAATGGAAAAGAATGATGGCTTTGGTGAGCTTTGCCTGGCATTTTAAAAGAGACTGAAATGACAGAGCTAAAAATCATAGAGACAGATATGATTTTCCTCCAGGAGTTATAACAAACAGCCAACTCAAATGATGGGATGCTTCTCATGGCCATTGAGCATCATTTGGAAGGCATCAGGATGTAAGGTTTATTTTCATCATCATATATAATGCTTAAAAAAAAGATGAAAACTTCAGGGCATGACAGTCATATAAAGGACCTATTTACTGAGAAGAAATCTAAAGCTGACAGCACCTAGGATTGGGGAGAGACTCCCCTGGAGGTATAATGAAAACAAATGTTTCTTTTATGCTGTATCATTGAATTTCTTAGGCTTCTACAACTGCTAATGAAACTACAGCCCCTCCTCCTACTTCCCTTCAGTCAGTCAGTCAGTCATTCAACGAACATTGTTAGGTGGCTGTCATGTTCCATGCTGTGTGCCAAGGAACGGAAATACAAAGAAAGGCAAAACACAATCTCTCCTTCAAGGAGTACTCAGTGTAATGGGAAAGGCAACATGTAAACAGTCATGGACAACCAAACTATGGATAGGATACACTGGAAATAATTGAGGAGGGATTGGTAAAAGATTACTCTAGAAGATGGGCTTTTATTTGGAACTTGATGCAAGCCTGGGAAGCCAGGAGGCAGAGATGAGCAGGGAAAATAAGGCCATGCAAGAGGAAATGGCCAGAGAAAATGCCCAGAGCTGAGAGACAGAATGTCTTGAATGAGGAGTAACAAGGAATCCAATGTTACTGGATATCCCAGAGTACATGGGGGAAGGGTATTGTAAGATTAAAGAAGACTGGAAAGATATGTGTGTTGGGCAGTGGAATTAGAAAGGTTATAAAGGGCTTTGTACACCAAACAGATGATTTTATATTTGATCCTGGAGGAGATAAGGAGCCCTTGGAGTTTACTGAATAGAAGGATAATATGACCAGACTTGGACTTCAACACAGCATTTTGGCAACTGAATGAAAGATAAACTGGAAGCAAGAGAGACTGATGGCAGGGTGACAAAGCTGTCCACTACTGCAATTGTCCAGATATGATGTGATAAACAGTAGCACCAGAACTCTCATGGTGTCAGAGGAGAGAAGGCAGCATATGTGAGAAATGTCTCATGAGCAAAATCCAACAGATTGCTACAAGGAAAGGGGTCAGAGCGGTGAGGGGGAGTAAAGAGTTGAGAACAACACTGAGATTTTGAGAATGGGCAACTGGGAATACAGTTTTACCCTCAACAGTAGTAAAGAATTTAAGAATAGAGGAAGATTTTGATGGAGGGATATTGAATTCAGTTTTGGACACGTGGAAATTAAGATATCCATAAGACATAAAGTTTGTCATGTCCAGTAGACAGCTGGAGATGAGGGATTGAAAGTCAACAGAGAAGTTGGCTGAATAAGTAGATTTTAGAATTATTAGCATAAATATGGTAATTGAAATCATGGCAGCTGATGAGGTCACCAAGTAATATAGTATATAGAGGAAGAAGAAGAGAAGAAGGCCCAGGACATAGCACTGTGGGACACCCATGTTTAATGGGAGTGAACTGCTTGAAGATCTACCCAAGAAGACGAAGGAATAGTCAGGTAAGTAGGAGAAGTGGGAGGGAGGCATGTAATTACAAATAACAATGCAATGGAGAAAAGTGAGTACCAAGGAAACGAAGGTTTGGCCAATAACGTCAAAGGGTTCAGAGAAGGAAATAAGGGCAAGGATTGAGAAAAGGCCATTACCATTGCTATTTTTGTGGTTCATCCTTCTTTCCCAAAGAGGACCAAGGAGATCATGATGGCGATGCTTTGACTTGCACGTAAACTGGATTTAAGTAAGGCAGAACTGCACAAAGTCATCAGTCCCACTCTGAGCTCCAAACTCATTGAAGTCCAAAGTCAAGACGAAAGTCAAGATGACTGTGGATGGGCCAGGATACAGTGGGTGACCTTGGTCTTTCTAAATTAAGGTCTTTCCCAATATTTGGCAATTGAAAGACCTTTAACAACATTTGGAGAGAGGAGTTTCAGTTGAACGATGAGATGATAAGCTGAACTGTAAAGAGTTATGAAGAGAATAAGGAGAAAGAAAGATGTCTATTGTAGAATATATTCTCAAAGAGACTAGCCCCTGCCTCTTTCTCATACTCTTTACCACTATATATGATTTCTTAGATGAAATGGAGCCCGGGAACAGAACTGATTGACTGCTGTTTCCTCATCAATCCAATTCAGCACACATTTATAAAATTCTGTGTGTGATGGAGATAAAAGTCTCATTCCTTACACTTAGGGCAATTAAGGAATAGAATTTTAATCAAGAAAGAGACCTCAGAGCACATTTTGCCCAACCTTATTAAAACAGGAATCTATCGAGCTTTTCCTGCCTCACAACCCAAGTCACCTTAGGCATACTTATATTTTTGCACAGTTTCGCCCTTGGAATGTAAGCCCCCTGAGGGTAAGGATAGCTACAACTTTGTCTTTGTGTGCCCAGTGCCTTTCCCACAGTGCGTGACCAAGGATAGGTAATAAGTAATTGTTGATTGGCTGACTGATAACTGAACAGTGGTGTGACAGCCTCTGTTTGAAAATATCACAGAAGCACGGAGTGGGGTCTATGAAGAGGTTGATAGTCTCTTGTTATAAAGGAAAGGAAAGGAAAACGAATGAACTTGTCCACAGTGAGAGCTGTTCCTAAGTAGAATGGGAAGCCTTGGCAGGTGATAGGCTCACTGTATGGGAGGTTTCCCATAAAGGCAGAAATTATCACTTGCTTGAGATATGAGAGAAGGAATGTGAATTTAAGGACAGTTTGGGTTATATGGTTTCGCAAGCCACCTCAGTCACATGAATCATATCCTCTGGTCCTCTGAAAAGTGACAGTGATAATGCTTGAGTCACTTTACTGGGAGAGGTTCCACCAATTTAGAGAAGGGTAAATATCCTGATCATCAAAAAAGATACTGGAACAAAGATTATCAGGCTCAACTTTGATGCCTGGGAAGATTCTAGAATGAATCAGTGAGATTGTGAGCAAACATCAGAAAGAGAAACATTGATTACAAGTAATAAATGCTATTTCATAAAGAACAGGTTATGCCAAAATAACTTTATTTCCTTTTTTTTTGACAGGATAGTGGATGAGGACAATGATATAGATATAATTTATTCAGATTTTCACTGAAGCTTTTGGTAATTCATCTCACATTCTTTAGGAGAAGATAGAAAGATATTGTATAGATATCAATAAAACAAGATGTATTCAGTACTGGTTGGATGGTCAAACTCAGAGAAGTTGTTAATGTTTCAACGTTATCATGGTTAAGAAGTCTCCAGTGGAAAACCATAGAGATTTGTGCTTGGCCCTATGATGTTAATATTTTTATCTATGAGTTGAATAAAGGCACAGATAGTATATTCATCAAATTTATGAATAACACAAAACTGGGAGGTAAAACTAATGCAAAATAAGGATCTCAAATGACCTTGGCAGGCAAAAACAGTGGACATAATCTAATAAAATATAATGTGAAACTGATAAGCCCCCTACCTCAAAGCACATTTGCATGGGACCTTCCTTACTGATGGGAATGGATTACTCTATGTTCTATGCCTGTTGGACTGCCAGATTTGTATTAGAACTTAGGAAAAGAGATAGGAAATCTATTCCAGTTTTACACTTTTAAAGACTCACGCTGTTCCAACTACAAAGCCAATGGAAAGAGCCTGTTCCCACCCACCTGTGAGATAGGGGAAGTACAGGATATTTTCTCTCAGAAGTAGGTCCTTGACATTTCCTACATGGGTGCTTCCACACAACTGGACACATGCAGAACAAAGCCTAGTAACATAAAAACACACGTAAAATCCTGCACTTGGGTATAAACGTCAACTTTATAAGAAGCTCTAGAGGAAAGAATAGACAGACAGAGGTTGTTTTCTAAAAGACGTAAGAGTTAGCACAGAGTCTGCCGCATAGTAAGTGATATATATATATGCATATATATAGTTGGTTTTGTTGCTAAAATATGCTACAAAGCATATTTTATTATCATTATTAATTTATTCATTATATGAACTGCAACCTTAGAGTTTAGCAGTGGGAAGTGGCAGCCCAAAAGCTAATGAGAACTATAGATTCATTAAGAGCATAGCTTTCAAGAACTGGGAGGTTCTTTTCCCTATTATACTCTACCCTCATTAGGCCTCAGCTGGATTTGTTCAGCTCTGAGGGCCACAGCCTACACAGGATATGGAGAGTCTACAAATCAGCCAGAGTATAATCGCCAGGGTGATAAAGGACCTGGAAGCCATGCCATTGAAATGTCCTTTGAGGGAGTGAAAAATGTTTAGTTTGAGGAAGATAAGACTTGTGGGGAGGGAAGGATATTGGATATCTTCAAATCTTTGAAGGGATTGAACTTGTTTTACTTGGCCTGACAGTGTGTGTGTGAGTGTGTGTGTGTGTGTGTGTGTGTATGTACACTCATCATTTTATTTTATTATAACCGAGTTTCCTTTTCTTTCTTTCCTTCCTTCTTCCCTCCCTTTTTCCCTCCTTCTTTCCTCCCTCCCTCCCCCTTTCTTCTTTCATTCTTTGCCTTCCTTCCTTCCTTCCTTCCTTCCTTCCTTCCTTCCTTCCTTCCTTCCTTCCTTCCTTCCTTCCTTCCTTCCTTCCTTCCTTCCTTCCTTCCTTCCTTCCTTCCTTCCTTCCTTCCTTCTTCCCTTCCATCAATTAGACAAGATGGCCACAGTCATTTCTAGCTCTAGCACTCCTTCTAATATAACCTGAAGTCATTCTGGGAAGGGTACCCTATTATTTTCTGAAGCAGTCCATTTCACTTTTGGACAGCCCTGTAGCTGGGAAATTGTTTCCTTATATCAAGACTAATTCTATCTCTATGCAATCTATCCACATTTTCCCAGCCCAAATACACTCCCCTGTTTCACTCACACTTCTGTTCTCTGTGGATGAGCAGAACAAGCCCAAACCCTCTTCCAAATGGTAAGCCTTCTACTACTTGAACAGATATTATGCGCCTCCTAACCCTCTCAGGTCCTTCAACATAATCTCATATAAAACAGACCCAGACCTCCTTACCATAATGACTGTTCTCCTCTGAAAACTCCCTGGCTTATCAGGATTCCTCTTTTACTGAGTGCCCAGAGCTGAGAACAATACTGCACATTTATCTGACCAGGAAAGACTATAGGGTAGGGACTATCTCAATTATTATTTTCTTCCACATTGGAGTAAATGATATAGCTTCTTATCTTTGCCACAGTTTCTTTATTGCAGTCCACCAAGTAGTTTCATGAGGGATATGTTGTTAGATCTCTTTAATGCTAGGATATTCTCATATTGTCATAGTCTGTTGATAATTGGAAATGAAAGGAGAGGGTGTAGATGTGTTTGTAATGATTTTTTCAAATGGGGGGAACGGCAGGGAGAATTTGTGCTTATCCTGTTGCTTGAATAAGAAATTTAATTGCTTATGTTCCTTTTTTCCAATTTGGTGTTGGCTAAAACACTGATGCAAAACCTTGTCTGCCATATCTGCAACCTATTCAAGTATGGAAATGTACTCTTTGCCAAATATCAAGGTGATGACAGCTATCATCCATAAATGATAGAAAAAAAGATTTAATAGATTTGCTTTTTTTTTAAGGGAAGTAAATAAGCATTTTTTAGAGCACCTACTATGTGTGAGGCACTATGCTAAGTGCTTTACAAATCTTATCTCATTGATCTCCACATCAACCAGGAAGGAGGTAGTATCATTAAGCCCATTTTATAATTGAACCAAAAGAGGCAGAAAGAAGTTAAGAGACTTGTCCAAGATCACACAACTAATAAATTTCTGAGATGCACTTAGACTGAGATCTTCCTGATTCCAGGCCCAGCACTCTCTATACTGTACTGCCAGCTGCTTGAAAATATCCGGTATGGGAATGGGGGAAGAAAAAGATTTAAATAACGAATGATTATATGAGCATTCTGTGTTAGCCGAAAGAAGGAACTGAAGTTGAAGCAATGGGGTAGAGACATGACCATGCATGGGTTCATGCATACCATTTTGTTCTGAGTTATTATAAATTATTTGTCTTCCTTCATCTTTACTATCTTAATAATAACAATGATAGTTAACATTTATAATAGTGATTATTACTTATCAGGCACAATGCTAGGCACTTTACAATTATTACCTCATTTGATGCTTACAACAACCTGGATTGGTAGGTGCTATTACTATGCCCATTTTTAAGATGAGGAAACTGAGGCAAATAGAAGTTAAACACTTTGCCCAGAGTCCCACATCTAGTAAGGATCCAACACAAGGTTTGGATAGAGGTCTTCCCAATTCCAGGTCTAGAACTCTATTCATTGCATCACCTAGCAGCCACTATTAAAATACATACATAGATATATACATATGCACACATGTACACACATATCTATACACACATATATGTATATGCACATGTATGTATACACACACATGCCTACAACTTATAGTCAACCAGAGAGAGAATTCTATAGAACAGGAAATAGAAAGGAACAATTTCAAACAACCAAAATGAAAACATCAGCAAAAGTTTCAGGCTAGCAGCTGAAATCAGGTGAGCACTAAGAAAGCTATAGGGAGCACAGGGATGCAGATACCAGACCTTGATATATACCAGTCATTCTTTCAGTCCAAGGGCTTAGTTAACAACAGTCACTAGTAATCCTTAAAAAAGAGTCTTGTGCAAGGGGCATTGCATTTTTATACACAAGATCCATTTTGAGTCTGCCAATAATCCTGTGAGGTAAACACTCAATATTTGCACCATTTTATGGATGGAGAAACTGGAGGTTAGAAAGGTCAAGGGCAACCCTCACAGTTAAAGAGCTAATATCAGAAGGTGGATTGTATCCACATCCTCTTTCCAAAGGGTGTATTTCTTCTACTATTCCATGTTTCCTCATCTTTCTTCTCTGGATCTAGTAAAATCTTGGTTCATCTTGCCTTTCACAGAAGACCCAGGGTCAGGATAGAAGTTTTCAGTTAATTGAAGGAACCAGTCTTTAGATTTCAGCTCTTGATGCAACTTCTATTTGTAAATTGAATTGAGATCAAATCAGTCCCAAATGCAAGTAATCATGACAATTGACTCAATATTTTCCAAACAAAAAATATTTAAAATATGAGATATTTACTTACTTATTATTAAATATCTATTGAATATTCTTGTTTACTTCATTCTGTTTGATAAGTTGACCAGTACAGTATCAGAGTAGTCCTGGAGGTCATAACTGTAGAACTAGAAAGTTCTTCAGACATCATCTCATTCAGACCATTCATTTTATACAAGAGGAAACTAACTAAGAGCCAGAAGGGTTACATGACTTAGTCAAAATCATAGATGTGATCATAGTGGAGCTGGGATACAGATGGAGACCCTTGTCTTCCAGTACCAGCATCACTTTTTCCATTGTACCACAGTCTTGGCATTAAAATGATTTTCTTATGAGTCTGAAATAATTTGGAAGCTATGGGTATATACACAGACAATCCAAATTATAGAAAGTCTACATGAAAACATGTGCAGCTGGTAATACCAAACATCTTTTATTGTTAAGTACCATTAAGAAGTACATTATTCTTTTTCTGTGTATGTTTTAAGGAGTTGTAATACTGTTAATTTATCTGAATATTAGTGGTAATTATGAATATGCAACTAATACTACTAGTTATGCCCACCAATTTAATGTGGTAAACAAAATAAAGCCTTGATCATCAATAACCCACATGGAAAACATATTTTTAATTGAATCTCCTGACTGATACTATTTAGAAGCCACTGTGTATTGTTATTATCCTGTTTTGAAAGTACAGTATAATGGACAATTTTTAGACATAAATGTTTCCAATAATGTTGGAATTTTTGTTTTCTCACTGGTAATCTTCAGTACCTGTATAACATTGATTGCCACTCTCTAATCTGAAATCTGATGGTCCATTTGGGATTCACAATGACTTAACTAGAAGACATGACTCAAAAACTGTCCCAGCTGGGCCAAACAAACACAAACATTTTCATTAGAATAGCTACCAAAAATCAATGATTCTAATCCAACAGCCATCATTAACAAAAGACGAAGAGCTTGCTTTGTAGTAAGTAGATGGGGCAGCTGGTATTTATTACTGCTTTGTGACTGCTCAGAACATTAGAATTGATACCGTATCTATAACATAACCAATCCAATTTTCTATCAGAAATAGTCTGTAATATTGTAAAAACAAACAAAAAAATCCACCACAATCTCCTTCAATTTGAGATTATGTCTACAGATGTAGAAGCAACCTCAGAGGTCATCACTTCATTTAACAGAAGAAGAAACTGAGGCTGGGAGGAGAGGAAGAATTATAAATCCATACAGCTAGTAATTATCACTGCCCAGATTCCAACCTACATCTTCTCATTACAAAGCAGTCTTCTCATACTGCCGCATTTTTGAGGCCATTTGCCAAGAGGGGATGGTATGTTCATAGGGCAGAAAAGAGAAATGAGAAAACCTTATTGGAGCCTAAATGTAGAGTCAGAAGGAACCTCAGAGGTCAACTAGCCCAAATCTTTTATTTTACAGATATGGAAATTGAGTCCTATAAAGATTGTGACATGCCCAAGATCATAGTGGTAAATAAATGTCCCAGGAGGGATTTAAATAGTGATCCTCCAGCTCTAGAGCTATTTCTACTACATTATACTCTCCAGGAGGAAAAGGATCATTGAACTAATGGTGAGGAATGACTACTTCTTACTCTCTGTGTGACCTTGGAAAATGATTCCCCCTTTCTGTTGCTCATTTTCCTCCTCTTTAAAATGTGCATAGGAAAAGTACCTCACAGAGTTGTCAGAATCAACTGAGCTAACTCATCTAAAAGAATTTAGATATAAGCTATTGCTATAATTCTTTGAACCAAGGGCTGATAAAGATGCTTGAGCACTGGGATTCTCAATAAATATGAGAGGGAAAAGAATCCAAAGTAGATGCTCTAAAGTAAAGAAAATACTTCTTTCTCGGATTGATTAAAGATTCACAAAATGGCTGGGCATTCCAAATATCTTTTTTCCTTGATTTCTACTACACCCATATTCTCTTTCATCTACCCTAATGGAGAAAGCAGGAGAAATAAAAACACATTAAGTGGAATGAAAATTAGCTGAGAGAATTATCCCTGAAGCAGACAGAGGAGAAAAGTCACAGATGTGATTCCCATAACTTAAGCTAAGGGAAAAGAAGATGGCAAGGATTTTCAAAACACAGTTCAGGAAGTGAAACAGGGATTATCTTTCAAAGTGCAGCAAGGGAGAACAACTAATGTGCCTGGTAAGTGGTAGCTTTGAGCAATACTAAAGAAAGACCCCAAATTACATCTCATCATGTGATTACCTTAGTGGGTTTTTTTTATCCTTAAGTTATTTATTAACCGCAAGTATAGCAATAAAGGGAAAAAAAAAGGTGTACACTTCACACAGCTTTTGTGGGGATCTTAGAGATGAGGAAACTGAGGCTTCCATTTGTGAAGTATCTGGCCTCTGGTTACATATTACACGTATCCAGTGGCCCTAGTTCTTTCTTGCTTCCATGTCTATTATCCATTCTACATAGCCATTATCAGTTTAAAATATATATTTTTTAATATTAATAGGGATTGGAGCAGGATATGTAATTTCCTTAGTACTCCCTCTACTAATGCACCCTGGCATCATCTCTGCAATTTATGGGCTTACAGAACTGAGTGTGGCAAGGTTAATGGATTTGCCCAGGTAAACAAAATTTTATTTAATTAATATTAATAAGTAAATCAAATCCATGCTTATTGAGAAATTCATGAAAAGACTACTATTTGTAGTTTCAATTTTAGGATGAGGAAAAGAACCCTAGAATTGGGAAAAGACCACTCTTCAAACCTCATCCTTTATTTTATAGATTAAGACAATGAGCATCAAGGAGGTTAAGGATTGAGAGTCACATAGCTAAATCATAAGAAACCTGAGACATGAAACCAAGTATGAATAGCAATCTAACATCTTATTCTATTGGGTCACCTGGCTGTTAAACCTTTGCATAATAGCACAAGGTGGTAGCCAAGACGGTAAAACTTTATGTGCAAGATAAGGTGAAGGGTCGAGGGGTTTTTGTCTACAGAAAAGAAGACCATGTTTTGAGTGGCAGGGACCAGGATACATATCTAAGCAATTCCAGGGCCATCACAGACAAGACAGCTTAGCCTTGTTCAGTTTGGTCCCAGAGGGCTCATCTAAGAGGAATGAGGATTTTTTTTAATAAGCAAATTAGGGATGATAAGGACAAAAAAACCAAAACAAAACAAATTCCTAACTTGCTAACCATGTGTGTGTTTGTAGAGTGATCCAGGCCCACAATTTCATTATAATTGGAGATCGTGATAGGGAAGCAGCAGCTAACTGTTGGTCTATCACAGCTCAGTTATTTACACTCTAATGAAGCTGCTTAGGGCAGTGAGAACTTAGATCACTCGCCCAGGGACTCAGACTGACAGTACAAAAATGATCCAGATGCATATTTTGAACTCTACATTTTGTGTTTGCTCATAAACTCTTTGATTATGCTGAGAGAGTGATGACAACTGACTTGTCCTTAGAGAGATATAAAGATAACCTTAATGAGTCTTCACTGCATCACTAAAAGTCATGTTATAAAAGATGTCCTCTATTTTACTTATTTAAACTATTCTTTTGTTTTTTGCAAGTACCAATGACATGTTTATATCCTATACAGGAAAAAAAAAGTCACTTTAGAAAGTGGAAGAACTAAGGTTTTTTTTTGAAATACACTGTACGTATCTCCTGTAAGATGACAAACTATGTATTTTTAGATATGACACTGTGCTTTACTATAAATATTTTATTTATTTTTCTTTCTTTTAATGAGTGTATGTATATGTGTGTGCGTGTGTGTGTGCATTTCCTACCTTGGGAGTAGATCTCTGCCTTGGGAGTAGAGCCCAAGCTGGAGTAGGCACAGAACCTTAGAAGCTGGGGGCATCTTTAACAGGGTCACAAATCACTTTTTTAATATAGAGTATAGAGATGGGTGCTTTGAGCTTCTTTGGGGAATCATAATTTTAACAAACAGGAAAACATCCAAGGGGAAAGAATTCAGCCACCATCTAATTACAGGTAATATCATAACTCATTAAGAGAAAAAAAAAAACAACATAAATTCTGATTTATTATCCATCATTCAAGAAACATTTCAGCACTGGACTAGTCTGGATATAGACTCACAAATGGAAATAATACCTGGCATCGAGGACCTCACATTTGACTATGATGACAGAACATGTTCATTTCTAAGTAAATGAGGGATATGAAAAATAAATGCAGTTATTGGGAAGTGAGGCACCAGTAATTGGGTAGATGTGAGAAATGTGGTTTGGGTATCACAGGACTTCCCAGGCAAGGTCAGGGAGTTAACCTGGGATGAGCTGCCACTGCCCATTGCTTCTCTTCCCAGAGGGTCCTCTGGAAGACCCATGTGATAGACACATTCTCATAGAAAGAATTCAGAGAGAGAGTGGAGAGTGGAAGATTTTTTTTTTTTTGGTTATGCTTCTCTGTAGGAAGCAGGTGTGGTGCTGACTAGGAAAACCCACACTGATAAAGAAGCAGGAGTGAAGTTACGCAGTTCTGTCTTGCCTGTTAGAGTTAGGGTTAGTTCAAATTCCTCACATCGTTTCCTTATATTCCCCTCCTTATGCAGATTATGTAGGCATGGTAGTGAAGATATTTGTGACCTGGGCATGACCTCTAGGGTCAGAGCTATTTGTCATGAGCCCACCCTTCTAGTTTTCTCTTGAGGCCAAGATGTGCTGACCCGTCATCCTTGCAGAACAGGTTATGCACATTTATCTAATCACAAGTTCCCATCAGTGTAGAACATTTGTGGAAGCAAAACAAGATACCATAATATTCCTTCTTATAGTAGATAAGAAAATTTTCTTGTAAATGGAACTAAGGTGGAGCTGTGAAGGGGAGCTGGATTAGGAAGTTCGTTAGGGGAGTCAGAAATGGGGAATCAATTAATGCTAGGGAATAGAGAAAGTACTTTTCAGATGTGGAGGACATCTCATAAAGGCAGAGAGATAGGTGATAAAATACTGTGTATAGGGAATAGTAAATGCCAGTTTATCTGGAATGTGTGTGTGTGAAGAGGAATAACATTTGATGGAACCAGCCTTGGTTCCCAGATCTGTTGAGCCACAATCAAGAATCCATCCAGCAAAGAAACAGACTTTTAAAATGTTTCTCTTAACATCACAGACACATGCGCAATTACAGACACAGACACACACAACATATGTAGGTGCTTTTAAATTTCAAGGGCTGAGCTGGTAGACCACTTTAACAAGCAGAGAAGGTTGTATCTAATAACAAAATTTTACCAAGTGCTTTGGGTATTCTCACTTAAAACTGAATGACTGAAGTAGAAAGGACATGTATTATCATTCCCATTTTATGGATGAGAAAAACGAAGACACAGTGACCCTCAGTGATTTGCCAATAATCCTAGGGCCAGTGGTAGTATTCAATGGCAGATTTGTTATTGACTTCTCAAAGCCCAGTGCCCTCCTTGGTCTTTTATCCCTTATGAGTGCTGTATTTCTCATATCAGTATGATCAGCTCTAAGCGCAGCGCTTGGCATGTAGTGAGGGTTTAATACATGTCTGTTTGTTGATTTTCCCACATCATATTGATACCTATTGGCAGATTTTCCTGACCTTGTCCAGCTCATGATTTATTATGCCTTGGGACCTCTTCAACAATAGGCATCAGAAATCATTGTGAGACCTTGAACATAAATGTCTAATCAGTAGTAGTGGTGGCGATCATGATATGAATAATAACAGTAAATATAACAATGTTGAAGATGAAAGTATTAAAGTCACTTTAATACCCTTGTTCTACCATCTCTTTGCATTTAGATAGGAAGGCAGAGCCACTAGGAGCAAACAGATCTGCCAGGAAAATAGGAAGTTTCACTAACTAGGTGATACAAGGTTGGACAAGAATCATGGGTATGGATATTCCGAAGAAGAGGTTTGGCATGATTACTTGGGACTAAGAAATGACATTCAGTGGCATTTGCATTTGATGAAAACTATGAATGAGTAAAATGATAGAAATATATTCTAAAGATTTGGCCCTGGGAAAGTGAAATGAATTGTTAGTAGAAATCAGTAGATCTCCACATTTCAGGCAATCTGGGCTACACGCTGGCCACCAAATACCACATTTGTACCAACTATGCCTCATGTCAGTAATGTAAGGTTTTGTTTTGCTTTGTTTTGTTTTATTTTTAATATGCCTCCTCTTGCTTCAAGTCTCTGCTTGCCTGTTATGATGCGGCTAGGAGTAGTGTGAATGGAGCTCTGAGCCTGGAATCAGGAAGATCTGAGATCAAATCTAGTCGCAGACTAACTGTGTGACCCTGGGCAAATCACTTAACCTCTGCTTGTCTCATGGGATAATGAGATAATGAGAAAATGGGGATAATAATAGCACTGAGGTTGTTGTGAGGATCAAATGAGATAGAAATTATATAGCACTTAGCACAGTCCTTGGCACATAGTAGGATTTAGTTAAATATTGGCTTTTATTATCCTCTCCTCTAAAAGTAGTCCTTTTCACCTCAGGATTTGATAGTGAACTTTCTAAGAAGCACTTCTTTTACCTCCTTCACTTCCTTCTTTGTATTATATTTATCTGTGAAATGACATATTCTTCTCCCCTCTACCCCCATACACAGAATTGAAACCTGTTGCATGGAGAGGTTGGAAGATAAATACTGGGACTGCGGAGTCTTCAGAAGCCCTCCACACAATCCTCACATTTTAAAGAGGATGAAAGTAAGGACCGGAAGAATTGAGGTGATGTGCCAAATTGTGCCAAAGACTGAGATGTGAACCAAGAATCTCCGACCCTAATTTCTCTATACTTCCTCCTTTTATCAAATGAGCTTTTAGGTGCTATGTCATTTTTAAAGTCCTAATGTTCCCACTATAGATGCTTAATAAATTTAAAAAAATGTTCTTTTTTTTTTAATAGAAATGAAACTGACAATGACAAACTCTGAAATGTTTGTTGCAACTGAGGTCATGCATGTAAAGCATATCACCAAACATCAAATGCCTTTTGAAAACTGGATACTAATTTGCTCCTTGGGAGCTTGTTATTTGATAATCAGTTATTCACGTCTAAGTGTCCTTTTAAGTCAGGAGAGGTCTTTGAGAGAAAACTCAGCAAGGATGGTGACAGAGGGGACACTAAGGAAGAATATTCCCTGAATAAAAGGAGTAGCCAGAAGGAGAGTTTTATTCTATGGCAAAAAAAAAAAAAAAAAGTTGAATTTGTATGACACTTTTAGTGCAAAGCACTTCATAAACATTATTTCATTTAATACTCACAATAACAATGTGGGTCAGGTGCTTTTATTATCCACATTTTATGGACAAGGAGACTCAAACAAAATTATGCCGAATGATTATCCAGGTTTACACAGTTAATGATTGTCTGTACCTGGTTTTGAATTTAGGCCTACCTAACTTAAAGCCCAATGCTCTATCCACTGTGTCACGTTTGATCTCATTCGTATAGCTGCTCCTTCAAAACTGTAGATTGCAATCCATCCATGTCTGATCAGCCCATTGAATATTTCCCTCAATATTTTATTTTTTCCATTTACATGTAAAAATAACATTAATTTCTTAAAATGTTGAGTTTTAAATTCTCCCCTACCCTCTCTCAATTCCTCTCTTAGTGAGAAGTCATTTCATATAGATTATACATATGTGAAGTCATGTAAAATGTATTTCCATAATAGTCATGTTGTGAAACAAAACAAATACAAAAAAAAAAGAAAAAGAAAATTTACAAAAGTATGCTTCACTTTGCATCCAGAGTCTAATGCTTCTTTCTCTGGAAAGGGATAGCATTTTCATCACATGTTCTGCAGAATTGTCTTAGATCATTGTTTCATTGAGAATACTTGTCATTCACAATTATTAATCACTTAATATTGCTATTACTCTGTACAACATTCTCCTGCTTATGCTCACTTCATTTTGCATCAGTTCATCTAAATCTTTTTCAGGTTGGTTTTTTGTTTCATTATTTTTATTTTTTTCTGAAAGCATCCTGCTCATCATTTCCAATAGCACAATGGTATTACATCACAACCACATACTTGTTCAGCTTTTCCCCAATTAATGAGAATCCTGCCAATTTACAATTTTTGCCAACAAACACACACAAACAACTGGTATAAATATGTTCATACAAATACGTCATATTCCTGTTAAAATCTTTTTGAGTTACAGACATAGCATAGTATTCCTGGGTCAAAGGGTATTCACAGTTTTATAGCTTTTGGGTCACAGTCACAAATTGCTCTACAGAATGGTTGGATCTCTTCACAACTCTAACAACAATGTATTAGTGTGATGGCAATCAAATTAGGATCTTTTGCTGTTTTTGTTTTACTAAAAGTGCCTCTGATTGAATAATGTGGTTAAAGATGATCTTCCCCACCCACTGATGGACCTGCCCATTGAGGAAAGCTTGATTAGGGGAGTTGTTTTGTAGGAGGGTCCCAAGTCCCTTTTTTTTTTTTTCTATTGTGGCACTGGGTCAGAGGGTTATGCCCTCTGGTTCTGAAAAGCACATAAATACTCTGAGGATGTGGTTTTACTTTGGGGCTTACTGATTGGAAGTGTTTGGAAAACCCAGATGTTGATGCTTCCCTCTCTGGTAACTATGGTTAGACAGTGGGACCTGTCTGTGATTGCCAGGCAGCAGAAGCCATGTCTGTTGGCTTTTGATTTCTCTGTATTTTCTTTGAAGTTCAAGGTGGTGATTCCCCTGAACTAGGTGAATGATATATGTACTTGGTTAAAGGAATATACATGTGCTTGATTAAAGTGATTGTTAACCCCTCAAAAGTTGCCTTTCCTTTTATGAATATAGATCTAAGAACTGGTGATAGCAGGCCCCCCTGTGAATGTTGGGGTGCTTACTGTAATAATTAGCATTCTAATTTTCCCACATCTCCAACATTTATCATGTTTCTTTTCTATAAGATTAGTCAGTCTGGTAGGTATGAGGTGGTATTTCAGAATTATTTTAATTTTTACTCTCTAATCAATAGTGATTTAAAATATTTTTTTCATGTGACTATAGGTAGCTTTTATTTTTTCATCTAGAAACTACCTGTTCATATTCTTTGACCATTTATCAATTGAGGAATGGCCTGTATTTTTCTAAATTTGACTCAGTTCTATTTTTTTTTAGAAATGAGACTTTTATCAGAGAAACTTGTTTTCTCCCTGCACTACCCAGTTTTCTGATTTCCTTCTAATTTTGCTGGATTTGGTTTTGCTTATACAAAACTCTAGTGTAAAGAGGCAAAAATGTAAAAACAAAGCAATGTAATCAAAATTAACCACTTAACATTTTGCAATGCTATCTATCTGTTCTTTGCTCATAAATTCTGCCCATATTCTTTGATCTGACAGGCAAACTATTTTATGCTCCTCTACTTTGTTTATGGTATCAGCTGAGATATTAATACGATTATTAATAACTCATGATTTAGAGAAACTCAGACTCCCCTTTCTCTTAATTCTCATCTTAATTCTCAAAGTCTTGGAAGGTTGAGCTAACCTTCCCCTCTGTCTAGACCCTACCTAGATGAGGAATTTATAGTGTTTTGCTTAGCCTTGGATGAGGCATAAATTCTTTGAATAAACTGCCCAAGGCTTGGTGGGTTGGGGGGCACTTAGAAGTGGATGACATAATTAAGGGTTAGATACAGTCCCTCATTGTCATATTCATTCTGTCATAGTTTAGCAATCAGAGTACATTGGCAAACTTTTGAACATCCCTCTTCCAAAAGAACATATAACTCATGAACCTGCAGCCATAGTTGTCTTTGGTCTAAGAGAGAGAGGGTCAAATGACCATCCTCTGATTAAAATGTTGGCATTATTAGTAAAATTATTAAATTATTCAGAACTTATGCTTCTTTAAACTTTTTGTGTATCAACACCCTTTATTTCTAAATCATGTACACATTTTGACCTTATCTTGGTATTATGGTGTGAGGTGTTGGTTTACGTCTAGTTTCTGCCAAACTGCCTTCCAATTTTCCCAATAGTTTTTTCTCAAACAGTATATTTTTGTCCCCAAAATTTGGATCTTTGTTTTTGTCAGGAACTATATGACTATGGTTATTTACCACTGTGTATTGTATACCTAATCTATTCCATTGATCCACCATCTATTTTATCAGGAACTATATGACTATGATTATTTACCACTATGTATTGTATACCTGATCTTTTCCACTGATATACCATCTATTTCTTAGCCCATACTGGAAGTTTTGAGGATAACTACTTTGTAATACAGTTTGAGATCTGGTACAACTAAGTCACCTGCCTTCACATTTTGTTTTTCATTGATTCCCCTCATATTCTTGACCTTTAGGTCTTCCGTAGTCTCATGAAATTTTGTCACTTTTTCCTAGCTCTGTAAGATATTTGGTAAATTGTTATGGTACTGAATGGCAGATTAACCATTTTTGATTTGTTGACTCAACCTATCTATGAACAATTAATATTTTTCCAATTTAGATCTTACTTTATTTGTGTGAAAAGGGTTATATATTTGTGTTATGACACCTAGGTTTGTCTTGGCAGATGGACTCCCAAGTATTTTATATTATCTATAGTTGCGTTAAATGGAATTTTTCTTTCTATGTCTTGCTGCTGGACTTTGTTGGCAATATACAGAAATACTAAAGATTTATGTGGGTCTATATTATATCCTGCCACTTTGCTCAAGTGGCTAATTATTTCAACTAGTTGTTTTAGTCAATTCTCTAGCATTCTCCAAAGTATCATCTGCAAAGAGTAATGGTTTTGTTTACTCCTATTTTACTCCTAGTTTACTCCTATTTTACGCCTATTTTACTCCTATTGTTTACACCTATTTTAATTCCTTCAATTTCTTCTTATTGGTATAGTTAGCATTTCTAGTACTTAATAACAGTGATGATAATGGGCATTATTGTTTCACCCCAATCTTATTGGGAAAGATTCTAGATTATCCCTGTTACAGATAACGTTTGCTGGTGCCAACCTGTGCAACTCTTCTCCATGTGATATCATGATATTGATACAGGGGATCCAATCAATGGCTCTTGACATTCGAAGTTTGGCAAAGAAACTCATAAATTTTCAGTAAGCTCTATTTCATCAAATGATAATCCCATTTTCTTTTTTTTTTATTTTTAGAAATATCAAATTGTCATGTGGTATTTTTTTTTTTGTAAATCCTAGTTTATAATAAGTTGTAAACCATTCATATTCTCTTTGAGCTTCTGTATTGCTTTTTGGGTGATATCCATTTTTAGTAGTCTAGAATGAGGGAAAATAGTGCAATTCAATTCATCTTATTTATCTTTCTTTGTATATACAGTGGTGCTTAATATAGTACTTGGAACATAGGTACTATATTCTCATAATTTCTTTAAATCTTGTGATTTCAGTTTGCCACCAAGGACTTGAATTAGAGATATTTTGATATATTTTGTGTGTCTAACCTCCAATTCTGTCTGCTTTTTAGCTCATGATTCAGGATTCAGTACTTAGTACCAGGTCACTGAAGTCTATCTTTTTAGGAGCTAAGATTTTCACATCTTAACTGTACATTTATTCTTATAAAAAAGATCTATTCAAGTTATAACCAAAAGCTTTTTTTGCTTGAAAGTGGTCATCTATCACAAAAACATGTCTACTCCCTGTAAAAATCAATGCGTAAAATATATTTTAGAAAATTCATACTTTAGGGAAGATGTCTAACCAATTGGAAAACCCACAAATTCATACAAATCCCATTGGAAATTGCACTAAAAGCTCTGATAGCACTGGACACATTCTTCCCTTCCTCTGTCTTCTCTGGATTAAATACATTGCCTGTTCTCTACTCTTATCACCACATTTGTGTTTTTTCTTGGTTTTTTTTTGGGGGGGGGACCTCTAACTTCATTTTTCTCTTAGTATTCTTTGCTGCCTTCTTTGGTGATCTTAAATTTTCCCATAACTTCATCTATACCTCTATGGGCATGGCTCTCTGCCTTCATTTACCATATGGCTCCCCCAAACAGAATAGTTCATTTGTCTACAATCATTCTCCTTGCTTCCAATTTGTATCTTAGTTCATGCTCTTCCCTATGAGCTCAGCACACCAACACCTTTAAATCTCAATATACACATTTGCATTTCTTCTCTCTTCCTCTCACTACGCCACACTTGGTCCCTTCTCTTGATGTTTACGTTCTATTACATATCATAGTTCTCAGTGTGTATGTTTTTCTTCTGCTACCTAGGCCATAACCTGAGGAGGCAGGGATTGGTCTACCATTTTAATTTGTTGTTGTAATTGTTGCCACTGTCATCATCATTGTTGGTTTTGACATCACCCTAAGTGCCAGGCAAAGTGTTTTTGCACATTTTTCTGGCCGAAGGGTGAGATGTGGAATAGCTTTTCTCCCCATCATATGACCTACCAAACTAACACTCCAACCACTTCTCCCCTATATATGTTGACTCCCCTATCTCTTGAGATGAGGGGTTGCTTTACTTTTTGTATTTTCAGCTGTTCCAACTTAACAATATTCTTGGCACACAATTAGTCTTAAACAGCCCCCTCTGCTAGCGCATCAGAGTAAATTGGCCACTTCTACTCAGTAGCTGAATTTTCCAGTGTTCCCTGGAGCACTGAGAAGTTAAGGGATTTGCCATGGGTGGCACAGTGAATATATTTGAGAGAAGGGACTTGAAACTAGCAAGGAGTTTGAGTCAAAGACTGGCCTCTGATGTGCAGTTAATAATTTGGTATTTTTTGATGATTTCTGAACTCCAAGAAAGATACGTTAACTTTCATTATCACTTATATCAACTGACATTTATCTACCATCTATATACCTCTCTATCTATCCTTCTATACATGTATGTATATGTATACATGACAACTAAGTCTTGGTGGATAGAGTTCTGGGCCTGCAGTCAGGAAGACCTGAGTTCAAATCTAGTCTTAGGCACTCATTAACTGTGTGAACCTGGGAAAGTCAATTATCCTCTGTTTTCCTTAATCAATTGGAGAAGAAAATGGCAAACCATTCTGGTATCTTTGCCAAGAAAAACCCATCCAGGGTCACAAAGAGTCAGAATTAAATGACTGAAAAACATCAATAATATGCATATATTCAGAAAAATGCATATTAATATGTTTTAAACAAAGAACACTCTAGTTCCATCATTATTTGTTCAATCTCCAAATTCTTTATGACAGCATTATAGTTGTAAAAACAAATAAGTATCTTGGTAAAGACCCATTGGTTTGATTTCAGAAACATCAAGGGCATAAGTCAAGGGAGTTATTCTAATACCTAAAGATGGAGACACTGCCAAAATACAATTAAATCTGGACTGTTTTCATCCTAAACCATTTCCATTTTTCTACCATAAGTTTTGACAAAATACAAGCATATGGAAGCCCCAAAGGGTGATCCTACTATGGAAAGACAAAATCATCTCATGTCAACCAATTGACTTTGAGCCTGTGATGATTTTATCGATGTAAATAACTCCCAGTGAGAGACTCTCTATACCAACATAGATTGGCACCTGCTCAGCAAATCACACTTTTGGTTAGCAAGGGTACTTAGTAAATTATGTGACTTGTCCCAGGACACAGACAGAATGTGTTAGGACTTGAATCCAAGTCATCCTGTCTCCCCTACTGGTTTTCTAGCTATAATACCACATCACCTTTTACTTCTTACTTTACCACAGATGTACATCTAGGACAAGATGGAGAAATAAAATTAGATTACTAGCAAGAAAAAAATTAAAAGCTTTATTCAGGAGCTGAGACTGGCATCAGAAACATGGTGTCTCTCTTCAGGGATTGTTTCCTACAGAATTTTAGGATAATAGGGATTTGATAACAGGCTAGCAGCTAGAGCTGAGGTTTCTTTTAACATCTCAGTTTTTATACACAATATAAAAGGGAATGTGGCCAGTCCACTTCCATTCAATTCAAAGAAAGAATTTATTAAGTTAGCATGATATACATGGAGGGCACTGTGCCTGGCACTGGGTAGCACTTGAGGGCATCTCAGGGTGACATTGACACAGCTTGGCAGTACTCTCCATGGTTGGCATATTTGGTGAATTCTAGCAAGAGTGACCTTGAGCATTTCCTCTTTTGTGTCACATCACTTTCTGATGAAGCACAGGCATTGAACTTCTGCCACATGTCCCATCACTCTCTGCCACCTTACTTTGCCCCTGGAGGATCCTTGTAAAGATACTTGCAGAAATTAGTTTTAATCAGTGAAAAGAGGTATTACAGTGGGTTGCCATCACTATTATAAGTACTTGTTAAAACAAGCCAGCTTAGAATAAACTGTGAGTGCAGTCTTGTTCTATCAACTACCAAATGCTATTTTAACAAGCTCAAATATCTGAGAGAGAGGGCAAAGCAGTAATCAGAATGGAGTCACTAGAACTTTTTGCAAGCTAACATTTAAGGGCAGGGTATCCCTCAATGGATGGTGTACTTCCTCCCTCAAAAAGCCTGGAGGCTCTCCTTTACCAGTTCCATGAGGGTTGGAAGAGGCAGCCCCAGAGAGGAGAAGGAAATAGAGTCCTGGGACATCTGAACGTAGGGGAGACATGAAAAGGGTCAGGTTTGACATTATTGCATTTGGATCTTTGGACTAGTATGAATTACTGCATACATGTGTGCATGCACACACATACATACACATACCACCTCCTTGATTGTATTTGTCATACTGTCTAAAGACAGTGAGTGCTAGTGGAAACAGTGTTTTGTTTTCCCCCTAAAAAGGGTAATTCTTCTTATATTCCTATTTAACTAAGAATAATTTTTTTTGTTTCTGAAGGGCACAATGTATGATTAGAAAGAAAATACAGAAAATGTATTATTTCAATTCAATTTATTGCCTAGGACAGAGTAGTCATTTGATAGGGAAATAGCAATCTGATTGTATTCATTATCTGGCAGATTTTGGAAGATGTGAGAAAGCGAGAAAAGAGTTGTAACTATAATATACATATATATGTATATCCCTGTGTGTATATATACATATGTGTGTATGGATATATGCATATGTACATATACACAATATAAATACATATATTTGTAACTCAACAGAAATAAACAGCTCTTATGTTATGAGGTGAATTGTTTCCCAATGTTTGAGAACAAACAAGATAACAGACTAATTCTCCTATCAAATACTACCTAGAAGCAAATTGATGTAATCCTCTGTCATTAGAGAACATACAAAGTCCCTCGAGATTTCAAAATGAACGAGCACATTATGACAGAAATGACTTCTACCTCCATCCCCCCATGAACACTTTTGTTCCTGATAAATATTCAGGAGAAACAAAAGAAAAAAACTGGAAATCAAGAAAACTCTTTAGAAGGCTAACTGTGATACACACACAGTCTGACAGCTCCCAATCTTAAAGCTACTGGAAATAGAAATTGAGATTACTCATGGGAAAATCATGAGAATGAGCAAAATGTCAACTTTCCTCCACAGAACGACACATGACATAAATAAATACTTGTAAAGGTAAGGTTTACAAATAAAAGGGGACAGGTCTTAAAGTGGGTTTGGATTTTGAGTAGATTGTTAATAATTGACTTTCCCAGATAAAGCACCAGAAACATCTTTAACAGTTTCATTTCATGTGAGTCAAGTCAAAGAGCATTTATTGAATGCTTACTCTGCATCAAACATATAGCTTGACTATACACTAAGTAATGGACTTACACAAAAATAAGGCAATGCACTACAAAATGAATGCTCTCATGAATAAACATCAAAATACTGATTTATTCTTAAATTCCAGATTTATGAAATTTATATTCTTATGGGCAAAAAATAGTCTTTTGTCTTCACTATTTTCTCTTCTTTCATCCATCAGCCTGGTTCAGAACTCATTTTTCTAACAGGTTGCCACAATGCCAAATGTAAAATAAGAGGCTCCAAATTTCTGCAGCTCCAAGCTTTTTTCTAGACTGTTTCTTGGCCTTCTCTACCTCTCATTACCACATTTCACCTGCCAAACTTTTGTGGAAATATATCCAACCTGGGAACCATCAGAGCTTTTATTGGTCTGCATGTATTCACTCAAGGATGGGAAGATGCCCAGTGCTTGACTACAGGGTATAAGTATTCTGCATCCATGGACATCACCTGTGTAGGCCTGGGCTCAAACAAAATCCTCTCTTCTGGGAATCCTTAGCTCAGAGATATTAGTTAAGCCAAGCATAGTTAAGTCTAATAGAGTTCTGGACAATAATCATGACTATATGGTAATATCCAAATCTTCCCCCTAAAATCTTTAAATAAAGCCTATAAGAAAATAAATAAACTGGTGGCTATGTTGTGCTGGGAATCCTTTGTCACAGTACCACTATAAATTCCCAAAGACAACTACCACTAGGAAAAAAATAGGTCTTTGATCAATGCTTATATATAATGTCCATCAGTCTAGCTTTTAGCTATAAGGTGTGCTTTTTTGGATTCCTTCTGTTTAGATTCAGTAGATTTTATGTGTTTGGAGTGATGGTTAGGCAGAGAAGAATGACAAAGGAAACGTCCCACGCCAGAATTACCAGGATGCCTAAGACCTTGGAAAAAAAATTCAGAGACTACTTACTGATAGTACCTTCTCAGTCATAACTGAGGAGAGAGACTTCTTCCCTCATTCAATGAGATATCCTGTTAGAATGCCTTTTAATCAAAGCATTTGAAGACAGCAACTAGCTTAAAACTACAGCAGAAATTAAATAAGGAGGATAAGGTTGTTCATTAAGTTGAACCAAAGCTTTAACTCTACAACTTAGTTCCCAGCCTATCTCACAATGACCTTTGAGAAAGCACCTTTCCTTAGCCATATTGACAGATGTCCAGATTACTCACCATTTTTACTTTCTTCGTCAATGGCCACTATTGTTGCAGGTGGACCTCCCCGGGCCAGCTTACAATCTAAAAGAAAAAGACATGCCTATAACTTCATCATTCAAGGAAAAAAAAAAAAGATCCTAAGTTCATATCAGTGGCTGATAAAAGGAATATCATTAACAAAAATGTGTAACAGATGAGAATATTTTAGCGTAAAAACTCTCATGGCCCAGATCCATGCCTTCCCACATCAGAACACAAGCCACTCAACATAAGCTAAGCCTTTTCAGATCTGGATGTCAAGACACCAGCAGGGACCAGTGTTGAGCAGAAGTCCTACAGGACAGAGATAATGGGATGGTAATTTAACCCAAAGAAAGAACATAAAGGGATGATTAACAGGGATAAATTGTAATTAAAGCTTCACAACAGAAACAAACATAATTGGAATTTAATTGTGATAAAGGATCTAATTAAATAGAATGGAGAGAATTCTAATGATACTCCATGGAGGGATGCAACAAAGACAGACAAGCCATGTGGAGGAGGTTGGTTTAGGTGTGTGGTCATCTTACCCTCATATTGCCAGTCTGGAGTCAAAATTTTAGTCATCAATGGAAGCAGGGCAGAATAATGCAAGAAAGGAAGAGAGAAAGAAAAAATATATGTGTATATATTTGGAGAGACTGAAAGATATTAAAAGTAGTATACAATAACTTATTCACCTATTGACCATCCATTCTAGAGCAGGGATAGAGGAAAACAAGCATTGAATTCTTTAAAGTCTAGCATTCTTTGAACACACTCACTAGCCCATCAAAGATGTATGATTAATCTCTTTAAGAAATGAGAATGGCTTTCTAAATTACTGGCACTGTGTTCACACTTGGCTTGTCAAATGTAAAAGAAAAACTCTTTTCTTATGAAGAGTATTACCTTACTAGCAGCAGCATTGATTTTTTTTTTTCTTAAGTCAGGGTAAGTTACTGAATGAAGACTAATGGCTAATTAGTTTTGTAGACCTTGATAATGTCCTGCAACACATCCCAGAGGATGCTGGGAGAGAGAGAGAGAGACCCAGCAGCCTCAATAGGTCTGGTAATTAAAATGTAAAGGCTTTCCATAGAAGAGAACAACTGTCCCTTTCCCAAGGCAGAGAGCAAGAGCTGATTCTCATTTGGGATTCAGGGCACTTGGTTCTCCTGGAGGTCTGGGAGGTCAGGCAGAGTTATATGGACAGCTTCCCATTCATCCTCATTTGGGAGAATCTAGGGACATCTCTTTTGTGAGCAAAGTTCAGAATTCCATGTTGTTCTCCCAACTAACTTTCCAGGATCATTTCATATTATACCTTCGCAGGTACTCAACTCAATTTGGCCTCTCCTGCTAGTTGTTTCTGATATTTTTCATCCTATGTACTCTTGCTATGCTTTTTGACAAGTTCTCTCCCATACTTGGAATGCATATTTGGTTCACAGCTGACTCTTATCATCCCTTATTTCCTTCAATGCTCATTGCAGGATCACCTTTTCAGATCAGCCCAGCTATGAGAATTCTTTCCCTCTTAAACTGTTTTAAACTTATCTCTGTAGATTTTCTATTACCCTCCCACAAGAGAATCTAAGTTCCTTGAGGGAAGAGACTGCTTAATTTGGTTTTCATACTCCCAATACCTGGCACATAGATTAGGCAAAGTACTATAGTATAACACAATATGATACCTTACAGCATGCTATAGTATAAATTCTTCTTGTGACAACGTGAATTACATTTATTTCAAAATAGTTTATTTTTTTAAACTATAGAGTATTAAAGTTTGTTTTATCATCAGTCCTTTCAGGTAGACTCTCACCAAGTTTTAGGTGATGGTTAGTATCTTTCCAACTCAAGGCACGACTTTCCCAGGGTTATACAACTACTAAGTATCTGAAGCTGGATTGGAAATCAGTTATTGTTGACTCTTTATCCACTGATTTATCCACTATGCAACTTAGCAGTCTAATAGAAAGGGTCTTTTAACTTGAGCCAAGGAACCACATATAGTTCTATCTAAAGAGCTGGCCTCAGAGTCAAGAAAACCAGGTTACAGTCTTGCCTCTGGCAAATATTGACTGTGTTTCTCCCTACAAGTTAGTTCATCTCTACATGATGCAGGCATCTGTGTAAGACTCTTTTCTTTGTTTGTTTTTTGGGAAATTTATTTCTTTTCTAAATTTATGAAATAACACAAGCATTTCCATTACACTGTTGAATTTTTTTTTTTAAAAAGATGATCTATTTCTTGCTCTTCCTTTTAAATATCTAAGACTTTTTACATAGAAGCAAACCAAGAAATAATGAAATAATGAATGGTAGATGCTGAAAAATTGCTAAAATGTGATTTAATAGATCATGAGTTGATGTAGAAAAATGACCAATTTTTAAATAAATATTATAATCAGAAGTGAACCACATAGATTTATCAAGTGTGTTTCTTGCCAATATTTTCTATAAAATTTATTTTAATTGGATAAATACTTATTTTTCTATTTCTAATGTTTAATGAAAATGCTTTGCTTTAGTGACATTTTATTTAAATTAAGCCTCATAAGTAAATAGCTCAACTGAAAAAAGCACTGCAAATCAAGAAGGGGAGAATTAGCTCCAATATTTCATGAAGCTCCAGAAAAATCACTGTTAAGTAGAAAGTGAACATATTTTAGGAAATCAAGACGAAATGAATGGTTCTACAGCTGTGTGTATGCATGTTTCCATTGAGGGTCTTTCCTATGATTCATCCCTAAGGACACATATACCAGAGGATAGATAGAAGAAGGACAAAAAAAGTTAGAGAATTTCTTTAACTTGAAAATAGTTCTTGTCTTAAAAGTTGGATTATGACTGCTGTCTAGACAGTAGAATGGGTATTTTGAGAACCATGTTCCAGTGATCAGGACCTGGGGCCAAGTCACCAAACCACAGAATTTCAGCCTTGGCTGAAGACCTAGGCTAATTAATCTCCCTGTGAAAAGAAATTAATTATTATTTAATTAACCCCAAAGAAGAACTGGGCTAAATATTTTCTACCTGAACAAGACTTCCTTGAACTATATCCTTAAGTGGCTTTCCACTCTTTACTTGAAGATATCCAGAGTGACAGTCTCCATTTGTTTTTGGAATTGCCCTAATGGTTAGAAAATCTTTCAGCTTCATCAAGCCTAAAGTAACTGTTTTTACAAACTCCAATCATTGCTCCCTGTTCTGCCCTCTGGTACAAAAAAAAAAAAAAAAAAAAAAAAAAATCTTCAATGGGATAGGCCTTCAGATGTTTAAGAAATGACACTGATACTTATGAAACTTTCCTTCTTCAAAATAAATAACCCCTTTCCCTCCAATAAATTCTCATACAGTTTGATCTTAACTTCTTTACTGTTAAATTTATCCTTCCCTTTAAGGTCTCTAGCCTGTCAATGTCATTCCTGACTTATGGAATAAACAGTACTCCAGAAGTGGCTGACCACAGAAGAATACAGTGGCACTTTCAGTTTCCTCTTCCTGCTGAAATCTAGATCTCTTTTAACGAAGCCCAAGATCATGTGGTTTCTTGGTTTCCAAGTTACAATGTTGACTTATATTGAGCTTGTTCACAAAAATTCCAAAAACTCTTTTCAAACTGTGACTTACAACTATTCCCCCTTTCTGTACTTCTGAAGTTGATTTTTAAAGTCAATTGTAAGATATTATACCTGTTCCTATTAAATGGAATCATTTTCATATGGAAATCAGAAGAAAAAGATGTTTCAGATATTTTGAAAGTAATTCACATTAGAAATTAAAAGGGGTTGGGTAATAGATTGATTAGAGGTGAAATGTGAAGAAAACATTTAGTTTCTAGAGTAGCATGGGAGATTCAACCTTAGAAAAAAGAAAATAAAGGAAGAGAGAAAGGAAGGAAGAAAGAAAGAAAAAGAAAGAAAGAGAGGAAGGAAGGAAGGAAGGAAGGAAGGAAGGAAGGAAGGAAGGAAGGAAGGAAGGAAGGAAGGAAGGAAGGAAGGAAGGAAAGAAGAAAGAAAGAAAGAAAGAAAGAAAGAAAGAAAGAAAGAAAGAAAGAAAGAAAGAAAGAAAGAAAGAAAGAAAGAAAGAAAGAAAGAAAGAAAGAAAGAAAGAAATGTGTCCAGAGCCTCCTAGTTCTCCTTTATCTCTTCCCCACACTGAGCCATCCACGGTGAAGGGCTAAAACTATAAAATACTAAGATCTTTAAAAATTGTTCCAATGTTTTTAATCCATATCCATCTTTAGCTCTCTGCCCTATTCTCCTAGGCATTTCTAATTCTATTAGGAGACAAAATGGTAAAAAATGATTAGAGGCCTATGTGGGTGTCTTCCAGCACGGCAAGGTGGAGATCATCGCCAACGACCAGGGCAACCGCACCACCCCCAGTTATGTGGCCTTTACCGACACCGAGAGGCTCATTGGGGATGTGGCCAAAAATGATTAGAGGAAATAAAAAACATGAATAAATTTTGATCACCACAACAGTAATCCAAGAGTGAAATGACCTACTGTGGGAAGGAGTAGGGGTCACCTGTCAATAGCTCCAATTCCATTGGGCTGCTTCCTATCATAACTAATATTGGATTAGAAGGAGTTGACTCAGATTGACCTATCTGGCCTTGTAAAAAGCAGATACACAATAAATGGTTGTTGAATTTAAGATATTTCATTGGATCTTGCCTTTGTCCACAGGGTATCTCATGAGACTGCATTTTAACCCACATCATAAAATCAGGTTTCACTTCAAAGGCTTACATTGGACTTGGGAAATTCAGTTTGAATGCCTATAATTACAGTCAGCTGGCTCCCAATGGGAGAAGGGCACAGCTATTATTAAGCAGCCATACAATTAGAAAACAGAGAACTGCAAATGAGAATCCATTCTGAATACAGGAATGGGAGCTTGTCTGTGCTTCCACGGAGGAAACAACAAACCTGTTTCAAAAAAGCAACATTAGGTACAAGGAGAGTCCCAATTGGAGTGTGATCCTATTTCTAGAGAAAAATCTTACAATGGGAAATCCTGAAAATATTCATGTAAAGCCTAGACCTCCATTCTAAGAAGACTGGGGACAAACAAGCAAAAAGATATCATTATATAGATAGATAGATGTAGATATGTGTGTATATATATATATATATACACACATATCTACATCTATCTATCTATATAATTTGTACATTGGCAGTTTGTTTTTATTTCCCCCCCTCCCCAAGAAACAATTCTGTTTTAAGTCTTTCCAAAAAGACAGTTGCTGACTTGGAGTCAGAATGAAAGGAACTGACCCTTATGTTTGAGGGTCCCAATTCTTTCTGGTAATTGCAGTTCTTCCCATACTAGCCTGGATTTGTTCCTGTTGCCACTACATCTGTTGGCTTATTTACACATACTTTCATTTTCCATCTGATGCTCTGGAATAGGGGTCCTTAACCTGGGGTTTGTGGATAGATTACAAGGGGTCTTTGGACTTAAATCTCTATTTTCACCAAACTCTAATTGAAGTTGAACATTTCCTTCAATTATTTTTTATTCCAAAAAAGGGGACCCATAGGCTTCACCAGGCTGCCAGAGGCAATTTAAGACACAAAAGTATTTTAAATTCCCCTTTGCAGGAGCCAAGATGGTGGAGTAAAAGCACAGACCTGCTTGAGCTCTTCCCCCAACCCCTGCAAATAAATACCTATAAAAATATGACTGTAACCAAATTCTAGAGCTGTAAAACCCACAAAATGACTGAATGAGGCAAATCTCTAGCCCAGGACAGCTTGGAAGGTCAATAGGAAACATCTGTCATACCATACTGGGAGCAGAGTGGAACACAGTCTGGCACGGCCCATGTCAGCACAGAACTGGCCAGAGCAGGTCTTAGGGGACTAAATCACTGGCAGATGTGACAGTTTCCAGCCTTCTCAGTCACAAATGCTAAAGACAGCAGAGAAAGTCAGTGGAAAAACACTGTTGGACCACATGGGGGAGAGGTGTGATCAGTTTTAGGGGCTCTGGGACCACAGCCAGTGAAGAATAGAGTAGTAGGTAGAGAACCCCTGAAGCCTGGGACAGTACACCAACCCCCAACTCCAGTGGAAGCAGATTCCTACCTTGACAAAGAAAAAGTTTAGTATTTGGCTGGCAAGATGAGCAGAGGGAAAAAAAGTCAGACTATAGAATCTGACTTTGGTGACAAAGAATATTAAAATATACAATCAGAAGACAACAAAGTCAAATCTTCCACATCAAAAACCTCCAAGAAAAATATGAATTCTTTGTTCACAGGCTCAAAAAGGATTTTGGAAAGCATATATGACAACTAGAGGAAAAATGGGGAAGAGAAATGAGAGTGATGCATGAAAACCATGTAAAACAAATCAACAGCTTGCTAAAGGTGACCCCTTTCCCAAAAATAATGAAGAAAATAAGTCTTTAAAAAATAGACTAACCCAAATGCCAAAGAGGTCCAAAAGACCATTGAGGAGTAGAATGCCTTTAAATGCAGGATCGATCAAATGGAAAAGGAGGCCCAAAATCTTCCTAAAGGAAAAAACTCCTTAAAAATTAGAATGGAGCAAATGGAAGCTATTGACTCCATGAGAAATCAAGAAATTATAAAACAGAACCAAAAAAATGAAAAAAATGAAAAACAATGTGAAATATCTCATTGGAAAAACAAAACAAAACAAAAACACTGACCTGGAAAATAGATCCAGGAGAGACAATTTAAAAATTATTGGACTGCCTGAAAGCCATGATAAAAAAAAAATCTAGATGTAATCTTTCAAGAAATTATCAAGGAAATCTGTTTTGATATTCTAGAATCAGAGGGTAAAATAGAAATGGAAAGAATCCATCAATCACCTCCTGAAAGAGATCTCAAAAGGAAAACTAGAAACATTGTAGCCAAAATTGAGAGTTTCTAGTTCAAGGAGAAAATATTGCAAGCAGTCAGAAAGAAACAATTCAAGTATTGTGGAAATACACTCAGGATAACACAAGATCTAGCAGCTTGTACATTAAGGGATCAAAGGGTTTTGAATATGATATTTCAGATGTCAGAAGAAGTTGGATTAAAACTAAGAATCACCTACTCAGCAAACAGAGTATTGTACTCTATGGCAAAAAAATGCAATTTTAATGAAATAGAGGACTTTCAAGCATTCTTGATGAAAAGATCAGAGTTGAATAGAAAATATGACTTTCAGATGCAAGAATCAAGAGAAGCATGAAAAGAAAAAAAAACAATAATGGACTTATTAAAGTTGAACTGTTTACATTCCTGCATGGAAAGATGATATTTGTAACTCATGAGACCTTGCTTAGGATTAGGGTAGTTGGAGGAAAGACAGGTAGATAGATATTAGATAGATAGATAGATAGATAGATAGATAGATAGATAGATAGATAGATAGATAGATAGATAGATGATAGATGGCAGAGGGTGAGTTGAATATAAAGGAATGATATCTAAAAATAAAATTAAGGGATGAGAGAGGGATGGACAGGAAGAAGGAGAAAGGGAGAGATAGAATGGGTTAAATTATCTCATAAAAGAGGCAAGAAAAAGGTTTCACAATGGAGGGGAAGAGGGGGAGGTGAAAGGAAATGAGTGAACCTTCCTTTCATTGGATTTGGCTTAAGAAGAGAATAGCATACACACTCAATTGGGTATCTTATCTTATGGGAAAGTAAGGGGGAAGGGGATAAAGGAGTGGAGATTATAGAAGGCAAGGCAGATTGGGGAAGGGTGTAGTCAGAAGTACACTTTATTTTTTTTTTATAATTTTTATTTATTTAACTTTTTACATTCATTTTCACAAAATTTCGGGTTCCAATTTTTTCTCCCCTTTTTCTCCCCTCCCCCCACCCCAATACACCCAGCAATCTAATTTTCCCTATCTCCAATCTGCCCTCTCTTCTGTCATCCCTCCCTTCTCTTGTCCCCATCTTCTCTTTTGTCCTGTAGGGCCAGATGACTTTCTATTCCTCATTACCTGTATTTCTTATTTCCTAGTAGCAACAACAATACTAAACAGTTGTTCCTAAAACTTGAGTTCCAAATTTTCCCCATCCCTCCCTCCCCACCCATTCCCTTTGGGAAGGCAGGCAATTCAATATAGGCCCTATCTGTGTAGTTTTGCAAATGACTTCCATAATAGTCGTGTTGTGTAAGACTAACTGAATTACCCTCCATCCTATCCTGCCCCTCATTGTTTCTATTCTGTCTTTTGGTCAAAGTTGAAAATAGAATTAGTGGGAGTGGGATAGGAGATACAGTTAGTCTTTCACAACATGACTATTATGGAAGTGTTTTGCATAACTATAGAGATATAATCTATATTGAATTGCTTGTCTTCTCAATGAAAGTGGGTGGAGAGGGAAGGAGGAAGAGAATTTGGAACTCAAAGTTTTTAAAACAAATGTTAAGAATTGTTTTTGCACGCAACTGGGAAATATGAAATATAGTTAATTGAGTATAGAAATCTATCTTGCCCTACCTAAAAGTAAAGGAGGAAAACAGGGAAGGATAAAAGGGCAGAGTAAGGAAACAGTTAATCAGAATGCATGCCATATTGGGGTGGAAGAGGAGGGGAGAAATGGAGAAAAATCTGAAACTCAAATTCTTGTGCAAATGAATGCTTAAAACAAAGAATAAATAAATTAATTAAAATAAAAGAAAACCTAGAAAAAAAGAAAAGCCCCCTATTCTAGGGATTGTGCAAGATGAGAAACTGAACAGTGAGGTGATATTTTACATTTTGGGGTAGAGTGTAGGATTTACTTAAGAATATCTGGGGAAAATCAACTATGCTTTTCTTAATGAAGGCTAAACCAAGACAAGTCATTAAACCTTTATAAAGTGACTGTCATGTGCCAGACATTGTGCTAAGTCCTGAAGATATAAAGAAAGCTAAAAAAAAGAAAATGTGACCTCTCCAGGAGCTCACAGGCTAATGGAGGAAAGACAACATGTAAACAACTAGATACAGGCAAACATTTGGATTTTTGGCTGCTTTATTGCATTGTTGACTCTGTAGATGTTTCACTTCATCAAAACTATGAGATGTCCCCCTCCTGTCTTCCCCTCAGATGAAGTCTGTCCAGGCTATTTAATAGGTAGGTCCACAGCAATATTTTAGAATTTAACCATGCATTACTTCCATGAGGAGAAATGTGTTGAGTTGTAACTTGGAATGACAGCAATATACAAAGAACTATTTCACAGTTCATCTCCTCAAAAGCTAAAATGTATTCTTTATGTTTATTCAATTAATTGTCATTATTTGGATCTGTGTGCCCATTTTGTTTGCCTTTTGCTAGATCCAGTTACAAAGATTAGGGAGAAGCAGCACAAGGGAAGTTTCTGCAAACGAAACAAACAAAAGAAACTCAAAGTTCCAGATTTCACCTGAGTTTTGGGGCTCCACTGTTTAGTACAGGTCCAGACAAGGGCAGCTAGGTGGCACAGTGGATAGAGTTCTGGGGCTGGAATCAGGAAAACTGATCTTCCTGAGTTCGAATCCAGCCTCACATACGTACTAGCTATGTGATCTTAGACAAGTCATGTTTGCCCCGGTTTCTTCATCTGTAAGAGTAGCTGGAGAAGTTAATTGGCAAACCACTCCTTTATCTTGGCCAAGAGAATACCAAATGGGGTCATAAAGAGTCAGATCTGACGTAAATGGAACAACTGAATATCGAACATTGGCAAAAAGAAAAAGAGGGGAAAAAATGGAAAATAGTTGAACTCTGTTCAAAGTTCCAGTGCTACCCTCCTAATCTGTCATATTTTTACTTAATTCTCCCTCTAAGATATTTTCTCTTCCTTTAAAATTTATGTCGTATCCTCAGGGTCTTTAATTAGTCACTCAGTACTAGACTCCCAAATAACTCTTGCCCTTTCCATTTTGACTGCATCCTTGTTGACTCCAGTATTGAATATTTAAATTCAAGTTGCCTCAGGTGAAAGGGGAGAGGATGTTTGGAGAGATCAGCATTGGAGAGTTAAAGGACTATTAACTTGGAAGTCAAGCACATTGGGTTGGCTTAATAGCTCTTCCAAAGGATAATTATATTACTTGGAACAAGTCCATCAACCCCTGAGAGCCTCAGTTTCATCATCTGCAAGAGGGTGACCTGAGGGCCAGTAAGGTTCAAAAGCCAGAGAATGACGATGTTGCTCATGGGGCTGTGGGAAAGCCCCTTCAAATCAAGTTTGAAGGTGGAAGGTGCAGAGAAAACTCCCAGCTCATTGCTAGAAGGAGTTTCTTCTCTCAGAGAAAACAAGCAAGGGTTTGCAAATGCTGCACAGGGAGAAGAGCATGGTCCAGTGAATAAATGCTACCTAATGTACATCATCACAGAATACTGCGGCTCATTTAAAATGTTTTGGAAGTGTTGAACCATGGCATCATCTAGTCAGAGAGGGTTTTTTTTAATGCTTTTAGTCTCATAGCATTCTGGTAGAGTTCAGAGGCCCCTTTTGTGATTAACATTTTAAAGGCATATATTGAAATACTCTGTGTGCAAATAATATGTATGCATGTATGCACACACACAAGCATATAACATATACACAATATTTACATATATACACTCCACAGATATAACTATATACAGCATAGTGTATATATAAAGTGCGTATATATTAGATTATGTGTACTATATATATATATGTGTGAACATGCATACACATATGCATATAATACATGTACCTAATACATACACACACTCTATATATACATATATGCTATGATACACACATGTATACATACATGCTATATGCATGTAGAATTTGATTGTGTGTGTGTGTGTGTAAAATTCAAAAAAATATATGATTTAAAAGCATTGGGATTAGAAGGAACAGCAAATAAAGAGGACAGTGTGTTGGGCTGGGATCAGCAGGCCTGTGTTGGAGTTCCAGCTCATAATTTAGTTCTTTGTGTCCTTGGGGAAATCATTCAAAGTCTCTGATTCTCATTTATCACATCGGTTAAATGGAAATAAATGGAAATAATTATATGTTTACACTAAATAATGCATTTGAAGTGGGGACAAAAGGAGAGGGACTCTCTAGATCTTAAAATATAATTGTAAATATATATATTTTTAATTTTGTTTTGGACTCAAGGGCCAAAACACTAATACAGAAGAGAAAAAAAAAACAAAAGCATATCATAAACTTAAATATTGGAACTAAAATACAAAGTATGAAAGAAAAAAAATGTCATGTGCACAGCAGCACATAAAAGAGAATCCAAAATATGTAAAAATAAATTTTAATTCCAAAAAACTCTGTATGATAAGTAATACACATTTTGTTGATAATTGTCCAATTTTTCTTTGCTTCCTTGCAAGTTTTCTTGTGTTTTCTGCTGTGCACTTTTTTACTTTGTTCTCTTTCCCCCTCCCATCCCCCAGAAGACAACCATTAAGTTTGGATATGTTTCTCTATAGCCACACACACACACACACACACACACACACACACACATTCATATATAAGATATATACTTTTCCAAATTTTTCTACTCCTTATCTTTGTTTTTATGTTTGTGCATGTCTCTTGTTTCCTATCCCTCCTGCCTCCTCTACTTTACTTCTACACATTACTTTGCCCTTTTATTACTTGCTTCAAGGATCCCTCCCCTATTCTCCCATTCCCATAAATAAAAATATTCTTCCATATTCCCCTTTTACCCATTCTCTCATTTTCCCTCTAAAGATCTCTCCCTTGTCCTCTCCCTCTACCTATTCCCCTACTGTTTTACTTCTTCTGAATTTGGAATACTTTTATACTCTTCTAAATATGTATATATGAATTTTTCTCTCTTAAACTCATTCCAGATGAAAGTAGGTTACTAGAACTACCAGCCCTCCTCCCCTATCTAATTCCTCTGTATTCATTCTTCCTCTTGCACCTCATTGTATAAAATATTTACCCTTTTTAGCTGTTCCTAAATGGTTTTACTTTTAAAATTCATATCGTGCTCTGTTTTACCCAATCTTTCTTATGTGCTATCTGATTATCAATAAGAATCTTAGTCATACGTTTTACATATATAAAAGGTAAACAGTCTGTTCTTATGAATGACTTATAATCAGTCTTTGATATGCATCTTATATTTCTCTTGGTTCTTGTATGCCAAATTTTCTGTTAAGTTCAGGATTTTTTTTAAACAAATTCTTGAAAGTCTGAGAGTTTTTCAAATATCTACTTTTTTTTTTTTTCCATTCAGGATAATACTACCCCAGCTTCTGGGATAAAAACTCATTGTTTGACAAAAATTGCTGGGAAAATTGGATAACAGTGTGGCAGAAACTGGGCACAGACCAATGCCTGACACCGTACACAGGAATAAAGTCCAAATGAATACATGATCTAGGTATAAAGATTGATACTCTAAACAAATTAGGGGAGCAAGGAATAGTGTATATGTCAGATTTATGGAGAGTAGAGAAATTTATGACTCAGCAAGACACAGAGAATATTATGAAGTGTGAAATGGATAATTTTGATTACATTAAATTGAAAAGTTTTTACACAAACAAACTCAATGCAACCAAGGAGGAAGTAGAGAACTGGGAGAGAATTTTTGCAACTAATGTCTGTGATAAAGGCCAAATCATTTCTAAAATATATAGAGAACTGAGTCAAATATACAAGAATTCAAGTCATTCCCCAGCTGATAAATTGTCAAAGGATATGAACAGGAAATTTTCAGAGGAAGAAATTAAAGCTATCTATAATCACAGAAAAAATACTCTAAATCACTATTGATTAGAGAGGTGCAAATCAAAACAATTCTGAGATACCACATCACACTGAGTAACATGACAAAACAGGAAGATGATAAATGTTGGAGAACATGTGGGAGAGTTGGAACACTAATTCTTTGTTGGTGGAGCTGGGAGCTGATCCAACCATTCTGAAGAGCAATTTGGAACTATGGCCAAAGGGCTACAAAAATGTGCATACCCTTTGACCCAGCAATATCACTTCTGGGACTTTATCCCAAAGAGATCATAGAAATGGGAAAGGGTCCCACATGTACAAAAATGTTTATAGCAGCTTGCTTTGTGGTGGCCCAAAACTAGAAATTAAGGGGATGCCTATCAATTGGGGAATGACTGAACAAATTGTGGTATATGATTGTAATGGAATACTATTGTGCTATGTGAAACAATGAACAGAAAGACTTCAGGGAAGCCTGGAAAGACTTACATGAACTGATGCTGAGTGAAAGGAGCAGAACCAGGAGAACTTTGTACACAGCAACAATCATAGTATACGAGGAATTTTTCTGGTAGACTTAGTACATCACTGAAATACATAGACTTAAAAAATTTCCAATGGACTCTTAAGGCAAAATGCCTTCCACATCCAAAGAAAAAACTATGGAATTGGATCTCAGATAGAAACAGACCATTTTGCTTTGTTTTATGTTTTGTTTTGTTTTATGGTTTCTCCCATTCATTTTAATTCTTCTATGCAACATGCAATTAATAGCAATGTATGTGTACAACCTATATAAGATTGTACACCATCTCAGGGAGGTGGAGAGAGAGTGGGGAATAAGGGGGAGGGAGTGGAAAAAATGGAATTGATTTCTGAACACTGAAAACAAATAATTCAATTAAAAAATAAAAACAAAAAGGGATAATACTTAACTTTCCGGGGGTAATATTTTTGGCTGAAGCCCCGGTTCTTTTGCTCTTCAGTGTCCTATGTTCTAAAACCTGCAGCCCTTTGATGTCTCTACTGGTAGGTCTTGTGTGATTCTACTTGTGGCACCATTATAATTGAATTGTTTAATCTTGAAGCTTTTAGTATTTAATCTTTGAGCTTGGGTTTTCAGAATTTGACTATGATTTTCCTATGAATTTTCTTCTTAGGATCTCTTTTAAGTGGCGATTGATGAATTTTTTTTTCTATTTCTGCTTTCTCTCTTTGTTTTAATGTTTCTGGACAATTTTCTTTAACTACTTCTTGTAGTATTGCACCAAGATTGTATTTTTTTCATACCCTTAAGGTAGTTCAGTTATTTTTGTTTTCTCTTCTTGATCTATTCTTCAAATCTGTTGTTTTTTCCTTGGAAGATGTTTCACTTTCTCTTCTAGTTTTTCATTATTCATATTTTGCTCAATTATTTCTTGATCTTGATCAAGGCTTCACCTTTCCCAATTCTAATTTTCAGGGTATCATTTTCTTCCTTAAGATTTTGGATCCCCTTTTCTAATTGGTTGACTTTCCTTTCATAATCTTCTTGGTTTTCTTGGATTCTTCTTCTTTTTTTTTTTTTAGTTTTTTTAGTTTTTTCCTCCAGCTCTATCATTTGATTTTTAAACTCTTTTTAAGATCTTCTAGGAATTCTTTTTCAGCAAGTGACCATTTGACAATACTTTTTGGGGATTTCTTTACTTCAATATCCTCCTCTGAAGAGACCCAGTCATCTCTCTTCCCATAATGGATTTCTATGATTGGATTCTTTCTCCTTTGCCTGTGTATTTTTTTTTGTGATGATAGCTTAATTTATGTAGTCACCTCCCGCCCTGGGGTATGGGAAATGGTGCCTTTTACCCCAGATCTTCAGTTCTCCCCTCCTGCCTGGAACCAAAGTCAAACCTCCAACCTCATGTAAGTGCACACAGCCAGGGTCTTTCGCCCCCACTGCTTCTGCACTCACCGGCATGTGCTGGTTCCTTCTTGAACCCCTGCTCACTCCAGCACAGCTGGGTCTGCCATTCCTTGTTAGTAGAGGTTCCCTCCAACTTCCCTGGCTCAAAAACCCAACTTCCCTCACTGTCCCTTGGGGTAAAAGTTCCTGTGGCTAGGGTTGAGGCAGCCTCTCAAACCTACTAATCCCAGACTTACTGCTTGTTGTTAAAACAGAACCTAGCCTGGAGGTGTTTACTCTTCACAGAGACCAAATCTGGTCCTGGGATTTTTCTTCCAATCTTCTCAAATTGTCCCCAGAAACCCCTGGTTGTGGCCCTATTCTTATTTATCTCCAACCACACCTTATTCGCCCTAAGGTGCTATTTTTAACTCTTTTGTGGGAGAAAATGTTGAGAGCTTGGAATTTTCTGGCCTACTCTACCATCTTCCCAGAATCCTCTCCTCAAATGCTTAACAAATGCATTATGTAATTGTGAATAGGTGATATGGCATACTACCAGCAGTGGAGTCAAGAACATTAGAACAAGACAATAACATCTTCTCATACTCGCTGCCTGAGAGACGTTGGTCAAATCGCTGAACCTTTTGGAGTTTCCTTCATATATCTAAGGATCTAAGTTCCAGAGAGGTGCTGATCTCTACTAGTACAGGGAATGTCCTTATTGAAATTCCCTTATACGAAGGATATTGAAACACATACATATACATACACACATGACATATGTAAATATATATATACACATATATATGCATGCATTTATATATGTGTGTATATGTGTATGCATAAGTGTGAATATATATGTACATACACCCATAAGCATATGTATAGGTATATGTATAAAATATACATCATTGTTCTTGTTTGTTCTTCAATCCTGAAAAGGACCAAGGGCATCAAGAGGGTGCTGTCTTGATTTGAAAGAGGATTGGTTTCAAGTGAGACAGGGCTATGCCAAGCCATCTGCCTTGATCTCTCCTCCTGAGGCATCATAATCCAGCAGCAAGATATAGATAAGCTGGATGACTGGAGAATGAGGGGAGATAGCCCTGGATGCAGTGGGAGACCTTGGATTTTTTAAGCTAAGGTCTTTCCCAGGTCTCCATTTGTCTGAGGCAACACCCATTCAGTGATTTAAAGGTAGATAAAAATTGAGACCTAGTTTGCTGTCATAAAATCATCAGTCTGAGAGGGAAAGACCCTCAGAGTTCTGGTTAGAACTTAAAAATTACCTAGGATATATATTAATGCCAGGCCTGATTATTATTTTTGATTTATAGGAGTAGCTTTTTTGGGTCATTGTTGAGCCCTCCCTCCATTCCAGTTAACTACAGTTCAGTTTGAAACCTAGGATGGTCTTAACAAAAATGGATTTGAGTTTATTTAAGAGTTTCTTTAGATGTTTGTTATTAAGGATAGATCAGAAATTAAAGTTAGTGCCAAGACTCAGGCATAAATAATGGGCATATTTCTGAAGCAAGCTGTTATCTTCTCTCCTAACTGAAAGGTGATAGACTCAAGAAGTGAAAACAGAGATGCATTTTTGGATGAGGCTAGGGTGGGAATTTGTTTTGCATGACAATGGATATTTGTTACAAGGACTTTATATTTTTCTTTCTTTTCCCCCTCCCCAATGAGGACAAGTAGGAGGTGAGAGAAGGGGAAAATGTTGTTTTATTTAAAAAAATAACTAAAATAATGTATAAATTTTCAATAAAATGAATGCTTTCTGTTTTCAGAAGATTTATAGTCTACTTCGCAGACATAAAATTTAGAAAAACATTCAAGGGAAAACATTCAAGGGAAGATATTTCAATAAAGTTATGGCAAGATGCACTTATGAAAATCACTATAATTGTTACAATATGGAGATGTATTGAAGGTATAAATTGGAAATTATTATACTCAGATGTCACCTTAAAAGATCATTGCTTTAGAGGAAAACACTTCAGTGCAAGGTAGAGCAAAAGTCTTAAATAGAGATCAAAGTCAAGGCTAGAATGCAATTTCTGGAACTGGAGGATCATTGGTATCTGACCTATGGATTATCTGTGTACTGCTGTGTAGGGTTGTGAAAGGGGTTGGTATGGAAGAGCTACAGGTGAGGACCTCCTTAAGCTATTCAAATCATCCATGACAATACTGGTTGAATCACAAACTCATTGTCAGTCATGACTAAGCTTTCTCTCAATCTCACCACTGCTTTCCTACATTTAGTTTATGTTCCAGTTCAAGTCTGAATACCACATGAATGCTGAAGTTTTCAGTGGTCTATAAATGATGGTCCATAAATTACCAATTAAAGAAATAAATAAATAGAACTCTCTCTGATGTCTCTCCATGACTTTCGTTTTATACTCAGGTTAATCTGTGATTCCTTTGTTCTTCTTACCAAACTTCATAAGGTCAGAGATGAGGAAACTGACAGAAAAATTGGAGGTCGTTTAGTCCAACCCTCTAATTTTTCAGGAGAGGAAACTGAGGCCTAGAAGGTTAGGATACTCATCAAACCTATAATCTTTCTAGTACCAGTTCTATAATTGCTCTTTTTCAGGGGTATGTGAGTATGAGCGTTATCTATCTGAAGGGATCTTATGAGTGAGTGCCAGAAAAGGCCTTAGCCTAATAGGCCAAGGTCTCCCATTGCATCCTTGGCCATCTCCAGTCATCCTGATGAACATCTGGAGGAAAAAGTGAGGCTTGTGACCTTGCATAGATCTCCCTCACTCAAAACAAAATCATATGCAAGTTATGTCATTATTTCTCTGTTGTCACAGTCCTCTTCAAAAATGAAAAATAAACACAATGTGTAGAAGGAAGTAAACTTATTCTGCTCAGCCCACAATGGCAGGAAAGTTAAATGCTAAGAAAGATTAAGATCATAAGTTTGTTGTTTTCCTTTACTCTCAAAGAGGACCAAAATGTTATCACTATGTTGGAGTCAAGGTCCAACGTGTCTGATTGTATCTAATCAGACCAATACAGATTTGAAAGGCTCAGTTACAGTTTAGGCATGAGCAGTCCATATGAACATTTAGAGTAGACATGGCTCTAAACTATGGTCACCAGAACTGAGCCCAAGTCCTGATTCTTGTTCCAGCTTCCTCTTTACTGGATCTTACTGACTCGTGTTTGGCCCACCTCTTCGGTAATTATACGTATGGATGTTACTCATGAATATAAGTAAGAGGGACCATTGCGAGAAAGGACAAAGAGAATTATAGGACTGAGATAAAAATCCCACCTCAGTGACTATGGTCTTGGGAGTATCACTTAACCGTCCTGGGCCCCAGTTTCTTCATCTGTCAAATGGGGACAATAGATTAGATGGCTTTTGAAGACCCTTCCAGCCCTAAAGCTCAGATCTTCATATGCTATGACCCAAGTAGTTGAGAGGCAGTCTTGTGGAAGAAGTTGCCACATATGGGAGGCAGTATTGTGAAACAGATAGAGATTTGGCCTTGGAACCCACAAGACTTGGGCTTATGTCCCACATTTGAAGAATACTGACCATGTGACTTCCAGGCAAGACAACCTCATAGGACACCAGACCAGTTATGACAAACTCTAAGAGAAACATGGTCACTAACCCATACATTGGTATTCCTTCAGTCTCTAAATTGGCTTATTTTAAAAAATGCATTTTTTTCTACTTTTTATCATATTTTTGTCTATTTCACTAAATATTTCCCAATTACATTTTGATCTTGTTCAGGTTATGTTGAGGGATAGTCCTGTGTCTGAAAATTCTGCTCTAGGCAATTCTTTAAGAATAAAAATTTTAGGGAAGGTACTGTACCAGTATTGGTAAAGGGAATTTGTCCAGGAGTTTCTTATACCAATCAAATCACAGGCCCAGTCCCCATTCCTGTCCTATATAATAGGATTAAATATTCTGTTTGATCTTGGCAATCTATGTGCCTATCACATTGTGTAAGAATTATTAAGCTTTGTTGACTGGACTTAACATACAATAGAAAGAAAGGATATATACTGAAGAAAGTGAGAAAGAAAAATATTTTTTACCAATTTAACAAAATATCTTAACAATCAGGTTTGTCCTAGAGTGGAAAGAGCTGGCTTGTGGGTAAGAGACATTTCTTTCTCTAGAATGCTTTAAATGAAGGTGATCATAAGCCTGATGAGGACATAATAGAAGGAATTTGAGACTTCAATGGTATTGAAAGTGGACAGGTGTTGCAATCCTTTACAGCCCTTACAATTCTTAGATTATTTGCTTTCTTTAGTGTTCTATGAGCCACCACCATCACACCTCCTGCTCCTCCTCCACCTTCTTGGGGAAACGGATTCCATCTTTAAATATTTGAAAGTCAGAAAGTGAAGAGGAATTAAGAAACCTCTTGTTTATGGTGAAGTAAGAGGGTGTAAAAGTTGGCTTGAATCTTACCATAAAAATAACAAGAAAACAAAGATCTTAGCCACTGGACCCATCACTTCCTGGCAAATAAAGGAGAAGAAATGGAAGCAGTACCAGATTTTATATTCTTGATCTCAAAAGTCACTTAGACAGTGACAGCAGTCATGAAATTAAAAGATGCTTTCTCCTTGGAAGAAAGTTATAGCAAATTTGTAAAGCAGACTAAAAAGCAGAGATATCACCTTGCCAAAAAAGGTCCAGAGTCAAAGCTATAGTTTTTCCAGTAACAATGCATGGCTGTTATGGTTGAAACCAAGTAAAGTTAAGCATTGCAGAATCAAGACTTTTGAATTGCAGTGCTGGAAAAAACTACTGAGAGTCCCTTAGAGAGCAAGTAGATCAAGTCATTCAGTACTTAAAGAAATTAATTCACTTGCACTGGAAGCTCTAATACTGAAACTGAAGTTTAAATACCTTGAACACTTAATGAGAAAAATTGGAAAAGACTCTGATTTTGGGAAAGTTCAAAGACAAAAGGAAAGGGGGATAGCAAAGGATGAGATAGATAGTTGCCATCATGGAAACAATGAACATGAACTTGAACAGACTTTGGGAGATAATGGAGCATAGAAGGCTCAGATGTGCTGTGGTTCATGGGGTCACAAAAAATCAGTCACCCAAAAACAACATGAAGAAGGAGTTCTACAAATGAGGAACTCTGGATGGACATTTTGAAGAGGATAATTTAAGCTTGATATAAAGAAAAAATTTCTACTAGACCCATCCCCAAATATGCATTTTCTGGGAAGCAGTGTGTTCTTTATCATCTCAAGTATTTTAGCAATGGCTGGATTACCATTTGTGGGATGTGTTGTAGAGAGGACTTTTGCTGAAATATAGTCTGGACAAGACATTCACTGAAGATCATTGCAAGGTTGATATTCTATGATTTTGTGAGAGTTGCCATGTGAGAGTCTACCCTGTTTTCTTTTTTGTTTCCACAGATCCATTTACCTAAATGACTGACATTGGAATCTATCTGATCCACTCATCTTCTTCCCCCATTAATTCAACAAGATGGTTGAACTTTTTACTTACTGAGTTATTTTCACTAATGAATGACATCTGGTATGTGACTTATCTGGATTTATATATAATTTAAAGGAATAAAGGAAGAACCTTTCAGTGTTATGCTCCAGGTTGAAACTTTGCATAAAACTTAATCTCAACAACAAGGTAATGCATGGATCATAGCACAATAGATTCAGAGCTAGAATGGACCTCAGAAGCCATAGAGTCCACTCTCAATTCATTTTACGGAGTGATTAATTACCTTGTCCAAAGTTACATTAATAGCAAGTGACAAAACTGAGTTTCAAACTCAGGACTAAGTATTCCAAATTTATCACCTTGAGCTCAATAGTCTTTCTACTGAAATCTGCTCTGGAACTACTGTCTCTGTTTGTTAGGGTGAAAATGACCATTTGATATGTTCCTATATTCTTCAGATGCCAAGAAACACATCGTGCTCTTGGATTAATATCTAATAAGGCAGTGAAACTCAATACTCATGGTTTGCAAATAACCAGAGACAAAATCAGGGATTTGTAGCCATAATCTGGTCATAGACTATTAAGTAGTCATGAGGAATGTGACCAGTGGCAGTCTTGTCACATTCCATCCTTCTCCTTTACAGGCCCCCACTTAGAATTTGAGTCTCCTAAGTCCTTGGACCCTGGGTCCAGAACTGGAAAATGATGAGCTAATAAGCATACACACTGGCAGGATGACTGAGTTCTCTAGGTTATTCACTTACTGATTCATTAATTTGACAATTGTTAAATCAATGAATAGTTATTAAATTCCTTCTCTGTGCTACACACTAAGACAAAAATTAAAATAATACAGTTTCTGCCTTGTAATATAGAAATCTTCCCAGTCCATTAATAGGCCTCAGGTGAAACCCATTAAGGGAAGCTTGATTAGGGGAGGCTTGTTTTGTAGGAAGGCTCACACCTTTTGTTAACTGCTAATGAGGCACTGGGTCAAGAGGGTCTAGATACCCTCTGGCTCTGACAAATATATATGTGCCCTGAGGTAAGGTTTTGCTTTGGAGCTTACTCTTTGGAAGAAGTTTCCTGTATCAGATGAGACTTTGGGCAGCCATTAAGGAACCCTTCCCCCAAAACCCTCCCAGCTTTGAAACCCACATGTTGGTGCATCTCTCTCTGGTAACTATCTAGGTATGCAATGATCAGATAGTTGTCTCTGTCTGTTGATCTGTGATGTATGTTTTGCTTATGGTCAGATAGTTAGAAGCCCTGTCTGTTGGTCTTTATTTCTCTGTTTATATTTTCTCTGTTGGTGAATGTAATTAAAGAAGATTGTTGACCCCTAACTTAAGAAGTTTCTTTCCTTAGAAAAGCAGATCTAAGAAGCTGTGCTAGCCGTCCACCCCTGGATGCGCCAGGTTGCTTATTGGCATATGTTCTCACAGACTTTATATTTTGTGATGTATAAAAATCTCAAGAGACACAATTTCCATTACTTTATTAATCATTCAAGTGGATAATTTTTAAAAGGGGTCAGTCAGTAGCACTCTGGAATGCCAAAGACTCCTCATGAACGCACTCAACACTTTCATGGCCTTGGAAAAGTAGGTGTTCCTGAGGGAGGCAATCAATTCTGATTAGTTAAAAATTAAAGAGAAAAATAAATATTATAATGAGAGCTGGACCCATTCTAATGAGGGGCTGGGAGAAAGAATCACTCTTACTTCCAAACCACCCCCAGTCTTGGACAAAGATCTTATAAAAAATAGCTACCCCCCACCAAGATTGAATAGAATACTAAGGACTGGGATTTCTGGATTAGAATCTCTTTGTAAGCTTCTTTTCTCTAGTTAGGTGGGGCAACAGCTCCACCTAGATAAGATGGTATAGGTGGGGCAAATTTTTGGGAAAGGTCAAGTATGCCCCCAATAATTTCTTATTTAATAATCATTTCTCTCAATTTTATCAGAGGATATAATATAAACATATGTAAGTATCCATATGATAGGTGGTTCAGTAGAGTACTAGATGTAGGTTAAGGAAATTCTAAGTTTCTAAATGCCCTTTGACTTCCCTAGGGTCACATGGAACTTCTATCTGTCTCACTTTCCTCATCTGTAAAATGGGTTCAGTAATTGTACCTAGGATTGTTGTGAGGATAAAATGGGGAAAAATGTTATATTTCTAAAATGCTTTGCAAAACTACATATCTACTAACATTATTTTTTGACAAGGTAATTTCCAGGAAGAGGTACCTAGTGAGATGATATGAAGAGGGGGTCAAGAGAGACATTACGTAAGGGGTTATATATGACCTAGCCTTTAAAGGAAGAAGCTAGACACTCAAAGAGGCAGAAATGAAAAAGGCTCACACATGGAAATAAACAAGTTAGCCAGTGTGGCTGCACCACAGAAGTATTGCATGAATGTAGACAGCAGGGATAAGAGTAATATGCCAAATGCTACAATGTAGACTGAAGTCAGTAGGAGAAACGTAAATGGAGAATAGAGGAGGCAGCAAGGGACCACTTACTTCTCAAGCAATGAGGAGACATGATCAAACTGTGCTTTTGGAATCTGGTTGCTTTGGGGAGCATGGCGTCAGTGTTCTCTGTATGCTCTCTCTTGGTAACCCCAAAAGCTCCCATGATTTTTGCGTGCACCTTAGCACAGACAATTCCAGATCTTTACATATACCCTTAGGCCATCCCCTAGCTAGAAGTCCCCCAACAACAGTTCCCTACAAGGCATTTCAAATTGGGTGTCCTGGAGACTTCATAAACGCAACACATCTAAAATGGAATTCCCTCTTTCCCCCTTAACTTTCATCTCTTTCCAAACTTCACTCTTTCTGTTAAAGACTTCGCCATTCTTTCAGTGTTCCAGGTTGGTAGTCTTCATGTTATCCTTGATTCCTCCTTCATCTCATCTCATATCTAATCAATTCCCAAATCTTACTATCTCAACCTTCACAACATCTTCCATATCTGTCTCCTGTCTACTCAGAAAGTTAATATCTTAGTTCAGGACCTTATTGCCTCTTGTCTAATTATTTCAAGATACCCTTCATTGGTCTCCCTGCCTCAAGTTTCATCCTCCATACACCTACTAGGGCATTCCTCTATCCACCCTACTCCACCACTTTGCTATGGTCTCTAGAGTCATAAAGAAGCTCCTCTTTTTAGTTTCAAAATCCTATGGGACCCTTTGACCCAGTAATCTCACTATTAGGTCTATTTCTAAAGATGATTAGGGAAAAAGAAAAAGAATCTATATCTTCTAAAAGTATTTATACCAACCTTGCCCTAACCAATTTTCCAATCTCAATGGACATCATTTTCCCTTTCTTTCTCAGAAAACCAGACTAACTGACTTTCTCTCTGTTCCTTACTAACTCCATTTCCTAGGTCTGTGCTTTTGAACTGTCTGTACCCCAGGCCTAGAACGTACGCCTGCCTTCTCTGGGCTTTAGAGTTCCTATCTTCCTTTAATAAAATATAAATCAGGCACTATCTTCTGCATGAAGCCTTCCCTGGCCACCCTTTCACCCAATTGCTAGTAGTTTGTACTTAATCTACTTTATTATATTGGCAATTATTCATTTTATATTTATTTTATAAATAATTTATGTGGACTTCTTGACTCCAAAAATAGAATGTAAACTATGGCAAATAGAAAATGTTTCCCTTTTGATACATACATACATACATACATATACATGTGTATGTGTATTATGTATATTATATAATATACATGATGCATGTATTATGTATATGTATATAATACACATATAATTGTATTGTGTGCATTATATAATTAATATATACAATGCATAGTATGTATATGTATGTTTGTATAATCCAATATATGCATATGTGTTTATGTATTGTATAATACTTAATATACATAATACATGCAGTAAATGTACATATATGTATACACATCCATATGATTTCTTTGAATTGTGTGTAATATGAAATGTTCAAAATATGACACATATATTATGTATATGTATATATACATGTGTGCATACACACATACATATGTTTATATTTGTATTTCTATCTCAAACTCCTAGTACAAAACCTGTCACATAGTAGGTACTTAATAAGGATCGATTGACTGATGATAGGAGGAAAAACACAAGGAAATGTTGCATTTACAAAGCATTGAAATAGTCTAAATAGTAAATGGCAAGGGCCAACACAACTGTGTCAAGGTGCAAATGGTGAGAAATCATGGCTACATATGAGCAATGTGGATCTCCTGGTCCCAGGCAGTCCCTGGAAGTGTGTTTGGGATGCTGTCATTGGCAGCTGAAGTCTCTTCTCCTTCCATGAGAGGTCTGATCTCTTCAGATTGTAAATTGTACAAACATCCCATTCAATTAGTGTCATACACCCAGGAGAGACAGCTCCAGGTTTCTGGTCAATTTTGATTCTTTCCAAGAAGGCTCCCAAAGGGGCAAGCTCATGATGTGACATCCCTGCTTACATATGGACTTTATCTTCTCTCCAAAAATGCAGTGTAGCCTTGACATTGATGAGAAAGCTGACCAACAACCTATACCAGGTATATAAGCCTCACAGAACAAAGTTCTAAAGGCAGGAGGCTGACAGGCAAATGAGTAAAGGAAGGAATTTAGCAAGGTTATGCATTGCCAATTCATCAATGTGCTCTGCTATTTATAGCTCCTCTGATGGCAAGAACATTTAGAAATATTAAATTTTACTAAGGAGGTAGCATCATATATTTTATAGTGACTTCATACCATCATTAATTGGATTATATAATTTGATTAAGGCCTTTCCAACAACATGGTCTAATAATACCCACTGAAGGCATTAATGGCCTCTGTTCTACTCCACTGCCTTCATCGATAGCATTTGCTGCTGAGATTTATGTTCTTTTTTTTAAATCCACATTTTTTTCTTTTTATTCTAGTGTGTATAGAATCCTTCTTTGCTGCATATTCACTGGTTTACACATTACTACAAAGACATGGGGTGGAAGAAAATACTAATTATATCTTAAAGGAGTCAACTATATCTAATCAAATAGAAAAAAAGGGTCTTGTCCCCATAAATTGAGAACAAAGCAGAAACTTATAAATGAGCATGGGATGAATCTGATGCTTTGCAAAAAGCTGAGGAGATGTGACATGATGGAGTGATCACTGAACCTTGCTAAAGCTCTTCCTTGGGTCAGTCCTGTAGATTATGCTTTATCAGATCCTAGGAAGGTTACTCCCTTGCTCATCATACGATTTTCAGCATAAAACAGTGACAAGAGTACTCGACTTAAATGCAGGGAAACAAGTTCAGATTCATTCTATAATACCCAATGAACAACCATTATTAAAAATCATCCTTGGCTCAAGTGCTGTGACCAAAGAGCTGTGACAAAAGGGAAGTCATTTCTCCGTCTATCCTTTCATTTCCTATTCCTTCATTTCCTATTCCTTCATTTCCTATTCCTTCCTTCCTTCCTTCCTTCCTTCCTTCCTTCCTTCCTTCCTTCCTTCCTTCCTTCCTTCCTTCCTTCCTTCCTTCCTTCTTTCCTTCTTTTCTTCCCTCCTTCTTTCCTTTTTTGGTGAGATGAAGATGCCCATCCTTGTATTCCCGTTATACCTCACAGCAGAGCTGTAGCTAAAGAATTCTAGGACTTGAACAAAGGTAGAGAAAAGGAGTGGTTTAATTAGGATGAGAAAGACATGCACCCCTGGACACCAAGCATTTTCTTTATATCACAAAGCTTGGCTACCACTGGACATAGGTGCAGAGAGGATGATAAGGTTTGGCTCCTGGGATGAAGTCACTATCACAGAGGTTGGAGGTGGTTAAACATAAAATTTATCTTGGATTCAGGTGTTGTGTGGGATGATAAGGGAGCAACCCCCAGGATGGTGCTATAAGCAACTATTAAAATCCAGGATCCTATAGCAAAACCTGTATCCCCACTCTAACATAGCATCATCATAATGATCAAGTGAGATACCACTACAACCACTACTTCTACTCCTACTACTACCACCACCACAGCCACCACCACCACCACAACTACCATTACTACAGTTACTACTACCACCACTGATGACTGTAATTATTGCTATTGATTCTATTTCTATTTCTGCTGTTGTTACAGCTGGTACTACTACTATTACTATTGCTGCTGCTGCTGTTGCTACTGCAACTGCTACTACTACTACTATTAACATAAGTAACTCATAATAACTTGCAGTCATTGCTTTCATATAGTGATTTAAGGTTTATAAAGCACTTTAAATAATTTATCTCAATTGATCCTTGAAAAGCCCCCTTGATATGGGTATTATTCCAAATATTGATGATTCAGCACTTTATAACTAATCAGCCCTACATATGCTGTCATTGTTGCTACCTTTTACCACTATTATTATTTACAGTGGCTCTAGATGGTAACTAAAGTTCTGTTTCAGTCCTTTTTCTTTTTTTCTTTTTTTTTAATTCGGAGGGAGGTCTTAGTAATGTGCACTTTAGGATCCCTAAGTTTATCAGAGTGGGGTATTCCTCCAAGCAAGTAGATTTTGAACCCTTTCTGCCTTAAGAGATGATCTCAGTGAATTTCCCTGGGGCTCCTAAATTGTCTCCTGCCTATGTTCCCTGAACCTTTTTATACTGACCTTTGGATAATAGGCCCCAAATGACAAGCATTTAGGAAAGTCTGGGTTCAAATTGTGCCTATGATAGTTCTTAGCTGTAAAATTCTGGGCATGTAGCTTCATTTCCCTGAGTTTCCTCATTTGTAAAATGGAGATAATAATATCATCAGTTCTTCTCTCATGGGCTTGTTGGGAGACTCATGGGAGTAGCTGGCAAAGTTCTGGATAAATACTAGGTCTGATTTTGATTGCGAGGCTCTGACTCAACGTCTTCCTTGTTAGCGGTGACTTCATGATCCCCGTGGGCTCACTTCTGCCTCATGATGGGATATCAAAGCTGCCTTCAGTGGAAGTAAATATTAGTAATAAAAGTAAATGGGGCCCAGGGTATATTGGAGGCATTTCTCAAAAATATAAATAATATGATTGCTAACTTTATACAGTGCTTTACCATTTACAAAGCATGTTGCATATATTAGTCCCTTTGAAATTCATGACTTCATGTGGTACATATGGATAGTTTAATTTCCATTTTATAAATAAGGAAACTAAGGCTCAGAAAAAGGAACAGAACTTGAATGGATTTTCAGTGCTAGGAAAGATCAGAGGTAAGATTTGAAGTCATGCTTTCCCGAGTCCTGCCTAGCACTCCGCTACACTATGGTGGTTCAGTCATTCAGTTGGGTTTGACTCTTTGTAACTCCATGAATAACTATACCATAATGTCCACTATCTCCCAAAATCTGTCTAAGCTTATGTTCATTGTTTCCATGATACTATCTGTGTATCTCAATCTCACTCTGGAAACACATACACACACACACATACACACACACACTATCACAGACTTATTGATATGGGACTCTCTTCATACTTGTACAGGTCAATGTCCTGTGCTTGTGTAAAAGCAGAATGCAGTTGGTAGGAGAGGGAGAGAAGAGAGCTCCTCTGCTTTGTTTTGTTTTTTTTTCTTCAGTTGAAACTAGAGTCCCTGGGCTCAGAAGTCACTCTGGGCCCTCTTGGCTTCCAACTTCAAGTGAAAAGATGGAAGATGCAAATTTTGCTTCTGGTTGCTGAAGGAAAAGCCAACATGAGAGGAACTGGCAGTCTCCATCAAGTCCCTATCCCAAGCTTGTACTTGTAGAACTTACCCTGGGGTGGGATCTAAGACTCTTTCTTGATTAAAACAAGTTACCTCACTTCCAGTGAGACAATTCTTTTACTCTGTAGTATATGGTCTATATTCTCCTACTGTGCTTTATTTGATTTCTTTTTTTACAGTTAACTTGGATAAATGGGTTTCTTGGTCACCTACTGTATGTGAATGGGATCCGCTAGGAAAGGTGAAAACCTTTGGATATGAAGTTTGAGGCCTTTCTCTCTTTCTCTTCATGGAACAAAACCAAGTTAGCTTGAGCCTGAAAGTCACATAGATGTAATTCTTGTCCAGGATCTCTTCTCTCTGAGGAAGAGTGGCCACCTCTGGCCCTAACTTCCTGCTTCCCCTTCTGGCAGGAATAGAAGTATCGCTTGGAGAAAATGAGAGGCACAAGAGACTAGAGATGTCTATTCTGTTTCCCTTATACCCACACAATTTTACCCCCCACATATATAGAGAACAGGGCCTCACTAGAAATAAAAATCAACTTACTATTTTTTAAATCTGGAAAAAAAACCTATTATAAAAGTCCATATGGCAAAATTTAGACAACAGGAGACTACTGAGGGCAAATATATGGGTATGCCAGACAACGATGAGGTAGAAGGGGGAGAGGCCGCCGAAAGGAGATAAAATTATGGGGTCCTTTTGTGGCTGCAAATTGTGTCCAGGCAGGTATCTCTCTAGGAAGAAGGGAACTGCCCAGGACTGCAATTATAGCAATATATTTCTTTTACAATTAGCTAGCTATTGGCCTGCTGTCTATGTGTAGCCCAAGGCTCCCATGGTCTCAGCTGGCCTCATCCCACCTACTCCTGCCTCTCAAGATGCTTCAGTCTGTCCTTCCAGGATTTTTTGTTTTGTTTGTTTGTTTTGGGCAGACAAACACTATCCTACTTATGAAAGTCATTACTGATTAGAAGTTCTTAGAGGAAGATAATATAGCTCAGATACTTGGCAAAAGCAAACAATGAGCATCCTTGAGCCAAGTTTTATGCTCAGAACTCCGTTCCTCCTTCCTGACTTCCTCCGTGTTACAGCTATAGACCCACCTACTGAAAGAAGCCTTTCCCAGTTCCTTTGGATCATAATTCCATCAAAGACTACCAACAATTTTATCCCATATAGATCTTGCACGTCCATGTTATTTTTCAGTCACGTTCAGCTCTTTGGGACCACATTTGGGATTCTTGTGGCAAAGACATTGGAATGACTTGCCATTTCATTCTCCAGATCATTTTTACAGAGGAGGAAACTGAGACAAATAGTGACTTTCCCAGGGTCATGCAGCTTGTAAATATTTGAGACCTGATTGGAACTCACAAAGATAAGTCTTCTTGACTCCAGACTTGACACTCTATCCACTGATCCATTTATCCATATATAGTTTTTTACATTGTTTTTCTCCCAATAGATAGTGAGCTCCTTGAGAGAAGGAACTGTTTTGTTTTTGCTTTTGTTTTCCTTTCTTTATATCCTTCACATTTAGAATGCTGTCTGCTACATAGAGGTACTTAAGAAATGCTAGTTGACCAAATAGCAGATAGATAAATACTTGTACCACTTTTATCTTGAAGTGACAGAATGTAAAATGATGGCTGTAGCTGTACATCAAGAAGGGTTGCAGAGATGGGGAAGCATGGAGTGGTTGATGCCTGCAACATGGCAGGGAGACACCCAAGCTGAGGAGATTATAGATTCATTTACATATTTTAGTGTAGTCCTGGGGAATAGTCCTTTGCTCTAACCCAAGCTATAATCCTGGTCTGATTGTCTAACATCATAAGATAAATGTTGAACACTTCCTAATAAGCTTGTCAACAAGTTCTTAATGTCAATTACTGGGAAATCTCCCTTCAAGGCTTGACTCACAGAGTTCTCTATAGTCTATTAGCCAATTATCCCTTACAGTTTATAATGTAAGAGCAAAGGAGAAGGATGGAATTAGGATTTGTATCTATGACAGAACAGAAAACACTTTAGAAACAGTTAAGAGCTTAAATCCAGTTTGTTCCTTGATGTTAATTTCTGCTATTTTATTTTCTAATTCTGCTTAATGAGATGGCTCAGAGGAAATCCTCCCTCCTGGTGTTGGCTCTGAGACTCAGCAAGGTCAAAAGAGAAAAGCTGCAGCCCTAGCAGCACTGTTGTTACCCTGATACTGTATTCTGCAGACAGACAGATGTTTAACAAGGCTTTGTTTTCCTTCTGTCCTTGCTTATTCACTTTCCCTTCTCAGTTACACGGTGATTAGAGTGCCTAAGCAGCCAGTTAGAGAATGAAGCTATCCCAATTTTAAACCTCTCTTGGATGTACAAATATGTAAAAAGGAACGTATTTCATTACTTACTACATTAAAAACTTCCCCCATGGAAGAGAGAACAAGAGTTCTTCCCCAGGTGATGGCAGAGGAGGCTTCTTTCAGTTTTATGAAGACTGAAGCCCCATGCACGTATAGGTAATGTTTGCAGATGTTGGAGGAATTTGGCAGAATGGGTCAAGGGAGGGCCTTTAGACCAAGCCACTGACCATGGCAAACTCTGGCCAAGTCATTTAAGGTCACTGAGTCTCCATTCTTCATCTATAAAAATAAGATCACAATTCTTCTAAAACCTAATTGGTAAGTAGTATGACTATTCTCTATGTGAGGCTTTTCTTGATTCCCTGGGGCTGCTTTATATATGCAGAAATATTGTGTGTAGGGCATAGGGATATATGCTATTTACATATCATATGTAGTACACTACATATCATGTATACTATATTTACATGTGTTTTATATATACATTTCATATATATTTATATATACACATCATATTTTACATATAATTATCATCTCCTATGAAGGCTGAGATTTAAGCTCCCCAAGAGATTGTTTCATTTCTGTCTTTGTCTCCCCAGGGCCTAGTACTATTCCTGATCCATAACAGCCATTTAATTGAAGTTCATTCATTGATTGAAATACACCTCTTTGACAGCTCCAAAAGAGGGATAGAATAATTGATATTTTTTGGATCAGACCAGGGACCTCCATGGCATAGGGAACTCCCTGATAAGGCTTCTTCCTCCAACACCAATGACACCTTTTAATCATTTCAGGGTTTTAGTGACTGACCTAGGACCCTGAAAAATTAAGTGACTTGTATAACATGCCACATGAGGTCAGATCAGAGGGGGCTTGAACCCAGTGCTTTCTTATTTGAAAGCTAGTTGTTTAGCCCCTATACCATGTGGACTTTTCTGAATTGAATAAAAGAATTCTTAAAGGAAAACTTTTACAACATACAAGAGATCATACAGGCTAGACACAGAAAGCATGGCAACAAGAGTATGGATGAATGAAGGCCTGGGTAATGTTAAGATATTAGGAGACACCCTGTTTTCCAGAGCTAAGACGTAGTAAGCAATCTTCACCTTTAGCTTGGCATAACAGCAATCCCTTGCACTTACCCTCTGAATGATCTCACCCTCTGGCAAAATCATATAATTTTTGTATTGCTTTGACCAGCAGCAGGTATTTTCTGAGCTTGGATAAGAAAACTGCTGCATCCATGTTCTGATCGTGAAGTCCTGCTATTACTCAAACTTCTCTTGTTTCTGTTACCCCTCATTCTCAGGGCTACACCTCACTGCATAGTCATTGGTATAAATATTGAGATCTCCCCACACTGCGTCCGTCCCCTCGCATGTCTAATCTGATTCTTTATATGAAAGCCCTTTCTCTTACTTTGAAGTTAAACTTCTGTTTGATTGCTGACTCGCCTGTCTGTAGCCTGTTCTGTTTGGCAAGGGGCAGCCCCAGATTAGAGGCTGGTTTGGTCCAGTTGACAATGAAAGTTTACTTATTCTCTCAAAAATAAAACCAAAAACCTAAAGATATTTACAGCATCCTATGACAAGAAGTGGGACAGAGATAAAGGGAAAATTACCACCATCTCAAAACACCCTCCCTCATTTGCAGTTTTATCTCAGATTACTTCCCTTCTAGACTCTACCTCTTGACTGTGAAGAGTACTTGCATTTCCCTCCCCAACCCTCCTTGTGCCATTGATGATCTTTCTCAGGTGAAGACCCTATTCAAAGTTTAATTGCAGAAATTTCTAAGTAATTGCAGAAAGTTCTGTGGCTTCCCTAAGATAACGCCTGCAGCACTCCTAGAGGTAAATCATTAAGCCCTCTAGAAAGGTCAGCTCTGCTGTAAGGGAGAGGATATTGACTTGTTTGACCCTGGACCATTTATTGGAGTAGACTGGCTATTTGCTGATGGCAGTGGGATCCTAGTCATTTACTGTTCTAGAATAGTGATCTGGCCTTCCTCAGCTTCCCCTCATTGAAGGTCTTTAAACAGCCTGGCTGACACTTTTCTTGCTGGACTTGCTGTCAGGTGATAGATACTTTGTCAGATTATCTCTGTTCTGAATCTCCATTCTTTGACAGATTTATCTGTGGTCTTTATAGGCCCAGGGCCAAGCACAGTGCCTTGTACAGTAGGCACTTACCAGTGCCTTCTAAATGGAGGTAATGTTTCTGGAGTCAGAGGGTGCAGGTGCAAATTCTATCCCCATCACTTACTCTTGAGTGGCCTTGAGAAAGTCATTCAACAGTTCCAAACCTCAATTTCCTAACCTGTAAAATGGCCCATACATTTCCTGCTACCTTCAGATCCATGATCCAATTAATTGGTAGGCAACAAATAAAAGTGGAATGTAGACACCTACCTTCCCAGGGATTAGGGGGAAATAGCATGGGAAAGGGAAGCAATGCTGGCCTTGTTGCTCCAGGGTCTCAGTTCAAACACTAGCTCTGCTGGTATTAATTGCATGGTTCTTGGTAAGTGACTTTCACTTTTGGGTCACAGTTACCTCATCTAAGAATGAAGGAGTTGGAATAAGTTCTGTCTAGCACTAAAGCTTTGGTCCTGATCAGTGTGAGATAGTCTGTACATCCTAATATATTGGGATCTAATATTTCTAGAGGAGCTTCTTTCACTGTCACAGTATGCTTTCTTGGAAAGTTTCCTTTCACCTACTTCTTGAGAAGCAATGCCATCTCTTCCCTTTGCAATAAATAGCCACTTGAGGGCAATCAAATTATGATTCAGAATCAAGCCTTCCAGTCCTCCTGGCCACTGGATGAACACAGAATTGTGTGGACTATGTCTGCTCTGGCTCCTGGGCCTAGAAGGGCTTTAACTTCAGAAAGCTTCAAGGGCATGGGGGCAAAGCCATGGCTAAGGGCAATCATCATGCTGACTCTTCCTGGCAGATCAAAGATGAGGCCATGGAAGGAAAATACACATCAGTCTGGGAGGCTTGCTGAATGCCCACTGTGTTCTGAGCTTTCATTTTCTTCTCTCCTCCAACTTTTTTTTTTAATACAACAGGGTGTTTTCCATTATAAAAGTGCTAATCCCACGTCACCAAGTAAAGTTTAAGGACTTATCAGAACAAACATACTCTTCAGAGTAGAGCTGAGTGCTCCAGCTGAAGGTTTTTTAAAGCTTCTCTCCTGGGACATATCTCAGAGATCATATTTATATAGTGAGTAATATTGCAATATATTTTAGACAATTTTCCAAGTGTTGTTGGTGTGAATTCCTGCTAAGTCCCTGGGAGGCAATCAGGTATTCCTTTGCCAATCAGGAAATGCTGTATACAGCAGTCAGGCCAAAAACAGATGACAGCTGGGATAAGAAATCTGAGTCTTGTGTGCTATTAAAAGATAGTGCTAGAAAAGTAAAGGAAAAAAGGAAAAAGAATTAAGATCTGTCCCAGTTCCCCCTCCCATTCCAATATTATGTACCAAATCAAGGTTCAAAGGTGGGCAATGATTTGAAAACTAACAGATCAGAAAAGTATTAAAATTATTATTAATCAGCATTTATAAAGTACTTTGAAGTTTGCAGGTGCTTTACAAGTATTATTTCATTTTCTTCTCTCGATAACATGGCAGTGGGAGTAAGGTGCCATTTTGTAGATGAAGAAACTGAATCTGGCTAAGTCACTTGCACAGAGTCATGGAGCTAGTAAGCGTTTGTGTATTTGAACTAAGATTTGAACTAAGTCTGTACATTTTTTAGACTTAATATTATTGTACACTTAATGGACTACATTATAGTGTAGATATAACTTTTATAGGCATTGGGAAACCAAAACATTCATTTGACTGATTTTATTGTGATATTCACGTGATTGCAGTGATCTGGAACTAAACCCACAGTATCTCTGAGATATACCTATATCCTGTATATATATTGTATGCACAGCTGTGTTCAACATCCACTTGCAACAAAAAGTTACAGCTTTTCATCAAGATTCTTTGACTATGGCAATCCAAACAGAAATCAGTGTTCTAGGTGGGCTTGACTTGGGAAGGATGGAATGAGACAATCACCTCCCTCAGTCTGGATGGAATGCTTCCATGAGCACAGCCCGGATTTGGGTTACCCTTGGGGGCCACAATGTCTTACTGATATTTGAGATCATAGACTCTATTTGGAGCTGCAAAGTCCTCATTTCCTCCAACTACTTGATTTCACTAAGATTTCCATTAAGGTCCAGAGAAGTGGACTTAATTCTTCATCCTATTATTCTTCCCCCAAGTCTCTCAATCCCTGTCCCCTTTCCCCACATCCCCACCATATCCAACCAGCTGTCAATTAGTGTTGATTACTTGGGATCTCAATGACACATTTGAGTACTGAAGCTGGAGACACGATCTGAGTTCAAATTTGATCTCAGAGACTTACCAGATATATGACCCTGAGGAAGTCACTTAACTCCTATCTGAGTTATTCCTCATCTGTAGAATCACAATAATACCAGCACATATCCTACCTCCCTAGTTTGTTGAGAGGACAGAATGACATAATATTTATAAATCACTTTGCAAACCTTAAAATACTACATGCTAGTTATAGGTAAAATTATACTTTCTGATTATTTAACTCATCTGTCCTTTCACTTGGGTGCCACTTGAATTCAGATACCCATTACATGTTGCCTAGAGTATTACAATAACTCTATAGCTGTGCTCCTACATCCAGCCTCCTCCATGTGGCTGCCAAAGTGATTTTCCTAGAGGACAGATTTTAGTCTGCCACTATCCAGCTCAAGAACATTCTAAAGGTCCCTATTGCCTGGGGTAGTGGATTCTTATGTTTGACATATGGAGATTATCATAAATTGGTCTCAAGCTACCTTTCCAGAGAGATTTTTTACACTGCATTCTAATTTCTCATATACAACATTCTATCTCATCTTCCTGCTTTTTCATGCCTGAAATGATCTTTTTCCTCCCATTTATTTCTTGGACTCCCTAGAAATCTTCAAAGATCAGCTTAAGCTCAGTCTCCTAAAGGAGACCTTTCTGATTCCCCAGGGTGTTTCTTCCCCAACCCCCTCATAAACCTTCAGATGAAATCATGTCAACAAGCATTTTCAAGTTTTTACTATGTGCCAGTATAGCAGCAAGCCCCCTGACACATTCAGGATGGTCTGCTAGCACAGGTTCTTAGGTCTCCTTTTCTAAAAGGAAAGCAACTTTTAATGGTCAAAAATCAACTTTAATTAGATTCACCAACAGAGAAAACACAAATAGAAACAAAGACCTAAAGACAGGGCTTCTACCTGTTTGACCATAAGCAATACATACATCAGAGATCAACTGACAGATCCAACTGTCTGACCATTACATATGTACATAGTTATGAGAGAAAAACACCAACTTCTGGGTTTTCAAAGTTATGGAGAGGGGGCTCTCCTTAATGGCTTCCCACAGAATCTGGCACATGAACCTTATTCCAAAGAGTAAGTCCCAGAGCCTATACACTTTTCAGAGCTAGTGGGCATGACCCTTCTGACCCAGTGCCTCATTAACAATTAACAAAAGATGTGGGCCTTCCTACAAAATAAGTCTCCCCTAATCAAGCTGTCCTTAATGGGCTCCACCTGAGGCCTATTAATGGGCTAGAAAGATCTTTGACTCTCACTAACATAAATCCCATTAATAGTATAACCAGACACTGGCCTATTCGCTGGGAATAAAAAGAAGCCCCTCCCACATAATTTCTCCCCACTGACAAGGTATACCAATGTGAGTATATTAGAACCAACCCTTTTTCTCAGGGAACTCCTAATTTAATGAGCCAAAATTTCTTTGAATTTCCTTTGAATACGTTTTATATTTACTTATCTTTAAAGATATAGTTTCCCCAAGTAGAATGTAAGCTCCAAGGGAGCAGAAACTGTTCATTTCTGCTTCTTGGCTCTAGCACATAGCTGGAACATAATAAATGCTTAATGAGTGATATACCATGCTACTTCAGAGATTTTATCCAATTTCTCTTCTGTGAGGAGCATCCCTCTACTGCCATAACCCAGGATATCCCATAAATTCTCAGTAAATGTTAATTTCTTGGAAATTGTACATAATTTTTCCCCACTGACAAGGTATACCAGTGTGAGTATATTAGAATCCCTAGGTGCCCATAGTTGGAAAGTATTCAAGTTTGAATTTACCTCTGAATTTCAGTCTCTTGTTAACCATCTATGCTTATATATGGATATATTAAGATCACAAGTTGGAATACATCTTGAATATTGTCTCTTGGGAATTTATAGGTGACTCTCTCTCTCTCTCCCTCTCCCTCTCCCTCTCCTTCTCCCTCTCCCTCTCCCCTCCGCTCCTCTCCATTAACTGTTTCTCTCTTTCTTGGTATCTCTGTTTCTATTTCTCTTTGTCTTTCATCAATGTAACTGAACTCCTAAATCAATGTGATCATTGATCTGCTTAAGCATTTGAGTATTTGAATATTCCTGGGGAAAGCAACAAGTCTTCGGAAATGTTTGTCTCTTCCATGAAAGAAAGAATGTCTCTAGGTCAGCACTTCATCTTCTTAGAAAGTTTGGGAATCAAAGCAGCAGCATATGATAACAGTAAGGCACAACTGGAACAAGCCCTATACCTGGAGCCTAGAGAGCCTAAGATCAAAGCTTTGGAACATGGAACAAAAACATCAAGGGCCTGTGTGTAAAGCTATTAAATGTTCCCTCTCAAATGTTAGTTGTACTTCTATATCATGGCTATGTTGGGCCTGGGAGAATGCTTGGGAAAAATGTCAAGAGAAAGGCACATTATTAGGAAAGCAGTCAATGATATAAGAAAGAAGACTGGACTTACATTTTGAAGAACTTGCTTCAAATCTGTCATTTAGTAGTTAGGGAATATTTTAAGAACTACCTATCTTCTCTATGCCTCAGGTTATCCCTCTACAAAATGAAAGGAGGGACACAATTTCTTCTAAGATCTCATCTAGCACTAAATTCTATGATAAAAGAATTTTTGCAAAGCAAGAGAAGGATAAATATCTAAAAATAAAATAAATTTTAAAAAATGAAAAACAGAATGTTATTTTATTTTTGCAAAGCTTGTCATTGAATGTCAACATGATCATGGTCACCATGGGATTCATGAGTGCAGGGGGAGATTGAGAAAGCACAGATCATTCTAAAACTGTATCTGGTACCCTATCACCACCTTCATTACAACATTATGTTGGAGCAGGTTTTTATCTCTTCTTTTCTTGTTAGTTAACTCTGGTCATGCTGCATTCTGACATCATTTGTAATTGTATGAAGAGGCCAGGAGCTACTGTCTGTGCTAAGACAGAATAGAAATGCTGTTCCCTGGATGCTTTTGCAAAGAGATAAGGATGCTGCAGACACTCAGGAGGGGAAAATGGAGAAGTGAAAAAATGAATCAGGACACATAGGTGTCTACAATTCTACAAGGCTGTTGGGAGAACATTAAAAAGAAGCAAGTAGGCCTGGTATGCATGGATTTGGAAACTGGAAGATTATTCTTAGAGCAGTGATGGAAACAGTTAAAAAGTAATGATTGTAGTGAGAGTATTTGAAATTAATTTTAGGAGTCATATTTTTGGGAGGGGAAAAAGCAGTATTTGAGAGTAAATTGATGTGATGTCCTCTAGGGCAAAGGCAGCTCGGTAGCACAGTGGATAGAGTTCTGGGAGGACCTGAGTAAAAATCCAGCCTCAGACACTTACTAGCTGTGTCACAGGGCAAGTCACATAACACTGCTTCAGTTTCCTCATCTGTAAAATAAGTTGGAAAAGGAAATAATAAAGCACTCCAGTATCTTTGCCAAGAAAAAGCCAAATTCAGACACGAAGAGTCAAATGTGACTGAACAACAAGAATATTAACCTTCAAGTAAAGTAAAATGTAAGGAAGGGGAGTGCACTGTTTGTTTTGTTCCTTATTTTTATTATTACTTTTTCCTTACTTAGCTCAGTGTCTAGCACAGTGCTTGGCACATGGAAGGGGTCTAGTAAATGCTTACTTCATGAAATTGAAATAAACTTGAGAGTCTCAGCTGTAAACTAGGACTGAGTGTGGGAAAGACTATATTTTTATATCATCTAGTTACTATTGTCCCCTTTCCCCTCGTCATCCCTTTCCTTCACCTTCCATTCAATAAGCATTTACTGTGTTCCAGGTATGATGCTATGTAGTTCAGATATAAAGATACTCATCAAACTGACCTTTGTTCAAGGGGAGCTTACACATTATGGTGAAGGCAATGTTCACAAACAGGCACAGGAAAACAAAAACAGAACACTGCAGGGAGACATACACTTAGCTTTTAATTGTTTTTTGAGAAAAATTTACTAGACTTGAATTTAAGAAAATCATTCTCATTATAAAGATATATACATTTTTTTAAAATTTGGAGATGGGGAACATTAACAGCTTGTAGGGTGGGTTGTGGAGGGAGATCAGTAAAGACCTCATGCTAGAGGGGTCAGGAGCTGATCCTGGAAGGAACCTATGGGTGCTAAGGGCAGAGGTGAAGGAGGAGGGCATTCCATGCATGGGACACAGATTTTATTACAGTTTAGAGGCTCGAGATGAAAGATGTGTATCCAACTAGATTACAGATCCCTTGAATTGTTGTGTTGCTGGTTGGTTATCCAGAAGTCTATTGCAGTAGTACAAAGGAGCAGTGTTGGGGGCCTGGTTTGTAAGTAGAGATGAACAGATGAATAAGAGACTATAAAATTTATCAAATAGCTACCCATCTTCATTGGTGATTGGAATGACTTTTACCAATGAAATCACAAATCCTCCTCTCCTCTTCCTCCCCCAATGTGACTACACCCCAAAGGGAGAAGTGCTACTAAACTCATCAGTTTCCAACCAGGCTTGTTTCATCTATACTAGGCACAAAAGAAGAACACCAAATATATTTTTGAGAAAAAAAAATTAAAGGAAAGTGAAATGAAATAAAAACAAACACAAAACCTTAGCCATACTCACTAGGGGAAGTAAGGTGCAGCTCAGAGTCTGGTTTCCTGCAATGATGTGAAAGGAGTTCAACTGGTTCACCATGGTTTGATCTGACCTGAAATGGCTCAGAGTGCTTCCCTTCCCCTCTACAATATAAAGACTCCTTGTGTCTATAATATAATAACAGGGGTTCCTCATACTTAGGATACCATAGCTGTTCCCCTCAGAATGACTCTACCAGTCTTGACATAAATCATTCCACATACCAGTCCCTGACTGCCAAAATGCCCATCAGGAGTTAGCAAAAGTACAGCTGTCACTTAGCTGTATTCTATATGCATTGTGATAATGTTGAAAAGCTATCATGGTTTATAAAATAATTTTTTTCCTGCCACTCTATCATTTGGAATCTCATTACTGATACCCATCACTGAAAGGGCCAGTGTTCCCTTATTAGCAGTGGGTTAGGTCTGATGCAGACAAAAACAGAGGAGACTTTCTGCTAAGATAACTTATAATTTGGAAAAGTTATTTAATGGAGTCCTCCCTCATCAAGGAAACTCACAAAGACATTTCCATTTCTCAGCCTCCTCCAGTTCAGTAGAAGAAAAGAGGACCAGGTTACAGTACAAACTTTACCCTTGACTTGGGATTCATACTGGAAGTCACTTAAGAGATCATTTTGTCATAAAATCATAGATTCAGAGAAGGAAGGGACCTGCAAGTTCATCTCATCTGACTCTCATTTTACAGATGAGGAAACCGAGACCCAGGGAGTTTCAATGACTTCCTTAAGATCCTAAAGGGAGTGACAAAATTAGTCTTTGAACATCTGATCTTGAGTTCTTTCCATTGGTAATTAGAAGAGCTGTGATCCAAATTATGTTCTCACACTCCAGCTTCAACATTCTTTCCTCTCAGGATCTTTGCCCTACATGATCCTGAGCAAGACACTTTACCTTTGGGAATCTCCAGTTCTCAGGAGTGGTTGGTCCTAGATGGTCTGCCAGGTCCCTTATATTCCTGCATCCTGTGATTCCGTGTCTTCTTGGCACACTGATTTTAGGTAACAGATAGGGTGTCTTGTATCTGAAAATTGGCTATGTCCTGTGTTCTCAATAAGATGATCATGTCCATGTAAGAATGAGGAGTGAGAGACAGGTGGGATGAAACAGAATTGTGACGTGGGTGTGAGTGGGGAGAGGCATGATAGACTAAATGGAGCAGATCAGAAGTGGATGGAAAAGTATGAACAGGCTGGATGTGATAGGACCAGACCTAACCTCCCAATCAAAGGAATAGAATGCTGGATTAGGGGTCAGAGAACTGTCATTCATTTCCAGCCTCCACTGCTTACTAGTTGTGTGACTGGGGAAATCACTCAACCTGTTTGGGACTTAAATTTTTTAGCTTTCAAATAAAGAAGCATGACTGTATTATTTCTAAGGTTTCTTCTAGCTCAAAATAAATCAACATATGATTCTTTTCCCCCTTTTTCTGTTGATCAGACCACCATTCACTCAGTCACCCAGATTCTCAATCTCAAATTTGTTGACCTCTCCCTCTTTCTCATTTCTACTTACCTCTCCTTGTCAGCCTCTGTTATCAAGTCCTTTTCCCTGCTTCAACAAAAGCTACCCTCCTAATTTCCCTTTCCATTCCATTGCTACTACTACAAGATACCCAGACTCTTAAAACAACTTCTTATGTGTGCTTTCTTCTTCAATCACCACTAGTACCAATGCCATATTCCTCATGTCATGCTTTAATTATGGGTCCTCATTGTTCCCTCTTGATTATAAGCAAAGTCCAAAGTTCTTAGCTTGGCATTCTATGCCCTCCATGAATGATCTTTGCAGTCTTCTTTCCCATTACTCTCCAACGACCTCTCCTCCTTATGAATGGATTTGTCCAATCACCTTCCTTTGACCAAGTTTTATGGAAAAGTCAGCTGGAAGTGTTTTCAAAGACTATCTAAGACAGCCCCCTTTATTGGTACAGCTGGTTTTCCTCTTCTCCCCTTCCCTCCCCTCCCCTCCCCTCCCTTCCCCTCTCTTCTCTTCTCCTTATTTCTTCTTCCCAGTGTCTATGCCTTTGATGATGCTGAGCACTATGTGTGGAGTAGATATCTTCTTCATTTCACTTTTATCTGTTCAAGCTCCTCCCATTCCCTCCTCCATGTATCCTTCCCTGTCGCCTTGCAGAACAAAACTGCCTCTCCCTTCTTAAAATTTCCCATAATGCTATGCCTGGGTACGTCCTTAGTGTTCTTTCCACTCTCTCTTACAATGAAGGTATTTGTGCACACATCTTTGCCTCCTATCAGAAGATAATTTGTCTGAGAGCAAGGTCTATGTCATTGCTAACTTTTCATTATAGTACATTGCTGTTGTTTAGTCATTTTTCAGTTGTGTCTGACTATGTGCCGTTTGCTTCACAAAGATACTATAGGGTGGTTTTCGATTTCCTTCTCCAACTCATCTTACGGATGAGAAACTGAGGCAAAGATGGTCACACACAGCTAGTAAGGATCTGAGGCCAGATTTGAACTCAGGAAGATAGTTCCTCAAATCTTGGGGGAAGAAAGGTACTTCACAGTGAGTGAATACATCTACAGAGACCCAATCAAAATATGAGAACTCATAGGAAAACTAGTTCATCTCTTTTCATGTTATAGAGAAGAAAAAGAAGGCCAAGAGAGTTTCAGTTACTTGTCCAGGGTCACTTGGTCACTAACAGAGTCAGGATTTGAATTCAGGTTTTCTTACTTTAGATTCAGGGCACTATCTATTGAACCATGTTCTTCTTGTTTCCTGAGATTTCTTATAGATTCGTACATCCAGGATGGATTGATTGTCAGAAGGACTAGGGCTTTGCTTTAGTAACTGCTCTCTGCTCAACCTTAGTACCTGATCCTAGGAATTCTCTTTGCTTACTTATCTTAAAATACTTTGTATGATTCTCCTTATGCAAAGCATATGATTGAATTTAAATATATATAAATATATATATTTATAAATGTGTATATATGTACACAGACATACACACGTATATACATATACACACATATATACATACATGTGTGTGTATATATATATATTATATATGCATATGTAGTTAAATATGCTGGAATACTTCAAGGAATAGATAACTTCATCTTAGAAAGGTTTCTCTTCACCAGGGCAGATCACAGTCCATGCCTCCCGAATCTTATAAGATGTTCTCCTGTGAGTACACCAATGTGGATCTGGTCAACTTGCTAAGACCTTTCTCTAGATCTCTTGAGCTAGAGATAACAGTGGAGTACACAGACGGGGTGCTGGTTATCTCCTGTTCCAGTATTACACTTAAAAATAACAGCCTTTGCATTGGCTCTGATGCAACCTGGGAAAAAGGTAGACTGGGAATCTCTGCCAATGAACCACACAAAGAAGGACCTTCTCACTTCTTAGTTGATAATGTGCCTCAGATGGCTCACAATCACCAGATATTTCTCCATTACCCTCCAAGGAACTCTTAGCTAGGAGAATGAAGAGACAAAGATGGGACATGGGTCTCTGATTTCATTCATGGAAAGAATTATTGAATGAGGAAGCTCTTTCTACATTGCAGATTGACAGGTTCTTGGTAACTCATCATCTTGGTAACTTGGTATCTTCCAAGACTGAGAGATTAAGAAACTTTCCCAGAGCCTCACAGTCATTTGGGGTTAGACTTGAAGCTTACGTACAATTAGACTTGACTCTGAGGCCAGGTTAAATATCTGCTAATCCACATTGTCTCTGAACTAGTAAAATACAGAAAACAGAAATGTGCTATAGTATTCAGAAAGAGATTCATATCTCTGATCATAAGTATTTTCCCATTGGTAGTTTGCATTGAACACATGTGACATTAGAGGTTTGAGGGATATTTATTGGGTTTTCCAATTATCCCTCCCCCACAACAAATCACAACCTTCCTAATTAACACAATAACAACAGCATGGAAAATAGCCAATTTCTGGATGGGGGATTCAGTGATAACTTATACTTAATGGACAAACAGTTCTCTGACAGATAAAAAAGTGAGAATCAATTTTTTACTTCAAAGATAATTGAAGGAAATGAGAATTTTATGTCCTTGCTTTAATAAGAGTTCAGGGGTATGCTCCAATCTCATAGACTTTAGCATGAAAAATGAGGCTACATTGAGACCTGGATCTATATCTCCCTCTCCCTCCTCCCTCCACTGCTCATAAGAAATTTTAATTAATTTCCCAAGGACAAGTTCATCAAACATAGTATCTCATGATGCATTTCCTTTGTTCATTTATGTTAGACGTTGTGTCAAAATGAAAATTCATTTGTGTTGCACACTGCTCTATTTCCAGAGCCAGGCTTTGCCAGTGCATCTGAGCCTAGAAGGAAACAGCTGGTGAAACCAAATATTGATGCTTCCTGGGAACATTTACATCCTTACTACTCAAGTAGCTACTGGAACTATGTCCTGGAATCTCTACCTTGGTCATAATGTCTTTTTTTTTTTCAGCTTTTATGTACATTGTAACACATGGAGAATTAACATAATTTTTTTTTCCCTAAACCAAGAAATATGACTAATGTCATGTCTGTTTGGGTGACTAGATTGATATTTCACAGAATCACAGAATGTCGACTAGGAGAGAGATTTCAGGGGACACCTAGGCCAAACTTTCCTTCACCAAACTCACTTCTGCAACATCGCACTGCCATTCTTACACTCCTGGGAAGGTGAATACACTCACTGTTACCTGAGGCAGCCCATTCTCGTTTTGGACAGCTCTATGTTGAGAAGTATTAGGTTGTTTGTTTTGGGGATTTTTGTTTTTTTAATTAACTTTTTTAATTAATCAAGATTAATTTTGCATCTTTGCAACTTCCAACCATCATCCCATTTCTGCTATTTAGAGCCAAGCATAAAAAAGGTCAAATCTCTCTTCTGCAAAACAGGCTTTCACCCAGTTGAAGAAATCTAAATAATCTCTTCTCTAAGCTGAATATTCTTAGTTTCTTCAAAAAAAATCATTTCATGACATGACCTTAAAGACAAGTCCTCTAAGACTTCCTGAGAATGCCCACATTGAAATTTTACCTCTACTGCTTGGTCTTGAACTGGTAAGTCTTTCCTTGAGCAGACCCCTTGTCAAAAAATGTCCAGTGCTCATTTCCATGGGTTCTCCATATCCTTCTTTCTAAGATAGTTCAATCAAAACACATGTGAACCTTATTATAGTGAACTGTTTTCTACCCCATAGAAGAAGCAGGAACAATTTAATCATCCATCAAAATAACCCAAACAAGAACAAAGTTGTCCTATGAATTCAAAGGAACTCTCTCTTCCACTATGGTTTGCATGGTTCAGCTTGTTTTTGATGCTATGTTGACTCTGCAGTGATGTGGGTACTCCTTCTAATCGTATAGCCTACTACTCTTCCAATCTTGCTTATACTGAATGATTATTATTCATCTCCTTCCATAAATTTCTCACAACGGATCCTCCTGCGATATGAAAAACCTTGCTTTCCTTCTCTTGATTCTGTATGGACATCAATGTAGCATGTAAGCTACCTGTCAGTTCTTCCTTTCTCTGACTATGTAACCTGCCCACCTCCTTTTTCATGATACACACACACATACTTCTGATAATAATAATAGCAATAATTATAATAATAAGTATTTATGCAGCACTTTAAGGTTTTCAAAATTCTTGAAAAATATCTCATCTTGTCCTCATAATAACTCTGGTAGGTCACTTGGGATTATTGTCCCAATTTGACACATGCAGAACCTGAAGTTAAGTGTCTAGGGTTGAAATGGAACCAGGTCTCCTTGACTCCAAGTCCAGAACTCTGTCCACTTCCACTTAGCTTCCTAAAGAATGAAAGCATCCTTCACATGGCTTTTTCTGGGCAACTCTTCATTAGTAATGTCTGCCCCCCCCAACCTCCGAGGTGCACCTGAGCCTCTCTGTCAGCCTTCACATAACCCATAATTCTTCTCATTATCTGATTACTTTAACCATGTTAGAAAAATGTATTTTTTAACCAAAGAATAATTATGACTACTTTAAGAGTTGCAGCATCCAATTATTAGTTTTCTAATGTCATTACAGAAGAACTGTTTCATTGAATAACCCATGATATTGTTCAAAACCAAGACTCATTAGATGCCTACTCTTTTGTAAATGCCAAAGTAAATATGAACAGAAGATTTCAGCTCACATTGCCACCCTGAAAGGGAATTTCCAGTTGAGCATGTTTACAACTTGTAAAATATTGATGGTGCTAACTAACTTGGAGAAAGTAAAAATAAACAAAAATCCACATAGCCCCAACAAAGTGGAAAACCAAAACAGTCCTAGAGGAGAAAGAAAAAGAAAGTAAACCATGCAGGATATGTTGTTTTCCATGAAATTAGTTTGTTTTTTCCTTTGTGTATAATTTGTATTTTTCATCTTTATATATTGTGCAATAGGATCTAAAGCCTTTGAGGGGTTGGATTTTTTTTTTTTTTTTTTTGGTAAGGTCTAGAAGAGTAGCTTGCAAATTATCCCTTCCACATCTCAGGATCTAAGGAACCAACACCCCTATGATCTTGAAAATCCATGTAAAATAATTGTTGTTATAGTATTAGAAGATAAAATGTGTTATTATATAATAATATACATATATTTTATCCACTTTTGAGTTTCTAAACTTTCTCTGTGTTGTCTGCTAGCCTTTGCTTGTCATCCATAGCTTCTGCAAATGCTCCCCAAATATCATTTAATTTCTTATGCCAACCTGCAATACATTGAAATCATGAAGGAATAACTGTATGTAGGAGGTATTAAACAAATGTTTGTTTAATGAAAGGATGAATGAATAAGTAGTTGAATGAATGAATAGTAGATACAATTAGTATTTGTGAATGTGAGGGGGAAACTTCCTCTAAGTTTACATACAAATCACTAATTTTTTGATTACTCTTTCCTGTCTGGAAGTAATGTGTAGGAAAAAATGATTCCCATTGAAAGCCTAAGTCCAAAAAGAATCTCTTTTCACAGGTTTTAGATTATCTTCCAAAGTGTACATAACTTATGCCAGAAACAATCACCACTTATTTCTTATTTATACAGAATAATTGTGTTTAGTGATGCTTAGGAGTATGTAATTAAAACTCACTCTGTTTTCTACAGACATTTGCCAATCAGCTATCTATTTCACCTGCTTCATCAAACACAACGCAACCATGTACCTCCTTTATCCAATCGCTGATGATTGCTTGGCTTTTTTTTTTTTTGGCATTCCATTTAATGAATTCCTTTTAATGGGTGAAAATGGAAAGGAGTCCAACAATGTAATGCAGGATATTAAGGAAATAAAAATAAACAAGGAAAACCATGATTTGGAGGTAGAAAGGCAACATGATTAGGATGAAGATGTTTTCCTTAAAAGTAAAACAAAAAAGAAATCCCTGAAATATAAGACCAATGGATATCACTGGACTTACTGATAAGAATCACTAAGAAATTAGAGAATTTTATTTTTCAGGCTAACATTCCTCAGTTCTTTCTCTTGAGTCTCATATAACATCGACCCTAGGTCCTTCACTGTCTGCTTAGGTTCACTTTTTTTTTCTTCAACTCTGGTATTCTGAACTCACTAGGATTTTCTATATGTTATTCAACTAGTTCAGAGTACAAAAGAACCCTCACCTTATTATTTCTCAAAGAAATGAGTCTCAATGCAGGCCAAGACAGCATTAGCTTTTCTATCTGCCATTACACACTAATGACTCTAATTGATCTTGCAGGTCACAAACCCCCAAGATCTACAGCTTCCTGCCTACCTATATCTTCTCCCCATCCATCATTTATTTAGAAAGAATTTTTTTTTAATTCATGTGTAAGACTTTCCATTTATGTCCACTGGATTTCATGTGATTGCATTGAAATTCCAGCAATTGGGCTAAGTTGATTGAGAAGAGTTGACTGCTCATTCAAGAGGGACCTTTCTTTCTTGTTTATTCCCCTGGTCTTAAAGTGAGAATGGTTTTTAAGGGCCAGAAAGACTCATGACTGAATTGTAACCCTCAGATGTTCAGAATGAAGAGGCTGAACCATGCCCAACAAAGCCTACTGTATTCTACTGTACCCAGTGAGGGTGTATCTTCACTGACTAATAAAATGGTGCAATCTCAATCCAATCCAAGCCAGGAGTGGGTATATCCCACTTGGAAACACTTTGATTCAAATGGATTTGAAGACGAACTTGGGTAAATTCATATCCTCTTAGAAGAAGGTTTGTATCTTAAACTTATTTGACTCTGAATTTTACAGGGCACCTATATTAAAGATTCAAAAACTCTTTCCAGATAGATAAAGAGATAAATAGACAGACAGATGGACACACACATACATGCATAACATGCTATATTCATGTGTGTGTGTATATATATATATATATATACACACACACATACATCAATTGAATATCATATTGCCTAATATGGAAGGGCCTGAGTTATCTGCTTAGTTGATGAAATATTGATTTATCTTAAAGATAGTGCCAGACTTTTGACTCAAAACAGATAATGGTAACAAAATCTTTTTGAATCAGTTGTGTGACTCTCCTATTGACACTCCAGGGATCATAACCATATTTCTTTAGTGCCATCTAGTTCAGACTCCTGGGAATCTCTAAAGATAATTATTCTATATAAATAAGATATAAGCAGTGATTGTTTCTGACATAAATTATGTACATTTGATCTGATGAAGTAAAACCTATGAATAGGACTTGTCTTGCCCTAAACTTTCAATAGGATCCTTTACTTTCCTCCTTTCGTAGACGAGGAAACTAAAGTTCAGAGAGGATAAATGACTTGTCTTGATTTATATATGTAAGTAAGGATTTGAGGGGAAATTTGAACCCAGGTTCTCTGACTTCAGAGTCAGTGTTCCCAAAGCCTAGTTAGCAAATACCTACAGGGTTTGCTGAAACTTAGTTGACCTTTGGCTCTATTCTAGGATTCGATAAGACAAAAGCTGAAAGGATCATATCCTATTCCTAGGGTGCTAATGTGTAATTTGTACTGTGCCAGCTGGAAAATCTGCTTCCCTTGGAGTGTTTTCTAGTCCTGGATTAATAATGCTGGTAAAGTGAATACCACCACCATAAGTCTTATGTGATCTTAGAACTGTGGAACTTGAGGAGTCCTAGAATTATTCCTGCACCTGGAGTCATAATAAATCTAGGCTTTAACTCCTGATGCTAACAAAACCTCTGTGACTCTTGGAGATTCATCTGAGAAAAAAAAAATAATGGTACTTTCAAAGTCTATATTATAGTTTGTTATAAAAAGTGCTTTTTAAACAGTCAAGCTTTATACAAGTGATAAGGTTGACGATGATGAGGATGATGAGGGTGATGAGGATGATCTAGGCTAAATTCCTCTCATACAAATGAGGAAATTGAGGTATACTGTTGAGATGACTTGTCACTCACATAACTATTTAAAGAGTGCTCCATCACATTTGATATTTTTCCATCTGATCTGTCATTTAAGTCCTTACAGCAGAACGTTGAGTCGTCTTGAGGCTATAAGCGCCTTGAGGACAGGGACAATTTCATTTTTGTTTTGTACCATAGCACCTGACACGGAGTTGTGTTTAGTTGTTGGGGTTTTCTTGGAAAAGATACTGAAGTGGTTTGCCATTACCTTCTCAAACTCATTTTATAGATGAAGAAACTGAGGCAAACAGGATTAAGTGACTTGCACAGGATGATACAACTAGTAAGAATCTAAGCCTGAATTTGAACTCATGAAGATGAGTCTTCCTGACTCCAGGTCCAGCATTCTATCCACGATGCCAACTAACTGATGCAGAGGAGGAGTTTAATAAATGTGTTGAATGTAATTGAATTTCATTAGTCTATGACATATATAGGTCAAGTATATATTCGAAAGACAGTTTGAAAAATTGAATCAGAAATGTATATTGGTTTACTCATAACCGATAGTAGTTAACAGAACCAGGAAGAAAATCCAGGCTGATATAGGGCCCAGCTAATTGATAAATGACATTAACATTGAAATGAAAGACCATTCCTTAAACAGGTAACATCCCTTTCTCCTCTGTTGTTGGGTCTGTCCGTTAAGCCTTTCCAGCCTACCCATATTTGATGTTGGCAATATATATATTGAATATGCCCTCTTCAAAACAGGCCATTTATCAGACTCCCTCACAAGAGACTAAAGTGTCATACATTTACATCCTAAGCAATTCAGGTGCCCAATTTAAGTAGAAAATACCATCTTCCATTTCCTCTGTGAGCAGGTTCAGAGCTACAACTCTGTAAATTAGGATAAGCTTGGCATAACCTTTACGTTAGCTGAATCATATTTCAATTGTTATCTGTTGAAAACAGTAAGATAAAGGATGGTACAAGCTATTTATAGCCCCTCCTCTAATGGAGGGGAGACAGGCAATTAAAAAGGAGAAAAAATAACACATTGTCCTGGAAGATGGTGAACTTCCTTTGGCATAGATTTAAAAAAAAAAAAAAAAAGAAACATTACCCATACCACCAACTACCATATTTAACTAGACTTGGACACTGAGGAAAAGACTAAAATTTTAATTAACCAGGAAAATTAATTCACTTCTGCTTCATAAACCAGATGTAGGAACAAGCTGAAAAGGTGACTATTAACAGTGTATTAAATCATCACAAACTGAGAACTGTAAGAGAGGTTGGGAATCGTTTAGACCAGTAATTCTTAAGTTGTTTTTTTTTTTTTTTTTAATTTTGTATGTTTTGAATCCTTTGATCAGTCCAGTGAAGATTATGGACCCCTTCCCCCAAAAAATGTTTTTAAATGCATAAAATAAAGTACACAGGAGTATAAAGGAAATAAATCATAATAAAATATGATTTGCACAATATTTAAAGACCAATATCATGAACAACAGGTAAAGAAGCACAGATTTAAACTTAGGAGCACTCCACCCCCATTGAAAAGAGAAAGAAACAGAATTTTGATCGATAGTGGCCTAGAAAGGTCTCATACTTTTTCCAAATCAAGCTCTTTCTGTTGTACCCCACTTTCTTCCAATTCATTTTAATCTCATTCAAATTCATATGTATTCAATATTGCATACTGGGTACCATACTAGATTATCTGTATATAAAGCCATATATCTCTGTGTGCAAATAGATATACATAGATATAGAAATAGATACCTTTAAGGAGTTTACATTATCTTAGAATGATATAATATATATGTAGAATACCTGAATTCAAATCCCCCTTCTGTAATTTGCTATATATGTAACCTTGGATAAGTCATTTGCTTTCTCTGTAAAGATTTTCCTCAACTATAAAATGAGTCAGTTGGACTCAGTGACTATGAATTTCAGTTCCAGCTCTAAATTGATGGTCCCACGATTCTAATACACTTCAACTAAATACTAAACAAAGATAATGGAAGGGGTAATGATGCAATATTTGGTTCTTAGCCCAATGTGAGCCCTAAAGTGAGGCTACTACCAAAGAGGCAAGCAAAGATAGAAAAGTTGACTTGTCCAAAATGACAGTCAGGAAATGACAGAGGCAATATCCAAAGGCAAATCTCTCTTGAGTGCAAAACCAACAATGTCTCCATTATTTCACCAAAGTTCATGTCCAACTTAGTTAACTGTGATATGAAATGTAAGAATTTTTAAGTTTTGTTTTTTTACCAGTGTAGGAGAATTCAATTCTAGTTGAATCTCTGTACTAGACTAAATAAGGGATGAAAGTATTTTGTCAAGGACAGGCAGCCAGGCATAAAGATATATTATTTTATTTATGGTTCATGTAAACAGTTATGGTGACTTCCAAAAAAGTCTTACTCAATGGTTTGCGGGTTACACTGAATTATTGAAAGTTACACCAGGTGAACCAAATCTCCGTGGGCCAGATTGAGTCAGAAAGTCTTAGGTATCTCCCTGGTGTCTCATGTCAAGACACTGTCATAAGTAAGGTATGAGAAGCTCATGACCTAATTGGTGGAAAGGTGATCAATATTTCAACCGCATGGTTTCTCCAAGACTGTCTTTTAATTTAATGGATTTTGGGATAGAAGGGACTTTCAATGACAAGCTATTTAATCTAAACAGTGAAGTTCACAGCTGAGAAGACTGAGGCCCAGAGATACAAAAGCATTTCAACCCAGGTGCTTTGATGTCAAATCCCATGCCCTTTCTCCTATACCATATCACCTAGACATGTCCTGGCCTTTGGTGAAGGAAGTCTTTTCAGCAATGAAGTTACATATCCTCAAGATATTGAAGTGGTCATGGAAATTATGGATGACTGGTTATTCATAACCTAAATTGGTATCATTCCTTTTCTTGCAGAAAATAATATTCAAATGGACTCTTTAAAGCAAACCTTACTGCATATAAAATATTGCCTATGCATATTTTCATGACTTCTACTCCATTGAAATAGTAGAATGGACACTTTTTTTAAAATTATGCCTTGGAATGAAATAGACATAGTTTTCCAAGTAGCAATAATAAGAAATCCCTATAATAAAGTGTAACAGTATTCCGTAAATATTTTAACAGTCAACTCAAAGACACTTGACTCTGTGCCACATACACATGAGCAGGCTTCCAGGGATAGTGGCTGTCTCTTCCCTGAAAAGCTACTGTAGAATTTATCCAGGCTGTTGGGAGATTATTCTATCTCTGGAGAATCATCTAATCATATCATGCACATTTCCATACTGTGCCTATAAATATCTCTCTAGTGGCATCTATGAGGAAGTCAAAATGGTTCAAGATCTAGGAGTAATTTAATCAGGATGTCAAGAGGCAAGTGACAGAAGGTGAAATCATTAAACTACACTGTTATTCAGGGGGCCCCCACTGTGTACCATCCTTCATGGAAAGAAAAGCAGAGGCACTTTGAAGAAATTTAGAGAAATGTCTGTCTTGGAAATTATGCAGCATATTCTGGAAACAGTATGGATGAGTTTTATAGTAAAGTAAAAGCATCCCTCTTGTCTGCTCTAATCTTTTAGAAACAGATAAAAATGCTAGAAACAGAACTTTATAACTAAGGCGAGCCTACTTGACTTCTTGTTTCCCTCCCTCTCTCTTTTCCTTCCTTCCTTCCTTCCTTCCTTCCTTCCTTCCTTCCTTCCTTCCTTCCTTCCTTCCTTCCTTCCTTCCTTCCTTCCTTCCTTCCTTCCTTCCTTCCTTCCTTCCTTCCTTCCTTCCTTCCTTCCTTCCTTCCTTCCTTCCTTCCGTCATTCTATGTGTATTTGCTGGGAATTATATCAGCTTCTACACTTATAGTGCTCAAGTTTTAAATCCCCAGAAGAGACTGTATGCCCATCACTGTGACCTACTCTAAATATCTTTGACTTTTATCCCATTGATACATAATAGCCCCGTATACAAACATATTAAAGGTCACTTCTTTCTAATTTTAAGATCAGCTTGTCCATATACTCAGAAATGCAGATATTTGAGATAAACATACCCTGGAAGAAGTATAAGTGTAATTTCAAGACCTCAGCCACCCTGAAGAAAATGTTAATGCTATACTAATCTTGCCTCCTTATCTAGAAAAGGCCAGAAATACATTTTTCTGAACTATTCTCTGAGCTTTCCTGTTTCTCCAAACCAAAGGCCTTATTTATGAACCACACCTGTGATGTACAGTTTCCTCACTGGCATGTTCTTTGTGTTTTGGCCCCAGGTGTATGTTATAAAATTCAGAATCCTTTGCAAATATAGTAATTGGATACAATGGGCACTCTGAAGAGAAAGCTAAAGCCACCTTTTCCTCCAGTTCATCTCCTGCTCATGTATTATAGTCATCACCCTTGCCTAAATTCATTTTAAAAAAAATACAGTGAAAAAACATCCTTTGAATTGGAACTAGAAAACAGAAATTCTTATAACTATGTTAAAACACAGAAAGGCAACTTTAGAAGTGAACATGAACAGCATGTTCAACTTTCTAGGAGCATATTTTAAAATGCTCCTATAAAATGAATATCATCAGAACCTAACCCTCTGACAGAGATCTTCCTTAATCTGAGTGGAAGAGTGAAATAGAAAAAATACATGAGAAAGAGGATTCTTAGCTAAGTGTATATGTCCAAGAGGTGGGAAGAATCAGAAAATGGGAAAAGTCTCAAGATTATAGGATAATTGGGTTGAAAGGACAAACATGCTTCCTAGTTAAAATAAGCATCAAAAGTTGGGGATGATGTAAGTAAAATCACTGGGAATCAATAGCGGTCATCTTGCCCAGCCTCCATGTGTACAGGGACTTTATCTATCATGTACCATCTAAGGGGTCAGGAAGCCTCTGTTCAAAGACACAGTGAGGAGGAAGCCCCCAGGCACTGAGACACCCCATATCCTTTTGGGATATCTCTGCAGAAACGAACACTGAAGCCGTTTGAGGTAATGTGACTTTTCCAAGGCAAGTAGGATGTAATGAGAGAGGCTGGATTTGAACCCATGCCTTTTCAAGTTAAAGGTAACTCTTTACACTTTCTAAGCTTAAAACTTCATTGAGACTTTGGGGATACCTGCATTTAACAGACTATTAACTAACTGATAGAGATATTAAGGGATACGGCAACATTTGGAGATCAATTTGTTGTTTAAGAAAATTAATAAGTATTTATTTTAAGACAACATGAAAATACAATTCTAATAAGAGATTTTGACTTGATACGTAGGTTTTTGAAAATAATTTACTTTTGTAAAATGAGGTTTGCCTTTACGTCACAGTAAACAGATTACTGCACATGGAGTGAGAAAGATCTGATATCAAATGTGAATTGGGCACTTATTAGTTGTGTGGTCTTGTACTAGTCACTTAATCTCTGTTTCCTTATCTCTAAAGTTAGCTAACAACAGCACCTTCCTCACAGGGTTATTGTGGGGACCAAATGAGATAATTGTAAAACTCTTAGTACAGTGCCTAGCACATAATAAATTATATATAAATGTTAGCTATTGATGTTATTTTAATACAATTATTATTAATAAAAATGCAATTATTTTTTAATAATAACACATACCTGCTAGGGATGTTATGAGGTTGAAATAACATCCTGTTAACAAAGCACCCTGCAATCATTAAAGCGGTATAGAATTGAAAGCTCTTATGTTTGTGAGTATTAATTTATCAAGAGAGAGGGGAATAAGCATTTCCATAGCACCTACAATGTACTGTGTTATGCTACACTCTCTACAAATACATCACTGGAGGTATTTTGAGGTTCAGGATTTTAGGAGAAGAGTCAATCAGTCAATAATCAATCAGAAAAAGATAAGAAGTCCCATCATTAATTCATACAATGTTCTAAGTGCTGAAGTGAAAATATCAAAATGAGACCATCTGTGCCTTCAAAAAGCCCATGTTATATTTGAGAATTCTCAGATAAAATGCTGAATATATACGTAATAAATACCTAATGAATTGTACAATTGAGAGAACTTACAATGGAGGGGGGATCAGGAAAAGCTTCTTGAGTCAATGCTGAATAAAAAAGCTTTTCATAAGGTCTCCCTGTGTACAAAGTCTTTTGCTAGGCCTTGGTGATACTAAGACATAAGTTAGGGAATCCTTGCTCTGAAGAAGGTGAATTTCTACCAAGGATTTATGGAAATTTCAAATAACATGTGCGAAGAACAAACTTTTTTTATAAGTATTGTAGGATTAACCAACAATTCTTGATAGTCCTGTCTATTTCATTTCAGAAAAATAAAACAAAATGACATGAGGAAATACCTACTGATCAATACTCAGGCATTGAAATATACACTAAGGATAGACACAAAGAAAGACAAAAGCAAAAGACAATCTCTCCTCTCAAGGAGCTCACAGTCCAATGAGGCAACACTATATAAATGACTTTGAAAAAACAAGCTACAAATGGGATAAAATAGAGATAATCAAAAACAGGAAGGAATAGCATTAAGGAGAAATGGGAAAGGCCTCGTGTATAAGGTAGGATTTTAACAGGGTCTTGAAGAAAGTCAAAGAATTCAGAAGACAAAGACAAGGAGGGAGAGTATTAGGGATGGGAAACTAGTGGAAATTCAGTCTGGAAATAAAATTTCTTATTCAAGAAACAACAAGGATGCCAGTTTCTGTGCGTTATTGAGAGTATGTGGGATTTGGGGGGCAAAATATAAAAAGACTGGAAAGCTAGGGGGAAACAGGTTATGAAGAGGGTTGAATAACGAACACTGACATTTTACTTGACTATTGAGGTGATAGGGAACTATGGTATTTGATTGAGTGTGTGTGTGGGATGGGGGAATGCTGTGTGACATTGTCAGACCTGAATTTTTGGGAAGATTACTTTGACAGCTGAGTGGAGGATAAATTGTGATGGAGAGAGACTTGTCATAGAGAGATCAACCAGCAGGCTGTAACAGTAGTGTAGGTATGAGCTGAAGAGGGCGTATACCAGTATGGGAACATTATCAGAAGAGATATGAGGGCACATATGAGAGATATTCCAATGATAAAATTGATTGAATGTGTCAACAGATTGGATATGAGGGATGAGAGTGAGGAGTTGAGGAGGACAACTAGGTTATGAGCCTGGGATCCTGGAAGGATAATAGTGCCCTTAGTAGGAAGAGAGAAGCTTAGAGTAGGGACTTCTGGAGGAAAGATATTGAGTTCAGTTTTGGGCATGTTGAGTTTAATATGTCTATAGAATATCCAGTTCAAGATGTGCCACAGGCTATTGGAAATGCAAAGGTGGCAGTCCAGAGAGAGTTTAGGATTAGATGAGTAGATTTGAAAATCATTAGCATAGAGAGGATAATTGTATCCAGGGGAGCTGGTAAGATTAACCTTTGAGATACTAGAAGAATAAGAGAAGGGGTCCACGAAAGAGCCATATCCTGGATGAATATCATAATATTAATATTCATGAATAGTAGACAAAAATACAGCAAAGGCAACTGGGAAGGAACAGTGAGATAAATAAGCAGAGAATCAAGAGAGAAGTGAGTTATCAAGGGGAGGAGGATATTCAACAATGTCAATCATAAGACATTTTAATACTATGGATAGTGCTTAGAGTTAGGAAGACCTAGGAAAAATTCTATCTCTAGCACATCTCAATTGCATAGCCCTGAGCAAGTCATTTTACCTCATTCTATGCTGTAAAATGCCTTTCATTACAATTATAAAATTATGAATTGGTTTCATTTGCATTGGTGGAAGTTGTTTCTACACCAGAAAGGACCTATACTGAAGAAATGATGAATTCAAAGTGTATTAATATATTCAGGTGTACCAGGTACAGGGCTAAACACTAGGGATACAAAACTAAAAGGGAAAAAGTCCTTGCCACCCCACCCCAAGAGGCTAAAGTTAGGAGGGAGGTGCTGAATAATATAACATATGAGATAAGAAAATGGAAAGCAATCTTAAGAGGAAAACACTAACAGCCAGTATGAATCACATATGTATAAACAAACTACTCCCGTAGGATTACATATTCTTGGTTCTGACTTTTAGTCTGGGAGAGTTGCCTGTGGCACTGGTTGACTAAAGCAACTTGCCTATGGTCATAAAATTAATACGTGTCAGAGGCAGAGCTCAAACCCAGGTGTTCCTAACTTCGAGGCTTGCCCCTTACCTGTTACATCATGCTGCCACTCTGTTACCACCAACTAGACTACCATCATCATAATCAATCACTCACCAAATCCTACCAGTTGGGGGAGGGTGTTGGGATTTATTTTAACACATGGAGGTGAGCAAAGAGGGGTTGTCAATTTCAGGATCAGCTATTTATTGGTTCAGACTGGTTGGGAAAGATAATGGTGATGGGAAGTCATATGAAATAAGACTGAAATGTTATGTTGGATCCAGACGTAGAATGGTCCTAAATGCCAACTTGAGTAATTAATACATTATTCTAGAGGTAATAGGGTGTCAGGGTGGTTCTTACTCAAGTAATGGAGTAACATCATAGGAATGGTATCTGAGGAAATTCATCATGGAAGCTGTGGGGAGGATGGATTTCTGAAAAGATGGGCTGAAAGCCAGGAGACCCATTATGAGACTATTACCATGATCCAAAAGAATAGTGATGACGAAGTAATGACCTAGAATAATGGTCACCCAAGCGGAATGAAGGTGACTGAAATGGAAGATTATACCAGCAGATGACGGTGATAGTCTAGTTGATGAGTGATATAAAAGGTAAAGTGCTTGTTGCAGAGTTAGGAACATTTGGGTTTGAGCTCTGCCTGTTACACATGCTAATTCTATGACCATAGGATTGTTTCTTGAGCCTCTCAGTGTCCCAGACAAGTCTCCCAGAATAAAAGTTTGAACCAAGATAACAACTTGTGGGTGTTGAGGAGATTCTGCACAGGATTATCCCATAATTTTACTCACATGTTCAGAACAACCACAGTTTTATTCCCAGGTTACACACATACACACACATACACACACACACACAGACCTCAGTATTGTGATTATTAATATCATGTACCACAACTTCCCTCAATAATCTTGGAGAATTGTTTTATTTCTTTATGTACTCTGTGAAATCCTGAGATGTAACATTCTGGAAGCTTGAAATTACTCTTAGAAGAATTTACTTATGTACAGGACAGAAAACATCATGTTGGACCAGTCCAAATAATTATGAGGGCAAGGACAGAACATGATTCACAAGTTAGGATGTTCACTTTTTCTTGCCTCTGTCCTTTTATTCAACGTGACCCAAGTGTGGCTTCCTGTGGAATAGAAGAATGATGCCAAATTAACCCCCCATGTCTGCACCTTGTTTTTACCTTGGACTCAACATTTCTGTAGCCCTGTAAAGGTCCAAGACATTTCTAGTAGTTTATTTTAATCATCCACATTAGAAAATTATTTCTAGCGTGACTACTTTTATCAATTCCCACTTCCTCAAGCTTTGTTGCTTGCAATAGAATCCTGATGAAATTCTATTAGGATAAAGACCAGAATTAATCCAAATCGGCCTTAAGTATTTTCACTAACATGACCTTATATAAGCACAAAGTGCTTGTGCTACCAGTGTCAAATACTCAATTTCTATTGTTGCACAAGCCTTAGTTAGGCACACATTTCTACTGGGAGGAATATTTCAAACTCTATTGTTTTTACTAAAGCATGAAACAAGAACAAAACAAAGATGTCTGTTCACAAAGTAACAGCATACTAAAATGGAAATAGATTAAGTGGTCTATTTTGAACGCCTAAAATGTGCTATCACTACAGAGTAATAACATCTTAGGATTCCTGATGCAAGGCAGAATGTCAAAAGCTTGAGGGGTGACAGGGAGGCTTGTTTTTCCTGATTACTTAGACCACTTCAGGAGGCTGGCATTCAGCTTGGGTGGCTCCGTTTCATCCAGATCTTTGATCAACTGGAGAATATGGAGGAGAGAGACAATTAAAAGGTTGAAGGGCTTTGACTCCACTTCATATGAGGATAGAAGTGTCGGGGGATGGTGGGAGAGGCCAGCTGGTTTCAAACAGTTGTGGAAATAGACTAATCCTAAAGAATTGTCTCATGATGATAGAAACAATTTTTGATAGTTACATTTGTAGGTTTGAAAAGAAGAATAATATTTGTATCATGCATTAAGGTCTGTTCAGGACTTGATGTTATCTCATTTGATTTTCATAACAACTCCGTGAAGAAAAACCCATGAGTAAAATTTGGGAATCAAACTAGAAGGCCTCTAATATCTGTTTGAGTTTTAAATTATTGGATCATAGATTGAGAGCTAGAATGGACATTACAAATCACCTAGCCCAAATCCATCATTTCACAGATGAGGAAACTGAAGCCAAGATTGGTTAAGTGACTTGTCCAAGGTCACACAGACTATATATGAAAATATCAGGATTTGAACTCAGGTTTCTGACTTCATATCTATAATCTTATAAGGCCATGACCTAGATAAAATCCCCTCTGCATACTAATTGAATCCCTTGAACTAATCAATTAATCAGCTAGCATTTATTAAGAACCTACTATGTGCTATTGTTTGTCTTTCATTTTTTTTGTCTTTCATTTTTTGAAGAGCGTCAGTGACAGAAGAAGGATTATGTTCATTCCAGATTGGATTAAAAACTGGGAAGCAAAGGTGGAAATTGACACATGGCAAGTATAGGTTTGATGTCTTGACTCGTACATGAATCAGATGTAAATGAAGGTGTACAAAGTCGTCAGCCTCACTCTCTCTTCCAGAGTCATTGAAAAACAGAGGCAAAAGTCAGGATGACTGGTGGTAACAAGGGATGTAGTGGATGACCTTGGCATCTTAAATGTCTCACCAAGCTCTAGGCACTCCATAGCACCCACTTCAGCTACCTCCATGAACACTGAAATAAATTGTTCTCATCTGCCTATTCTGCCAGGCTAAGTCTTCACACTTAAGGTAGTCAGCCTGCTAATTCATTACAGCTCTATAGGTTCTGAGAATGCTGACCTGAACCTTCTTGCAATGGGAATCAGGGAGAAATTTTAGCTGGAATTTGTCCTCCCCATCATATTTCATTTGACCCAGGCTCTCAATATCTCATGACTGTAACTTTCTTCTTTACTGCCTATTTCAAATCAATCCCTGCTCCATCCTATCTTTTGCTAAGTGATCCAATGGATCTTCGGAAATCTTCTCCAAGTTCTCTATTATCAAATATAAACGCCTCTGTTTGGTTTCAAAAGTCCACCTAACCTAGCCCCAGCCTTCAGTCTTCTTACAACTTACTCCATCTGTTTTGCAGTTCAGTCACAATAGCGTCCTTGCTTCACTGCCTTACTATACTCCATCTCCTAAGTCCATGCCTTTTCACTGGCTTCCTCCAGGTCTAGAATATTCTCAGTCTTCATGTTGGACCTCTGCCTTTCCCCAATCACTACTAAAATCCTATGCTTGTGCCTTTCTTCCTTGGAGATATATATGTGTATCTGTACATATGTATGTATGTATGTATGTATATATATAATATGTATATATAAATTATGTGTGTATATATATATATATATATACATGGTTGTGTGTGTGTATGTTGTTGAATTGTTTCAGTTGTTTCCAACTCTTTTTAGTACTATTTGGGCCTTTCTTGGCACAGATGCTGGAGTAGTTTGCCATTTTTTTCTCCAGCTCATTTTACAGATAAAGAACAGAAGCAAACAAGGTTAAATGATTTGCCCAGGGTCATATAACTAGTAAGTGTCTGAGAACAAATCTGAACTCAGGTTCTCCTGACTTCAGGGCTGGTGCTCTATCAATTGCTTAAAGTAGCTGCCCCTCATACATGCTGTTTTTTTTTTTTTTTTGCTTGTTTGTTCTGTTTTTAACACCAGAATTTGGACAGTAGCAGACACATATCTAGCTCAGAACTCATTCCTAGGTACCCACCCTCAAAGAAGTGGTGACCTAGCATTGAAGATACATGGCACTCTTATTCTCATCTCAGACTACTGAATGTATTCAACATAAACACTAAACCACCAGCACAACTTCAAAATATAATACTGCTGTGAACATAGTCATAAAAGCATAGAACCTCTGACCACAGAAATCATGTACTCCATCCCTTAGCCAAATAAGAATTCTCCTAGTTATGCCAGAAGTGAGGGGAATCCTATTGAATCCTATTGAGGACTGCTAGGGAACCTTTAGAAAGTGAACCCTCTATATCCTGGGACTGTCTGTGGCTCTTTGAGAGAGCACTAAATGTTAGTAAGAGTCCTGACATCAAGCCTATATTGGCCATGTACCAATTTCCACCTTTCCTTCCTAGTTCTTAATCCTACCTGGAACCAACTGGAATAAATCTATTCCTTCTTCTGTTTGATGTATTTGGACAGTCATCATGGAAAAAAAACAAAATAGAACAAAAACCAAACTCCCTTAAATCTTTTTTTTTAAGGCAAAACAACATCAATCCCTTTATCCAGTACTCAAAAGATATGAAAGTGAGGCTCTTCGTCATCCCAGTTATTCACATCTGGATATTCTCCAATTTACCAAACTGCTTCCTAAGAGCAACACAATACTCCAGATATAGTTTTCCCTGGGGTCTGAGTCAGACCTAAAGACTGTAGGCAGACATGTCTTTTCTCTTAAAAATCAAGTCAAGTGTAAACACTAGTCACATTCAGACCATATTGAATTATAAATCCTAAAAGATCTTTTCTCACTTTATGTAGTTATAAGCTATTTACAGATAAAACCAAGGGGAAAGAAGAAACTCATTAGCATGTGAGACAGCTACTTCAGAGTTAGCATTCTAGAAACAGAGTTAATTTTAACCTCTAGTGAATGGATGAAGGAATAAAAGCAAGCATTTTTTTTCTAGAACTTCTGAAGCAAAATATTTTAATTTGAAAGGGGGAAGGAAAAGAGGGAAATTAGAATTGAGACTCATTCCTTAGTCATCCATCCAGTCAAGAGACAACATGGAGGCAGAGGTGGGGGAGAGAATACAATTCTTTCTATTTTGCCAAGTGCTCATGCTGAACCTGATAAGAAAGAGGGTCCTAGGGGTCAAGAGCCCAGCTGGTAAATGTACCATGCTGGGCTCATAGTAAATGTTCCTTGATGATGCCAACAGTGATGATCATGCAGGCAGTTCCAAATGGGATCAATTATAATGTAGATCCAAATATTATTTCAGCAAATTCAAGTCAGCTCATGACTGAAGTAATTAAATCAGTCTTGTTCTATGACCTGTGGGTAAGACTGTATTTTCATAGAGAGAAACATGGGCTGATTGAGAAGAGCCAATCTGGGAAGGAAGGTGATAGGAGTAAGGGGCCTCTCAGCATCTCTCTACATTTCCATAATGCTCATGATTGGGCCCTGCAGAGATAGGAGAAGAGATACGGGACTGATTACACTCATTAAATGTGCCAATTCAGTAACCTTGCAGAAGTCACTTAACAGTGTTTCCTTTTCTTCATATTGAGGGAAAGATGTCAATTTTGACTTCTCAAAGCAGGCTTGGTGGGAGGAAGACTTCTGAGACAAAACAATGTTTTCTTGTGTGTGTGTGTTCAAGTTGTACAGTTCTAATCAAAAGATCATAGGCACAGAGCAGGAAGGGATTTCAGATATCCTCTAGTCTAAGCCATTTAATCAGGAATTGGAGAAACTGAGGCTCAGGTAAGTAATATAGGTAATAAACTTTGGAGGTAATATTTTGACTCAAGTGCCCTGACTCCATAGCCAGAACTCTTTCTGTTGTACCTCTAAAAGTATGATATTTTGGTCATGGGAAAAGAAGAGGAGAGAACAGGTAATACACACATTTACATTATCTTTTATATAAAGGACAGGATTGGACCAGCCAAAAAAAATGTGCCCTCTGATAACATCTCCTGAACAAGCCAGGGACATACACATTGTCCTACATGTGCTCGGTTTCCAATAAATCCTTTGATGAACTTTATAACAATAACAACCACAAACATTTGTGAGTAACAGCTCTTCAATAAGCACTTATTACATCTCCAATGTGTGTTGCATTCTATAAGATGCCCTGGCTCCAAAGACAAAAATGAAAACCTCTGCCCTCATAAAGCAACCTAACATTTCTTTAGAAAGGTAAACTTTCTCTCATTTTGCAGAGAACCTTAGGATCTCAGGGTCATGGGATCATCGATTTCAAGTTGGAAGTATCCTTGGAGCTCAAATACTTCACGTTAAAGATGGTAAGTGACAGAGCTGGGAAAGAAAAATCAAGCCCTTTGACTCCAATGCACAGCCCTTTCCACTCCAAAAAGACACCTGAGTGACCAACTAGGAAGACCACTCATGGTGTTCCAATGGGAAATTAGTTCACGTTCTCAAGTCTACAAAATGGTTTGTAAGTAAAAAGTAGAGGGATGGAGAATTCAATAGCTATCTTTTATTATGTGAAGGACATAGAAGAATGCTCCACTCTGCTTTGCCTGGTTCCAGAACAAGATGCCCTGGTTTCAAGTACTCCCTGGTAATCCACCCTCCCCCCAACAATAGACTACTTTCCTGCCTCCCTTTGTGTTGGCTCCTCTTCAGATATAATCTCCTGGAGGTCCCGGAGAATCTTTCTTTTTATATCCTCAACACAGTGCTTAGCCCATAGTAAGTGAATAATAAAGATTTATTGGATTGGATTAGAAGAAGGATGAGCCTTGTTCCACCTGGCCACAGAAGGCAGAATTACTAGCGAAACTGAATTCAACTTCCTAATAATGAGAGCTCCCACAAAGTGTTGGGGTGGCCTTGAAGGATGGTGGGTTTCCCCGCCCTGGAAGTCATCAAGAAAAGCGGAATGACTGATAACTCATTGAGGATGCAGCAGAGGGAATTTTCTCTGAGTGGGTTTGGAATTGATGTTACTGTTGGTCTGGGCTAGACTTGTACTGTCCAATCTATGATAGATTCCCATATACTGCATATATACATTTGGAGAGAAGGTGATGATCAGTCAGTTTCAGTTTCTGACCTCTGAATTAGATTAGCTGAATTTGTTGGCAGTTTCTTGTCTGAAACTGAGGGTATGTTAGGAGTGCAAAGCTCACAGAACAAGAATACAGGTCATGGGGGCAGGGTAAAGCCAGTTGAACTCAATTCCTTTAGCAGAGAGCTCTTGGGAATGGAAAGAAATTACTCTGGAAAGGGAGCGTTTAGACTATGGGCTTGTCTGATTTCCTATTGTAGCACTGTGGGCTTTAGCATACATGAATTGCTATTCTGTTCTGGCAAATGTTTAACAACTGGTTCTCCAAAAAGTATGTATGTCCCACTTTTAAGATTAATCTTCAGTAACATTTGCTCCATTACTATCTTTTAAAGTCCAACCAATCAACAAGACAATAGATTGAGACCAGTTTCATAGTATTTGATGATTTACACTGACAACTTTATAAGCACTTATGAGCTGGTTTGTGCTATTCAGCATGCTTCTGGTCCATTCAATATTTTGAGCATTTCTGGATCACATGATCATAGGTCTAATGATCGAAGGACCTCAGAAGCTACTAAGTCTAAACCATCATTTCATCAATGAGGAAATTAAGAATTACAAGTTCTAATTCATCTGTTCAATTTCATATAATGGAAAAAAATCTGAAGGAGGATTTGAACTGAATGTTTTTATTTTTAACTCTGTATCTAATATCTTACTCAGTAGATGATGCTGCCTTTTAAATGGGAGAGGCTAGAGGCAGAGAGAGGCATTACAAGTCTATATCAAAAACACAGATATAGACTGATAAAGATGTGAATCAAAGTAATGGGAATAGGAATAGAAATTTTGGGATAATTATGAGAATAAGAAGAAAGAATGCATTGGAGACTGGTGAATGATTAGCAGGGAAAGCAGAAGTGAAGAAAAAGAGAAAGATAACTCAATTTGAAGCTCTGGGGACACAGAAAATGAATATATAATTTTTAGAAGAACAAGTTTTAGAGAAAAAAAAGATGAATTTCATGAAAGAAATTTCATGGGTCTATGCCTTGTCTTCACAATTACATCACAGACTCTTAAGGATTAGGGATGGTGCCATACTTCTATAATACCCTCTCTCTCCACCCTTACAAACTCATATTGCTTAGCATTGTGTCAAACACAAGGTACCCACAAACCAGGATGCAGGACATAAAAGACCAAGAAAAGACCATAGTGATGATCTCGTCCAATTCAATCATTTTATCTAATTATTATTCAATTTAAAGATCAATGAATAGGAAAATAATAGGTTTATACAGAGATAATATATTACATGTGAAAAATTATGTCAGGGAATTTATAACAAATGAATGCATAGAAATATATGACCAGCAAAAAAAAAAAAAATGAACCACAGCAAGATGGACAGGAAACTGAGAAATCCCTTCTCTCTTAGTCTGTGGTATAGTCAAGAGTTCAGGGGAAATACTGGGATCAAAATCTACCCTTGAAATATACTGCTTATATGAACCAAGGTAAGTCAGCTATGTAGACCACTGACACATTGCTGGATTAGGAGTTGGGAAGGCCTATTGCTCCTCACATACTTAGTAGCCATATGACCCTGGACAAGTAATTTTATTACTCTTTAGTCGTGAGAGTCAGCATGGCATAGTGGGCATGGCATTGTACTTGAAGCACAAAATTCAAATTTTGCATTTCAAATCCTATATTTATTAGCTGTGTGTTCCTGGGAAAGTCAGTGAAATTCTGTTTCTCTGTTTCTTCATCTCTCAATCTAGAGGACTTGGACTCAACAGCCTTTAAGATTACTTCCAGCAATACACACATCATCCTATGATCCTTTTATTTAATCTCCTTGAATCTCAGTTTCTCATTTTTAAAGTCAATGAGTTTAACTGGCCTTTGACTCCCCTTCTGACTTTTAATCTATGACTGTATCATCCAAAATCAAGTCAACCTTTTACAGTAGAATTAAGGGGAGTTGTAGAGAAAAGTAGCAGAGTTTTTGCCAAGATGGATTGATTGATCATAGGATCACAGAACTAGAGAGAGACGCACACTTAGAGGTGATAGAGTCTAATCTTTTCATTTTAAACACAAGAAATTGTGACTTGTTTTCTTGGAGGTAAATGTCCAAATCATGGAAATCATGGATTCGTTGCAATAAGAAGTAGCCAAGTCTACCATTCCCTCTCACTTTCTCCCTGATCCGAAGAAATCTCATTTCCAATTTCACTCAGAAGCTAGGGTACCTTCCCTCCAGGTAACTTTGCTTTTGTTCTCCATGATTTATAGATATATATGGGGACCTTTTCTTCTCCATTTGAATGATAGTTCCTTAAGGGCAGACAATGCTTTGGTTTTGAATCTATATGTGCAGTGACTAGCACAATGTATGCCAATTGTACATGCTTATTAAATGCTTTATGGATTTGGGTTGATTGAGTAAAAGATTCTTAACAGTCCAAGTGGTTTCTAGGGTTGACCTGTTATTTAACTTACATAAAATAATATATCAGAACTTTGTTCTCATCTCAACTGTTGATTTCAACAAAGCCTGAAATCCTTAAAGAAAAAATTAACTCAGTTATCCAGGAGATAAAATCAGTTATTATAGTGGCTTTGAAGTTACTGAAGGAGCTCATTTGATAAATTACTGTACTGTCTACACTTGCTGCACAACAGCCCATTTCTTCATCCCTTTTATGGTCTGGAACATTGAGGTTCATGTGGTAGATCAAATCCCATTACAACCAACTCTTTGATTTGTTTATAATTTTGATACAAAAGAATACAATAAAATGCTCAAGTGATTGGACTCTGGAATAGGTCTTGGGATATATCCATTATAAAAGGATGTTTCATAATTCTGCTCATTCTTATAGAATTTAATATATAGATCCCAGGCACAATGGGATCCCACCATTCCCATTTACTGCCTGTTCCAATATCTCCAATTTTGTAAACCTCATCTACTACATCTTTAGAAGATAAACTCCTGGAAGGGAGGGGGCATATTTGCTTTTCTTTGTACCCCCAGTATTTAACACATGTCTTGGCATACAGTAAGTGCATGGTAGATGATTGTCTATCTAACTGACCCAACTCTTTAAAATCCTGAAAGAAGCATGTTTCTTCAAGAAATGCTTGGCTTCATCTTTAGTCAGTGGCACACAAGTATAAGAAAATAGCAAGACTAAGGCCATATGGATCTGCAGAAACATTTGTCAGCTCCCTGCATGCCATTCAAGTCCCAGTGTTACCCTCTGATCCTAGTATGAAGGCTCCCTGGTTTTCTCAGAAGGCTGGCCCTGAAGCAATGGAACATGCTTTTGTGCCACATTAAATTCTACACAACATTGATTTTAATGGAAATTGCAAGTGAGTAATGACTCAATTTCACCCATGGTCATCAACAGTCACAGTGTTAAGTCACTGTCCCAGCCAAATGGCTGATTTCCAAATGGGATAAATACCTTCCCCCTCCTCTGACTAGACCCTGCAGTTCGAAGTGGACTGATGAAATTTGAATGAGAAGTTATTCTTTCCTTACCCTTCTTGAAAGAATTATGGACCTCAGCTAGCACAGAATCATTCCTTCATTACAGCTGAGAGAAGACTGCATGTCAATACGACAATTCTTTTTGAACAATTATTAGGCATAAAAGGGATTATAAAAATGTAATATGTTCTATTAATTCTCCTTCTTAGTATTGATTTTGAAATGAGCTACAAGTGGTACCTTGATGGGGAGAGCATCAAAAATAATCTGTGCGAAGTTTGGGATTGTTGTAACCTTTGAGAGAGATTTCTAACCCAAGTCTCCATAGTAATAGTAAAAGCTGATATTCATAGCACGTGTGAAAGTCTGCAAAGTGCTTTACGTATATAATTTGAATGGAAACTACTAAAATCAAACTTAAAAAAGACAAACAATAACAACAATAACAAAAAACCACAAAAGATCTTTGACCAAGTTGGGCAAAATGTGGCCCTTTCCTGTGGAATATTCATGTGAGACGGAACGTTTTAGGCTAACAATTTAATTTTAAAAGAATCAAGTAACATGAAACAATAAATTAACACAAATTGTCTCTTAGGCAAGGGAAGATAAAAGATGAAATTAGATGTGGGCCCAGACATTTAGTACTGTATAGTTTATTTTGGAAAAAATATCCTCTCTACCTACAACAGCAGTGAGATATCCATAGTAGCAATTTTGGAGGGGCCTTAATGGCCACCTAGCTCTTCCTCCTCATTTCACAGAAGAAACTGCGGTCAAGGAAATTGTCATTTATATCCTAGCTAATAAATGACAAGTCAGGATTTGAAGCCTGGTACTCTAACTACAAATCAAGTATTCCTTCCAATTGATCATGCTATCTCTCAGGGCAGGGGCAGCTAGGTGGTGCAGTGGATAGAGTACCACTGCAGGAGTCAGGAGGACCTGAGTTCAAATCTCACCTCAGACACTTGATACTCACGAGCTATGTGATCTTGGGCAAGTCACTTAACTCCAATTGCCTCATCCTGGGTCATCTCCAGTTATCCTAAGGAATATCAGGTAACTGCATTCAGATGGCTCTGGAGGAGAAGTGAGGCTGGTGACCTGTACAGCCCTCCCTCACTCAAAATAAAGTCAAGTGCAAGTCATGTCATCATTTCTCTAATGCATGGCCTTCTTTGGCAATGAAGGACAAACACATACACACCACTATTTCTCATGAGTCATATATTAGAGGGCTATGAAAGGTTCAAGGAAGATGGACAAGTCATTATGGACTGAGTTCATCTGGAAAGGCTTTATCAATGATGGAACAGTTAAACAGGGCTTGAAAATACTTGATCAGAATTGAAAAGACTCATTCAATTGTATAAAGTGAGTGAATGGTGAAATCAGTGGGAATATATATATATGTATATATTACATATATACATATACACAATATATTACATATATACACATATATTATATGTAAATGTATGCATATATACACATACATGTACATATGTGTGTGTGTGTATAGACTCTAAGTGGGCCAGTTTGGCCAGAGCTCAATGTCACTGGAGAATAGCAGGGGAAACGTTTGAAAAAGTGTTAATGGCCCAGATGCAGAAGATCTGTCAGGCCAAGCTGACTTGATTTCAAATCACACCTCTGACACTTACTACCTAAGGAACTTTGGATGCATCACATAACCTTTCAATGCCTTAGTTTGCCCAGATTGTTAAATTAAAGGCTTGACCTAGGTCAAGGCTTGCTAAACTTTTTCCACTTGTGACCCCTTCAGTACTTCTTAAATTGCAGGTGCTGTTACCCACAGTTCAAGAAGTAGGGACCTAGATAACTACAAATGTCCCTTCCTGATCGAGATGGAGGATCTTAAATATATTGAATTGTATTCAGTAGGTCAAAGGAATTAATTCATATATTAATAATTGACACTATTTGTAAAGTCACACAGATAGTTCTACTCATAAGGAAAATGAAGCAGACAAATCAATTATACTGGCTCTTACTGGCTACTAAACAGGAAGAAATAATGACCCAATGGATTTTAAAACAGGGAATAATAGCTCTGTTCCTGGCTCTCTCTTCCCTTGACCCTCCACAAGGCAGCATGCAAATCTCAGACCTGTTTCTGAAGATTGGGAAAGAAGAGAACAACACATTTCCTTGCCTCTGGCTCCCATGCAGCTGTATGCACATGGCAGTTAAAACATGTGACAATAATGTGGAGGATGACTTGGAAGGGTAGGAAAAAAAATATTTTGAAATCTGTTGATATTATCTCATCAGGGGACAATAAAGGCATGGAATAACCTCAAATATTGAAGGTAAAGGTAAACTATATCTATATCCCTTAAGTTACAGTATTTTTCACCAGCCAGTATACCTACAGCACATATTGTGATGGTCCTACCCTTAGAGTGTTCATCCTGAGCCACAAAAATATCCCCAAGTAATCTGACAGGGACCATTCATCTCTTCTTTAGTCAAAAAGAAGGAAGTTCCTTTCCTTAAGGGACAGACAAATAATTTGTCCAACTGAACAGATCTACCAAAAACTCCCAAAACTATAACAAGGCTATTAAAATTCAGAATTCTACAGAAGATTCCCTGAGCTTCCTGGCTTGCTTTTAGCTTTGGGCACTTTGGAAATGCTAAAGCTGATGCTTACTCCTTGTGGCCATGTATGACAATATTTGGGAAGTACTTAGAAGTCTCCCTATTGGCCAGTGAGCAAAAGATCTGATATCTCAGTGGACTTTAAAAATGAGAGGGAACATGCCCCCACTCTCTCTTCCTTCAAGGCTTGAGGAACCACTATATACATGTGTTACCTGTGAGAGCTGGAAAGACAAAGTTTGCCTTTTCCACCATTTCAGCTTCTATGTAGCCATGAGCACTCGGCAATCATAGCTTATGCCATTCCTATGGAAGCCTGAGATCAGTTCTCAGAGTCTTAGATCAATAAGTCTTATTATCCTCATTTTAAATATAGGGAAACTGAGTCTGAAAAGGTTGTTCTACTTGTCCATATTCTTATAGTTAATGAGGACGATGATAGTTAGCATTCATATAAGGTTTCAATTTTTTCAAAGCTTGATCCATATTATCCCTTTGTAACCCTTTGAAGTAGGTGCTACAGAGTATAGATTACTCTAAGCACTTGATGAGTACAGTAAAGAAAGATAATGAATATTCTGAAAGATGAAGTTACTTGGGCATCTTCATATAGCTTCTAAGTGTCAGGCAACACTCAAATTGGAGACCTAAGTTCCATACTCTTCCTCCCATATTGAGCAACTTTAAAGAAGTCTTGGTGGATGCTGACAGCTAACAAATATATGAGAGAATAGCAGAAAAAAGGATTGGAACCCATTATCCAATTCTGAATCCAGTGGTATTTAATTGGTGTCTTCCATTTTATATCTCCACCCCAGTCCTGTTGTTTTTGATCCAGTGACACAAGCCTTGTTGCTGTTCCTTGAACAAAACATTCCACCTCTCAACTTTGGGCATTTTCATTTGATGTCTACCATGTGTGGAACACTTGCCCTCCTCCCACATCTACTTCCTGACTTCCCTGGTTTCCATCAAATCCCAGCTAAAACTCTATTTTCTTTGGGAAGCTTTTTCCAATCCCTCTTAATTTCAGGGTCTTCCTTCTCAGTTATTCCCCATTTAACCTTTCTATCAGTTCTTTGTACAGAGTTTTTGCATATTGTCTCTCCCTTAGAGTGTTAGCTCCTTGAGAACAAAGATGGTTTTAAACTTTCTTTTTATTCCCAGTGCTTAACACAGTACCTGACACATAGTAGGTGCTTAGTAAATGCCCATTTACTCACTGACACTACCACAGAGGTTGTTGCATTAACAAAAAGGGACATGACTTAGAGGATGGTGGAAAGAACATTGAATTTAAAGTCAGAGGATTTTGGTATGAACCTTGGCTCTTCCACTACTTTTTTGCTCTTGGGAAAATCATTTATATGGGCCTTCACCATTTCTTCAATGTAAAATGAGAATTTTGAACTAGATGAACTCAAAGTTCCATAGAGCTCTATATCTATGGTCCCATGACCTGATAAACTTAAGACCTGGGAAAAGGGAAAAGATCTTAGAGATCATAAGGACAATCTCTTGTCTATTTTTTTGTTGTTCTTGTTTTTTGTTTCCTTTTTTGTTTTGTTTTGTGTTTTGTTTCTTACAGAGGAGGAATGTGCATTGGTAGGATCCAAGGCAGCTAGAGGTGGTTAGAAGTGGTTAGATACCAAGCCTGGAATCAGGAAGACTCCTCGGCCTGAGTTCAAATCCAGTCTCAGATACTTATTAACTTTGTGTCTCTGGACAAGTCACCCAACCTTGTTTGCCTCAGTTTTCTCATCTATAAAATCAGCTAAAGAAGGAAATTGTAAACTATTCCAGTATCTTTTCTAAGACAATCCCAAATGGTGTCACAAAGAGTCAGATGGGACTGTAAAACAAACAAACAGCAAAAAGAATCCAAGACAAGTAAGAATTGGGGATGGAAGAAGATATTTGTGGGGGAGGCCCCACAAAGTACTTCTCAAACATACGATTTAGGTGATTATTTGCTCTCCTATTCTATCACAGATTAAGAACTGGAAACAATCTCAGATGTCATCTAGATAAGCACCATTAAATTTACAGATTAAGAAAATGAGTCCCAGAGTGGTTACAAAATTTATCCAAAATCAGACATGTAGCATGTGTTAGAGACAGGATGTGAACCTGGGATGCTGACTAGAGATTCTTCCCATCATACTCTATTGCCAACAATAGACTCCCCTTTCCAAGCTCTTTGGTGGTATTCAAGGACAAGTTGTTCTGTTATATTAAGCTCATTGACTTCCTCTGTAATATATTGATGAAAGTATCCATTGTGTTACCAGTTCCCCTCAAAAATGTCAAGGTGAATCATGGAACCCCTGAGTTCTCAACTGCTGTACCATTTAGCAGAGTACACAGGAACCTCTGCTCCTGCAGTTAAAACTACATTCTCCTCCAGGCTTGTTATAAAAATATACAAACAAGAAAGATTATTTACAGTTTTAAAATGTACTAAGAGCTTAATTAGTTCCTCTATTTTCTGAGTAATGCAAAAGGGCAACTGCCCATGAATTATTCACATATTTTTCTACTGTGGCTAGAAAGAGAGATATGTATTTTGCATTGTTTTTATTCCAAGTAAATCATATAACTAGGAATAGGAACAGACAAGGGAATAAATCTGATAATGGATACAGTTTTTATAGAGAAGCAAGAGCTGGCTATGGAAAACAGGCTCTGAACAATTTTAAATTTTTTCTCTCTAAAAAAATAAATAAATAAAAGCTATTTTGATAGCTTTTGCTTTCATATTATGATAACTTGAAGATATGTACCCAATACCTTCCAAATCAGTAAGTTCTAACTTGTAACAAAGAAAAACAATTGAACAAAACTATACCACAGAGCAATGCTCAACATTTCATATTCATAGTCCCCCACTTCTCCAAGAAAAGGAAGGAGAAAAAGGCCTCATTTCTTATCTAGGATTGAGAGTGGCCTGGAATTACATAGCATTTGATTGCATTTTAATATTTTTGTTCATATTATTTTAATCATTATGGATATTTTCTGGCTTGACTTATTTTATTCTATAGAGTTCATTAAAGCCTTCCCATTTTTAATGAATTATCATTCTTGCACTACAATATTATGTGCATATGCAATGGATCTTCTATCCATTCTTCAGTCCATGTATCCCCATTTTTGTTTCCAGGATTTTGCTGCTACACAGATTGCTGCTATGAATATTTTAGTATCTATGGATCTTTCCTTTCTCCCTTTTATCTTCTTAGGGATATATTCCTAGCAGTGGGACTGCTGAATCTTAAGGTACGAAGGAAAATATATTAAAAAATATTTAAAAAATGAACTTTGTTAAAGAATAATTTTAAGAAAAAAGCATAGTTAACTCAAGTTCACTTTTTCCCACTTTTTATTTGATCATAGATTTCAAGCTGGAAGGTAATTTTGAAATCATCTAGTCTGCCCCCTTCATTTTATACATGAGAAAACTGAGACTCAAACACATTAGGTGACTTGCTCAAAGTCATGTATGAAGTAAATGGCAGAGATGGGGTTTGAACACTGGACCCATACTCCCAAAAGCTTTGTTCTTTCCCCCATATCATAACTTCCAATTGGATATTGGTCTATGAAATAACATGTAACGAGAAGAAAATACAACAGACATCTCTGATATTCTTTGGTTAGGAGAGGACTCAGAGGAAGAATTCTAGAGGATTGAGAAGATGACCTTCACAGCTAATAAATGATAAAGACAATGTTTGAACCCAAGTCAGCTGGCTCCTGATAAGGTCCTTTTTCTACTATCTCACATTGCCTTAAATGATATAACACAGGTGGTGCTTTGGAAACCTTATAGAGCACTTCTATAAGTCCTAGTAGTTTATCATGGTTATTAATTATTATCATCATTTTTTACTATTTATTTATATTATTTCTTATTACAATTTATTTATTATTTTATTAAATAATATTAAATAATATATTAAATATATTAAATAATTTATTACAATTATTTATTATTATCACTTTTAATGATAGTATTCTTACTACATGTTTGTTGGATCTATGGCTTCCCCTAACTATGCTATCAGAATGATTTAAAAGAGTCAGTTTTGTCATAAAGATGAATGTTAAGGTTTTCTGTAATTCATAGAATATTATGTTCTTTTTTCTTCCTTTTTGTTCAAAGAGGACCAAAATGCCAGGGTCAAGGTACAGTGTGTCTGACTGTGGATGATCAGGCCAATATGAATCTACCACATGATGGGCACAAATAATCCCCATGCACATTTGGAGTGGAGATAGCTTTAAATTTATACATCTCACATTTCATTTGAGCTACTGTGATTTTGTTTTGCTCATAGAGCATAACTCCTTCTTTGATATGCACACTGGTGATCCTATGCCAGTGCTTCCCGTATCTTCAAAGAGAACTTGAGAGTGTCTTTGTATCATTTCCTATGACCACCACGTCAGTGATTGCATTCTGTGAGTTCTCTATAACATAATCTTTTAGGCAAATGTATGTTTGGCATTGAACATCAGAGTTGAGCTTTCTGTGGTAGAGTTTGAATTCTTGGCAGTTCAATTCAAGAAAGAACCTCAGTTTCTGGTACCCTGTCTTGCTAGGTGATGTTCAGAGTCTTCTTAAGACAATTCATATCCAAGCAATTCAGTTTCCTGGCATGGTACTGGTAGACTGTCAAGGTTTCACAGTCATACAGCAATGAGGTCAACACAAAGACTCTGTTGACCTTCAGTTTAGTAAACAGCTTAATGCTTCTTATCTCCAACACTTTCCTTTTGAAACTCTCAGAAACTAAGCTAGCTTTGACAATGAGTATATAATCTCTCCATCTATGTGTACATCCCTGGAAAGTATACTGCCAAGATAAATCCACAGCATTCCAAATTTCTCATTTGCTGTAAATGATGGTTCCGCATATGGAGGCTGTAGTGCTGGCTTATGGATAACTTCTGTTTCCTTGGTATTAATTGGGAGGCCAAAATTAGCACACTTGGCTGAGGGTGGAGCCATACCCTGTTGCATCTCAGCCTCAGAAACTGCATTGAGAGCACAGTCATCCACAAAGAAAAAACTGGGCATCAGCTCCCCTTCTACTTTTGTCTTGACTTGAAGTCTTTTCAAAATAAATGATTTAAAATCAAGGTGGTAGCTGACCTTGATGCTATTTTCATCCCCCTTGAAGACATACAACAATATCACCAAAAACATCATGTTAAAAAAGATATTTTCTTTTATCATGATGTCCTTGCCTGGCACATAGTAGGCATTTTATAAATGTTTGTTGACTGACTGACTAAAGTCTTAGATTTGAATCCCAGCTTTCATTTACTAGCTGTGTGATATTAAACAAATAACCTCTCCTCTCTGATGCTCAGTCTCTTTTTCTTCAAAATCACATAAAATACATGATTTCTAAGGTCACTCTCTATATTCTACTTCTTATTACTCTGTGGAATATCAAAATATATGAACAAGTCTAAATGAATTGTCTAGTCTATTTGGAGGAGGGCTTGTTTTTGATGTACTCTGACAGCCAGCAACTTGGAATCTCCAATGTCCTTGGAGAGCCTATATATTTAATTTGAAGAGAACTATATCCAAAAACTTCTATCCAAAGCCTCCAGAACAAAAAGGAATTTCAATATTCATTTTAAAAGATGGCACATTTCAGTTGTATCTACAATGGTTCTTAATGTACTGAAAATTTTACTGGATAAATATAATAGAAACTTTGTTAGGTGGAGAGTGAGATGAAATTCAAATGTATTGATGAGAGTTGGTATGGGGGAAACTTCACTTTTATTTAACATGATTAAGTGGGTTAATTGTTTTCCTAATTTTACATCATTCTTACATCTCAGGTATAAATCCAATTTGATCACAATAGGTAATTTCTTGGTATATATTACGACTGTCTTTTTTGTTAGTATTTCATTTGATTTTTAATAAACATCATTAAAGAAATTGGTCTATAAATCTTTTTTTTCTTTCCTTTATCTTTCCATAGTTTTGGCATCAGTTTTAAATTTGTTTTATAAAAGCTGCTTGGTAAATTCCATTGCCAATTGTTCAAGAAGATTTACATGATATCAACATTCATTGTTCTTCCCTAGACATCACCTGAACATCTCTCTCAACTCAGATTTACTTGTTGGATTTGAAAAGCTCTTTTACATCTCATTCAATTTTATTTTCTAAAACTGAATTGTTTAAAATCTCAATTCCATGATTATATTTTTACAACTTAATGTAACTGTTACATAGCCCCATTTACCTGCAATTTCCTAAACTCTTTTGAGGCTTTTGGATTTTGAATTTCCTCACTTCAAATTAAGGATAATGATTTTGTTTTAGGAAATAAAAAATGAGTCAGATTTCAGCCTATTTTTTGGTGTACCCTAAGAGGTTAAAGCTACTTCTCATTTACATTTTTATCATTGTCTGTCTAAGCCAGAATCGATAACTTTCCATTCCTTTTTTTATTTTGCAGAACTAGTTCTCCTTTTTCTTGTATGTCTCATTGAATTTTATTTTTACCTGGATGTTCTCCAGAATCATTTAAGTTTTATTGTTTCTTCCAGAGGTGTTTCAATATTTTTGGAAAGAGATTTTTGTATTTACTCTATGTCTCATCCACTAAGCAATAATAAAAAATCTGTTTACTTATGATTTTTTGTGAGGCTTCATTGAAAGTCTTTTGGATTTAGTAGATGATAATATATCTCTTGGAATGAAAATTAAGCCTCTATAAAAATAAAAAAAAAATACCAACAAAACCTGAGATCCCTCCCTCTAATCATTCTGAGACATACAAAGTTTATTTTCTTTTTTTCCTCCTTGGATTTATGATTTCATTAATTTGAGGAACTACCAGCATGGAAAATTCTTTCACCTACACAGCTCATTACTTATCTTACAGATTTATAGTAATTTATAGTCTAGAGGGTTAAATAAGGTTCGGGGAGATTTTGCAATTTGTTCAGGGATCCAGAGCTAATGAATGTTAGAGGGAAGATTTGAACTCAGTATTGAAGGGGGAGAGATGAGACACAAGAGAGGGAAATCAATTAGAATGTTAATGTCACAGTCCTTTAGGAGAGGCAATTAAGGTACAATTGAAGTGGTATCTGTGTGAGCAGACAGAAGGGATTAGATGCTAGAGATATTGTGGATCTAAAGGCAGAAAGATTGGCATATGTAGGGGAAGGAGATTAAGGATCCAGGAATATCCTGAATGAGTATCAATCCATAGACTGGCTTAGTGAAACCTAATAGGCTACCACCACCACCACCACCACCACCACCACTACAACAACCACAGAATAATCATAATAATTCCTAACATTTATATAGTACCATAAATTTTTTCCATAAATTTTCTCCAAATATTATCTCATTTGATCCTTACAACTACCCTAAGAGGTAGGTTCTATTATTCTCCACATTTTACAAATGAGGAAACTGTGGTTAAGTGACTTGCTAGGGTCACACAACTAGTAAAGGTCTGAGGATGGATTTGAACTCAGGTTTTCCTGACTCCATATGGAGGATTGGGTTCACTGTACCACCTAGTCACCCAGAAAAGAACAATGAAAAAGAATGAGATCAAAGAACGCTTTGCTCTAATTGGAAAATACACCAGTCTTGTGAAGAAGGAGAAGAAATACAGATATATTGGCAATTCATGTGCTCTATTTGTATCTTTATCATGTCAGAAGAAAGTAAGTATGCTCCCCTTACCCCAGATGAAGGGAAGGCTATCTGGGATAGTTGCACTTACTGAAGGGAATGAAAAGATTCTACACAATCTCTGTATTATTGGATGGATTGTAATCAGTATTGCACAGTAGTCTCCTACTTACTACTATGGCTCCTTCAAACCTTAAAAAAATCCTTATTCAAACCTCCCATGAGTCTTCTTCTGTCCAACTTTTCAGCTGAGAACCTTGCCTAATATTTTAATGAAAAGAATGACATGAGCCAAGAATTTCCTCTTCTTCCTCTACTTACATCACACAGATGCCATTTTCCACTCTCACATGATGTAGTGGCCCTTTCTCTTTGCCAAGGAAAATCTCTCTATATGCACAAGGAATCCTCTTCCATCTTGTTTTCTCTGGCAGATAATCCTTACTCTCTCACGAATCTTCAATCTTTCCAGTCTCCCATTTGTTTCCCTATTGCCTATAAACATGCCCATGTCTCTCCCATCCTCAAAACAATCATCACTTAAATCTCCCATTACAAATATCTATTTTTTTCATACATCTTATTTCTTTTTGTCACTAAGATCCCTGAGAAAGCCATCTACAATCAGTGCCTCCCCTTCCATTATGCTCACTTTCTTCTTAAATCTTCACTCTGGCTTTCAGACTCATAATTCAACTAAATTTGTTCTTTTCCAAATTGCTAATTATTTAAGTGTCAGACCTAATTTCAATCTTCCCTCTCCTCAAAACTCATCTTTCTTAACCTCTTACCAATCTTTGACATTCAATCACTTCTTGCTACATTCTTCACCCTAAGTTTTCATGTCTACCTCTTGGATCTCCTCCTGGCTTCCTTATTCCTCTTTCTCAGTGTCCTTTGATTGATGTTCATTAAGGGTGAGGCTGCTAAAAATGAGTATACTTCACCTTTCTGCTCTGGATCCTTTTCTCTCCTCCCTCTCTACAACTCCTATTGGTAATCTCATTAGCTTTCCTGGATTCAATTATCATCTCCATGCAGATGGTTCTTAAATCTATTTTTTTCTGGTCTATTATACCTTAGCTGAAGAAAGAAAAAATGAGAAAAAGTAAAAGCAAAAATAGATATAATTAAAAAAGATAAGCAGGGAAAGCACATTTTTCCCTAATAATGAAATAATATAAACACTAAACATATATGCACCAAATGGCATAGCTTCCAAAATCTTAAAGGAAAAGTCAAATGTATAACTGAAATAAATAATTAAAACTATATTAGTGGGAAACTTCAATTTTCCCCTTCTCAAAAGTAAGTAAGTCTAACTAAAAAATAAAAAAAGAAGTCAAGAAATTGAATATAGTTTTAGAAAAGTTAGATAGGAAAGACCTCTGGAGAAAACTGAGTTGAAGTAGAAAGGAATCTACTTTTACTCAGTGGTAGATGGCACCTACACAAAATTGGCCATGTATTAGGGCATAAAAGCCTCACAACCAAATGTAGAAAAGCAGAAATATTAAACACATCCCTTTCAGTTCATGATAAGTTAAAAATCAATTGAAAACTCAATTGTCTAATCCTAAAGAATGAGTAGGTCAAAGAAAATGTCATAGAAATAATCAATAATTTCATTAAAGAGACTATGCAAAGTGGGAAAACATACCAAAATTTATGGGATGGAGTCAAAGTAGTACAATATTACATCTCTATATGCTTAGATTAATAAAATAGAAAAGAAAGAACATCAATGGATTGGGCTAGAACTTTAAAAATACTAGAAAAATGACTTAAAATCAGCAGTTAACCATCCAAACCAAAATATTGAAAATCAAAGGAGAGATTTATAAAACTGAAAGCAAGAACAATTGAACAAATAAATAAAACTAGAAACTGGTTTTATGAGAAAACCCCAATAAAATAAATAATCCATTGATTAATTTGATTTAATAAAAGAAATACAAAAACTGAAAGTATCAGAAATGAAAGAGCTAAATTTATCACCAATGAAAAGAAAATTAAAGTATTTATTAGAAACTTTTTTCTCAATTATATGCCAATACATCTAACAATTTAAGTGAAAGTGGATGAATATTTACTGTAACTGCCAAGATTAATAGAAGATGAAATAGAATACATAATGACCTTCAATCTAGAATAAGTATTGGAGAAGCCATCAATGAACTACCTAAGAAATGATCATCAATACCAGATAAAATGACAATTGAAGTCTACCAAACATTTAAAGAACAAGTGATTCCAATAGTATACTATTTGAAAAACAAAGCAAAAAAGGAATGCCACCAAATTTCTTTTATGACATAAATATGGCATTGATACCTAAATTAGGTAGAGCAAAGACTGAAAGAAAACTATAGAGCAATTTCACTAATGAGAATTGATGCAAATTTTTAAATAAAATATTACTAAGGAGATTACAACAATGTATCAAAAAATCAGATACTGTGACCAGGTGAGATTTATACCAGGAGTTGGGTCAATGTTAAAAAAAAAAATCCATCAATAAAATTGACTACATCAATAGAAATCATATAATTATCTCAGTAGAGAGAGAAAAAACTTTTGACAAAATACAATACTTCTTCCTCTTAAAAACACTGGAGCTCTCTTTAAAATGATAAATAGTATTTATCTAAAAACATCAGCAAGTACCAGGGAAATACTCATTTCTCACATTATTTGTAAAGGAGGTAAGCTAGGATATTCCTAATAAGGTCAGAAGCGAAGCAAGGATACTCACTGTCATCACTATTATTCAATATTTTATAAAAATGCCACCTAAAGCAATAAGGGAAAAAATAAATGAGTTAGAATAGTAATGAGAAAAGAAAACTATCACTCTTTGCAGATGATATGCTGTATACTTGGAGAATCCTATAGAATAAGTTAAAATCATGTTTGAAATAATTAACAGATTTAGCATAGTTTTGGGACAGAAAATGAGTCCATATAAATTATCAGAATTTCTACATATCACAAAGACCAGTAACAAGAGATAGAAAGAGAAATTCCATTAGAAATAACTGTAGACAAAATAAAATTTTTGGGAATCTACTTGCTTAGGGAAGCATAGGAATGATATGAACAGAATTACAAAACATTTTTCACACCAAGTGAGATCTAAACAATTAGAAAAAATAACTGTTCATGGATATATCAAGTCAATATATTAGAAATGACATTTTCCCCTCAATTAATCTACTTATTCAGTGACATACCAATGAAACTACTAAAATTGTTTCATAAAACTAGAAAAAATAATTTAAAACATTAATCTGGAAGAACAAAATGTCCACAATATCGAGGCAATCAATGAAATAAATGACAGGGAAGGCAGACCAGCAGTACCAAATTTCAAACTATATTCCAAAGAGGTAAATATCAGAACAACTTGCTACTGGCTAAGAAACAAAGTGGTAGATTAATTTAATAGATTAGGTACACAAGACACAGTAGTCAAGGACCAGAGTAATCTAATCTTCGATAAATGCATAAATCTAAATTTTCAGGACAAGAATTCACTATTTGACAAAACTGCTGGGGAAACTAGAAGGCAGTTTGGCAGAAAACAGATATAGACCAACATTTCAAACGATCTACCGAGGTAAGGTCAAAATAGGCACATAATTTAGACATAAAGGGTGTTACCATCAGCAAACTAGAGGACTATAAAATAATTTAATTTTCAGACATCTGGATAAGGGAAGAATTTTATGACCAAACAAGAGATAGACAGTATTGTGAGATGTAACATGGATAATTCTGATTACATTAAATTAAAAAAAAAAGTTTTGCACAAACAAAACCAATACAGCAAGACTAGAAGGTAAATAGAAAACTGGGGAAAAACAAATTACAGTATATGTCTCTGATAAAAGTCTCATTTCTCAAATATATAGAAAACTGAGTCAGTTTTATAAAAATACAAATAGTTCCCCAACTGGTCAAATATTATGAACAAGCCAGTTTCAGATGAAGGAAATAAAATGTCTAAAGACATATGAAAAAATGATCTAAATCACTATTGATTAGAGAAATGATAATTAAAACAACTCTGAGGTACTACTTCATATCTATCAGTTTGGTTAATATGACAGAAAATGACAAATGTTAGAGGGCATATGGGAAAACTGAGGTACTAATGCACTGTTATTAGAATTAGAAACTGATCAACTATTCCAGAGAACAATTTGGAAATATGTCCAAAGTGATTATAAAACTGTGCATACCCTTTGGCTGAGCAATACCACTACTAGGCATGCATTACACACGTGAAAATAAACAAAACAAAACAATTTTTTCATTATTCTTATTTTGTTAAATTATTTCTTGTTCTTTTATAATTTCGCTGGTTTCATCTTGTCCAATTCTAATTTTCATAGTGGAATTTTCTTATGATTCTGGACCTACTTTTCTAATTGGTTGATTTTCCTTTATTACCTTCTTGTTTTTTTTTATTCTTTTTTTTTTTTTTAAAGTTTTTCCTCCATCTCTGTCCTTTGATTTTTAGTCTTTTAAAAAATCTTTTGTGATTTTTTGGGGGTTTTCCTTACTTCAATATCCTTCTCTGAAGATGATCTCCAGTCTTCTCTATTCCTATAATAGTTTTCTATGGTCAGATTCTTTCTCCTTTGCCTGTACATTTTTTATGGTAATAGCAAAAACTTTGTAATGACTTCTAGCCCTGGGGTATGGGGAACGGTGCCTCTTGCTTCAGATCTTCAGTTCTCCCCTTCTGCCTGGATCTAAAGCCAAACCTCCATCCTTCTGTAAGTGCCCACAGCCAGGGGCTTTCTGCCCCATTGCTTCTGCATTCACTGTGCATGTCTGAGTCCTTCTCTTCTCAGTAACTCTTCCCAGCACAGCTGGGTCTGGAGTTCCTTGTCATCTGAGGTTCTTTCAATTTTTCCTTGCTCAGATGCCCAACTCCCCTCACTACCCCAGAGGTAGAAGTTCCTGTGGTGGGGGCTGAGGCAGCCTCTCTAACCAACTGACCCAGGGCTTGTTGCTTGTTTAAGGGGACCCTAGTCCAGAGGTGTTTACTCTCCACAGGGACTAAACCTGGAAATTTTTCTTCTGATCTTCTCAAATTATACTAGGAAGAAATCCGTTGTTCCCCTATACTTATCAATTTTCACCCATACTTTTTTCCCCCTAAGGTGCTATTTTATCTCTTTTGTGGGGGAAAATTTGAGAGCTTGCAATTTTCTGACCTACTTCACCATCTTCCCAGAATCCTCTCCCCTCACAGAACTTTTTAAGGGATGGATGCAGAAGTGAAATTTATTTGAGTAAAAGTTAAAGAAAAACCACCTCTTAAGATTTTTCTCTTTATGGTCCCAGGTCTGGCCAGGTTAGGGTATCATAGATATAATGATCTACTATAAATGACAGCTATTCTCAGCAATACAATTATCTAAGACACTTTGGAAATACCTATGATGAAAAATGCTATCCAGCTCCAGAGAAAGAATGAATTAAGTCTAAATGCAAATCAAAGCATACTTTTTAAAAAACTTTCTTTGTCTTTCTTTTTTTTTTTCTGTGTTTTCTTTTACAACATGACTAATACAGAAAGGTTTTGTTTTGTTTTGTTTGAATGACGAAACACATATAGCCTATATCAAAAGTTGTGTTCTCAATGAGTGGAGAAGACAAAAGGAGGGAAAGAATTTGGAACTCAAAATAAAAAAGAATAAATTTAAAATTATTTACATGTAATTGGAGAAAAAAATAATAGATTTATTAATCTAACACCAGTTTTTTCCCCTAATTTGTGGGTAGGTGGAATATTTTTTGGGTGGGCAGGAAGCAATGGCCAAAATTATTTGATATTTTCCATTTGTAATCCTACATGATGAATTGAATTATTTTTTCTCATTGAAAATAAAGTTTATGTCAACATCATAGAAAGCATGAGACTCCTACCCACTGATTGAAAGCAGGAAAGCAGTGATTTAAAATGGTATGTGAAACTGCAGTGAAATTTCAGTTAGTATTTATAGCACCTCAACACATATGTGATCTAATCCCATCACCATCATGACAGATGAGTTTTATAATTATGCTGTTTGCTGTATATGAACAGTGAATGGGTAAACATGAAGGTAAGTAATCTGTAAGTTGAAATTAAAAGGCCCCTAACATCTGTTCTTTTCTCGATGTCATACATTTTGGGTAAAATGCACTTGGCGAAGTAAAATGGAAATAGCATGAGAAAAGTTGTAGATATTAACTTTAAATATTCAACAAACAACATTTTAATTTTTAAAAATTTTTGTTTTGTATTTCTAAAATGAAATAATATAATTTTGTAATTAATAAATATGTAACTAGTTTGAAGAAAAAAATCAACTGAAACAGCTGATATTAGAGGCAGAAAAGAAAGTACAGAAAAATAATAGAAACAAAGAGAAAATTAAAAACTTCAGTTCCAAAAATACAATACATTATATTTAACACTGCTGCTTTCAAGTACTCTTACTGATGAAAAGATTTGTGCTTTTATTTTGTGTAAAAGCTTTCCTGAAGATACCATGGCAACCAATAAAGGGAAACATCTGGAAATGGAAGAATATGTTGGGATGGCAAGACATTTGCTAGGGAAAATTAGAAATTTTAATAATAAAAAAATTTTAATTTGTGGTCACTTTCGGAATTTCTAAGCACAAAATAGATTCATTTGATAAAAACACAGTATAATAGTCTTAGAACTAAAAGAATCCTCAGAACTCATCCAGATTAACCTTCCTGATTTTATTAGCAAGGAAACTAAGTTACACCATAGTTAAGTGATTCTCCTGAGATCACACAGATAATAAGCATCAGATGTACAATTTGAACCCAGTTGCTCTAACTCTAAAGTCAAAGTTTTTTCTATCATAGGTGGAGCTTGAAACTTTCACTACAGTTAAAACAATATGTATTGAGTTATGTGTGAATTAGTTTTAAATTATTTCATTTTCAAACACTCTGGTAGGAAAGGGAATTTCCCAAATGAATGAAGGCATTTGAAACCACTCCAATTACCTCTCTGATTAAAGTATTTAAACTTACTGGAGAACTGACTTTTTCTCCAAACCTCCACAGTCCACAGGACTCATAGTACTAGTAGAAACTAAGGTCCAGATTTGCTAGTCTACATTCTGATTCTGTACCTATTGTTCTTCACCTCTTTCTCCCATTTGGTCTAGGAACTCAGTATAGTGCAATAAGTTCCCCACTTTTCCATCACTGATGCTCTCTGCTCCTGATCACAGACTTATGTTTTCACCCTGAATCTCTCAGCTTGGGCCAGGAATGCCTCCTTACTCTTCCATGATTTCCATGTTCAGCCATGCGAATATCCATGAATTTTATCCATGAATAGTCCTGAGGCATGTTTCTTTTCCAGTGCCACATGGCTGTGCCTATCTCATCAGATTCTTTTTTCTGAATTTTGATTCCTAATTCCCTAATTCTTAATTTCCATGTGTTTCTGCTGTCCTTTAGAAAGTGATACAGTGGTGTATCTAAGACATCTAAAATGACAGAGATTCAGTGAATCATCTGCACTTGTGGGTCAATGAGGCGATCCAAGTCAAGGTGAGAAATGCCTGCTTTACACAAAAGACATTGTCACCCCCAAAGAAATCCCCCTACTTCTAGGAACAAAGAAAGATTTTCATTTATTTGTTTGTGTGTATATGTTTGTTGGCTTATCTATCTATTTTTAAATAAAGAGACATTAACAATGCCAGAAGTGGTGCACATCTACCACAATGCCCAGTGTATAAGCTACCTCAATATCTTACTTTGAATGATATCAAAAATTAAATGTCATGAGTTAATTCAAATTATACAGGTAAAATGTCACCAAATAACACTACCACTGAAACTTTCTTAAAATGGCAGATTAACATCAAGCCCATTTTCAAAGATTGGGATATAAGATATAGAGATCACCTTAAGTTTCCAGACATTTGAGTTTGTCCCAAAATGTAGTAGTCTGCTGAAACACTTTCGCTTAAATAAATAATGGAAGGGGTTACTATTTAGTTCAGCTGAAGACTGAATTACTTTAATTGAGGTATCAGTCCTTTGAGGTGTTCTCTTCTTAATTTTGTGGCTCTAAAATAGATACTCTGAATTCTCATTTCTTTGTAAGTTATGAAAATACTTAAACAGAGAGAATACACAATAAAAATGGAGAGGTGAAGGGAGATAGGGAGCCAAGGAGGTAGAAGAGAAAGAAAAGTTAAAATAATCATTTACTTAGTTTGAATTCATTGTAAAACAGAATGGAATCAAGGAAATAACACTGAATTTGAAGTCCAATGCCCCTAGATTCATATCCTAGTTCTTTAGCTAAACTTCTTGCACTAATTAGGGCAATCACCCACCTGAGGGTTATTCTTGATTCCAGTTTCCATATCTAGGGAAGAGTGACATTGGACAAAATTACATCTAAGATTCTTGCTCTAAATCTGTGATTCTGGTTTTGAACAGAAGTGAGAATTGAATTTTTCTCTAATTAGTTCATATTATCTACCTTGCAGTACAGAAAGCAATGACTGAGCGATTAAAGGGAGTCCTCCTGGTTTTTGGTGGAGACTGGGTATGAACTTGAACTTATAATCTTTTTCTCCTTTCCTTTTTTAAAGGCAATTTGACAGGATAGGTCAACCAATAGTTCTCTTCTCTGTTAATCAGCATCACAATTCTTGCATTATTAAAAGCTTCTCCTTTTCTAAGGACGTTAAGTGTATCATTTTTTAAACCCAGTGTCCCCAGAGCTGTACAATTACTAGCCTGTGCTTTGAGGCTCCTTGGTATTATTAGCCGAACAGATCAACCTAGTGATAAGAACATCATTTGACTAGAGTGGGATCCCAGGGGCAAACTCTGCTTTTTGCTGATTAGCTTCATTCAATTATATCTTCTTAATTGTTCATGTGCTGAACACATTAAATGAAAAATAATATGGCTTCCCTGCAGTTTGGGCACTTGAGAGTTGAAAAATAGCCACTTTCTTGGGGTGTTACCAAAGCATTTTGATGAGAATTGCCCACTGATGCCAGGCAAAGCCTGTGCAGTCAGAAGTCACAAAGGGATGAAATAATAATAAGAGAGCTTATTTCTAAGCCAAGTTACCAAAAGAAATGGACTCAAGCTTCTCCTTCCATACACATTTTTTAGTGAAGAAAAAGGGCAGTGTTATACAGTGGATAGAGGGCCATGCCTGCAAGCAGGATGCCTCATCTTTGTGAGTTCAAATCTGTCTTCTTCAGACTACTTGTGTAACCCTAGGTAAGTTAATCCTATTTGCCTTAGTAAATTCTAAATGAGAAGATCTTTCCCATTCATTAAAAGGTCCATATGACCTGTTTAAGTATCATGGAAGTCTGAGTTACATGAGTCTAAGTTACATGGAGCAGGAAGGGGTGGAGAAGTGAGGGTAGAAAAGGAAAAGATGGAACTAGAGCAGACCTGAGAGAAATTTGATCAGAGCAGTCAGAACTGAGGGAGAAAGAGAAAAGCAGTCAGCTGGCTAGCATGAGTGAGTGAAATTATTTGTGATTTGTTCAAGGGAGCTGGTTTGTGGGAAGTCCAACAGAGGAGAGGTTTCGGGATAGTATTACCTTCTGCATTGTTTTGTGTATAGATTTCTTTATTACTATGATGTGTTTGGCTTTCTGGTATCTGAATAATATTTTGGTTCTATCTTCCATTAGAAGAGTCTGTTGTATTTCACCATTCAGGATTGTGCTGGCATATTTATGGTTGCCACAGGTGTGGTGAATATTGCACTGGTGTTACAGGAAGTTCTAGCATTTACACCAATCAATACATGAGAGAACATTTGTGAAGGGAAAGAACCCCACCAATGTTCTGGAATCAGAACAAGGGGCAGAAAGCATGTGTCATTTGACTGGAGGCTTCAAGGAACCTCAGGATTCTATTTTTTTTCCCCAAAGATATTTAAATTTTATTTGTTAAAATACATATTATTTTAAAAAATATTTATGTATTCATTTTTAGTTTTTCAACAATCATTTTTATGAGATTTTGAGTTCTAATTTTTTTCCTCTGTCCCTCCCCAACACATCATGTAATCTGATACAGACCATGCATGTACAATCATATTAAACATGTTTTCAAATTAGTTATGTTGGGAAAGAAAATCAGATCAAAAGGGAAAAACCACTGGAAAAGAAAAAAAGAGAGAGAAAATAGTATGCTTTGATCTGTATGCAAACTCCATAGTTCTTCCTCTGGATAAGGATAGCATTTTCCATCATGAGTCTTTTGTGATTGTCTTAGATCATTGCATTGCTAAGAAGAGTTAACTCTATCAAAGTTGGTATAATGTTACTGTTACTGTGTACAATTCTAACCGGACTCTGCTCACTTCATTCAGCATTAAATTCATTAGAAATCTTTTCAGGTTTTTCTGAAATCTGCCTGATTGTCATTTCTTATGCAATAACAATATGCCATTATATTAATATATTATAACTTGTTTAACCAATCCCCAATTGATGAGCATCACCTCAATTTTCAATTATTTGCTATCACAAAAGGAGCTACTATAAATATTCTTGCACACATGGGTCTTTTTTCTTTTTTTATGATTTCTTTGGGATACCGAACTAGAAGTGGTATCTCTGAGCCAAAGTGTATGCACAGTTTCATTGCATTTTGGGCATTGTTCCAAATTGCTCTCCAGAATGATTGTTTCAGTTCACAACTCTACCAACAATGCATTAGTGTAAAGAAGAGGAAAGAAATTATTTTGCATATGAAAACAACCCACGAAAGGTAAAGAGACAAGAGATTTAATTTCTAATTCAGAGAAAAGCAGGTAACATCCCTGACTAGTGTAAGTGAAAGGGATTAATGTGATACATATCTAGAAATATAATTCTGGGTTCTACCCTTGAAGGGCTTTGATTACAAGATGATGAATTCTTAATTTTATTCTAGAGAAAATAAGGAATCACTAAGGACTGCTAAATCACTGGACTGAGTCACCTGCTCTTTAAGATCATTTGAAGAGCAACATACCAAATTGATGGAAGATAGTAGAGACAGAAATTAGGGAGACATAACATGAGACAATAGTAGTAGTCCAAGAGAAAGGTGATGAATGTCTGAACTAGGGTAAAAAAGGAGAATAAATAGAAGAGGTGGTGTTGAAGTGGGACACCCTAGATTTAGCAACTGAGGAAATGGGAGGAAATAAGGATTTAAAACTGGGTAACTTATTTTTTAACTAGATTGATAGAGATATCTATGGAATATTCCAGCAATCCTGAAAATGTCACCATTAACCATAAGTACAATCATGCATGGGTATATTAGTGTTATATTTCTTGTTTTAGTGATGTATTTTCATGTAATCAGAGAATCTCAGTGTTGAAATAATAAAAATAAAAAACAATATTGACAAAGAACCTTAAGGTTTGCAAGGTACTTTGCAAATGTTATTTCATTTTATACTCACAGCATTGTTAAGGAAGGTTACTATTATTACTATTACAACTACTATTATACACATTTTACAGAAGAGGAAAGTGAGGCAGAAAGCAGTTAAAGAACTTGTCCAGGGTCACATAACTATTTAGCATTTGAGGCTACACTTAAAATCAGATCTTCCTGACTCCAAATCCAGGGTTCTGTCTAGTAAGCCAAATATCATTTAATACAACTGATACCTGAAGAGGAAGCCATTCAATATCATACTTGAGAAATGTTCATTTAACCTCTATTAGGTGTTTCATCATGAAAGTATGTGTACACATATATGCATATATGCATGTTTGTTAACATAAAATTTCTAAATCTTAAATTACAAAGTTCTGGATTACTATATCAGAACCATCAATCCCATACATTCTTTTCTAGTTCAATTCTACATTTACACTGTATGATTTGTTAAGTTATTATATATAATTTCCTCTTCCATAAATTTATGAGGTTGTACTCAATGACATCTAAGGTCCCACCAGTTCTACTTCTTTGATACTATTATCTTATGTTATTGTCATGTCTCAACTGTTGGCACCATTGGAAGGAAGAACGTTAGTTCTGGGGATAGACTACTTGCTCATTTTCTCAGAACTAGGCTATCTAATTTTATAAATGCTTATCATCATATTTGTCATAAGGTGATGAATTTTCCAATCTCCTCATATAATGAGGATTTTCTACCAAGGTGTTACAACTCCTCAAAATGCAATGGAGACATACCATGGTATGTGAAAAATGAAATCAATCATTTGACAAGCATTTATTCTGTACTTACTATGTGTCATGAAATGTGCTGAGCCGTAGGGACATAAAGGAGGGAGATATAAAAAAAAATCCCTGTCCTGTCCTCAAGGAACTTCCAATTAATGAAAAAAAGGAAGCAGAAATAGCAGAAATCCAGTTTTGGAAACCATTTTAAACTTACATTTTGATAATGATATTTTTAACACGCTAAGGTTCCATGTTGTTTCAAACAAAATAAGATAATTTAGTATTAGAACTTTCAGTGACTTTAACAATCTAATCAAAAATTACTTTTACAAAGGAGAATCTTATATCCAAGTGGCTGAGACACTTGTGGCAAATCTCAGAACGTGGATTAAACCTAACAGTCTCCTACAAATCAATCAGTACAGGGTTATTCCCATTGCGCTATGTTGAGATGTGACTTGAGAGGTGCCTAAAAGCTACGCAGATTCTCCACTTTGCATCTGCCTTAAAATGCCAGTGGTAGAAAGACATTCCTGTTTATATAGGTCTGCTTATACAATTATTGAGGGTTAAACTCTGGGTCACCAAAAGCTGTTGCGGTTTCATGATGTGTTGGGGTGGAACCATCTCAAAGTATTCAGAATCAAATTACCTCTAATCCAGGTATAGGCATTTATTGAAATTGTCACATCTCATGGAGTGGGCTAAATTCCAAGGGTAACCAGAACTTTAGGGAAAGCAAGATGGATTTTTATAGGGTAAAGATGCAATTACATAACAGAAATTTACATAGAATATAAGGATAAGATTAATATTAAAAGACAGGAGGAGTTTGTTAAGGGATTAGGTAATGGAGGAGGAGTCCCAGCCACAGTGGAACTGTTCATGGGATTACTCACAATGCATATAGATAAATTCATTTAGAGGGGTATGTATACATGATAATGATATTATAATATGCCTCTCTACATCATAAGTTTACTCTATATCAGTTCTTTACTATTACTTCACAGGTGCCTACTTAGGGAAAGTTGCTTCTATTGTTTTGGGGTCCACATCCTGCTTGGGCATCCTGGTAATGGTGCTTTCTGATTGGCTGGCTATTGTGGTCCTGTCTGAGACTAGATGAATGTGGCTATGGTTGAGTGCAGAGGCACATCTACTGTTCTGTGGAAAATATGAGAAATGAGTCTGGGGGCAGTGCCTAGCTAGAGGCAATGGCTGGGTTCCCATGCCTGCTGTTTCTGTGAGAACTATGAGTTCATGGGACATATCTGTTGTTCTAGTGAGCAGTGAGAAATTAGGACATTGGCAGGGGAGCTAGGTAGGTATAGTGGGACTGTAATGAAGTTACAATGTTGGAGTTGGGGACAGCTCTATTAGGATTCCATCACAGTGTCTTGGCATTTCAACTGAGTAATCCTTCCTACACTCTCATTTAGATTTTTCCCTTGTTAGCCTATGCTCTCCTCCCTCTTTCCTATCCTTTTCTCTCTTATCCCTTCTTTTCCCTTTCTCCTCTCTCCTCTTCATTTCCTCTAGGTTTTCTTTCACACTCTCAACCTCCTTGTCTCTCACTAAAACTTTCTCCAGGTCACTAATGGGGATAACATATGGGGGGGGAGAAATTTAAAGTGTTGAGAGTGAGAAAAATTAATAGATTTATTTGGAAACCTACCTAGTGGCTATATTAGGCTGGGTGAAGTTGAGAAAATTTGATTTATTGAATTAATGCTTTCTGGAATACAAACTGCATTAGGGATGCTACAAAGGATACATACAAATAATACTGAATTTAAAGGAGAGCAAAACTTCCTTGGATCCTTTTAGTCTATAGAAAAACATTTTATGTTTTTGTTTCATTTGTTTTATTTTATTGACATACTTTTGCTTTCATATCACAAATATATATCCCTCCACCCTCCTATACCCTCAATGAATATATGAGCTCTAGCCCTACTGAATCCCTACCACATTATCTGACCCCTACTGTACCCTAACCTACTGAACCTCTAACATCAACAGCAGCAAAACATCATGTTATGCCAGCTAACATGCTAACCACCTAATAGCTTCAGTAACATTCCACATGAAGGTAATATGATCAGCTACAGAAAGAACTAAGGAACATTTCCTTATCTCTTCTGTGGGACCAGGAATGGTCATTATCATTTTCCTATTAGGTTGCTTTCAATTACCTTGTGTTACTCATTGGAAATATCGTTTTATTTTTTTCTGGCTCTGCTTATTTTACTCTCCATCAGTTGTTACATATATTTCTCTGAATTCCTCATACTCTCCAATTTTCACAGAAAAATAGGATTATAGCACCACACAAGTAGAGTTTGAAAGAACTTTTAATGCCACCTAATCCAACCCTTTTATGTTACAGAGAAGAAACCAAAAGTCAATGGAAATTAAGTGACTTTCCCAAGGTTATGCAGGCAGAAAGTAGGGGAATTAAGATATAAGCCTGAGTCCTCTGACTCCAAATTAAAAGAAAAAAAAATCCACCTTACCATATTGCCTCTCAATAATTTTTCTCTTATTTTTATATGCCACAGTTTTCTTCCTTTTTTTTCCACCAGTTCTCCAATTAATGGAGATACTTTATCGGTCTTTGATATGAAAGAAATAAAAAAAAAACTCTCTTAAGAATATAGCAGTATATAGTGGAGTTTTTCTTCTGTCCCTGGTTTTCTTGAATTGAGAACTCTGTGTCAAAAAGTAGGAACGGATTTTTTGTTTATTCTCACAAAATTCCGGTTTTAAAATGGTTGAATTAGTTCACAGCTCCGCCAACAGTGAATTAGCAATATGTTTTTCTGTAACCCTTGTAATATTGACTTAATTTTTCTTTTGTTCCTATATACACACAGAAATATATATGCATAAATTCACATGTATATATGCATGCATGTTATGTATATGCACATGTATGCAGGTATATGTGTATGCACACATATATACATATGCAAACACACACACATATATAAACACTTGAAAGCATCCTAACAGATTGTTACTGTCCTAGATATGAGCCAACCCCTTCCCAGTTATAGGGATTGGCACAAATAAGGACTCTAATAAATCTTTTCTGAATTGGAGTGAGTGCAATTTTTTCTAGATTAAGTTAGAATCTTGGGGAGGTGAGTGAACACTGGCAGAAGATGTCACTAATTTAGGTTACTAGCATTGACACAGATAACCTGTTGTAATAATCTAAGTCACCAATGACATGAGAGATTTCAGGAAGCCTTGAAGTTACCTACTCTCTGTGCAAAGGCAAAATTACATCACAGGGTGAATTGAGTAGGGTTCCTTTTCCTTTTGCTGGTTCAAGCCCCTGGACTTGATTTAGTAAGTAACAATCTCAGGGAATTGAATGTTCTCTTCAATTCATTTAAGGGCAGCTAGATGGTACAGTGTCACACCCTGAGTCAGAAAGACTCATTTTCCCAATTTCAGATCTGGCCTAGACACTTACTGTGTGACCCTGGGCAAGTCACTTCATCCTGTTTGTCTCAGTTTCCTCATCTATAAATGAACTGAAGAAGGAAATGGCAAATCATTCCAATATCTCTTCTAAAAACCCCCAAATGGGGTGACAGAGTCAGGCACAACTGAAAAAAAATTGAACGATGATAACAAAATTCTTTCTAGTTCCTGAACTCCCTATTTAAGGAGTATACTCACTAGTTTTCCTGTAGCACAAAATATAACTAAGAAGAAAAACTAGCATTTTTGGAAAATTTGTAGTTTGGCAATAGCTTTGCAATTTTATCTTCACAGCAGCCCTGTAAGATATGTGATATTATCATGTCCATTTGGCAGATGAATTAGTTGAGGTGGGGAGAGATGTCCTACAGTTAGAAAATTTCTGAAACAGGATTTAAACTCAGGCCTTCCTGACTCTATCCATTACTCCACCTAGTTGTCTTAAATTTCATAAAACTTTAGAATACCAGTTCTGGGCCTGAATGTCCTGATTGTTAAGTGAGTACAAACTCATCCAGTCTGTTACTTCTGGCCAGATTTACATTTCACATCGCATCCAGAAATTCTTCAGCATCAGCCTGTTATTTGCTCTGCTACCAAGTCTCATTCTCTTTCCTTTCCCCTTTATTCCACTTTTTATGTCTTCCTCTGGGGTTAGTGATCAAATCAATACTACCACTGCACATGGACAAAGTGTATTAAATGGGATGCCCTGTGGATCAGTTCACAATCCAATCATTTCTCAGAGCAAAATTCTTCTTTAGTTAAACTTGCCTCCCTTACATTTGAAATTTACTTAAGATAGAGAATGTCCATTTATGTATTTGTAGCCAGTGTCCTGAGCAGGATGCTTGGCATATAGTAGAAACTTCAAATTTTTGTTCAACTATTCATTTCTGTATTTATTCATTTCATAATTTCCCCAGGAGACATTAAAACCTCTGGATTAGTGGAAGACAAATTCCTTACATTCTCTGGTCTATGTTGATTTAGTAATAGCTAATATTTGCATCATCTTTACTATGTGCCAGGGATTGTGCTGAGTGTTTTAGAATGATTATTTCATTTGATTCTCATAAAAACCCTGGGAAGTAGGTGTTATTATCCTCATTTTAAAGATAAGGAAACACTGGCAAACAGAGGTTAAGTGACTTGTCAGGTCATATAATTAATATCTTAGGAGGAATTTAAGTTCCTGACTCTAAGTCTTGGGCTCTAGCCACTCTAGCCCAGCTGCCCCTAATCTGTCCTCTTCCTTCTGTCTAAACTGAGGGTACTGGAATGAGGTCTCTTCAGACTTTAGATCTATGATCCTTTGACTATCAAGTGAAAGAATTTGTATACAAGACTATGGTTGATGTCCTTCATTCTTGAAAAGGACAAAAATGGCATCACTATGTTGGGGTCAAGGTACAGTTTGTCCAATTGTGACTGATCAGACCCATATGAATTTGGAAAGCTCTAGCACAGGCTGGGCAAAAGCAGTCTATAAGAAAATAGTTTTTGCATTTCAGATTATTGTTTTCAAGGAAATTCCATTCTATTAGGGATCATACATGTACATAAAATAGTGTATACAACAGATGGGCAATGAAGTAGTATGGTGGATAGAGGGCCATCCCTGGAATCAGAAAGACATGAATTCAAATATGGCTTCAGACACTATGTGACACTGGGCAATTCACTTAACCATGTTTGCATCAGTTTCCTCATCTGTAAAATGAGCTGGAGAATGAAATGGGAAATCATTCTAGTATCTTTGCCAAGGAAGTGCCAAATGGAATCACAAAGAGATGAATGAAAACAACTAAATAACAAGAACCAAAACACAATGTCTGTAAAATAAATTTAATGTTCATTTGAATTTGAGGCTGCCTGCAGGGGACTGGCCCACCAGAGCAGCTCATGGGTGCTAGGTTGTGCAGACATATTTTACATCCTCTATATTTTTCACAGGCCACAACCATAATTGATGTGCAGCCCTAAGTGGTCTGTGAGTCGAAAGATGTGAAGGTCTAGGTTAAGGTATTTGCCACTAAAGCGAGGTGGAGATCAGGAAAGTATCCTCTCCCCTTCCCTCCCCTCCCCTCCCCTCTCCTCTCCTCTCCTTTCCTCTCCTCTGCTCCCCAGGAAATGCCCAATGACACTGCTGAGTCAAATGATAGGAATAGTTGAGTGATTTTTTTCTTGAATTCTAAATAACCTTTTTTAACAGTTGGATCCAGTTATAGGTCCACAAGCTGTCTTCTATTTTCTCTTTCTCTTAACAAAGATCCAATGCGGAATAGTTGGTAAGAGTCCTCAGATATTTACTATCTGCGTGATACTCGGTTAAGTCAATTAACTACCCTGTTTCTTACTTATCTCTGAATTAAGGGATTTGGATTCAAAGACTTCTTGGTCTATGTTCTCTTCCAGTTCTAAAATTATCTTGCTGTTTTTACCTTTTCTTTCTCTCCCCAAAGGAGTCTTGGTTCCTAAAGTTGAAGAGATGTAACTTCAAAGGGTAAAATCTGGAAAAACTAAAGCTTCTGTCGTAGCATTCCAAAGTAAAAAAATAGGAGAAATAAGTAGAGAAAGCAATAACTCAGGAATCAAAATAATTCTTCACTATGATAACTTACAGAAACCTTTGTTTTTTTCTCTAAAAAGCTTGAAAAGGTGATCATCCTTCCTCAAAAATTGAATTAAAACCTTTTGCCTGCTATCATATCCTCAGAAATAAGGAAATGGATGCATCTCAGTCAGCTGGCAAATAGAGTTCTACCTTATAGGACTCCAGCCTAGATAAAGAAAAGTGTGCTAAGTAGTGCAACATCTTGATAGCCTCAGGCTTATATTTGGAATAAAGAAATACCAGGTTTTGCAAAATCTTACGTGAACTGATGCATAGTGAAATAAACAAAATCAGGAAAACCTTGTTTACGGTAACAGCAACATTGTTCAATGAAGGACTGTGAATGACTTTGCTGTTTTCAGCATTACAATGATCCAGACAAACCCAAATGATTACTGAACCACAGTACGTCCCTCCAGAGAAAGAACTGGTACGGACTAAATGAAGACTGAAGCATGCTATTTTTCACTCTTTCATTTTTTTTTTTCTATTATTCAAGTCTTCTTGTAAAAATGACTATTATGGAAACATTTAAAATAATATTACATGTATAATCTTTATCTGATTACTTACCATGTAAGGGGGAGATGAACTCAAAACTTTAAATAAAATTGTTAATATTTTTTTAATTAAAAGATTAAAAGACATAACAGTTTCCACTGTTTCTTTGAAACTCCAAAACACTAATCACTAAAAGAAACAAAAATGGGAAATTTAAACAACTTGGTAGTACCAGCTTACATATGGTAATTTGACAGAGAAGATAAAAGATGAAATAGTCAATGTTCGAGGGGTTTTTACAAGATAGGCACATTCATCCACTGCTGGTAGAGTGTAGTAAATCCATCCAAGTCATATGGAAATCAATTCAGAATTATTTGGGGCAACAAAAGGCAATATGAAATACACCAAATTACTCATACTTTTTATCTTAGTTCATCTACTATTTGGCTTGTATTTGAAGAAGAAAAAATATAGAAAGATCCTATATATTCTCATCCCTTCATAGTAATGAGTATACCTTTTTAAGGTCACGCACAGACATACGTGCACACATACACACACTCACACCTACAAAAAGCATAGTCGTGTCTACTGATCAAGAAATGACTGAGCAAATTATATCATGAGTATATCTAAATATTATTTTTTTCTGTAAGAATCATTAAATATGAGCATTTCACACAAGCATGAGATTAACCACAGGAATTGGTATAGAGGTTGTGGAAATAGGAACAGGAGGATAATGAAAATTATAACCAACATTTATATAGTGTTTTCTGTGTCCCAGGCAATGTGCTAAGTGTTTTATAATTATTAACTCATTTGATCCTCACAACAACAGTGTGGGAAAAGTACTATTATTATACCCATTTTATAGATGAAAAATCTGAGGAAAACAGAGACTAAATAATTTGCTTCTAGTAAATGTCTGAGACCGAACTTGAAAACAGTTCTTCCTGACTTCAGGCCCAAGAATCTATCTTCTGTACTACCTAAATACCCTAATAATTTATACAATAACCATAATAAGATAAGTCAAGTCAATAAAGATTTATTAAACACCCACTATGTGTCAGTCATTAATTAAATATCAACTAAGTGTAAGGAAAACAATGAAAAATGAACAAGCAAAAAGCAGCCCCTGCCTTCAAGGAGTTCATAGTCAAATGGATCAACAACACGTCACCTATCTATAAACAGGATATGTAGCGGACAAATTGATTGATCATAACCTTTGAATGAAAGCAAGGACATCAAGGAGGGGCAGTACTGGAAAGACTTGTTACCTTGAAAAGCAGCTCAGCTTGGATCACTTGCATGAATTTGATAAGGACCCTTATTCCCATATTCTTTACTTTACCAACACCCTTCCTAAAACCTGGCATTCTAGGTGTAGCCTGCCTGGGGTACAAAATAGTAGAATAATTGTTGACCCAGGAATGGCAATACGACCCCTTTAATGAAGTCTAAACTTTTCAATGATCTAAGATTTCATAGGCATTAGGTTGGAGTATCCATTTCACACTGTTGATTCATGTTAAACTTCAATCTACACAGTTCCTTCTTGTATTTTTTTTTTTCAGAAATACTGCTGAGTAGTCATATCTCCCCTATACCGTAATTGTGATGCATATATATATATATATATATATATATATATATATATATATATATACATACACATATATGTGTGTGTGTATTTTGCCAGGCATCAGAATCAGGCATACTGGTCTATAATGTATAGACTCTACTATCTCTCACCACAACCCCCTCGTTTTAAAAATTGCTACATTTGTTCTTCAATTTTGGCACAGCTTTCCCGTTATTCATCCCTGTCTCTCTTTCAACTAAGGATGGAAACTCATAGCTTACTTTCAGTCAAGACCCCACTAATGATCAGCATCAAAACTTAAACATGTTCCTTTTTTCTTTTCTGACTTGATTGGATTTGTCAGTCCTAAGGCAGTCTTGTTACTCCTCACTATGGTGATTAATGTGGACCCCCAAATTGAATTAACCCTATGACAGTTTAGAACTCAGCTGATGCACCAATATCAGCCTCTCCAGTAAGGGGGAGATAGACTTCATTACATCTAACTTCCAGAATCTTTCAAAGACGGTTGAAAGCAGCTCATTCATCACATCTTAGGGTCTTCAGAACCTAACTTCATGTGAGCCTGGAGACTTGAACCCATTAACACCTAAGTGTTCTCTCACTATCTCTCTTTTTGTCTTGGATAACATTATTATTAATCAATTTCATATTGTGCATTTTAGCCTAAAGATGATTCCCTTTGGCAGGAAAAAAAAATAGAAAGTTGCAATGGTAATTTGAATTGGAAAATATTTCCTATTTATTAGTAGGTTCATTAAGTCACATCCAGCCTGTGGTGGGAGGAGTTTGCTGAATGGATGGAGCAGGAAGAGGCAGAGGTAGAGCAGAGCTGAGAAGAAATTAGTCTGGAGAGCAATCAGAGCTAGGGAAGATGCAGGCTTCTGGGTAGTGTGAGTGATGATTTGTGATTTTAAGAGAGCCTGCTTTTGATGAGTGTAATGGACCTGGTTTGTGCAAGTCTATCAGGGGGTAGGCTTGGAGATGGTGTTGTCCTCGGCACTCTTATTGTGTATAGATTTTTGTTGCTGTGATGGAGTTGGGTCTGAATAAATGTTTTGGTTCTGCCTTCCATGTGGAGAGTCTGTAGTATTTCATGATTCCAAATTGCACTGTGATATTCATGACTGCTGTGGTCGCTGTGAATATTGCATTGGTGCTACAAAAGTGAATGTCTATCTTTTCTTAATCATTTTAATCATCACCTTTTCCTTTCTCTTATTTTCTCCATCTCACTTTGTAAAAATCGCATTTCCTTTCCTTAACTTACCAAGTTCAGTTTATTCTCAGAATTCCAAATATGTCTGAAATGAAATTCTATAGCATTTCTGACCCTTTCCTTATATGGCCATGCCATAAACTTGAATACATTCTCCATTGTCTGTCCTTGCTTTCTTCTCCAAAAATCTAAGTTGATTAATTGTTTGTCTGCATTCACAATGATCTGTCAGACTAATTCCCAGTTCCCTCTTCAAAATTTCCTTTGTATCTTCAAAATGACAACTTTTGGGAAGTTTACATGTATTGTCCTCTGATTTGTGCATAATTTCTTTTCTCTGGATGCTTTTGAGCCTTCCCCTGAAGACTTTGAAGACTATCATTCTCAAATCTAAGGTATAATGAAGTATTCCTCTTCTCCATCACACATTCTCTGTTCAGGGGTTATTTCTTCTCCAAGATCCCCACTTCTATGCCCATAAGACTCCTCACGTGAGACTTCCATTTAAAATATTAACTGGGTTGTATTCTTTATCTTTTTTTCTTTTAGGATTAAATTATTATTAAAACAAGTCAAATATTAAAGGCTATGTTTTGAGTAGAGGAAATCTTACCATCACCTTCATAACCAAATCAGGCCTCGGTGCCAGGCATATTTTCCAGAACATATTTATTGTTCTCCTGTTTATCAAAGTTGTCTATAATGCATATAATATCAATACTACTTTTCTTTGCCTTTTTGACTCTTCTACCCAAAGTTATGCCCCATGATTTCCACTCCCACTTCTACTCTTTAATTATTGTATCTCCTCCCAAAATTGATTTTAGTAATGAAAGCTACTTATTTCACCTCTGCTTTCTATTATCTTGTTCCTGTTGAATAAGCTATGTCCACCCAGGGCCACAGTCAAGTTGTGCTTCTCACTCCACAAAAAGCAGTAAGTACTACTTGAAACACTGAGCATTTTTTTTTGTTATGTTCTCTTTCATTTTCTTTTATACCCATATTTGCATGATTTCTTTAAGTGTGCATTTATGATCTTTGGTTTTACTGTGGTCTCCTTTATTGTATTTTTGCCTCCTTTGAATTTGGGGGTATCTCTACTGATTCTTCCTGGTTTTTTTTTCTTGTTATTCAGTTGTTTTAAATTGTCTCTGACTCTTCATGACCCCTTTTAGTGTTTTCTTAGCAAAGATATTGGAACAATTTTCTATTTCCTTCTCCAGCTCATTTTACATATCAGAAAAGCAAGGAATCAGGGTTAAGTGACTTGCCTAGGGTCACACAGCTAGCAAGTATCTGAGGCAAGACTTCAACCCAGGAAAATGATTCTTCTTGACTTCAGGCCTGGCATACTATCCACTGGTCCTCTTAGTTACCTGATTCTTCCTATGTCGTAGCTATTGTCTACAATATATCTCACTCATTTTTATGCTAGAATAAGAAATCACTCATTATCTTGCTAGGAAACTGTTGTTCTATTAACCTAGCAGTATCTTTATTAAGCTCCCATACTACACAACAGTTAATCTTAAACTCATAGATCAAAACCTGGAAGAGGCTTAGAAATTAACTAGATTAGCATTCTCATGTGACACTTAAGAAAACTGATGCCATGAGAGTTGAGGTGCTTCTTTCTGCACACTCATAATATATTGAAAGTATTAGGACAACTTCAATATTATTTTTCACTGTTTTAGTAGGTATTTTAAATATATCCAATCAACGTATGTTCTTCAGAAATAGAATTGACAAAATTTTAATCGATATTATATTCAGTTTAAATCTAAATTCAATTTCGCGTTAAACTAGGGAAAATTTCATTTGTGGCAACTCAAGCAGACATTAACATTTTAAGTTGGCCACAGTTCCTATAATCAAAATGAAATTCCCCATGGAGAGATACCTTTAAAAAGCCAACACTCTTTGGGGGATTGCCCAGATCTACATGGATTCATGAGTAATATAAATATACCCAATCCTGCAGACTGCACAGTCTCTTCAAGCCTTATGCTAGGAAGACCTTCAAGCCAAGATATGATATAAAGCCAAGGAATGATAATCTTTTATTACAAATCTGTGACTAATATGGCCCCAAGAGGCACAACACATAAAAGTTCCATGTGCAACAAAGCATTTACAATAATTATTAAAACTTCATCTTCTAAGAATATTTACCATTATTAAAACATTTGGAAAAGATGAAGCAGTTCTCTTGTTTGCATGCATTTTTAAAGATGGGAAATTGTCAGGAGTGTCTGACCTGAAGGCAGAGGCTCATTAGAACACCAAAATCACATAAAAATAAATTTAAAATTAGGCTGCATTCTGAAGAAAATAATACTCAAGAGAGATGGAAATTAAAGCTCATCAGTTTGCACATGAGAGCAATGAAATATTTGTTGGGAAGAAGAAAGATTATCTAAGACTTTATCCATTGCCATCTCCCCCCAAAGGCATTCTGAGCAGGCTGCTCCATTACCTAGGCTGGGGAGACAATGGTGCCCACTAATTTAATTTAAGAGTGAGCAGATTTTGCAGCAGCCATTTGTATTTGGTGAGCATCTCTTAAGGATCTGAGCTCCCTTAGTATGGCAGCTCAATGACAAATAATCTGTAAACAAAATCTCCATCTATCTACAAAGGCCATTAAAGATCATAAAATAACCCATCCCTGACTGATTAATGTTTGCTTTGGAAAGGGATTTCAGGCTATTAACATCCAGAGAATAGACTGAAGCTATCTATTGCATGGATTACATAAATCACTTGGTTATGGGATATTACTAAATAAAGGTGGGAGGTTACCTTCCCCTATCTGGGTCACATATTTCCATTTACTATCCCCCCAAAACAAAAACAAGCAAATAAAAAAGGAAACATATATACACATGTATTCATGTATATACCATTGTTTACATACCTGTTTGTGCATAATAAGGAAGAATTTTAGGAAAGAAGAAGGAAGGAAGGAAAAAACAAAGGAAGGAAGAAAAGAAGGAAAGGAAGGAAGGAAGGAAAATATGCTGCCTGAATTCCCATCCTACCTTCTCCAGGACAGATATTCCATAATTTTCTGCTGCTAATGCCTCCCCCACTGAGATTACCTTATGTCTCCTCTTGATATATATTGTATGAACTGTACTTAATTATTTGCATTCCATCTCTCCCATTAAAATGTGAGTTACTTAAAGGCAAGGCTGAAGCTTTTTACTTTCTTTTTATCATTATTTATCACCAATCAGCACAGTGCCAGGCACAGAGTTACTTTTTAATAAATTTGAGTCTAATGGCTGACTGAAACAGCTTAACACTGTTAATGCATTAATAAAACATGGAAGATGGACTGGAGCACTGCTCAGAAGAAGTATATGATGATCCCAAATTTTCACGAATGCCATTTCCTAGAAATATAACCCACAATGAAAATAAGAAAATGACTTTTCTAGCAACAGAACATCTATCCAAAGTCGGTAGAATTGTTCATATATTTAGCCTAACAATAATAATAATGACAGGCAGTAGGATATAGTTGATAGACAGAATGCCTAGGTGCAAGACTAGACTCTGCCATATTGTCTTTGTGAACCTATGTCTCAGCCTCTCAGTGTCCCAGTTGAGAAAGTTCTAGGAAGACTGGAAAGGTAAGTGGAGGTCCAGCTTATGAAAACATTTAAAAGTCAAATAGAAGACTTCATATTTTTACCCTGGGGGTAATAGAGAGGCAAGTAGTTTATTGAATATAGAGGTGTTATAGGTAGACCTGTGCATTATGAAGATTGATTTGAGACCCGAATGGAGGATGGATTGTAGTTGAAAAAGAATTGAGGCAGGGAGACCAATAAGCAGGCTATAGCAACAGTCCAAGCGTGAGGTGATGAGGGCCTCCCCACGTTGAAAGCAATGTGTAGGATAAGAGAATGGAGAGAATGTATTTGTATATGTATGTGCATGTGTATAGATAAATGCATTATATATGTATATATGTGCATATAAAGTATATGTGTGTACATACATATATAAATATATTTACTTAGTTATATGATACATATGGTCAGGTAGAGTTAGACCACATAGATTATAAGACTTCTTCAAAATCAGATAATCTGAAATTAGGTGACTTGAGCTCTTAGGAATGCAGAGTTTACAGAGGAGTAACTCGTGATTTTAAAAATCAAACACTTATTCATCAGATGTAAAGATCTGGTGGAATTATCTCCAACTGGAAGGATCAAAATTAAATGAAATCAAAATGACAATATAAAACAAAAAAATAAAATTAGAAAAAAACCCAAATATTAGGATGGGGGTAATTGATTTTCTCCATCCCAATTTACTTAAAATAAGAGAGATGTCAAATCAGTCAGTCTCCCTTCTAGAACACTTGTGGTTGTTGTTCAATGCTCTCTGGTTCTTTCTGACCCTGTTTTGGGATTTTCTTGGCAAAGATGGTAGAGTGATATGTCATTTCCTTCTTCAGCTCATTTTACAAAGGAAGAAATGGAGATAAATACAGTTAAAAAAGACTTGCCCAGGGTCACACAGCTGGCTTGCGTCTGAGGTGAAATTTGTACTCAGGTCATCCTGACTCTAGGCCCATCACACTATCCTCTATAGCACTAACTACTCAAAAGAATTGGAATTTTCCATGCACAAGAATATTTCCATGAGCTGAAGAAGCTTATCCCTACTCTAGGCTACTTTGAATCTCATTTGTTGAAGAAAGTAGAACAAGTGACTATTACAGCAGACATCTGCAAGACCGTAGTAGGACCAAGGTGGGGCAGATTAGGGCCACATTGGGGAGAGTTGTACTCTTCTCAGCATCTAGGAGCTGAAGCGAAAGTCTTAAGAAATTGACTCCTATCCTCATTTCCCCTCTTTGTGCCTGTCTACCCACTGACGCTATAATAAAATCTGTTATTTTTTTTTTCATTTTCCAAATGGTTTCTAGTGAACTGACATTTGCCTTAACTACAAAGTGATGAAGCTTACAAGAGATAGAGATAACTGTAAAATTAATCAGAGTCCAACTTCTGTCTAGATGTTAGGAATTATTCTAAGTGGGAGCTCAGAATGAGTTTGACTGAACACAAATATGTTTACCTAAAATCAATGTCATAAAGAGAAAAAAAATGTGAATTCTAGTAGCCATTGTGATGACCCCTAGGCTTAAAACAAACTGATTATTACAATTTGATAATATGCAAAAAAATAAGATCTCTTCAAACTGGCTACTGATTTACTTCCAATGCCTTCAACTGCTGACATTCTGCAAACATCAGGTAAGTACAATGTCCCTACCAGTCTTTCCTAATTCTTCTCATTTCATAGTATTTTCTTTTCATTCATCTAGAACTTAGAGAGCTTATTTTACAGATAAAGAGACAAAGGATATTTGCCTAAGATCATAGAAATAACTTTCTTCAGATCTGGGATTTCAGTCCAGATACCTTGATCTTTTCCTTCTATCTTACTGGGCTACTCAGCTGTTCATGCTCAACCTTGCTTCAAAATTTGTGATTTATACCTCCACCTCCATTAATGGAATCACAAGTCACTGTTGCATGTGCTAAAGATTTTTTAAATTAGATCTTTGATTTCATTGGCATAGGGGAACATTTCCTAGAATGTGATCCAGGTTTATTCCTAGAATCCTGATGTGAGAAATTATTATAATTTTCATCATTGCTACTACTACTAGAATTTATTCTATATTGTTCAGTCCTTCAGTCATGTCCAACTCTACGTGACCCCATGGAATTTTTCCTGGAGTTTTCTTGGAAAAGATACTGGAGTGGTCTGCCATATTTTTCTCCAGTTCAGCCCCCTTTTACAGAAGAAAAACTGAGGCAAATAGAGATTAAATGATTTGCCCAGGGTCATACAGCTAGTAAATATTTGAGCCTGAGTTTGAACTAATATATTTCTGATTCCAGGTCTAGTGCTCGAAATACTGCCCAACCTAGCTGCCACTAAAATTTATACAGTATATATGTTAATTGATTTGATCCTGACAACCTTGTAATGTATTTGCTATTAACATCATTTTATAGATGGAGAAACTGAATTTGAGAGGTTAAATAACTTACCTAGAATGACAAGGTAAGAATGTGAGGCCAGACACAAATTTTGGTCTTTTTGACTCAAATTTCCATACTCTTCTCATTGTACCATGTAATTGCCTACATGGCTTCACTTTCAGAACCTATTCTGTTAATGCAAGTAGGGTATAAGGTAGTAGTCTTAGGAAATATACTATATTAAAAATTATTTATATGTGTGTACAATGTTTTCCCCATTAAAATGCCAGATTCCTTATGGTAAGTAATCTTAATTTTATCTTTGCCTCCTCAAAACCTCAGCATGGAAAAGCTGCTAATGGACAAAGAAGTGGCCAGGGAAATCCTGGTTTCAAGTCCTGCCTTTTCTATATACAGACTATGTGGCACTGGGCAAATTATTTAACGTATCAGTAAGCAGCTCAAATCTATAGCTAAGACTGTAAGTTAATGTTTAGGTAGCCTCTACATTGATAGAGTTTGTTAGTAAGCTCTCTCTATATGAATAACATTAAGGGCCTGGCAAAATGAATGAATGAATGAATTATAAATGAACGAACGAACGAATGAATGAAAATCCTTAGCAGTTCCTACAGTGCATGGTATATAGTAGGCTCTTAAGAAATGCTTGTTGAATGTAGTTGTGGCTGATGACTCACCAATAGGATAATGTACAGAAGTAGGAAGAACATATGACAGATTCTTTGTGTGGAACTCCAGGTATGGAAATGACCTTTCCCAAGATACTACCATATAGAACTCAATCTATGATTATAGCCTCTAGGGTGTAAATTTTCCTACCACAAACATTCTCCATATTAGAAAACATCCTGCTGCATGTCCTGCTTATATACTCACCTCATTGATGGCATTCATATGGCAGAAGTGGTCCCTGTGTTAATGGAGGATTTAAGATGTTTAAGAGAAGGCATTAAGGGTAAATTGAGGGTACATGTCAGAGATGAAATTGAAAACCAGCTTCTCCTAACTCTAAGCACAGAACTCCAATCACTAAGCTGTGCTGCCTCCACACCCAAAGAAAAATAGTTGGAGTGGGGATTAAAATAAAAAAACCTTCAGCAAGAAAAACAGTTTGAGAAACTCATACCTGTGAAACACCATCAAGTTTTCTGGATTGTCTGAAATGTGGTCAGAAAGAGCCAAAATCTTCTGCAGCCCAGAGGGGCTGTGAAGAGGCCAGAACAAAAATCCATATTAAAAGTGTGGCCATCTGGCACATCATTCAAGCCTTTCATATCTCCCTGCCTATGGCTTGTCTCAGGAATCTTTGCTGAAAACAGATGGGACTATATTTTGAAAAATGAAACACTTCACACAGGTAAAGCACTAATACTAACGGGTTGGAAAAGATTGTTCCAAACCCATTTACTTAATAGCTGTAAAACAACCTTTCCCCTTTATGAGGACAGAGTTTGTAAACCAGAAAGGTGTTAATGGTTACCAAATGCAAACACATTAAAGTAGCAGGTGATCATGAAAGAGCCTTTGATTTATATTTAGCAGAACTCAAGTCAAGCCCTGATCTCTGGTCCCTGTGAGCTGTGAACGTTTTAGCATCTAGACCAGCTTCATCTTAGTTTCTTCATATGTAACAGGAAGGCATTGGACTAAGGGAGGCTGGAATTGGGATGGAGGTAAACATTCTCTATCAGGTTCAATATCCAAAAAGTACTAAAATAATTTTTTCCTCCTCCTGGGTGCTTCTTTCACCCACAACAAATGTTAGTGGCCAAGGGATGATGCTTCAATTTCAGTTTGTTTGCTAGTACTTCACAATGGAGTCAGGGTGGGTACAATGTGTGTGTGTGTGTGTGTGTGTGTGTTTGTGTATGTGTGTGTGTATACCCACATGTGTGTGTTTCTATTGTGATAACCTGTGTCCAAATATTGCTTCTGATATTTCATTCCTATGTGACTTAGGGCTAGTCGCTTTAACTTCCTTTCTCCTCATTGTCCTCATAGTGAAATGAGATACTTAGCTTCCTTCTAGGTCTATATCAAAGATCACTCTGTAAGGATCTATATTTTATTAATGTGACATATTATCCTCTTACTTTTTAAAAAAAATATTTATTTTTAGTTTTCAACAGACACATCCACAAGATTTTGAGTTCCAAATTTTCTCCTCACCTTCCCCTTCACCCACCCCAAGACAGCATGCATTCTGATTACTCCTTTCCCCAATCTGCCCTCCTTTCTATCACACTCCACCTTTCTCTTATCCTCTTTCCCTCTACTTACTTGTAGGTTAAGATAGATTTCTGTATCCCATTGCCTGTATATCTTATTTCCCAGTTGCATATAAAAACAATTTTTAACATTTGTTTTGAAAATGTTTGAATTGTAATTTCTCTCCTTTCCTGCCTCCCCAGGCATCCCCACTGAAAAAGTAAGCAATTCAATATAGGTTATACATGTGTAGTTATACAAAACACTTCTGTAACAGTCATATTGTGAAAGACTAACTATATTTCCCTCCATCCTATCCTGCCCCCATTTATTCTGTTCTTTCATTTGAGCCTATCTCTCTTCAAAATTGTTTACTTCTAATTACCCCCTCCTCTCATTTTCCTTCCCTTCTATCTTTCCTCCCACCCCTCTGCTTATATAGAGCAAGATAGATTTTCATACCAAATTGAGGGTGCATATTATTCCCTCCTTAAGCCAAATGGGATAAGAGTCATGGTCACTCTTTCTCACCTCTCCCTGCCTCCTCTCCATTGAAAAAGATTTTTCTTGCCCCTTTAAGCGAGATATTTTGCCTTTCTCCTTATTTCCCCCTTTCTCCCTCCAATATATTCCTCTCTCACCCCTTGTTTTTTTTTAGATATCATCCCTACCTATTCAACTCACCCTGTGCCCTCTGTCTATAGGTATATAATCCTTCTACCCATATATATAATCCAACTACCCTAATACTGAGAAAAGTCTCAAAAGTTGCAAATATGATTTTTCCATGTAGGAATGTTAACAGTTCAACTTTAGTAAGTCCCTTATGATTTCTCTTTCCTGTTTACCTTTTCATGTTTCTCTTGAGTCTTGTTTGTGAAAGTCATATTTTCTATTCAATTCTGGTCTTTTCATCAGGAATACTTGAAAGTCCTCTATTTCATTTGAATGACCATTATTTTGCCCTGAAGTATTATACTCAGTTTTGCTGGGTAGATGATTCTTGGTTTGGATCCTAGCTTCTTCGATCTCTGGAATATCATATTCAAAGTCCTGCAATCCCTTAATGTAGAAGCTGCTAGATCTTATATTATCCTGATTGTATTTCTACAATACTTCAATTGTTTCTTTCTGGCTGCTTGCAATATTTTCTCTTTGACCTAGGAGTTCTAGAATTTGATTACAATATTCCTAGGAATTTTCCTTTTAGGATCTCTTTCAGGAGGTGTTTCAGTGGATTCTTCTAATATCTGTTTCAACCTCTGGTTCTACAATATCAGGGTAATTTTCCTTGAAAATTTCTTGAAAGATGATGTCAAGCTGCTTTTTTTGATCATGACTTTCAGGGATTTCAAGAATTTTTAAGTCTCTCCTAGATCTGTTTTCCAGGTCAGTTGTTTTTCCAATGAGATATTTCATGTTGTCTGCTATTTTTTTTTTCATTCTTTCAGCTTTGTTTTATAATTTCTTGATTTCTCATAAAGTCAATAGCTTCCATCTGCACCATTTTAATCTTTAAGGAATTATGTATTTCAGTGAACTTTTGGACCTCCTTTTCCATCTGGCCAATTCTCCTTTTTGGGGCCATTCTTCTACTCATTGGCTTTTTTGGACCTCTTTTGCCATTTGGGTTTAAAGTATTATTTTCTTCAGCTTTTGGGGGGATCTCCTTTAGCAAGCAGTTGACTTGTTTTTCATGATTTTCTTGCATCAATCTTATTTCTCTTCCCAGTTTTTGTTCTGCTCCTCTTATATGATTATCAAAATCCTTGTTGAGCTCTTCCATGGCCTGAGACCAATTCATATTTTTCTTGGAGGCTTTGGATGGAGGAGCTTTGACTTTGTGGTCTTCTCTTTGTGTACTTTTGTCTTCCTTGTCATCAAAGTAAGATTCTATAATCTGATTCTTTTTTTGTTTTTTGCTCATTTCCCCAGCTATTTATTTGACTTTTGAGCTCTTTGTCAAGGTAGTTCTCTGCTTCAAGTGGGGGTGGGGAAGATGTACTGTCATGTGCTCGGTCCTCCCACAATCTGTGAGCATAGAGCTCCAGAAACAGTCACTGGCTCCGCCCCTGCTGTGGCTCTGATGAGCTGCTCCTCCATGAGCTCCTCCACCCCCTCTGCTACCCTGGAACTGGGACCAGACTACTCTCCCCTCTCACACAGGTCTCACAGGTTTTTTTCTACTGATCTTCCCACTTGTCCTTGGTGTTTTGGGGTCCTCTCACCCCGGACTGCTCAGGTCCCATTTGTGCCAGCATGGCCCAAATTGGACTGCGCTCTGTTCCCGATTTGGTGTGATAGATACTTCCCAGCAACCTTCCAGCCTGTCTTGGGCTGAAGATTTGCCTCATGCCTTCATTCTGTGGTTTCTACAGCTCCAGAATTTGTTTAGAGTAATTTTTTACAGGTATTTGGCTGGGTTTGTGGGGAGCACTCTAGCAAGTCCATGTTGTAACTCTGCCATCTTGGTTCCACCCCAATACTCTATCTTCTGACAGAAGTCACACACTCTTTACAGCTTAAAATGTTTTTTTTTTCTTACTTTTCATAACCAGGAAAAAATACATCACCTAGTGGCCAATCTTCCAGTGATGAGTCCCTGTGTACTTCTATAAATCAATAAATAAACACTTTTTAAATACCTATGATGTGACAGACATTGTTCTAAGTACTTGGGATACAAAAAGAGGCAAAAAAGTCACTGTCATCAAGGAGTTTGCGATCTAATGGGAGAGGAAAAATACAACAAAATGAAGGCAAAGCAAACTATATACAGGATAAATAGAAACTAGTTAATAGAAGGAAGGTACTGAACTTCAGAAGGGTTGAAAAAGGCTTCCTGTAGAAGTGGGGATTGCTGTACTTGTCTAGGTGGTTCCTTTAATAACAGTGAGTGAGCACAACACCAGGCTGAAAATCATTTGCTTAAATCTAGCAGAACTTATGTCTCCCTCAACAACCTTCTCAGAAAGCAGAGCCTTGCAGGTATCAGGAGAGGGGTTCAACAGGAAAATTATTCAATTGAAATAATATCAAGAATATAATTTTGTACCCAGCAAAATTGAGTATAATACATCAGCAGAAAAAATGGTCATTCAATGACATAGAGGACTTTCAAGCATTCTTGATGAAAAGACCAGACCTGAAAAGAAAATTTGACTTTCAAACACAAGAATCAAGAGAAGCATGAAAAGGTAAACAGGAAAGAGAAATCATAAAGGACTTTCTAAAGTTGAACTGTTTACATTCCTACATAGAAAGACAATCTTTGTAACTCTTGAGACTTTTCTCAGTATTTGTATAGTTTGAGGGATTATACATACATACATACCTACACACACACACACACACACACACACACACACACATAAAACACAGGTTGAGTTGAATAAGAAGGGATGATATCTATCAAAAATAAAATTAAGAGGTGAGAGATGAATATATTGGAAACAGAAAGGGAGAAATAGAATAGGGCAAATTGCTTTCATAAAAGATGCAAGAATAAGCTTATTCAATGGAAGAGAAATGGGAGTAGGTGAGAGGGAAAAAGTGAAGCTTACTCTCTTCACATTTGGCTTAAGGAAGGAATAACATGCTCACTCAATTTGGTATGAAAATCTATATTATACTACAGGAAAGTAGGGGAGAAGGGGACAAGTGGGGTAAGGGGGATGATAGAATGGAAGGCAAATGGGAGAAGGGAGCAATTAGAAGTAAACACTTATGGTGAGTGACAAGGTCAAAAGAGAGAATAGAATAAATGGGAGGCAGGATAGGATGGAGGGAAATGTAGCTAATCTTACACAGCTTGGCTGTGATGGAAGTCTTTTGAAAAATACACATATATAGCCTATATTGAATTTCTTGCCCTCTTAGCAGAGATGCATGGGGAGGCAGGAAGGGAGAGAAGTTGGAGTTCAAAGTAGTCGAAACAAATGTTGAGAAATATTTTTGCATACAACTGGGAAATACAGGTAATCGAGTATAGAACTCTATCTTGGCCGACAAGAAAAGTGAGAAGATGAGGATAAGGGAAGGGAGGGATGTGATAGAAGCATATTGAGGGAAGAGATAATCAGACTGCAAGATGTTATGGAGTGGGGAAGGGGAGAGATGGGGAGAAAATTTGGAATTCAAAATTTTGTGGAAATGAATGTTGAAAATGAAAAATTAATAAATAAACATTTAAAATAAAAAAATTGAAAACTAAAAAAAGAGAATGTAATGGTGCATATTTGGTAGTAATGGCTTGCAAATGACTTCATTAAAATGGGGATCATGATGTGTCATAGTACTCTCAATCAACCATATGGCAATTGTCGCCAAAGTCCTAGGAAGTTATTGGAGGCATGGAGGCATTAAGTGTCCAGGTTAGGGAGCTATTATGAATTGGGATTCTGTGAACTCACAGAATCATTTGTATATGATCCTGTAAATATGCCCATTTGTTTTGGAATTGTCTCCATCAATTCAGTTAATGATCCTCTCATAACTCCATAGAAAAACCTCAGAAAGTTGCTTCATAGAAAAATCTCAGAGAGTTTACTCTGTAAGAATGGGTACACACCTGTGGTTCCCAGAGAGAGGATTAAAGTCAGATCTCTGCCTCAAGTTCAGTATTCAAGCCTGTAACTGATTATAAGATAATAAGGATGAGTTTTTCTATAATCTTGTGGAAATTAGTCTTGCTATTTCTAGCAAAAGTTTGACATCAAATGTCTAACCCTCCAGGAGGACAGTAACTCAACTTGGTTTTGTGTCTAGCAATCCTTTTACAATACTTTTTATCACCTTCAGCTGAACAAAACAGAGAATTGGGTTAAAATAAATAAATAAATAAATGATATATTTTTTTAATACCAAGGAAATTAGCTACTTATTTGTTAAAGCTTGTCTTACTACATGTCAGAAATAGGAGCATGCCTTCACATATCCAGAAAGAAGTAAATACTGGCACATTTCAGCATTTATAGGGCCATCATAGTATATATTTAACATATATTTGGTGCTTAATATATGTTTATTAAATAGAATAAAATCATTTCTTTCTTTTTTTGCAGGAGTAGAATATTATAATTTAATTTCCATCATGTAAGGAGGGAGGAAACTATACTTAGATGTGTATGATTACAGCAGTTAAGGTAAGATCTCTTTCAGTATAAAATTCAGTATAAAAAAAAGTCTCTATTTATACATCATGTTTACTGCCCAGCATAACTGAATGTTTTGCAAAATAGAGGTTTGTTCCAGAAAGAAACAAAATTCATCTCTTTTAACTCACTGACCCCGCAAAGGAAAAGCTTGTTATTACAACCCCTACATTTGCTCTGTCTTTTCAACCTATCTGGCTACACAGGCATATATTTGCATGCTTGTGTGCATGCACACATGCACATACACACACACACACACACACACACACACACAGCCTCTTTCTTATTTCTATTGTAAAAATAGAGCTGGTCTGAATTTAAATGTTCCAGTAAAAAAAGACAAAAATCATCCTTTCTTTGTAGAATAGCAAAATAGCAGGTTTAAGTAGAGACCTTTTTCTCCTTTGATTGTCAGACATAAGGCACCTAGGACAATTTTCTTTCAGCATTCAGGCATGCCTCTCTTTAAGTAAATCACCTCCAAGGAAATTTTTAGTTCCACAAGAAATAAATAAATTAATGAGATTTGATTATTCACTACACAAAATGGAGTAACCCTTTGTCAAAGGGATGGGTACCTAGATTCCTTTTAATTGTGGGACATTGAAGTAGAGAAGTATTTTACTTCATTGTCTTCTGACTGGATTGGTTTACTTTGAAGAGAATACATCCAAGAACCAGTGTTCCTTTTCTTTGTCTAGCATCTTAGTCAGAAGTGATACAATGATACAGTAAGGTGCTACTTTCAAATAGGAAATTCTATAACTAACAATAACATGACAGTTATTCATAAACTGAAAGAAAACAAGATATTTGGACTTGATGATTTCTAAGGTCTCCTCTAGCTCTGAACCATGTGACCCTATGATAACATAAAATTATGGGGGAAATTGTTTGTTTTAAAGCTAAGCAACTCCTTTGCTTAATGCTGTCAGAAACTCCATTGGCTAAGTTTATCTATGTAAAACCTGTCAATTTCATTTTTGCCAAAGCATCACCACATTAATTGATGCTCAATGTGGGTATTGTAGATAATGCAAATGATTCCAATCAATGAGAAACATTCTCATTTATTCAGATTACTTGTCCAATAGAATTGCCTGAACTAATGGAAGGACCAGTTCTGGTTAGTAAAATCCATTGATGTACTTGACCATGAGGGAAAAATCAACAACTGCAACTATTTACACCACAATAAGCCAAATGTCAGATAATTATACCAAAAGCTCTGAAAATAATAACTAAGAAAAGGAAAAGCTGAACTCTAATGTTAGTTCTATATGAGGTTAAAAATAATCTCTTCCTATTCCTTTGACATCTCAATCCATATTTACTACTTTAATTGGCAATAGTCCATTCATGTTTTATCTTCCTGTAGAATTCATCCCTGTGCCTTTCCATAAATCCTTCATAATTGATCCATTTATAAGGCTGGAAAAAAGTATCCTTGTGGGGGTTGTCTAAGGCATTAGGCTTTGGTCATAATCTATTTAAAAGTCCTAAGAATGAAACAGTCAGTATGTTGCAGTGAATAGAAGATTGATACTAATGTCTATAAGATTCAATATTAAATTCCTCTGACTCAGATTAGCTATTTGACCATAACAAAGGTCTTAATTACTCAGTGCCAATGCCACTCTCTAAAGTCAAGAAATTATAGCGGACAGATTTTCAATATTGCGATTTTAGAAGGAGTGTGGCAAAGTAGAAAGAATTCTGGGTTTATGTTCCAAGGCCTTGGATACAGATCTTAGCTCTGCCATGCACTATCTACAAAAAAGTTACCACAGGCAAATCTCTTATCTTCTCCAACTCCTAGCTTCCCTACTGAGAGGATGAGGAGGGTTGGACCAGAGGGTTTCATATGTCCCTTCCAACAGGCTCATTAGATCCAATGCACCTTCTTTTCTCAAATACTGCAATTGAAATGGTACAAAATGGAAGCACAATATCTACATTCAATAGCTGAAAAGGACTGTTAGGACAAAGATGACTAAATTCCATATGGTGAGATCCTGTTTGGCAAAGAATGAGAGTTCCTTGAGTTTCACTGGGATTTTCTAGTTTCATCTTTTACTTGAATCAGTGAACTAATAAAAATCCAATGGGAGAAGAAGAATGTGAAAGACTTGGCTACTTAGCATGGCAGAAAATGCAGCACCGAGAAATTATGGGCTGAAAATCAGAGTAAGGGTACCACACCTGTCTATTATATCACTGTAGCATATGACCAACAATGGATTTGGGAGGATTGTCTAAAACTGGTCTCCTGTTCCCCTCTTTGTTTCTAGTCAATGCATTCAAATAATGATTCTATTATAACTTCTTATCCCACTTGGCCCAAAGTCTACTAGCAAGATGCCTGGCAAGGTTCAGAGTGACTGAATCAAGAACAGATGGGGATATTCTTCTGTTCCCTCCAGAGAAATAAAAAGCTTATAAATGTTTTGCTCTAGTTGGATTATCTCTCTCCTACCTCCACATATAAGAAGGTCCAACAGATTTTTTAAGAATTGAGTTGAAGAGGAAGATTCTTAGCTAAAAGCATAATGTGGAGAAAAATGTGCACCTGGGTCTCAGTGAGAAGGTCCTCCCACTACTAACAGGAAGCTTATTCTGTACCTCTGTCCTGGGCTAGTGGTGAAGAGAAAATCATGGTGGTTCTTTCCTCAGGATCTTGAGCCTAGAAGAATATATTGAATACTGCCAGAGGATTACTTTACAAAATTATTAAAATAATAAGCAATTTTATACAGTTTATATTCATATGTATATACATATATACACACATATGTGTATATATGTATGTATGTGTATATATATATATATATATATACATACACATACACACACACATATACAGGGGGGATTTTGGCAGGGTCAGTAGGAATGAACATAGCTAGCAATACCAGATCTCAAAAATATGACAAAGTAATAATTCTCAAAAAAATGGTGCAAATAATTTTTAAAAATACAAAGGATGATCACTAGAACAGACAAGGTAGACAACATTGAGAAGCAAAGAAACCAGTGATGTAGTGTTCAATGAACACAAAGATACCAATGACTCAAGAAAAGACTTACTATTTGATAAAAACTGCTGGGAAAATTGGAGATCAAGAAACATCTCCTACCTTATACCAAGATAAGTGCTAAATGGATGTTTAACTTGAGTATAAAAAATACAGTTGGAGAAGAAAGAAAGAAATTATCAAACAGAACAATGGGTGAAAGGAGAGTTCGTGAACAAATAAAATAGCTTATCACGGAAGAGAGAAGGCTAATTATGAATACAAAAGTTTTAAAGATTTTTGTACAAAGAAAACTCAAAAAGCTAATATTAGCAGGGAAAGAAAGTGAAGAACATATCTGTAGCAAATTTCTTAATATAAGGTGATATACACACATATGTCTATATGTATGTAATAACTAATGCATAAACATTTTATCTATAAATATCTGTATATACGCATTATAAAAATACATATATGTATGAGAGAGAGCGTGAGAGAGAGAGAGAGAGAGAGAGAGAGAGAGAGAGAAGACATTTAACCCTGTTTTAACCCTAATGTAATTGAAACTACTTTTCTACACATTAAAATGTTCTCTGTTTTGGATAGAATTTGTTCATCATATAAATGAAAGGTCCTTTTATTTCTATGCCTTTTAATATTGTCAAGACAAATGAGTGCTGTCCCTATTGTCACTTTTCTGGTGATTTTATTTTTTTCATTAATATTTTGTCTGATTTTTATAGTTTTCTTGTTGTGGAAACAATGGGCATTCCTAGTAGGCATGCAAACATGTCATATGAATCTTTAAAATATTGATACAGTCTATTTGATGACATTTTATTCAACATTCATTAGTGAAAGTCATTCACAGATTTCTTTATCTACTTTATCTCTCCACAGTTTATCAGATGTGTTATAGAATCTACTTATATTGCAAAATCAAACTGAAAAGTGTTAGTCAAAAGTAGGAAAAGGAACACAGTGTTGGTTAGAAATTTAATTTCTAAGAATTTTGGCATCTTTTCAAGAAAATTAAACTATTAAAAAAGACAAGGAAATTTTCCAGGACATGAACTGCAATGAAAACATAACAGAAAAAAATACACTGTGCTGAAAATAAAAGCTAGATTTGGAGCCAGAGAAACTGAGTTTAAATGTTGATTCTGTCATTTATTATTTTTCTACATGACAGTTTTTTTATACATAAAATGAAGGAGATGAACTATATCACCTCAAAGATTCATTCTAGCTCTAATCTTCTGTGATATTCCTGAAACAAGAAAACACTGTCTTCAAGTTCAGTCATAATATGCCATCCTTCCATTTGATGACTTCGAGTTTGTAACTACTGAGTTAGCTTCTGCTCTTCAAATCCAATAAATTGGCAGGTATGATTGATTCTAACTTCACAATATCTCTTATGCCCATTATTTTTCCACTCAAACTACCACCAGCCTGGTTCCGGCCCTACTCCCCTTTCAGTTTTACCCATGTAATATTGTATTATAATATAACATTATAATAATTGTGTCAGTAACTTTGGTTATCTTGGTTAGATTCTCCTCTCTCCACAAAGTGTAAAGTTCTATATTTACCTGTGTCATTGCCCTGCTCAGAAGGACTCTATTGCTTCATTTCCTCTAAAAAATACCCCAAATTTCACATATTTTCTTCTCCATTAGTCTCTTTCACTTTCTTTATGGAACAGTCAAGTTTGGGGCCATTTCATTTTACTATTCTCACCGTGCCTTTGTTCAGGGTATATGCACACTTGGAATGGCATTTCTATTTTTGACTGCCTCTTTCAAGAAGACCTACCTTTTTCAAAGGCTTAGGATTCCTCCCCCAAAATGAAGCTTTCTGTAAATTAGAAACCGAATAGTTTGTATTCATTATAAACATGATACACTTCCATAAGAGATTTATAAATTGCTTCCCACAATAAAATGGAAGGTACATAACATAATGTTATTTTTGGGGGGTGGGAGGAGAAGTGGGAACAAATATAGTTAGCTGTACTTGATCTCAAGACATATTATGAAGCACTGATTATCAAAACAAACTGATACAAACAAATATACATACATATATGTATATATATATATATTTGTGTATGTATATATTTTAAATACAAAAAAAATTCAGTGGAACAGATAAGGTAGACAACAACATTGGGAAGCAAACAATCAGGGACTACATAATTTTATTGTTGTGTTGCTAATGCTTAGCAAAGAACCTGGCACATTAGACACTTGATACATGTTTATTGATTCATTTACGTATGAAATTAATTATTCTAATTCTCTCATTGAGACAAGTTCCAGAAAGAATGGCATTCCATAGATTTAAGACACTTTGGAATTAATCTGGTTTAAAATCTTTCATTTAGGTCTGAGAAAGAGGTAGTATGAAGGTAGTACTCAAATTTCTGAGTACTAAGAAAAGTTCCCTGGTTTCCCTCTAAATTGTAGAGCAGGTGGTAGTTGTTAGTAGCATATGGAAGTAGGTCAATTAAATCCCATGTGAAGAAGAAATAACAAGAAGAAACAAGGAGAAGAAGAATCACTTATACAGTGTTTATAGATGTATAAATATTTTACAAATATTGTTTTACTTGATCAGGATGACAAGCCTGGGGGACAAGTGCTATTATTTTCTCTTTCTAATAGAGGAGGATATTGAAGCAAACAGAAGTTAAGTGACTTGCCCAGGATCACACAGAAGTAAGGGTCTGAGGAAGGATTTGAACTCAAGTTTTCTTGACTCCAGGTCTGAATCCTCTTATTCTGAATCCTATGGTCATACTATTTTACAAGAGAACAAATAATATCTATAAGCCTTATCATAGGTATTTAATAGGTAATCTCTCCCTGCACATTCTCCTACCCTGCCCCAGTATGCATAAAATAGAATTTGAGGTGAACAGTATCCCAGTTGGTTTACTTTGCACATGCTATCTCCTCATCTATAGCCACGTTGGTAAATTAAATATCTGTAGCTAATTTGTTTTGGTTTAGATTTACAGATCTGTACCCTTCTCACTTATCTTGGAACAAAGATGAAGTTTTAGAAATGATTAATGAGACGTTGTTCTCTGGCCAAATGTCAGGGGATTTACAAACATGGACCATGAAATTATCCTAAATTTTAATTACTTATCTGCTCAAGTTACAAAGCCTTAGGAGAACTGCCCATTCATTCTTAATAACATTCCTTCCACTTCCCAACTGATCTTGTCATTGATTTCAATGAGTGACAACAAGAATGAATTTGAACATTTTCTCTGCTGTGAATTAACTATTATAATGGAAAACTAATTTAATTGGTCTTTCTATCATTCACAGTGAGTGGTGGGATTGGACAGCATTTACATTTTTGACCTGTGAATCAAGGTCCTAATACTATTCAGACACCATTGACCATTCATTTGACTGTCATATATTCATGTCTTATTTCCCTTTTTCATCTATTTAGACAGGACTATTTTTTAACAGCTGGATTTCCAAGCAAGGAAGGTATAAATAGCCCTCCTAGGATTCATTGAGTATATGGAGTAGCTGTTTCTGTTATACTGTTACATGGTGGCTCCTACCTTCCTGTTGTATTTCATATAGACCATCATGTCCTCAGAAATCAGCAATCTGTAGCTGCAGGGGCTATATGACTTTCCAGCTGCTGAGACAGGTTCCACACTGACCTGTATTCACTCCTATTTAGGCACCTATCCCAAACCTGGTGTGTGTCTTGCATAAGTCTTACTTCATCATTACTTTTTCTCTCATTTACTGATTTCTGTTCCATATTTCTTCAAAGTTAAGCTCTGGTTAGCTTGTCCATCAGGCTTTGGCAGATGTTCTTAAAAGAATGGTTCAATGAACATTTATTATATGTCAAACACTAGGCTAAGTAGAGAGAAAGTATTTCATACTATAAACTTCAATTTGAGTAATATGTCAATTTTACAAAATTAAATAGTTTGAAAAAAAGTTCCTGTAATGAATATAGGTGATACTGTCTTTTTTTAACATCATCATAACATACATAAATGAAGATGACTCAATTTGCTAGTCAACTTTAACATTTGTGACAAGTATTTTTCAGTGTCTAATCTTTCAGTTGCTGTTCTATGGATGATTTCAGCAATTGTATCGGACAGATATTTCAGTCTTTATCATTTTGTCCTTTGGCACATACACACTTAGGAAAGGTTATAACACTGCATATGACTGTCAAAATGATATTCCTGACATATAGATCTGATTGCACTATTGCTCTGGTCAAGATTCATCAATAATTTATTGTGATTCTGGGATAAAATGCAAAATACTCAGAATGGTATTTTCACAATCTATCTGTTGTCTTCTTGTCCAGCTTCATTTCATAGTTATGTTCTTCCCACACTGCTCTAGTAAAAATGCCCTCCTACCTCCTCCCCCTGCCCCCCAACTTCCAAGGAATTCTATCTCTTAACTCTGTACAAATCATTCCCCCAAGTCTGACATGCATTTCCTCTTCATTGTTATCTCTTTGATATACTTGCTGATTTCAGAGCACATCTCAGGGGTTCACTCAGGCCTTATAAAAGGTCTTATCCAAGACCTTTCCTGATTTCTGTAGTTACTTTTTGGACCTCCTTTGTATCACTTTGCACATACTTGCTGTCTACCTATCTATTTATCTTCTGGAGATTTTATCTTCTGGAGAATCTAAGATATTTTTAGGTCAATCTGTTCCATTACACATTATCCAGCACATTATTCTTCTGTACATGGTAGATGATCAATGAATTGAACTGAACTCTGTTAATTCAGGTAATTGAGGGAGACCATTAAGTGATTTGGGAGATCTCACTTCTAGTTCCTGGCTTTTTCACAATTTATTTCAATACTTGTGGAACGCCTACTGTGTGGAAGGCACTTTAGTAGGCAGTGGGGAGAGTAAGATAAAAAACAAGTTACTCTCAAGCTCAAGAATAGACACTCTTCTTTTGTTTTCTTCCCATTTAAAGTGGTTGGTTAGTGTTAGATCAGTAGACCTGGAGGAAAGGAGAGAGAAGCATTCTACCTTGTCCTTAATCTCCTCCAGATAAAACATTTGCCTCCCTTTGGGGTCCAAAACCAGAAACCCTGCTGCCTGGTCACTCCAGAAGACAATGGTTTCTCCTTCATGTGACTTCATGGCCCTTTATGAATCTTACATTCTCTAGTGTTACAGTTTGGAGTCTATTATGGATCAATATTGTCATAGATGGCCAAAAGAGCCAAAGTCCTTTTGGCTTGCATTGAGAAACAGAGCTTCCAGGAAGTGGTGATCTGTCCCTGGCCAGACCACATTTGGAGAAACTTATTCTAGTCTATCCTATCTTATCTTTTCTAATGTATTGTGTTGTATTCTCTGTTTCATTTAATTCATTTGATTCCATCCCACTGGATTCTATTTGGGAAAGATATTATTGATTTGGAGATCATCCAGAGAAAAATACCCAAAATGATGAAGGACTTTTTGTCCAGGGCATATGAAAACTGGTTGAAGGAAGCTGTAACCTAGAGAAGAGAAGGTGATAAGAATCAAGGTGAACATGATATATGTCTTCTAATACTCTAGGCAAGTTAGATGGCACAGTGGATAGAATGCTGGGCCAGCAATCAGGAAGATTCAACTTTTAAATTCAAATCTGGCTTTAGATATTTACTAGTTAAGTGATCCTGGGTTTGTCACTTAATCCTGTTTGCCTCATCAATATAAAGAGCTGGAGAAGGAAATGGCAAACCACTCTAGTATCTCTGTCAAAAAAAAATCCAAGGGGAGGAGCCAAGATGGCAAAGTAGAAAGACTCACGTATGCTAGCTCCGAACCCACAGACCATATATATTCTGTAAAAAGAACTCCCCACAAATTCTGGATCAGTGCAAGCTGCACAGAAACACAGTGGAAGAGATTTCCGTTCCAGAGAGCCCTGGAAAGCCATCCCCAGGGGTCCGCCATGCTCCGGACACGGAGTCCACCACTGCGCTGCCCTGGCCACACAGCCCTGAGAGGAGCAGATCCGAGCAGGCTTCAGGGATGGAACCTCCAGCGGCCGCTAAGGTTCCTCCACCCACAGGCATCCAGGTCAGTGAGAGAGACTACTGGGCTGGCCGAGAGGGGAGTGGGGTATCTCCGTGGCTCGGACACCCTCGGGAGGCAGCGGCAGCGTCAGCAGCAGAGGCAGTAGTGGCCCGGGATTCCCAGAGCAGGCAGGGGCTCAGGGCCATTACCTAAGGTCTCTGCATAAACCCCCTGAGGGAACTGAGCCTGGGAGGCGGCCCTGCCCCCACCCAAGCACCAGAACTTAAGCTCACATTGAATAGCAGCCCTGCCCACCACTGAAAGCCCTGAGGCTGGGGAGCAACATTTGAATCTCAGACCCCAAGCACTAGCTGGGCAGATCTAGGTGGGAGTGGAGAGGAATCTCAGAAGTCAAGTAACTGGCTGGGAAAATGCCCAGAAAAGGGAAGAAAAATAAGACCATAGAGAGCTACTTTCTTGGGGAAGAGATGTTTCTTCCTCCTTTCATTTCTGATGAGGAAGTACAATGCTTGCCATCTGGGAAAGATGTGGAGGTCAGGGCCTCTGTATCCCAGATATCCCAGGTAGATGTCCGGTGGGCTCAGGCCATGGAAGAGCTCAAAAAGGATTTTGAAAATCAAATTAGACAGGTGGAGGAAAAACTGGGAAGAGAAATGAGAGAGATGCAAGAAAAGCATGAAAAACGGGTCAATACCTTCCTAAAGGAGACCCAAAAAAATGCTGAAGAAAATAACACCTTGAAAAATAGGCTCACTCAATTGGCAAAAGAGGTTCAAAAAGCCAATGAGGAGAAGAATGCTTTCAAAAGCAGGATTAGCCAAATGGAAAAAGAGGTTCAAAAGCTCACTGAAGAGAATAGTTCTCTCAAAATTAGAATGAAACAGATGGAGTCTAATGACTTTATGAGAAACCAAGAAATCACAAAACAAAACCAAAACAATGAAAAAGTGGAAGAGAATGTGAAATATCTCATTGGAAAAATGACTGACCTGGAAAATAGATCCAGGAGAGAAAATTTAAAAACTATGGGACTACCTGAAAGGCATGATCAAAAAAAGAGCCTAGACATCATCTTTCATGAAATTATCGAGGAAAACTGCCCTGAGATTCTAGAACCAGAGGGCAAAATAAGTATTGAAGGAATCCATTGATCACCGCCTGAAAAAGATCCAAAAAAGAGAAACTCCTAGGAACATTGTGGCCAAATTCCAGAATTCCCAGGTCAAGGAGAAAATATCGCAAGCAGCTAGAAAGAAACAATTCCAGTATTGTGGAAATACAATCAGAATAACACAAGATCTAACAGCTTCTACATTAAGGGATCGAAGGGCATGAAATAGGATATTCCAGAAGTCAAAGGAACTAGGACTAAAACCAAGAATCACCTACCCAGCAAAACTGAGTATAATACTTCAGGGGAAAATATGGTTTTTCAATGAAATAGAGGACTTTCAGGCATTCTTGATGAAAAGACCAGAGCTGAAAAGAAAATTTGATTTTCAAACACAAGAATGCGAAGAAGCATGAAAAAGTAAACAGCAAAGAGAAGTCATGAGGGACTTACCAAAGGTGAACTGTTTACATTCGTACATTGAAAGACAATATTTGTAACTCTTAAACTTTTCAGTATCTGGGTAGTTGGTGGGACCACACACACACACACACACACACACACACAAACATACATACACACACACGTACACACGTGCGTGCACACACATACAGAGTCAGAGAGCACAGAGTGAATTGAGTAGGATGGGACCATATCTTAAAAGAAATTAAGGTAAACGATGAGAGAGAAATGTAGTGGGAGGAGAGAGGGTGAAATGGAATTGGGTAAATTATCTCTCATTCAAGAGGCAAGCAGGAGACTTTTTAGTGGAGGGAAAAAGAGGAGAGCTGAGAAAAAAAAACATGAAGTTTACCCTCATCACATTTGACTAAATGAAGGAATAAAATGCACACTCATTTTGGTAGGAAAACCTATCTTACAATACAGGAAAGTGGGGGAGAAGGAGATAAGCAATGGGGGGGATGATGGAAGGGAGGGCAAAGGGAGGAGGGAGCAATTTGAAGTCAACACTCTTGGAGAGGGACAGGATCCAAAGAGAGAATAGAAGCAATGGGGGCCAGGATAGGATGGAGGGAATTATAGTTAGTCTTACACAACATGACTATTATGGAAGTCATTTGCAAAACTACACAGATATGGCCTATATTGAATTGCCTGCCTTCCCAAAGTTAATGGGTGGGGAGGGAGGGATGGGGAGAATTTGGAAGTTAAAGTTTTAGGAACATCTGTTTAGTATTGTTCTTGCTCCTAGGAAATAAGAAAAACAGTTAATGGGGAATAGAAAGTCATCTGGCTCTACAGGACAAAAGTGAAGATAGAGACAAGAGAAGGGAGGGATGATAGAAGAGAGGGAAGATTGGTGATAGGAGAAATTAGAATGCTCGGTGTATTGGGGTGGGGGGAGGGGATAAATGGGGAGAAAATTTGGAACTCAAAATTTTGTGAAAATGAATGTAAAACGTTAAATAACTAAATTTAATAAAAAATAAAAAAAATCGAAATAGGGTTTCAAGGAGTCAGAATAACAAAATACTTCAAGGGCTTCTACATTGAATAAATATTAGTTAAACTTAATCCCTTCCCACCAGTTTGGATCATAAGGGTAGAACTAGAAACAGAAAGAATTAGATTTACATTTGATGTAAAAAAATAAAATGCCAAACACTTAGAATTATTTTATAAAAGGAATAGCAGTAGTGAAGCATCCATCCTAGGAGATTTGTAGGCAGAAGCAGGTGGCCATTCATCAAGTATGTTACATGGTGTATATATATATATATATATATATAAGCATAGGCCAGATTATATTTCCCCCACTCAATAAACTCCAATGATTTCCTATGGCCTCCAGGGGCAAATACAAAATGCTTTGTTTGGCATTCAACATCTTTCACAATCCAGCCCACTGATATATTTCCAGTCTTCTTACACTTTACTAGACAAAGCTATATTCTTCGTTTCAGTAGCATAGCCTCCTGAGTGTTCCACAAAGATGATACTCCATCTCTGGGTTTTGGGCATTTTCTCTGGCTGTGCTCCACACATACAACATTTTCCTTCTTCTGCTCCAACTATTGTCTTTCCTAACTGCCTTGAAGTCCCAGCTAAAATCCTACTTTCCACAGGAAGCTTTCTCCACCCCTCTTCATTCCTGTGCCTTCTCTCTGTTACTTATTTCCTCTTTATCCTGTACATAGCTTATTTCTCATATATTTGTTTGCAGATTGTCTCCCCCAGTAGATTTCAAGCTTCTTGAAGGAAGGGACTCTTTGTCCCTTTTTTGTATTCCCAGTGCTTAGCCCAGTGCCCCAACATGGTACATGCTAAATAAATGTTTACTAACTGATGCTATAAAGGAGGATTACTTTGTGGTTATGGATTATTGTAGGTAGCTTCATAGATGTCTTCCAACTTGGACATCCTGTAATTTTATTTGCCTGTTTATGTCTCACTATGGAGAAAGTCACTTTATGACATTTTTGTATCTCTCTTCCCACAACCTCAATAGCCTACCTTGTCCCCACCCAATCCAATGCAGTAAATTTTTAAGGCTAGCTGGGTCCTGCAGTAGATGGAGTACCAAACCTTGAATCAAGAAGATCAAAGTTCAAATGCAGTCTTACACACTTATCAGCTGTGTAACACAGGGCAAGTCACTCCGCACTATTTACCTAAGTTTCCTCATCTGTAAAATGTGTTGGTGAAGGAAATGGCGAATCGCTCCCATATCTTTGCCAAGAAAACCTCAGTTAGGGTCATGAAGAGTCAAATATGACTGGATTGTCTCAGAAGCTGGTAGAAGCTGCTCATGAGTGGTGAGCAGATGTTGGATTCCCATTTTCTTGTGTGCATTCAAGTTATTCTTTTCTGGGTATGCTTCACTGATATCCCTTCTGTAGTTCTAGACTGACCTCCATGTGAGTAGTAACATTTGAGCAAAGGCCAAACGGCCATATTGCAGATTCGTATTCAGGTATCACTTGAACTTTGAAGACTCTATGACAGATTCCAAATGTATTGGTTCAGAGTGACTTTGGACAGCTCTTTGGACAGCACTTTCCCCAGAGGTAAAATGAAGAGGTTCTAGGCGGTCTGAAACATTCCTTAACTCTACAACCTTGAATACATGCCTTCTCTGAAAACTGAATAATATCATAAAATACAAAGAATGAATTAATGACAGTCACTCCCCAAACTATTGCTTTCTCCAATTTCCTCAAAATGTCTAAATGGAAACTAAATAATGCCCACATAGAAATCCAATTCCATCCTCCACAATTCAATTCTTTATGAAGTCAGACCAGCAAATGCTAGGGAGATGAGCATAGGAAGTCCTTATCACCTCCTTAGTCACCTAGCACGTTAATTCAATGTATAGAATAACCCCCATTAAGTGAGAACCAGCTTTATCTCATTATATTCAGTCTATTAGCATCATTTTCATCATCATTATTTCTTGGGGTTCAGCAATACCACATTACATCCAATTACCAAAATATATTTAATCCTGCCTCATTCAATGGTCACTGACTTTGTTCCAGTTCTTTGCAATTAGAAAAAGGTCAATGGTCAATATTTGGGTTTGAATCTGACCTTTCTATTTTTAAGCACTTTGTTGCATTGGCTAGCAGTGAAATCTCTGGGTCTAGTCATTTTCCTCCCATAATTCTTAATTGTAATCTAAAATGTTCTAGTTGAAAGTGCTATCAGTCCAACTTTTATAACATTGATTAATTCCCTATCAATGCTGCCAGTTTGCAGGATGTGAACTGAAACTTCAGAGTTATTTTGATTTGCATATCTTACATTTTTAGGGATTCAGAAAAATGTCGCAAGAACTATTAACAATAATTCCCTACATATATTTTCTGTTTTAATTAAATTGAACCGTTAATTGTTTCTTGTATGTGACATTTCATTTCCTACACTGCATAGGTTTTCCTCTATACCTGAAATATTATCATTGTTTAAGAAGGTAAAATCTGGAAGATCTGCCAATAAGATTTTTAAAAAATGAATTAAAAAAAGCACTAACCTAATTGTCAATTCCATAAAGTCATTGGTGAACCGTGGGTGTCTAAGAACATTCTATTTTCTAGAGAAAGTTACCCAGACATTTGTTACCCTGAAAGGACAATTGATAGCCAAGGATCCAACAATTTCTCTTCAAAACGTCAAAGCATGTATGAGCATATGTTCCCATCAGGTGAAGAGGCCACATCGTAGTGGGAGTGTGGTGAGTAGGTAGGCCAAAGACTCCAGCAACAAAAGCCTAGACCTTTCTTGGTTTTTGTGGTAATTCATCACATTTTATTCTAAGGAAGTCTTCTGGTGTAGTTCTTCAGGCCTGTAACTTCTTTATTCCTCATGATATATGGGCACACTAAAACAAACATTTGAACCTCCCTGAAAAAGAGCAGCCACATGGGGAGTCTTGTTTACAACCCAAATGCTACTGTTCATTATTCTTCAGCTCCTTGGACAATTATGTAACTGATTTCATTGTTTGGCTAATGAGCCCAGAGTGGGGGAGTGGATAGAAAAATGACTTCTTAAGTGAATGCAGCTTCTTCAAAGGGCAACAGAATGATGCAGCAGTCTCATTAGCAGAGCCAAGATTTCCAGGCCTGACTCATTCCTGAACTCTAAGGGCTGCTTCCAATAGTCAAAGTAAAAAGGCAGTAATTCAATAAATTCAGGCAAAACCCACATGTGACAAACTGATTTTATTTTATTTTATTGATTTATTTCTGCTCAAACTAACCAGAGGTAGCCCCTGACTTAAGTGGTAAAGTAAGCAAATGTGGTTTTTGCTTGAATGCATTTGATCATTCATTGCCTTAACTTGACTTTTTTTGTTTTGACTATATAAATTTGTGCCTTGGAGTTTCAGAGCAGGGGCCATAAATCTTAGAGTTGCTAATGAGACAGTTGTATCATCTCACTTCCCTCCATCCTTAGCCCACCTCACTCTGGTGTTCTAGCACCCAATGTTTGCTACTTCTATGACAGCAGTATTGTCTACTTAGATTTGAGAGAATTTAGCCAGGTGTTTTCCTACAGAGAATGCATACTTGGTTGAAAGGTGAAAAAAACATAGCTTGACTAAATAATTTTGGTTGATCCTAAGACCAGTAGGCAATTGGGTGACAGATTCTTGTGCTGGCCTCAAAAAAGAAGTTGAGAGAAGACTCCTATTCTCCCTTTTCCTTAAGAGATCCTGAGGTACCGCTCAAGTCATCAGTGGCTATGCACCAGCTGTATGTTCTCCCAAATGATAGCCAACATGCCCTTATTGCTTTAAGGTTGACAAGGAACTTTGTAACATCATATCATGTGATCCTCACAGGAACCCTCTGAAGTAGGCACTATTATCTCCACCTTACAAATCCAACATCTGCAGAAGCCTAAATGCAAGCTCTGGTCAGTAATTTCCTAAAGTGAACTCTGGATGGGAGCCTAATGATCTAAACAGAGGATGACTCCTTAATGGCCCCTTAAGAGGGGGCCTGTTCCATATGATCCCTTAGCCTGGGTGGGCCCATTTCCATGGATTACATAGAGTATGAGGAAAAGTGGGAAAAGTTAGAGTAATAGAAAATGGGGAAAGGTTTCATGCCTAACATGGCACTTGAGCTGAGCCTCAAGAAAAGATAAAGATGCTATGAGGCAGATATGAAGAGATATTATCTTACAGGTAAGGGAAATGGGTTGGTACCAGAGGGTAGAAAAAGGAAATGGAGTATTGAGCTTAGAGTAGATATGGCAGTCCATTTTCACTGAAACACAGTTTGTGAATAAAAGTGAGGCTAGAGAGATAGATGGTTTAAGATGTTTGGTTTTTTAACAGAAGTACTCTACAACTAGAAATGAATATCAGGGATTTATTCCTTCTCTCATTAATCCTAATGGAGTAGCTTTAGAGAATTGCCCAGCAATCTCTCAAGCCTTCTTTTTAAAAGACCATTTTCCTTCCCCTCAGAAATAGAAGGAAAAAATCCTACTTTCCATTCAATGGAGACTAATTATAGGATACTTACTTACTTGTCCTAATAGAGATCCCAATGCCTTTGTGAGCATCTGAGCTTAGCAGAACAATAGGGAGTCTTCAGTTCCTCCTGCAATTTATTTTCTAAGGTCAGTGTCAGTTAATACTGGGATCTTCTGCTGATACAGGGAATACAATATTATGGAGAGTGTTGGATTTGAATTCAAGGGATTGAGGTTTAAATTCAGACTCTAACACTTACTAATTGCATGGACTTGAGCAAGGTGTTGGCCCATTCTAGGTTTCAGTTTGCTCTTCTTTGACATAAGAGGATTATTTTAGTAGATGGGTCTACACCCCTTGATGCTCAAATATCTGATGATATGCTAGTCAGCATAACAAATAGCCCACATGGAATAAACCTTGGACAAAGAACAAAGACATTTGTTTCTAGAATCTTGGGGGTAGGGAGGACCACCATGCTTTCAAGAATAAAAATCCCATTTCAAAGAAATGGAATCAAATGAGGTCTAGTTAAAGCCTCAACATTTGGGCAGCAATGCTGAATAAATGTAGGCATAAATTGTTCATTTAATTTTTTTCCATCTTTATAAAATGAATACACTGAAATCAGTACCTAATAAAATGACACTTTTAGGAATAAATGAATCTGAAGCTAATGGCTGTCTGAATGGACTCATTTTTACTAAACCAACTTCGCTTCAAGATCACCTTCCATAAGAACAACTATAAGTCTTTTTCTAGACCTTTCCAAAGGTAGGGGAAAATAAAGAAAGACACAAATTAATGAATGAATGGATAAGTGGATGGATAAATAAATGGTGAATTCTGATAAACAGGGAATGATATATGTATTTTCATTCGTATCAGATGAAGTTCTAAAAGAACTTTTCTTTAAAATTTAATACCTATTAGAATTCATTTCCAAACTTCAAATGTAAAAATTTGCCTTCAAACACTTAGGATGAACTTTTTTAAACACATCATTATATTTCCTGCTGAAATAATGAACTATTTCATTAGAACCAAAATTATTTGCACTATTCCAAGTTCTTCAACATCTGTAAACAATATTTGTTCAATTTTCCCCTTTCTCTTCCCTTCTTTTTTCTCTTCCTTCCTTACTGCTCTTCCCTAAAATGTTTTCTTACCACCACCACCACTACTACTACTACTACTACCCTACTACTACTACTACTACTGTTGCTATTGCTACTGCTACTACTACTACTACCCCACTACTACTACTACTACTACTACTACTACTACACACACACCACTTATAAAATTGTAGCTTCAGTAATGCTACATTATAAGAATGAATCTCCTGTGTCTAATGTAGTCTGTGAAGTTCCCTTTTGTTGCAAGAAATAGCTAATCCACCAAGTGACAGGATCCAAAATGTATTAACCCACTTGACAGGGCTGAATCTTAGAAGACAGAATTTGATATGGCTAAATATGAAGTTACAAATAAAAACATCAAGAAGACAGCTAGGAAGACATTTGTATGAAAAAGATCTGGGATGACAGGTACCATGAGCAGAATATGGCATCATATGGCAACTAAGGAAACTTCAAGGTTTTATTAAGAGAGGTAGGATATAACGGACTTTGTAGGGTATAGTTTCTCATGATCTAGTCTGCTGTGTATACAACAACATCAAATGGCTTGTATGCCTTTTCTGCATGTTTCCTACATGTAGGATGAGTATTATTAAGTGGGAAAAAAACAGAGATGTTGAGAGGCCTCATATTCATGTCATATATAAGGACTAGTTAAATGACCTAAGGAGGCTGAGCTGGAAAATAGAAGGCTTTGGCAGGCAGGTGGTGGGGAAAGGAAGTGATAAGGATGGCATTTCCCTTTAAGGATTTACTAAGTAAATGATGGATTTTCTTTGTTCTTCTTTGCCATAGAGGAATAGTTAGGAGAAATTATGGTTGGTGTGTAGGATGGGGAGGGAGACAGTGATAGAAACAAGCAGATTTACATTTGACATAAGAAAAACTTCCTAACAATTAGTTGGTATTGTTGTTCAGTAATTTTTCAGTTGTGTGTGACTCTTTATGACCCATTTGGGATTTTCTCGGCAAAGACATTGGAGTGGCTTGCCATTTTCCTTCTCCAACTCATTTGCAAATCAGAAAAAATGAGGTAAACAGGGATAATTGACTTGCCCAGGGTCATGCAGCTAGTCAGCCTCTAAGGCCAAATTTGTACTCACAAAGACAAGCCCATTCTTGATTCTATGCTCAGTGCTCTATCCACTGCACTATCTAGCTGCCCCCTAACAATTAGAGCTACCCCAAAGAGAACTGAGTAATGAGGCAGTGACTCCCCTCATTGGAAGTCAATAACAAGTTCGAATGACCACTAGTTAGGGACATTAGCAACTATTCTTCACTAGTGAGGCATAAGGTGAATGTGACACAGTGAATAGAGTATTGGACGTGGGAGACTAGAATTTGGGAGCTCAAATACTGACTCAGACAATTTCACAGCCTCTGTCTGCATCACTTTATTCATCTGTAAAGTGGGGAAAATAAGAGCATCTGCCTCAAAAAGTTGTTATAAAGATCCAATATAAAGTGTTTTGCAAACATATAAACGTTGTGTAGATTCTAACTAGTTAGCTACAATGTTGTAAGGGATTTTTATTTGGGCATTGGACAGTTGAGATGGATACCAATGTCCCTTCCAAATTTTAAGACTGTCATTCTTTGCCAGGGGGAGTAGCAATGTGGATCTCATTTATTTATTTATTTTACTCCCTAGAAACAGTTTATTCTTTTTCATTGACCAAATAACTGATTATAGATTGCTTTGATGCACTAAGAGCTACTTGTACATGCATTGCTGTAGGGTTGAGGTGGAATTCTCCATTCTCACTGAAGTGAAGTGTAAAGATCTGGCCTCTCTGGACCATGGCATGGGTTACAGAGAGCTTTTCAATAGCTTGTAACAACAAAAAGTTTTCTCATCAGTTACTGCTTCTTCCTTGCCTCAGTCCCATGAATTTAGACAGTTATTGTTTCCATTTTTTAAAATAATGATACAATTGCCTAAAGAAAATGACTCATTAATGGATCTCTAGGCACAGGGTGGGTGGGAAATAAAAATCAAGGATGTATCTGCTTCTTTCTCTGCCTATTGTTCAGAGTTCCCCTTCTTTACTTGGCAATTACTTTAAAGGAAGACAATCTCTATATATATTTGTAGCCTTTGCTGATTGGAGAGGTAGCAATGAAAGATGAGATCTTTTATAATGGTTATGGACAGATCTTCAAAGATATCTGTCAAATGCCTTCTAAAACATTTCTGACACTTAGAGAAAGTCAATGGGTGGGACCCCAAGAAGCATTAATTGATTGACATCATTGCCACTGGGAACAGTGTATGAGTATGTGCATTGGGGGCAGGGAAGGATGGCTAGAGTACTGAACTCAGAGTTAGGAAGCTCTGGTTGGAACAGGCAGATGAGTGACCTGGCTAGAGGGCTGCACTTGTCCTCAGGAATAATGGAGCTTAATTTCTGCTTTTGATCATGACTACCAGATTTGGATCCTAAACAAATTATGGCTTATTTTTTTCAAACTCATCTGTAAAATGGGAATAATATTCACACTTAAACTCACAGGGTTTTTGTGAGGAACAAATTAGCCAATGTGTGTTAAGAATTTTGCAAAATTGAAAACACCATATGGATGTGAGCTATTCTTGTCCTGCCCCAGACACCTGGTGTCTGCGTGACCCTGGGCAAGTCACAACCCCTCCTGCACCTCATTTCTTCACCTTTAACAATGATATTAATAATATCTACATCTCTTTGCTCATGCGATGTTTGTAAAACACAGTGTGATATTTGTAATCCTTGCAAAACTTGAAAGCTAATATTGATGTGGATAATTCTTTTGGTTCACAATGAAGGGCTTCCTCTCATCTGGATGCCGATGGATGGAAGCCACTTGGGAACCTTTCAGACTTTCCATTTGCCAACTATCTTTTGAGTTTCTGAAACTTAATAAACATAAGTCCACAAGGTAAACAGGTGAATTTAAGTCTTAGAAATAAAAGGACTACACTGAGAATAAATTTATGCAAATCTAAACATTATGGGAAAGAAAATCAAATAAATTGCCTGTAAGAGACAATGTAATTAATGATAGAACTCAAATTTAGGTGGTGTGAAATATGCATACCTCACAAAACTCTAATGAAGAAGTTAGGATAGCTGTTATCCCCATTTTACAGATGGATAAACTGAGGCTTGGAGAGGTTTGATACCCCTGGGATCAAAGAAGTATTATATACATACACACATACATATATATGGGTATATGTATGTATATATGTATGTATGTATGTATATGATGGATTTATATAGTACTTTACGTTTTAAAATTTTTTCTATTAAATATATATGGTATATTTGTATTAAATATTTATATGCACACATGAGTGTACATCTTTGTATATATATACACATAAATATGCATATATATAGACAAATATGCATGTGTTTATGTATGTGTAATCAATTTAATACCCTTTTGAAGTGAGTACATTTAATATTCCCAGTTTTACTAGAAAGGAAACAAGATCAAAGAGGTTAGGTGACCTGTCTAGAATGCTATATATTTTTTTTAATAAAAATTTATTTATTTAACTTTTTACATTCATTTTCACAAAATTTTGGGTTCCAAATTTTCTCCCCTTTTCTCCCCTTCCCCTATCCCAATACACCGAGCAATCTAATTTTCCCTATCACCAATCTGCCCTCTCTTCTACTATCCCTCCCTGCTCTTGTCCCCATCTTCTCTTTTGTCCTGTAGGGCCAGATGACTTTCTATTCCCCATTACCTGTATTTCTTATTTCCTAGTAGCAACAACAATACTAAACAGTTGTTCCTAAAACTTTGAGTTCCAAATTCTCCCCATCCCTCCCTCCCCACCCGTTCCCTTTGGGAAGGCAGGCAATTCAATGTAGGCCCTATCTGTGTAGTTTTGCAAATGACTTAGATAATAGTCATGTTGTGTAAGACTAACTGTATTTCTCTCCATCCTATCCTGCCTACCATTGTTTCTATTCTGTCTTTTGATCCTGTCCCTCCCCGAGTGTTGACTTCAAATTGCTCCCTCCTCCCACTGCCCTCCCTTCCATCATCCCCCCCTTGCTTATCTCCTTCTCCCCCACTTTCCTGTATTGTAAGATAGGTTTTCCTACCAAAATGAGTGTGCATTTTATTCCTTCCTTTAGTCGAATGTGATGAGGGTAAACTTCTTGTTTTTCTTTTCTCAGCTCTCCTCTTTTTCCCTCCACTAAAAAGTCTCCTGCTTGCCTCTTCAATGAGAGATAATTTGCCCCATTCCATTTCACCCTCTCTCCTCCCACTACATTTCTCTCTCACCATTTACCTTGATTTCTTTTAAGATATGGTCCCATCCTATTCAATTCACTCTGTGCTCTCTGTATGTGCGTGCATGTGTGTATGTGTGTGTGCATGCACACGTGTACGTGTGTGTGTGTTTATGTGTGTGTGTGGTCCCACCAACTACCCAGATACTGAAAAGTTTTAAGAGTTACAAATATTGTCTTTCCATGTAGGAATGTAAACAGTTCACTTCTGGTAAGTCCCTTATGACTTCTCTTTGCTGTTTACTTTTTCATGCTTCTTCTCATTCTTGTGTTTGAAAGTCAAATTTTCTTTTCAGCTCTGGTCTTTTCATCAAGAATGCTTGAAAGTCCTCAATTTCATTGAAAGACCATTTTTTTCCCCTGAAGTATTATATTCAGTTTTGCTGGGTAGGTGATTCTTGGTTTGAGTCCTAGTTCCTTGGACTTCTGGAATATCCTATTCCACTCCCTTAGATCCTTTAATGTAGAAGCTGTTAGATCTTGAGTTATCCTGATTGTATTTCCACAATACTGGAATTGTTTCTTTCTATCTGCTTGCAATATTCTCTCCTTGACATGGGAATTCTGGAATTTGGCCACAATGTTCCTAGGAGTTTCTCTTTTTGCATCTCTTTCAGGCAGTGATCAATGGATTCCTTCAATACTTATTTTGCCCTCTGGTTCTAGAATCTCAGGGCAGTTTTCCTCAATAATTTCATGGAAGATGATGTCTAGGCTCTTCTTTTGATCATGACTTTCCGGTAGTCCCATAATTTTTAAATTGTCTCTCCTGGATCTATTTTCCAGGTCAGTTGTTTTTCCAATGAGATATTTCACATTGTCTTCCATTTTTTCATTCTTTTGGTTTTGTTTTATGATTTCTTGCTTTCTCAGAAAGTCATTAGCCTCCATCTGTTCCATTCTAATTTTGAGAGAACTATTTTCTTCAGTGATCTTTTGAACCTCTTTTTCCATTTGGCTAATTCTGCTTTTCAAAGCATTCTTCTTCTCATTGGTTTTTTGAACCTCTTTTGCCAATTGAGTGAGCCTATTTTTCAATGTGTTATTTTCTTCAGCATTTTTTTGGGTCTCCTTTAGCAAGGTATTGACCCGTATTTCATGCTTTTCTTGCATCTCTCTCATTTCTCTTCCCAGTTTTTCCTCCACCTGCCTAACTTGCTTTTCAAAATCATTTTTGAGCTCTTCCATGGCCTGAGCCCACCGGACATCCACCTGGGATGTCTGGGATACAGAGGCCCCGACCTCCACGTCTTTCCCTGATGGCAAGCTTTGTACTTCCTCATCAGAAATGAAAGGAGGAAGAAACATCTCTTCCCCAAGAAAGTAGGTCTCCATGATCTTATTTTTCTTGCCTTTTCTTAGCATTTTCCCAACCAGTTACTTGACTTCTGAGATTCCTCTCCACCCCCACCTATATCTGCCCAGCTAGTGCTTGGGGTCTGAGATTCAAATGCTGCTCCCCAGCCTCAGGGCTTTCAGCGGTGGCCATGGCTGCTATTCATTGTGAGCTTAAATTCTGGTGCTTGGGTGGGGGAAGGGCCACCTCCCAGGCTCAGTTCCCTCAGGGGCTTTATGCAGAGACCTTCAGTAATGGAGCGGGTGGGGGCAGAGCCATCTCCCAGGCTCTGATCCCTCAGGGGGTTTATTCAGAGACCTTAGGTAATGGAGCTCTTGCTTGCTCCAGAAGTCCCGGGCCACCACTGCTACTTCTGCCGCTGCCTCTGCCGCTGCCTCCCAAGGGGATCCAAGTCAGGGAGACACCCCGCTCCCCTCTTGGCCAGCCTAGACGTCTCTCTCACTGACCTGTAGCATCTGTGGGCAGAGGGACCTTCCTGGCCACAGGAGATTCCACCCCTGAAGCCTGTTTGGATCTGTTCCTCTGGGGCCAGGCGGCCAGGGCAGCACAGTGGTGGACTCTGCTGTCCGGAGCACGATGGACCCCTGGGGACGGCTCTCCAGGGCTCTCTGGAACAGAAATCTTTTCCACTGTGTTTCTGCATGCCTTGCAGTGCTCCAGAATTTGTGGGGAGTTCTTCTTGCAGGAAATATATGGGCTGTGGGTTCAGAGGTAGCATACTTGAGTCTTTCTACTCCGCCATCTTTGCTCCACCCCCCTAGAATGCTATATATTTAGTAAGCATCTAAGGTAGTATAAAAATAGCTCACATTTATAAAGTACTTTAGGTTTTACAAAACCCATATGTGCACATACGTAAAAAAAATGATATGTACACATATCATTCTTTTTTCAATCTCAAAACAGCCTTTGTGTTAAGTGCCAATATTATACCCATTTTTTAGATGAGGAAAGTAAGGATGACAGAGGTTAAGTGACTGTCCATACTTCGATATTATGAGGAGCCATTATTATTTCATTAATGTATTTCTTGCTTTTGCTATTGTGCATTAGTCTCCAGGTCTGAAGACACACTCTTTGGAGGAACTTAAAGTCAGGAAAAAATCTCTCACCCATTGGCCATCCTTCTGTTGATGAAGGCCACCAAAAATGAAGGAGGTGGTTGAATTAGATAGGGATTTCCAACTCTCAATCCTATGATCTAGTCAGCTTGTTCATGGAATAAAGTTACCCACAGTCTGATGCCAACTCTTTACTTGAAGTCTTTCCAACCTGGAGGACTTGCCAGACTTTTGCTACCTTGGAAGAACCTTGCAGACTCAAGGTCACCTCCATGTTGCGAGGGAACACCGAGAAGAAGACATTAGCAGAGGATTTGGATATTTTCTTCAGAATCTTTCCAAGAATTAAAAGAATAACTTAACCTTCTGATATTATTGATCTGTGTGTTTTACTAAGGGCCATCCTAAATCCCTTCTAGTGCTAGTAAATCATTTTTACCAAGCTTTGGGGTTATAACTAGGCAGAAGAAAGAAGATAGGATGGAAAGAGACTCAACAATAGAACTAATATAGAACTCACCTGTTAAGCTATGAAACATTTAAACTAATAGGACAAATTTGGAGATTGGAGGTATAAAAGGACAGAACCTGAAAATCATGAAAAAAAAGACAAAGAAAGAAGAGGGAAGAAGGAGAAAGGGGAAAGCAGAGCTATGTGAGCAAAGAGGGAGAGTAAGGAACCGTCACAGACTCCCAATTTGGTGAGATAAACAGCCCAAAGAATAAAGAGAAAAACTAAGAGATGAAAAACACAGACATGAATAGGAAGAGTAAGAAAGATGATGTGAATGAGAGAGGGATAAAAGGTAGGGGAAAACAGAGAATGATTTCTAGTATTTCTATAGGAATTTGCCTATTTTATTTCATTTGCACTTCTCAACAATGCTATGAGATAGATGCCATTATTATCTACATTTTACACATAGGGAAATTGAGTCTGAAAGAAATTAAGGGACTTGCCTAAGGTCATGAAGTTACTAAGTGCCAGAAATAAAATGTGAATTCAATCCCAATGCACTTTCCACCATACTACCTAGTTGATCTAGAGATATTTCAAAGAGAGGCAAACTTATAGAGGATGCTGTGATCTAATTTAACATGAAACAGTCAGAAAACTCACCTGAAATTGGTAATTGCTATGAATATATTTTATTTCAAATTTTAAAATATGAAAAGTCCTTATGGGCAAAGCTAGAATTACAATCTCAGAGATCTAGAAGGGACCTCCAAATCCATCAGTCCAAGCCATATCTAACAAGATTACCTTTACCCATCCATCCCAGAGTGTTCCTCAATTGTTTGTTTATTAACTGTCCTCAGCAGGAAGGCTTGATATCAGATACTCTGGTATCTGGTGAAGGAAGGAGAGCTATCCCATTCAACTGGGATAGCTCTTTCCAATTTGGGAACCCCACTGATTGCTCAATCAGTCAACAAAGACTTATTAAGTACTTCTTTTGTTCTAGGCTCTGGGATGGCCTCTGGGGATGCACAGAAAAATAGCCTTTAAAGGAGTTTACATTCCAGTGTTGGAGAAGTGTAAATGTATAGCTACATGTAAGAAACTCCCCTAGGTCACAGAGGTAATTAAAGTATGAGGGGGGATTGGGATCCAATTTTTTCTTAATGTGAGCCTGGCAGTATCCACTGAGCAAACTGCCTCTACAGAAATGCCAATTATTTATATGCTATTAATAAAATGACATTCCTACACCACTGACTCTCCTCTAGTTCTTTCATGTGCCATTTTCTCAGGTTTGCCCCCAATTCCTAAAGTAGAGCAGAGTACAAATCATCTCTCTCGTTTTCCTCTATTACTTAGAATATTTCATATACTGAACACAAGTCTCTCAGATGAGCAATACATGTTATGCTCATTGAATGAATACATTGAGAATGTACAGGGTGATTTTAGGCTGTGCTCATTTCAGTATCTAGCAGTTAGGACTGGCTAGAAGCAGAGGCTGTCTCCTCTCTTGCTCGATGGTTCTCATCAGGATTCCAGGTTTGCTGAGTAAAGGTTCTTCATAAAATCTGACTGGCTAAACAACCTTCTCTGGGAATGTAAGAGACTGTCCAACCTTGGGGCTGCAGAGCATCTTGATGAGAATCCAGTCACCCTAGCCTCAGGGGATGCAAGGGCACACATTTCAGGCAGTTCAGTTTGTTATTGGAAGTACAAGTGGCCTCCAGGGCAACAACTGATAATTAGAAATTAGTGGGGTGCCCTACACTAGGCTGTTTTGCACATTTGATTGCTATAACAGAGACTCCAGAGAGGCACAGGATAGGAATAAACAGTAATTTTAATTTCTGAAAGAACCTGTGTTGCTCCCCAAATATTTATTTAAATAGCCTTTCAGAAAGAATAATAAGTGACAATGATATAATGCTTTAAAGTTTAGTAAATCTTTTTATCTGTTATATCCACAGCTCCCCAGAGCCTCCAAGAGAATTAATGCAAGGATGAGGATTGGATGTGGACCTATAATTTCTTTGGCGTAGGGAAATTCTAGGAGAGGAAGCTCCCTCCTAAGCATTTTCTCTGAAATGTATAGTCTAAAACCAGAACATTGTGCAGAACAACAGCAATATTGAGCAACTGTGAACAATTTAGCAACTCTGATTAATACAATGATCTGTGACAATTTTAAAGAATCCACAATGAAAAATGTTATTCATCTCCACAAAGAGAGAGCTGATGAACTCTGAAGGTAGATTGAAGTCTACTTTTTTAAACTTTATTTTTATTGCTTTATATTGTTTTCATTTTCTTAGACAACATGACTAACATGGAAATATGTTTTGTATGACCTCACAACTGTAATTGAAATCAAACTGCTTGCTTTCTTATGGATTGGGTAGGGGCAGGAGGGAAGGAGGGAATTTTAAACAAAAAATTAGTAACATTTTTTTTTACACATAATTGGAAATACTCAATGAAATATTTTTTCAGTTTAATATATTTTATTTTCCTCCAATTACATGTTAAAGTGATTTTTAATTTTTTTTAAAGTTTTATGTTCCAAGTTCTATCTCTCCTTCCCTTCCCTGACCCTCCCTGAGATGGCAAGTAATTAGATATAGATTATGTATGTGCAATCATTGAAAATATTTTCATATTCATCATTTCATACAAAAAGACTCAAATAAAATGGCAAGAATGAAAGAAAGTGAAAAATTGCATGCTTCAGTCTGTATTCAAACAATATCAGTTCTTCTTCTAGTAGTGGATAGTCTGCTTCATCAAGAGTCCTTTGGGATTGTCTTGGATCATCAAATTGCAGAGAATTACTGTCATACATAGTTCCTCATATAATATTGCTGTCACTATGTATAATATTCTTTTGGTTCTGCTCACTTCACTTCACTTAGCATAAGTTCACGTAGGTCTCTAGGTTTTTTCCAAAATCATCCAGCTTTGTCATTTATAATAGCAAAATACTATTCCTTCACAAACATATACCACAACTTGCTTAGCCATTCCCCAATTGATGGGTGTCTCTTTGATTTCCAGTTCTTAGCCACTACAAAAAAAAAAATGCTATAAATATTTTTATACAAATATGTCCTTTTCCCTTTTTTATGTCAGTAATTTTAAAAAAAAAATTATAGTTTAGAGATTTGCCTATGCTACTATGAGGTTAAACTCATATAAATTAAAATTGTAAGGTCAGATAGCCAATATACATCAGAACCAAGACTTGAATCCAGGGCTTCCTGGCTTGGAGTCCTGCTCTTTTTCCAGGATGCCTTTACTGGAATGATTATATTCATTTTAGGAAAGAAATCGTGGATGCTCAGAGAAATTGAATCACTTTCTTCATTCAGAAAGTTAGTATCAGAGCCCAATATAAATATTTAACATAAAAATTAAATATAAATATTTAAACTCACTTTTCTCTCAACTCTAAGTTGCTATTCTCTGTCCCAGGTCCTGTGCCCTCTTTGGGCTTTTCCTTCCCAGGTGCAACCACACTTTGATTTATGCCTCTTTACTCATGTACATTCTCAGTCAGTCAGTGCTGATTAGTGCTGGGCAGAGAAGTGAGGCGCAACAAATATTTGCAAAATTATTAATCTGAATGAAAATATTGCAGTTATACCTGAAACAATCTGGTACAAAAGTCCTGTCTTTCCACACCCCAGCTCAAGGCCTCATCACTCCTTACCTGGACACCCTTTCCTAGAATGCCCTGTGTGTGCTCAGAGAAACATACTCAGTCCTAGCACGGTCTAGGACTAGGTTGGACACATTCAGTATCCTCCTATTGCTGTCCTTGATCTCAGTTTCTTCACCTGACAAACTATTCTTCACAGAACTGTAAAAATAATCCCCCCAAATAGTTTTGACCTTGTCCCTTCTTTCCTTCATAATTTCAAAGGCGTTGCCTATATAAATTTTTCTGCTTTGTATTTAAAATCTGAGTAATGTAAAAACAAAACAAAAAAAAAAACTAGAGAGTAGATCCTGAGAAGATGGTGGAGTAGGTCAAAACATTCCAAGCTCTCAAGATTTTCCCCCACAAAAGAGTTAAAATGGCACCTTAAGAAGAAGAAAGCGTGGGTGGAGATAAATGAGCCTTCCTGGGACAATTTTAGAAGACCAGAAGAACAATTTTAGGATCAAGGTGAGTCTTGGTGAAGAACAAAAACCTCCTAGCTATGTTTCTTTTTCACGGCAATAAGCAGCAAGTTCTGGGGTTATTTGGTTTGGCTGGCCCTGGCAAGAGGAATATTCAACCCCACTGAATAGTGAGGAGAGTTAAGCATGTGAGCCCAGGAAGATTGAGAGAACTTCTGCTGATAAGGAATACCATACCCAACTGTACTGCCAAGAGCAGTGGGGTGAGAAGTATCCAACACATGCCTGGTGAGTGCAGAAGCAGTGGGGCAGAAAGCCTCTGACTGTGGGCACTTACAGGAGGCTGAAGGTTTGCCTTTGGTTCCAGGAAGGAGAGGAGAACTGAAGATCTGGGGCAAGAGACCCCATGCCCCATTCTCCAGGGCTGGACGTGAGTACAATTTATTATTTTTTACAATATTTTTTATTACAATTTTATTGCCATAAAAATGCAGAGTAAAGGAGAAAAAATTCAGTCATAGAAAGCTATTATGGGCATAGAGATGGCTAAGGTTCATCTTCAGATTAGGATAATGATGCAAAGATTACTTCAGAGAGTAAGATCAAATAGTCAATTGCCCAAAAATAAAATTATAGAAGATCTTGAAAATACTTTAAAAATCAAATGACAGAGATCGAGCAAAAACTGCAAAAAATAAGAATATTCCAAAATAAACAAGAAGGTTATGAAAGAAAAGTCAACAAATTGGAAAAAGAAGAAAATGACACCTTGAATATTAGCACTGGGTAAAGTGAAACCAATGAAATTATAAAATATCAAGAAATAATTAAACATAATATGAATAATGAAAAAATAAAAGAGAAAGTAAAATATAAGAAAAACAACAGATTTGAAGAATAGATCAAGAAGAGAAAATATAAAAGTAACTGGACTCAAGAAAAGTTACAATCAATAAAACAATCTTGGTGCAATAATACGAGAAATAATTAAATAAAATTGTCTTGAAGCATTAAAATGGGAGGGAAGGGGGAAATAGAAATAGAAAAAAATCCATTGATCACCACTTAAAAGAGATCCTATGATGAAAACTCATAGGAATATCATAGTCAAATTCTGAAACCCCCAGCTCAAGGATAAAATATGAAACCATCAAAATCAAAACAATTTCGATATGATGGAGTCAAAATTAGAATCACACAAGACCTAGCAGTAGACATTAAAGACCCACAAGTCTTAGAACATGATATATTGAAGAGTAAAAGAATTGGGACTCTGGCCTAAAATATCATATCTGCAAAGTTAAGTATTATCCTGAAAGGGAAAAAAAATGGACGTTTGATAAACTCTCAGGCTTTCTAGATTTTGTTAAAAAAAATCTTGAACTTAATAGAAGATTAGACATGCAAGAACCAATCAAAAGATAAGGTATATACCAATGACTGATTATAAGGGAATCATAAGGACAGACTGTTTACCTTTTATATATGTAAAATATGAAATGTATGTCAAGATTCTTGTTAATAATTGGGTAGCTCTTTACAAAGATTGGGGTAAACCTGACCTTGACATTAATTTATAAAGTAAAAAAAATAGGAATAGCTAAAAAGAGTAATTATTTTATATGAATGAGATGCAAGAGAAATAATTGATACAGAAGAATTAGATGGGGGAGGAGGTCTGGTAGTTCTGGTAACCTCTTTTCCCCAGGAATGAGTTTAAGAGGGAATAATACATTAATATTTAAAGTATTATAAATTCAGAGGAAATAAAATGGTAGGAGCATAGGGAGGTAGGAGAGGACAAGGGAGGGATCTTTAGGGGGAGGGGGAGGGAATAGGTTAAATGGGGATATAGAAGAGATTTATGGGGATGGGAGGATAGGGGAAGGATCCTTAGAGGGGGGTAGGCAAGTAATACTAGGGCAAGGTAGTGGGTAGAGAAGTAAGGTAGAGTGGGAAGGAGGAATAGGAAACAAGGGATATAGACAAACATATAAACAAAAATCAGAAGTAGAATATTTTTGGGAAAGTATATGTCTATATATGCATGCATATATGTATATGTGCATGAATATATGACTATAGAGAAACAAATCTAAACCTTATTGTACCTTTTGGGGTATTACGGGAAGGGAAAAAATAACCAAGTAAAATAAAAATCCTCAGCAGAGAACAAAAGAAAACTCACAGGGAAGCAAGGAATAGACAGATAATTCTCAACACAATGTGTATCATTCATCATACAGGCTTTTTTTTTGAATTGAAAATTTGTTGTTACATATATTGAATACTCTCTTATCTTCTGCTATGCACATGATTTTTTTCTTTCTTACTTTGTATTTAAGTTCTAATATTTAAGTTTATGATTTGTTTTTCTTTCTTTTCTCTATTTCGTATTTGTATTTTGGTCTTTGACTCCAAAATAAAAAAAAATGGAAAAGAAAAAAAAAACTAATAAAAATCTCAGACTAATACAGAATTCAACAATCTGCCTTTTGTTCAGTTTTTGGACACTTTATGATGACCGCCTTTCATATGTCCTACTGTCCAGTCATACATGACTTATTGTTGTTCCTTATACCTAACATTTCATTTTTTACCTCCTTGATTTATCAAAGGCTATGATTCATGCCTACAATTCTCTCACTTCTATCAGAATCCCAAGGTTTCTCTAAAGCTAAGCATTACTTCATCCAAGAAACCATTTCTAGTCACTCCATATCTCTACCCTTCAATTTTTCTAGAGTTCTGAATATATTCCCTATCTGACTCTACTTTGTATTATACATATCTTTGTATATGGTGTGTCCCCTCTCCTACAAATGAATGCAAGCACCTTGAGACATAAGGTTATATGAATTTTTTTTCCCTCATGGCCCCAAGGTCTATCATGACACATTTTACACAAGAGTTTAATATATACCTTAATGGAGTCTCCAGAGTGTGGATTAGAATTCAAGGGTGGGAAATCTGTGGCCTCAAGGCCACATGTTGCCCTCTAGGTCCTCAAGTACTTTGACTGAATCCAAAACTTCACAGAACAATTCCCCTCAACAAAATGATTTGCTCCATAAAACTAAGAATCAGCCAGAAGGCCACACCCAAAGACCTAAAAGGCTGTGCCTTGAGACCACAGAACTAGATTCAATAAGAACTTGGAGTCACTGTTGGCATGTAAGAAGGAGATAAGATCCTAGCAGAGTTAAGATTTGAGAAGTTGGCTCAGGTGGTAAGGTGTAACAGATTCTCCTGAGCAGAAATAATGGTCACAATGAAAGCTAAAAAGACTCATTTTCCCTCCCCTCCTGGTGCTGCCTGCCACCTGCCTCTTATGGCCCATTACCCACATCCCTAAAGTCTCTGTGCGGTGGTCTCTGCTAAGTCATTAAATAGCTGTGGAGAAGGCCACAACATGTCTGACAAATTTCCCTACAAAGTCACTGACATCAGCCTGGCTGCCTTGGGACACAAGGTCCTGGACACAGCAGAGAATGAGATAGCTGGCCAGATGAAATTTTGAGAGATATACTCAGCCTCCAAGCCACTGAAGGGTGCCTGGATTGCTGACTGCCTTCACATGACCATGAAAACAGCTGTTCTTATTGAGACACTAGTGGCCTTGGGAGCTGAGGTATAGTGGTCCAGTTGTAATATTTTTTCAACCTAGGACCATGCAGCAGCTGCATTGCCAAAAATGGCATTCATTTGTATACTGGGAAGGGGGAGACCAATGAGGAATATCTCTGGTGCATCTAGAAGACCCTTTATTTCAAGGATGGGCAGCCCCTCAACATGATCCTGGATGATGGTGCGACTTCACCAACCTCGTTCACACCAAATACCCTGAATTCCTGAAGAGGCATCTCAGAGGAAACCACCACAGGCATCCACAATCTATGCAAGATGAAAATCAATTGAGTTCTGAAAGTGCCAGCTATCAATGTGAATGATTCTGTTACCAAGAGCAAGTCTGACAATTTGTATGGCTGCTTTGAGACCCTCACTGATGGTATCAAGTGAGCCACAGATGTGATGATTGCAGGCAAGGTGGTTGTGGTGGCAGGCTATGGTGATATGGGCAAGGACTGTGCTCAGGCCTTTCAGGGCTTTGGTGCCTGAATCATTATCACAGAGATAGACCCATCAATGTACTGCAGTCTTCTATGGAGGGCTGAGGTGACTACCATGGATGAAACCTCCAAAGAGGGAAACATCTTTGTCACCACCACAGGATGCATGGACATTATCTTGGGCAGGCCCTTTGAGCAGATGAAGGATGCCACCATAGTATGTACCACTGGCCACTTTGACGTGGAAATAGATGTAAAGTGGCTGAATCAAAATTCTGTGGAAAAGGTGAACATGAAGCCTCAGGTAGACCATTATAAGTTGAAGAACGGGCAATGGATCATCCTTCTGGTAGAAGGCCATCTAGTCAACTTGGTCTGTGCTGTGGGCCACCCTAGTTTTGTGATGAGCAATTCCTTTAGCAACTAGGTGCTGGCCTAGATTGAACTGTGGACCCACCCAGACAAGTACCCTGTGAGAATGCACTTCCTTCCCAAGAAACTAGATGAAACTGTGACTGAGGCCCACCTTGGCAAACTAAATGTAAAGCTAACCCAGCTGATGGAAAAACAGTTCCAGTACCTGGGCCTCCCTCCCCTTCAAACCTGACCACTACCGGTACTGAGTCCTGCCCAGCTCAAAGACTCCAAATGACCAATCACATTTTCTTGCCTTTCCAACCCTTCCTGCACAGAGTAATAAATAGTATCTAATTTGAAAAAAAGAAGAACCATTTGAAAATCACCTAGCATTCAACTTCAGTCGGAACTGCTATACTTTGACACCTCATTTGCCCTTGTTTCTGTTCTAGTTCTTTCCCTTAAGGTCAATGAAATTACCAGAACAATCAATAAAAAGAAAACCAAGGGGGTAACTTTTAGGTCCTGTTTAGCATCAAACTCCAAGCTGTCAAGTGCCCATTTTTCCTTAGATCCTTTGCCCTGGCATGCCAGTGTGGACAGATGGCCTTTGAATGATCCAGTTAATCGACTCTAAAATGCCACTGAGTTATTGAAGTGATTTTCCCATTGACACAGGCAAAGTTGAGAGAAAACCCAGAGTGTTCAATTCAGAAAAAGAGATAGATAGATAGATAGATAGATAGATAGATAGATAGATAGATAGATGACAAATACATATATGGAATTTCTTATACCTGTTACAGAACTTGACATACAGAAAGTTTGCCCAAGTTAGCAAACCATTATCTGGTCACAAGTACCATTTTAGAGGCACAAAGCCTTGTCTAACAAAGGACTCAATCTGAGGAGTGATGCCTGAGGAGCATAAAGGTGAATGGCACACTGAGCAGAGGCATAATCAAACCTCACTGAGTTTGGGAATGTGTATGTGGCGGTAGGGGTGGGGCAGGGAATCGAGAAGGGATTGATAGGAACTTTGCTGATTTAGACAGGGGGAAAATTCTTTGCCTTGTCTTCTTGTCTTCTGATTCAACATGACATAGAAAATTATTTGTCATCAATGAAAACAGGGCTATGTACTCCATAGATACACAATGGGAACAAAGATATTCAGAATCACATTAGCAACAGACCAAGTACCCCTCTATCCTTCTCTGTAATTTCACTTTCATATCCCACAACAAACTCCCAATGATTTAGACAGATAAATGTGTAAACATGTATATACACACATATATACTATATATCCATATGCTATGCCCACATATACACATACACACATAAAGAAATACATACATCTCTATAAATACATACATTCACACACATGGCACTGTGATATAGTAGAGAGGAAGCCCTAGACACAAATCCAGACTAATGCCCATAGGCTGTGTGATATTTGGCAAACTCTCAGCCTCTCTCATCTCTGTAAATGTTGAGATTACAGAGTATCTACATTACTAGAGAGAGTTTCCCCCTGGCAGTCCCTATAACAAGGACATGACAGATCTAGTGCCAATAAGTAGAGAAACAAGGCAGAACATGAATGCATGGATGCCCAGAGGCAAGGGAGGTAGAATCAAGAATGTCTCAGGTATCATGACTCTCCCCAAGATTGAACAATGATCTCCTTTCTGTGATTCAATGTGTCTCAAGGCAAGGGTTAGAAAATGAAGCCTTCTTATTGAACTGCTTGCTATTAAGCCTTCCCTATCTAACCAGTCTTCCACATGCCTTTGAAAACCCTGATCAAGAGTCTTCAATGATCCCTGTAGATCCTAAGGAAAAAAACAAAACAAAACAAACCCTCAACTTGACATTTAAAGGCACCCAGTCTATTTTTCTACAAATTCTGTATTATATCTCTCTAATCACTCTCTGTTCATTGAATATGATATAAACTTCTTGAGGGCAATGAATCTACTACTAAATATTTCACTAAGGGCTCCCAGAAAAAATTGCAGTATGCATTTCAAAATTTAGTCTGAATTGATGATATTTTCTCCATGACTTTCTCAAATCTGGACATTTTTTAAAGTAATAATAAACAAGTCCTGCTTTGTAACTCTGATTTTCTGGGATATAAATACTCACAATAAAAATTTAACAATTGGCTTTAAAACAAACAAACAAAAAAACACAACAGCTTCAGTTGGATCCAGTAATTCCCTGTCTCACTTTTATATTTGTATCCCCATAGGTAGTACTATGACTGGCTCACTTGGCACTAAATAAATGGTTATTCAATGACTGATCTATTGATTTCAGCTAAACTGAATGAATCATTCTGAGCTCAGTATTCCATCTTTAGATTTTGTGACTTTGCCAAGGCTACAGTCAGAGTTTAGGACTTCACCTAACAGATGCCTTAATTTCCAACAAGACTAAGCCCAAGTGCCATCTAAAGAAATAACTTTTTAAAAATATATTCCCTTTGCCTTTACTGCTTTCACCCTCCTCGAATTTTCTGGTGTGCATTTACCTGTGTATATGGCATATTCTCAGGTTAAATGTAAGTCACCTGAGAGTACGCTCTTTATTAATTTGGACCTTTATTTTTTTCTAACACCCATCAGTGTCTGGCACAGAGTAGGCACTTAGAAAGCTTTGTAAAAATTAATTAAATTGAATTTACTGTTTCTTTTTCTCAATTAGTGTTCTTAAAGCTCCATTAACAGATGCCTGTTTCAGAGTCCATTTGTTTTTAGCTTCAACAATATTATTTTAATAGTCTATCTGTATGTAGCTCTTTAAGGTTTATAAAACACTTTTCTTTGCAAACCCTCTGAGAATTAGGTGGAGGAAACATTACCATAAGCATACAATACAGCTGAGGAAAGAGCTCTGGCAGGTCAACTCATTTGCCTAAAAAGGAAGCTACTAAAGAAGAGGATTGAGCTGACAGATTCACCCTCCTGACTTTTCTTGAACTTGAGTGGATCATACTACTAAATTCTGACCTGCTCTACTTCGTATCTTGGCTGGTTTTCCCCTTCTTTGGCAGCCTAGTGGGTTTCCCTGCTCTTGGAGGTTCATTACCTTGGTGCCAGTCCCATGCAATTCTGAATTCCTGAGCTCAAGAGATACACAGAATTCAATCAACCCAGGAGCACAGATTGCAAATGGGTATACCCAAAACATTCTGATTATAAGTTTCATGCTTTTGTAGTACTCGATGCTGCCTCTAGAGTGAAAGGTAGATACATAGATACATAGTCACATAGAATTATAGATAGGGAGATGAGATAAAAATATAGATACATTACTTATTAATAGGTAAAAGTAGGGAGAGACAGTGATAGAAGGACAGATCAATGATAGACAGGGAGACAGGTAGATCATCTGGTAGGCATTTACATATATATGTGATGTGTGCATAAATGTATATACATACATATACACATGTATAATATATACATATATACACATACATATATGTACCATACATAGATATGTATATAAACATAAACATATGTCTGCATGTTTGTCTGACTACCTATCATGCCTCATAAACAGAAAGCCAGACAGATACATAGGTAGATTTTTTAAAATTTGACCTCAATATATAAAATATTGACTTTGGAGTCAGATGACCTGTGTTATTCTATTTATTCCCCGTGCTACCCTGGATAAATCACTTCTCCTGTACTTACCTCACTTTCCTCCTCTGTAAAACAAGGGGAACTGAACTGGATGAACTCTTCAGATCCAACCCATATGATCTATGATTCATCCATGTTCTAAATCCTTTGATTCAGTTGCATTTAGAGTAAATTGTTCACTAATCAGTAGGGCTATAGAGGGGATTACTTTTTAAAATTAGTTCCCATTCTGTTATTATCTATCTGGCTCTGGAGAGGTTGTACTTTCAGACCTACAGAGGATGAGGACTGTGTTCTAGGCAGGTTTTGGTCTGGAAGCAAATCATTCCATCTGTGTACAGATCAATCAGCTCAGCTGTGGAAAGGGAGTAACAAATTCCATTCCTCATGCCTATGGCAGCCTCAAGATAATAACACAGCATGGGTAAAAGTCATACAAGGAAGGAGAGGAGAGGAGATATTGTTTGCTTATATTGTCTGAATATTAAAAAAAATTCCATAGAAATAGATGAGTTTTTAGTTATTTAATGCAGGTCCAGGAAAAAAGCACCAGGGAAGGAGCAAAGCCAAGATGGCAGAGTAAAAACAGGGACTTGCTTGAGCTCATTTCCAAACCCTTCCAAATACTGCAAAAATGACTAAATAAATTGTAGAGGTAAAGAACCCACAAAATGACAGCCCAAGACAACATAGAAGATTAACAGTAAGGGTACATTGCATGAGGCTGGGAGCAGAGTACATTCAGACATGGGCCATGCCAGCACAGACCAGACCAGAGTAGACATCAGGGGACCAAATCACTGGCAGCTGTGATGGTTTCTAAGCATCTCAACCCACAAACACCAAAGATAGCTTACAAGGTCAGTGCGAAAACTCTATAGAACCTGGGTAAAAGAGGAGCATGGTCCAGCTGGGATCCCACAGTCCTGGGACAGGGGAGGTGGCAGCAGCAGCAAAAGTGACTGTTTCCAGATCTCTGGGAACACAGGTGACAGGGGATCTAGAGGCAGATATAAAACCCTTGATGTCTGGGACAGTACACCCACCCCCACCTGCACCCTTAGCCCTACCCCCACTGGACAGAGTCCTACCTTGACAAAGAGTTTAAAAGTCAGTATTTGACTGGAAAGATGAGCAAACAGTGCTAAAAACAAAAACAAAAGCCTGTTATTATAGAATCTTACTTTGGTAACAAAGAAAATCAAAACACAACCAGAAGAAGAAAACAAAATCAAAGTTCCTATATCAAAAGCATACAAGAAAAATATGAATTGATTTCAAGCCATGGAAGAGCTCAAAAAGGATTTTGAAAATCAAGTAAGAGAAGCAGAGGGAAAATGGGGAAGAAAAATGAGAGTGATGCAAGAAAATCATGAAAAACAACAAGCCAACAGTTTGTTAAAGGAGATCCCCAAAATATGTAAAAATAATAACAGCTTAAAAATAGACTAACCCAAATGGCAAAAGAGATCCAAAATGCCAATGGAGAGAAAAACACCTTAAAAAGAACTGACCAAATGGAAAAGGAGGTCCAAAAGCTCAGTGAAGAAAATTATTCCTTCAAAATTAGAATAGAGCAAATGGAAGGTAATGTCTTTATTAGAAACCAAGAAATTTTAAAACAGAACAAAAAAAACTGAAAAAAAAGAAAACAATATGAAATATCTCATTGGAAAAACCACAGACCTAGAAAATAGATAATTTAAAAATAATTTAAAGAGATAATTTAAAATTTTTTGGAATACTTGAAAGTCATAATAAAGAAAAGCCTAGACATCTTTCAAAATATTATCAAGGAAAACTGCCCTCATATTATAGAACCAGAGGGTAAAATAGAAAATGAAAGAATACATGGATCACCTCTTGAAAGAGGTTCTAAGAGAAAAACTTCTAGGAATATTTTAGCCAAATTTCAGACTTCCCAGGTGAAGGAGAAAATATTGCAAATAGTCAGAAAGAAACAATTTGAGTATTGTGAAAGCACAATTGAGATAACACAAGATCTAGCAGCTTCTAAATTAAAGGATAACAGGGCTTGGAACATGATATTCCAGAAGTTAAAAGAGCTATGATTAAAATCAAGAATCACTTAACCAACAAAACTGAGTAAAATACTTCAAGGGGAAAAATGGTCATTCAATGAAATAGATACCTTTCAAGCATTGTTAATAAAAAGACCAGAGGAAAATAGAAATTTTGACTTTCATATATAAGAATCAAGAGAAAGGGGAAGGGCAGAGCCAAAATGACCAACTAGAAGGATGGACCTGCTCAAGCTCTACTCCTATATAGCCCATAAAATACCTGTAAAATATGACTGAACAAATTCTAGAGCAGCAGAAGTCAAAAAACGACAGAGTGAAAGAAATTTCCAGCCCAAGACAGCCTGGAAGGCCAAAAGAAAAGGTCTATCTCACCATGTTCAGAGCTGAGCACAGTCATGGAAGGGACAGAACTGGAGGATGCTTCAAGGTGCAGAATCACGAGCAGCCGCTGCTGTTCCCATATTTCTCAACCCACAAATGCCAAAGGTAGCTTCAAAGGTCAGTGAGAAAGCTCTTTCACCTGGGTGAAAAGGGAACAGGGTCTGGTCCAACCCCCCACCACAGCATCAATTTTTGTAGTCCTCCACCTAAAGACTCCAGGGGAATTGAAATGCTGATCTAGGTCACAGTTCTTAGTGGTGGTCCCGGGATAAGAAGGAGTGCTAGCCTGGTGGAGCTGGTGGTGGCTATGGAGAGGGAATCCTACTCACAGATGCTGGTTAGAAAAGCTCGTGGTTGCTCCCAAATCAGAGTACAGGTCAGGAGAGGAGTAAACTCCTCTCCCTTGATTGTGCCACCTTGGAGGAACTGAGAACTTACACATCTCTAGAGCATACCCTTCACTTGACAAAGGACTCAAAAGTCAAGTAACTGACTGGGAAAATACCACATAAAAAGGTAAAAAAATATAAGACTATAGAAGGTTACTTTCTTGATGAAGAGGTATTTTCTTCCATCCTTTTGGATGAGGGAGAAGAATGCATACCACCAGAGGAAGTCAAGGCTTCTGCATCCAAAACCTCCAAAATAAATAGGCAATGTTCTCAGGCCATGGAAGAGCTCAAAAAGAATTTTGAAAATCAAGTAAGAGAGGTGGAGGAAAAATTGGGAAGAGAAATGAGAGCAATGCAAGAAAATCGTGAAAAATGAGTTAACAACTTGCTAAAGGAGACCCAAAAAATGCTGAAGAAAATAACACCTTTAAAATTAGACTAACCCAAATGGAAAAAGAGGTCCAAATAGTCAATGAGGAGAAGAATGCTTTAAAAAGAAGAATTACCCAAATGGAAAAGGAGGTTCAAAAACTCACTGAAGAAAATCGTTCTTTAAAAATTAGAATGGAGCAGATGGAAACTAATGACTTCATGAGAAACCACAAAATTACAACACAAAACAAAAAGAATGAAAAAAAAATATAAGACAATGTGAAATATATCATTGGAAAAACAACTGACCTGGAAAATAGATCCAGGAGAGACAATTTTAAAATTATGGGACCACCTGAAAGCCATGGTCAAAAAAAGAGCCTAGATAGCATCTTTCTCGAAATTATCAAGGAAAACTGCCCTGATATTCTAGAACTAGAGCATAAAATAAATATTGAAAGAATCCACTGATCACCTGCTGAAAGAGATAAGAAAAGAAAAACTTCTACGAATATTGTAGCCAAAGTCCAAGTTTCCCAGGTCAAGGAGAAAATATTGTAAGTAGCCAGAAAGAAAAAAATTCAAGTATTGTGGAAATACAGTCAGGATAACACAAGATCTAGCAGCTTCTATATTAAGGGATTGAAGGACTTGTACTATGATATTCCAGAAGTCAAAGGAACTAGGATTATAACCAATCACTTACCCAGCAAAACTGAGTATAATACTTCAGGATAAATTGGTCATTCAATGGAATAGAGGACTTTCAAGCATTCTTGATGAAAAGACAAGAGCTACATAGAAAAATCTAACTTTCAAACACAAGAATCAAAAGAAGAATGAGAAGGTAAACAGGAAAGAGAAATCATATGGGACTTACTAAAGTTGAACTGTTTACATTCCTACATGGACAGATAATATTTGTAACTTTTGAGACTTTTCTCAGTATTAGGGTAACGTAGAGATTATATATATATATATATAGACAGAGGACACAGGGTGAGTTGAATAGGAAGAGATGATATTTAAATAAATTAAATTAAGGGATGAGAGAAGAGTGTATTGGGAGGAGAAGGGAGAAATGGAACGGGGTAAATTATCTCTCAAAAAAGAGGCAAGAAAAAGCTTTTTCAATGTAGGGGAAAAAGAGGAGGTGAGAGGGAAAAAGTGAAGCTTACACTTATTACATTTGCCTTAAGGACTGAATAACATGCACACTCAATTTGGTATAAAAATCTATCTTACACTATAGGAAAGTAAGGGAGAAGGGGAGAAGTGGGGTGTACAGGGATGATAGAAGGAAGGACAAATGTGAGAGGAGGAAGTAATTAGAAGTGAACACTTTTGGGGAGGGACAAGGTCAAAAGAGAGAATAGAAGAAATGGGGTGTAGGATAGGATGGAGGGAAATATAGTTAGTCTTTCACAACATGACTATTATGGAAGTCTGTTGCATAGCTACACATGTATAGCCTATATTGAATTGCTTGCCTTCTCAGTGGGGATGGGTTGGGAGGGAGGAAGGGAGAGAAATTGGAACTCAAAGTTTTAAGAACCAATGTTGAGAATTGTTTTTGCATGCAAATAGGAAATAAGAAATACAAGTAATGGGGTATAGAAATCTATCTTGTCCTACAAGAAAAGAGAGAAGATGGGGCTAAGGAAAGGGAGGGGTATGATAAAAGGGAGGGCAGATTAGGGGAAGGGGTAATCAGAATGCATGGTGTCTTGCAATGGGGGAGGATGGGGAGAAAATTTGGAACTCAAAATCTTGCGGAAATAAATGTTGAAAGCTAAAAATAAATTTAAAAAAAAGAATCAAGAGAAGCATGAAAAGGTAACCAGAAAAAGAAATTATAAGGAACTTATGAAAATTGAACTGTTTGCATTCCTACAAGGCAAGATGCTATCTGTAACTCATGAGATCTTTCTCAGTGTTAGGGAAGTTAGAGGAAATATCTATCTGCCTATCAGGAAACAGATAGATAGATGACAGATAGATAGAGAGATAGACTGACAGACAGAAAGAGGGCACAGGGTGACTTGAATATGAAGGGATGACATCTAAAAATACAATTAAGAGGTGAAAGAGGAATATATTGGAAGAAGGAGAAAGGCAGAGATAAAATGGGGGAAATTATCTCTCATAAAAGAGGCAGGAAAAAGGTTTCACAATGGAGGGAAGCAGGAGGAGGTGAGAGGGAATGAATGAACCTTACTCTCATTGGACTTGGCTTAAGGAGGGAATAACATACACACTCAACTGGGTATCTTACTCTTTAATAAAGTAAGGGGAAGGGGTGAATGATAGAAGGGAGGGCAGACTGGGGCAAGGAGTAATGAGAACACATGCCATCTTGAGGTGGGGGGAAGGGAGAGATGGTGAGAAAATTTGGAACTCAAAATCTTGTGGAAATGAATGTTCAAAACTAAAAATAAGTTAATTAATTAAAAAAATAAAAAGATAAAGAAGAAAGAGGGGAAAGATTTGGAGTTATGGATCTGAGTTCAAATGTTGGTTTTTATAGTTGGGAACTGGGTGACCTAGGACAAGTCTCCTCTTCAGGTCTCATTTTCCTCATCTATGTAATGTGAGGTTAGAACTAGATGCATTTCCAGATCCTGTCCAGGTTCAAACATTTGATCCTAAGTCTACTTGAGGAATGAAAGTCCTCATATTTACACTTTTAATGAAAAGTTGGCATACCATGTCCAAAACGTAGTTGTTTCATATGACAAAACTGTCAGATTCTTACCTCTCAGTATTTGGAATGAAATCTACAAGATGACTTTTCCAGGGTCTTCTCACCTATTGTCTTATTCCCACTACCTGATCATAAACTATACATATTAGGGTTATTGTTTCTATTTCAAAGGCATTCAGGGAGTGCAGTGGAATAGAGTGCCAGGCCTGAGTTTGAATCAGTCTGACACATTTACTAGTTTGTGACGCTGGGCAAGTCACTTGATCCTGTTTGCCTTAATTCCCTATCTGTAATATGAGCTGGAGAAGAAAATGGCAAAACATTCCAGTGTCTTTACCAGGAAAACTCCAAATGGGTTCACGAAGAGTCAGGCATGACTGAAAACCACTGAACAACAACCACTTTATCCTACCATTGCCTCCAATTTCTATAGCACTGTAAGATTTGCAAAACACTTTTTCTTTTTAATGAACTACTGTATAAGTTAGATTGTGAAAGCATTTTAGAGATGGGAAGACTGGAACTGTAATAGAAAAATGGAGTTGCTCAAACACACATAGTTACAAAGTGCTTGAAATAGGATTCAAACAGAGTTCTTCTAATATCATATCTAGCTCTGTGAGAATGATACCATGCAAAGCACCAATAATCTCCAGGAGATTATAAGAGTTAATGTAATGACTAAATAACCACCTTAGTAAATAAATAACCAATCACTGTTTCACCTAACCATCAAGTACTCAAAAAGAATGCCCAATTTCAGACAGTTTTCCTTCTTTCTTAGCTTGATTTCAGACTCTTTTTCATTATATCTTATAATACAGAAAAGCTTTCAAAGTTTTCTCTGCTTTCTCCCTAAGGATGTAAGTAAGGACAACATGAGAGAGTAGACGAAAAGTTGGACTTGGAATTGGGATGGCTGGATTTGAATCTCAATTCTTAATGACTGCTAACTGTACAAAATTGGACACAACACTTAACATCTCTAAATATTGCAAAATTTTCTAAGATTCAAAATTCTAGACCTTTTTTTTAAAGATTCTCTTCATGAAAGGGCGTTTACAGACTTAAAAAACTGGATTAGAGGTTCTCAGAAGTCAACAGGACCTTGCTTAGAGGCCATCAATGTCAACGTTGTCATTTTAGAGTTAGAAAAACATGAAAGAAGACAAATGCTTAGGGTCCTGCAGTTAGTAAAGGTTTGGAGCATGGCTTAAACTCATCTTCCTGACTCCAAGTAAAATACTCTATCCAGAGTAGCATCTTCCTCCCAGTTCTTGACCTATTGGCATAGCTAAAATGAAAGGTGAAAAGCACAATGATGTCTAGTTACATCACTCAATCCTCAAATGTATTGGGAATCTCATCAATTTTAATGGCCCCTTCACTAATAGGTATCATAATCCATTCCTGCCTGGCCATTCCATGTAAACCCTGTATTATTCCATTATATTCAAGGTTCACCAAAGTAGCTAGAAGTCTTCCTGACTTTTTTTCTAATATTGTGAAAATACCAATGGAACATTTGGACTATTTAACTAAAATGCCTCATTCTTGTAATGTGACCAAAATTTCACCCATATCATTTTAAAATTTAATTTTCCATATATAGGTGCATCACAACCTAATATCATGACTCTTAGAATCAGAAAAAATATTGTTTCTAAAAAGCCATGACACAGAGACATAACACACCTTCCTGATACCTTACCACATACAAAGATTTTCCACATCTAAATAAATAGAACTTCATATTTTGCTGAAGTTAGAAATTTCATTTTACCTTTGTTCCTTAATAAGAAACTGCAAATATTTGAATATTTCCTCTGAGTTGGATTTTGACCAGACTCTCATCCTTATTAAGAAAACATGTACATCTTCTGCTATTGTTACAAGATTCTTTTAATTAAGGCTATGGTATGGCATAGAGCCACTAACCTTTTAAGTGAACTACAAAATTAGCATTATTCATTTCTGTGTTGTGGCCTACTTTTTATTTAATAACATGAATTCTGGCTAACTCTAAAGGTCAGACTAAAAACAGACTTACCATCGTCATGCTGGCCAGAGCCAAATGAGAAGACAGTGCCAAGAATAATCCCTAAAGGTAACCATTTCCACAGAGAAAACTGCTGTAACATCTTCTGTGAGATTTCACTCAAGACAGGCCTAAAATAAAAAAGAGAGAGGAGGAAAGGTTTGACATGTTCATTAATCAGTTCCAGGTAAGCACAACTGTCACTGCCTAGACATTCCAAATGGCGTCACCGTTAATTATGTGTGCCACTTAATCCATTATAGAAGAAAAAAACACACTTGCTTAATGTCCTGGAATTTTTGATCAACAAGAATTTGCCAACAGCCATCCTCTAAGGCAACACTTCCTATCTGTTATTCAACTTTCAATCTGGTCATCTAGTAGGACAAAAACCTGTTACTTCCCTAAGGCACTAAACACTTATTTTGAATATAAAACCAGTGAATGAAAAATTCAAAGAAATGATCAACCAGCATTTATTGTCTAATATATACCAGGCACCATTCTGGGCACTGGAGTTACTAAGGCTGAAAGAGTATTTGATAAACAGAAACATTCTATTACCAGACACAGGATGTGTACATAAATATAGATATAAAATGTAGGCAAAATTCTAATGGATATACTGGCCAACGAGTGTCCAAACCTGAGGGAATTCTCAGATATTCCCTCTTGGTGCATTATAAAGGGCATACATTTGGATCGAATAAGTCTATTTATAGTCATGAGTACCTGAGGGTCTGTTACTGTGTGATCATGAAACATCATCTGTTGGGATAAGGAGCTGGGATGACTGATAACTTGTGAGCTTCTGAGCCAGAACTGAGTAGCATACAAAAGGAGTGATCTGCCCTTCTGTTGGCATTTTATTTCGCTGGACAGTGGTTACCTGCTATGTGTAAACCAAGGATAACTATCCTATCTCCCACCAGGTTGCCATGTGTCCATGAGCACATGCTAATTTGTTTTATTCTTTTCTTTTTTTCCTGAATTTAGGTGAGAGACTATTTAAAGCACTCAGAGGAAACTGATAGATCCATGAGAACAATCAGAAACCCCACCAGAAATGGAAGATCTCATAGCAGAATCTGTTTTAGTAGTAGAAGCTGATAACAGAAGAAATATGTATAACCAGAGATAGTTAGACAGCCCAGTGGTACAGCCTTAGAGTTGGAATGCAATGAAATATTTCTGGTTATGTAAAGGTAACGAGGTAGCACAGTGGTTAGAGTGCTGGGCCCAGAATCAGGAAGACCTGAGTTAAAATCCCAGTTAAGACACTTACTAATTATGTTTCTCTGGACAAGTTACCTGATCATGTTTGCCTCAGTTTACTCATTTATAAAATGAGCCAGCAAAGAAAATGGCAAACCACTCCATTTGCCATAAATAATATATAGATAAGTTGATAAATCAATAAATCAATACAATATACCAAATGGAGTCATGGAGTACCAGACACAACTGAACAACAAAAGTTATCCACCTTATTTTTAATCTTATCTATGAAATTCCTACCACATCATACCCCTTGGCCTGGTGCCAAAAAAAGTCATTTTCTGGAAATCACATAAGCTCTTCCACAATCATTTTACCTTACCAAAACCATCTCATATCACTTCCTTCCATGTCCTTTACATATCAGCTTATATTGACCATTCCATTATCTGTCCCCCTCAATCCTCTATGTTTTCCTGTTTCTGAACCTTTTTCCAATGATCATATTATTGTCTCTATATGGAAAGCTCTTATTCTCCTTCATAGGGTGCTGAATTTCTGCTCATGTAAAAATCTAAAATCAAGCAATACCTCCTTTAAGAAGTCTTCCCTTTTCCTATCTTCTATTCTGGCTTTTCACACCATCATTTTTTTTAAAAATTCTCTAATGTACTTACTATGTAAGATTGCAATAGCTTTTTTATTGGACTACTTAATTTGACTTTTCTCTCTAATCCATATTCTACTTAGCTACCAGATTAATATTCCTAAAACAAGGACCTAGCTACATCATTTGCAACTCAAAAATCTATAACAACTCCCTATTGTCTCTAGTATAAAATGCAAAATTCTAGATTAGCATTTGGCTTCAGACTCACCTTCCAATCTTATTTTACAGTAATCACCTTCCAGTTCTCTCCATTTTAGTTAAACCATCCTGTGGGTTGTTCCCCATCAGCGAAATCCCATCTCACCCAACATGCCTCTGCCCTGGCTGGCCTCTACTTGTAGAATGCATTCCCTCAGCGTCTTCACCTTGTAGAATCCCGCACTTCTTTCTAAGTATGAAATCCACAGGGCTTAGCAACTTTGATTCCCTTAGCTGTTAATCCTCCCTCCAGGAAATTCTTGAAAATGTATCTGTATAAGTTTGTATACTTGTCAACTTTTTATTTCCAAAGTGGAATGAAAGATCTGAAGGTCAGGGATAGGTATGTTTTGATCTCTCTATCCAAAGAGTGTAACAGAATGCTATGTATGTAGTATATACTCAATAAATGTTTGTTCATAATATAATCTCCATGAAAGTAGGGACAGTTTCATTTATGTCTTTTGCCTGAAGCAGAATAAATACTTTAAAATAAGTACTGACACTCACTTAATAGGTGGCATAGTGGATAAAAGTATTGGGTCTGGATTGAGGAAGACATGACTTTAAGAGTTCAAATCTGGCCTCAGACACTGTCACCTTGGTCAAGTCACTTCATCCTGTTTGTCTCAGTTTCCTCATCTGTAAAATGAGCTGGAGAAGGAAATGGCAAACCACTCTAGTATTTTTGCCAAGAAAGCCCCAAATGGAGTCCCAAAGAGGGAGACATGACAAACAATTGAATAACATCAAAAGCAATGACATATTATGATTATCTATTGTGCTGTTCTTATTCCCCTTCTAGATTGTAAACTTCAAGACAGCTCATGTATTATTTTAACTTTATCCACCATTACTTTACATAGAGCATGGGACACAAGAACTGTTTAATAAATGTTGCTACTATGACATTAATTCAGTAATAAAAATGTGACTGACCCTCTTCAAAGTACTAATTGAAATATCTAAAAAACCAACAAGTCACATGCAAAACATTATAAACCATGGACAAAGCTCTGTCAAGATACCCTCAAGATCTTGCCAAACTACCTAGGGTCATCTTGTTTGGTGCTTCTCAGCAAGAGAATGGGGGGAGATTTCATAAAGCTATAGAAATGTCATTTGATAAATCATTGGAAGAAAAGTGACTTTAAAGACAAGGCACATCTTTCCCCACAAGACTATCCCCTAACTCCATAATGGGATCAAAACCCCTTTGGCCAGGAAATTGCTTCTCCCACAAACAGAATAAAGGACTTAAAACTTCTATGACTTTTGATTATAAATTCAAAGGCTAGAAAAAAACCAAAGCAAACAGTGGTGTGTATCTGCCTTTTTTAAAATATTTATCCCTGTGTGGTTTCATTGCAAAAACAGTAAGGTTGAGTCCCTGGCAAACTTAGGGGAGAAGAGTCAATCTTTATATTTACTATATTTCTAGCACCAGTTTGAGATCTTTTTCTGCAAGACCCCCCCTTCTTTCTCAATATATCAGATCTTGGAAGTCCATGCCTTCCATGATGGGAAATCACATACCAGTATCTGTGGCAACCCTGAAGCTGGAATCCATCTTATACAATAGGGATTGGCTTTTGGTAGTTTGCCCATTTACAGTCTTAATAATAAAGCCCTTGGTACTTCTGATATATAGCAAAATCTGGATAGAGTTGAAGAAATAAAACCTATCACTTCTTTCCATATCTAAGAAATATAGGTTATCTACTTGGGAGGATTTGGGTCACCTTCTGACAAAGTGACATATCTAATTAAAATACGTGTGTGTGTGTGTGTGTGTGTGTGTGTGTGTGTGTGTGTGTGTGTGTGTGTAGCATAGCCTGCCCATCACTTGAGTTCAATGTTCCAACTATAAATTTCTCTGCTTTTCAGAACTCCCTTTAATAAACTCAACCTAGTAAAGGAAATATCAACAATGTTCTTATTGCATAGATATAGCTATCTCACAAAGAAATGTGACATGGCTTGACAAAAATTATTTTTTTGGCAAATAGAGTTGGAGTAAATATCTCACTTGCTAGTTCTGATGAATTTTAAGAATCAGAAAATTATAAGATATCAATGAACATAGACACCAACCTAAGCCTGAATAGAAAGGCCTTAACAATATCCTTAAAAAGTCAATGTCTAGTCTCTGACTGATGAGGAAGGAGGATCCCACTCTCTCTGGAGGCAGCAATTCTGCTTGGGAACAATTCTCATTGGAAGGATTGTTTTCCCTTTACATCAATGTTCATACACACATCCTCTTTCTATCATTTCTTACTTTCTAAGATCATGGGATTATTGATCTATCACAAGAATATAGATAAAGATGGTTTCAAATGACCATTTAGTCATATAATCATAGAGTTTAAGATTTAGAAGAAACCTCAGTGGCCACCTCTCCTCATTATGCCACACAAACAATCATTTGTCCAACCTGCTCTTCTTTTTTTCTTTTTTTAGAAAGGGAAACTTGGCCCCCACTGAGGCTTAGTGATTTTTGCAGGGTCACAAGGATAGTAAACATCAGAGACAGAATGTAAATCCTGGTTTTCTGACTCCAGAATTTTATTTTTACCCTCTGGGTCTATCTAGAACAAATATTTTCCATTTTCTATTTGCCAATCCTTCAAATAACTAATGGGTGCTTATCATGTCCTTTTTGGGTCTTTTCTTCTGAAGGCTAAACTTCTTTATGTTTTCAACTAATTTTCTTTCTAAAGGGACATGAGAAACCATAACAGCATCATAGTCTTTCAATGAATGCTTTCTAGCTTTATGGTATCCCAACTCAAAGTTTGCCTTGCTAGTGGGACAAGTCATAGACTTCGGAGAAGAGTTACCCCTTCCACCTGAACCCTTTTGAAAGTCCAGCTCAAAAAGACTATAATTTAGGTCTTGATCAGTCCTGTATCCACTAAAGGAAGTTGTCAAGAGGGGCACCATATCTCCATGTACATAGTATAATCCTCATTTAAATCCGAATCATGGGCAAATCAAGACACCACCCTGTGATATAATTGGTCCTCTTTGAAAATCAAAGACCACCATCACCAGCAACAACATCAATACATTACATACAATATAGGGAAGTAGATGCTCTCTACTGGGGTAGGCAAAGTCAAGAGGCTCCCCAGCTCCTGTGCAACCAAACTTTGTTGTTATGTTACCAGATCATTTTTGCGTTTTATCATGGAGCTGTAATGATAAATTCCTGTATACCTGGAGCCATCTTGGACTTTGCTGTTTTGGTTATTATTATTTTAATATTTGGGTGCGGAATCTTTGTCATTGAGATGGTGAAGGGGATGAGGAGGATTAAGAGACTACATATTTTAGTAGAAAGAGATCTAGACATGGAATCAAGAGAGACCTAGAACATTTGTGAAGAAAAAATGTGGAGAAGTGGGACAAAGTACTGGATTTGGGATCAGCACATCTAGGGTCACATCCTGACTTTGTCTCACTTTCTGGGTGACATTAGACCAATTAATTAACCTGTCAGGGCCTTGGTTTCCTCATTCGTAAAAGGAGAGTGTTAGACAAGGCAACCAAATAATAGCCCTCACCCATTCATTCTGTTCTATTACCCTATTGTTAGGGCCCAGCTCTGGACCGTGGCCTCCTGTGAGGGTAGTTGAGACGCCTGGAGGTGCTAACCTGCCCTTAGGGTACTGGGAACGCCTCGGTAGCAGCGCTGGCTCCACCACGGGGAGGAACATGGGAGGAGCTCGGGCAGGTAATATAACCTGGGGTAAGGGGCTTGCTCGCTCTCTTCTCTCCCTGCTTCAACATGTAAGTAATAAAGGCCGTGCATCTATCACTCGGGTGCTCTGTCTAGTCATTATTTCCCCTCCCTCACCGGAGGGGCCGGAGACGTCGGAAGACCGGGTAAGGTAAGTATCCAGGCGAAGGTCAGGGTAGCAGACCCTGACAGCTGGCGCCCCGAACAGGGACTTGATGCTAGGTTATCCGCTTGGCCTCCTCTTTTGAGGAGAAGGACTAGACAGCCTCAGGATTATCCTGGGATGAGGAAAATATGGGTCAGGGATATAGTGTGCCCTTGATCAAGCCCGAGGAGAAGACAGTGCTTGCTTGCCAACTTTATAAACTCTGCAAACGGCAGAATATTAAGCCTCATATAAAGACATACTGTAGCTTTGTTGAACACAATTGGGAGATAGTGAGCCAACGGATGGCCTCTTATGTGGATGCCACCCCTGGGTTGCTCATTGAGACTGATTTTGTCATGTACAGGGTGGAAAAAGCAACCCTTGTGGGCACTCCACGTCCAACTTGCTCGGCTGCCGCTTGTGCGATACAAACGGGAGACTCCCTAGTGGAGATTTCTGACAAGGAGTCAAGACCCCCCCCCCCCACCGCCCCCCCTTTTTTATCTTTGGAGCATTGGTGGTCTGGGAGCTCAGGAGACAATCACGACCAGATAGGACAGAGAGGAAAGAGGGAGTTGGCGCAGTCAGAAATTCAACCAGGAAATACATCCAGAGTTGGCCCAGGGCCTGGATTTGTGGCACAGCAAAAAATTTGCCCAGGATCTGTGGCACAGTGGCGAATTCAGCATCCTGGATGTTCTTCCAGCCCTGGCACTTGGCACAGATCTATGGTGCAGTAAAAAGTTGCAGGAGTAAGTCTAAAAAAGCAATCTTGTACGGGAGAAAATCTAGACAGGGAATCTTATGCAAGGCTTAGGTACACAGTGATAGAAATTAAGCCAGAGTTATAATGTGTACAGAGGATTTCTGACAATTTTTTCTCAGTTTTTGGATTCTTTTATTGTCTGTATATGTGTTCTGTCTTTACATGTTCTGTGTGCGTCTGTTTGTGAGTTATTACGGTCAGCTCCATGGTAGCTGGACCTTGGAATGTTATCTCTTTTCCTCCCCCTCCTCCCTTCTCTCTGATGGCTGCAGCATCGGGGAGAAGTATGGGAGAGAGAAAGAGAGGAACGACTCTTATATTATTTTGTTTATATGATTGCTAAATGCAGTTTTAGATAAAAAAAAAATGCAAGAGAATAATATATGTGCAGTTTTAAAGGGGCTTCAATCAAAGCCCACTAGAAGAACAACATGGATATGAAATTTAAGGAAAGTATAAAAGTTTTGGAAATTATTGGAAAGTTTTTGGTAAAACTCTCTCTCTCTCTCTTTGCTTTCTAATCCTGGCCAGATTGTGAAAGTGGGGAGAAAGACAAGAGGAGATCTGAGGCAGGCTAATTAGCATTTTCCTTATCTCATGCCTCACCTAAAAGAAAAGTTTTTTGTATAATGAGAAATAACCAAAAAGTAGTAACTCTGGTCATATTTTAAGTGAAACGTGTCACTCCTAATTGGATGTTTAAAACAGATCAGGATTTGTTATATCATTTGGCACTAGGCAAATTGGAAATATGCATAAATGTTAAAGAGACACCTCAGCAGAGATAAAGCTTTTGAAACTCTCCAGCAGAATGGAATAGACTTGGCGCCACTGGGCAGTTGTCCAGAAGTCTCCCTCCCTTCAGCTGAGGAATTCAAAAACCTTCTCATTCAAAGAAGTTCTTAAGGAGTGGACACAGAAATAAAATTTACTTGAGTAAAGGATGGAACCATTAAGATTTTTTTGCCCTGCAGTCCCAACTCATCATTCAGCTGGGTCTACAGTGAATTGTAACTTTTATCATTCCAGATTAAATCAAGAGAAGAGAGCTATTATTTTGAAGGTTTTCAACTAATTTTTTTGTAAAAGTTTAGTGACAACAACAGGACAAATTTTAAACGGTTTTAAATTTTCATTTTCAAGACAATGTATTGGTAAATTAATATGTAATGGTCTATGAAGCAGAAAAGATCTTGCTCTTTTAATCTGAACTTGTAGTCATTCCTTGGCTTAAGCAAAAGTTAAATTTAGTGTTTGAACTTATTAACAACTTAATTTCTAAAAGGTTTTTTTTTTCCAGAGTAAATGTAATCAGAGAAAGAGAAACTAGCCTGTGAAACAATGATGTAAGGTGGTAAGGTTTAAGTTTGAAATCACCTATCATCGATTCTACAAAAGTTACAACTTTAAATGACTTTCAGAAATTGATAGGAGAAATTCAGCGGTGTAGGCCACAGTTGGGAATTACAACTGATCAAATGAAACCATTATATGATTTATTGAAAGGTCCTTCTCAATTAAACTCATGCAGAAAATGGACAGATGAGGCACTGGAATGTTTGAAATTAGTGCAGAAAAAGATTATGGAGTATACTACTAGCAGGATATGAGAATCACAGGTCTTGGAAGTAACAATTTTATTCACTGAAAAAAATACCCACTGGGGTTTTACATCAAAAACAAGGGATTATTGAGTGGGTACATTTGGCTCAGATAAAGAGCAGAGCTTGTGTGCCTTATGCTGTGCTGGTAGCCCAAGTCATACATAAGGCAGTGAAGAGAGTAAGGATGTTAATAGGACAGGAACCTCACACAATATATACTATGTATACAAGTCAACAAACAGAGAACTGCATACAAGAGTTTGTGGAATGGCAGATATTGATTAATCAGAATTTCCAACACGGGCTCCCAATTCCTTTTGGCCAGCAATTTGCCACATGGCCATGGTCTTGGGCCGACAAATGCTCTTCCTCACTGGTAGAGAGAGTTAATGTTTTTACAGATGCAACAAAGAATTTTAGGGCATCTATGTATATTCCATCTAAAAAGGAGATGCATAAATTTAAAACACCATTTGCTTCTACACAGCAAAATGAATTATATGAAGTATTGCAAGCATTATTATATGTGAAAGAACCTTGCAATATCATCACAGACAGAAAGTATACAGCACTATTGATACCTAGATTAGAGTCAGCCTATATTCCTGATAGGGCAGATAGTATTAAACAGATAACTATGGAAGTTCAACTAGCAATAAGGGCCAAAACAACAATATTTTATATCACACACTTGGTCACATTCTAAATCATGGAGTACCAAAAAACATTAAACCAGACAATGGTCCAGCTTATGTCAGTAAAGCCATTGAACAGTTCATGGTGGAATTTTCCATTTTACGTGTCACTGGAATCCCCCATAATCCCACTGGAACGAGCAAATCTCTCCCTGAAAACTTACTTGCAAAAACAAAAAGGGGGAGTAGTTGGACCAGGAGTTGATGATAAATTCGCAATTGGCTGTTTATACTCTAAATTGATGATAAATTACAATTGGCTTTTGGCTGTTTATACTCTAAATTATTTAAAATTCGATAATGATGGCTTATTGACTGCTATGAAATTCTTAACATTTCCTAATAAGGAGTCCGCAAAGAATGAATCAGCAATAACAAGTGCCCTGAAAGCAGCCAGTAAAGTAATGTGGCACGATGAGAATAAAAATTGGTTTGGTCTTCATACAGTGTTAACATGGGGAAAAGGGTATGTTTGTGTTTTAACAGATGATAATAAAGAAGTTTGGGTTCCAGTGAAAAGGATAAGAGTGATAGAGGACAACCGCCAAGGTGAAGTGGTCACAGGGAGTGAGGAGGTGCTAACAGCGGTGGATGAAAAAACTTCTGGAGAAGCTTAATCAACTAGGTCACGATGACTCCTTTCATTTTTCTCGTACTTATCATGACACTCAAGAACACTGCGTCCATCGACCCAGCACCGAAGGAACAACAGAGATGGGCGTTCTTCACGAATCCACCATGGTTAAGGGTGATGTCATGGAGTGAGACAATGCCTAAGTTTATCATCCAAGGCAATATTTCTCACATGTTTAAAGATGATGGACTAGACTATGATAATAATGGGACTCTCTTTCAGAGACACTAACTTTTCAGCCCTAGTCACAGGTTTCCCACTTTGTCTATAGAAGGGTATTTCTGGGAAATGGAATGGGTTTGGTTTTAAATACACACAGGTGAATGGAATTATATGACTGGTGTGCCACTATTGTGGACGGACAAGAGACACTGGATGAGAAAGATACACGACAAGCTTATAATCTATTCACCTGGAGGATAAATAGGACAATAGTAGTTTGGTCAGACAAGGACTTTGTGGGACTTGTTCGTGGGATGAAATTTAGGCCATTTTGTAACTTACAAAAGAAGAGAAATGTAACCCTTTGGCATCTGTATATAGGGTTTTTACCATTTGAGAATTGTCACACACATACTTGTCAGGAGAAAGAATTGATTATGGGAAACTAAACAGAAATGGTATATTCATGTCACAATCTTACATACTTACTTGAGGAAAAATATGCACCAAACTTTCCTAGACAAATGTACATCAATTATAAAGGGTCTCCTGAGGTTGAAAGACCTGTTCAGGGACTAGACAAAGTTATTCTAGCTATGAGAGGACAAACAGTGCAGGGAATGCCTGCTGCAGCATCACCAAAAAAAGCTAACAACATTACTTTAATGGGTGAAGTATGTCTAGGGAACACACATATATTTCTATGGGACAGAGACTACAGATCTAAACTAGAGACATATCAGAACATGACAGGAATTTTCAATTTTACATGCCAGAATTGTTCTGTACAAGCATGTATAGGACCAAAGACAGTAGGGAGAGTGTTTATTCTAACAAGACCTCAATATGCCATGACAGTGATTAAGGCTAATGGGTGGTACAGAACACCTAGTGATGAAGTTCTACTTATCATAGACAAGCATTTAACCCCTATTACTACTAGGGTGCGTAGATGTTTCCTGTGTTGTGTTAGGAATCACTTTATTAGTAGAAACTATTTTAGCATCCACTGCATCAGCTGTATCTATCTCTAATACACAAAATACTGTAGTTCAAACTTCTGAATTGCACGCTCTTATGAAATAGTTTAAGCTCATGGGGTCATGTAAAGACCTGGTTTTCGCCTTTACTGATAGGTTTCTTATAGTACTGCTGATATTGCTGCTTGTGCCAATATGTATCAAATTTGCTTTGCGTAGTGTCCAGGACTCCCTGATATCCAGTAGGCAGAACATCATTGTCCTGAGGGAAAGATTGAGTCAAAACAAAAAGGAGGAATTGTAAGGGAATTGCCAACTCCCAGCCTCTTGGACGGCATTCACTGGTCACGACTCAGGTAAACTGAGGGGAGACTGGTAAGGCATGAACAAGATGGTGCTGGGAGGAAGGGTTCCACCCCTGTTTTGCTCAAGGCTATTTTCCCAGGCTTTTCTGAGATCAAGGAAGCCAAAAAATGTTTTTCTTTCTTGGGGCTATGTGTCTGCCCTGGGCAGTCCTGGTTTAAGGTAGAATTGCTACCCTTTTTTATTCTTCTTTGCCTCTTTCTCCCATGTTGCATTGTGCCTGTAGCTTGATAAGACGGGCTGTACTTGATACTAAAGCAGAGCTCTGTAACTTTGTTCAAAACCCAAAAGCCCCAATTACCCAGATCTGACCCCTGTTTAAAACAAAAAGGGGGAGTTGTTAGGGCCCAGCTCTGGACCATGGCCTCCTGTGAGGGTAGTTGAGACGCCTGGAGGTGCTAACCTGCCCTTAGGGTACTGGGAATGCCTCGGTAACAGCGCTGGCTCCACCCACGGGGAGGAACATGGGAGGAGCTCGGGCAGGTAATATAACCTGGTGTAAGGGGCTTGCTCGCTCTCTTCTCTCCCTGCTTCAACATGTAAGTAATAAAGGCCGTGCATCTATCACTTGGGTGCTCTGTCTAGTCATTATTTCCCCTCCCTCACCGGAGGGGCCGGAGACGTTGGAAGACTGGGTAAGGTAAGTATCCAGGCGAAGGTCAGGGTAGCAGACCCTGACACCCTATCATTTCCAATCCTATCTTACAAGCTACATTACCATACGTAAGCCACTTAACCAATCTGAGATTCAATTTCATCCGCTGGATTTACTAACAACGATTAGATACTTCCTCCATGGGGCCATTGTAGAGACAGGAATATTCATGGACAATTTTGCAGATTTCAGCTGTGGATAAATGCCAGCTCAGGTGATTCTGATGATTATGACAAAAATGAAGGAGAGGATGAAGAAAAGGAAGGATGATCCTAGTCTTTTCACCCTCACAAGAGCCATGGCATCATAGGGGAAAGAAAGGATACTATTTAGAATTTAAAAACCCAGGTTGGAATCCTGGTTTGGGAACTTACTGTCTTTGTAACTTTGGACAATTTCTACCCCTTCTCTTGACCTTAGTCTTTTTCCTCTGTAAAATGAGGGCCTTGGGTAAGGTGCCTTCTGGCCCTAGAGCCTATGAACCGCCCACTCAAGAGATATATTTATCACATTTTAGTTCAAAGTACGTCTATGTAAAAGGAAGACAAAGGTTGACACCTGACTGATACAGGATCATCGTGGGCCCCTGAGGAAACACGAGAAATAATGGACTGCTCAGATGAGTCATTGATCTATACAGTGGGTAGCACAGGCCTGGAGTCAGGAAGGCATCATTCAGAGTTCAAATCTGGCCTCAGACAATTACTAGATGTGTGACCATGAACAAGTAACTTCACCCTGCTTATCTCAGTTTCCTCATCTGTAATACGAGCTGGAGAAGTAACTGACAAAGCACTCTAATATCTTTGCTAAGAAAATCCAAAATGAGGTTATGGAGAGTTAAGCAAGACTGCCCGACAACACCAACCTGCATGCATTCCACATTAGAAAGCCCCTATGAAAGGATAGATTCAAAGCCTTCTACCCATTTATGCACATGTATCTACATTTAACAAAAGTTAAATTAAGGCAATTACATGGTGTAGTGGGCTGAACACTGGACCTGTACTCAAGATCTGCTTTCGAATGCAGACCTGGACATTTACAAACTCCGCAATCCTGAGCAAGTCATCTAAACTCTTTTCGCTTCATTTTCCTTCTGTGTAAAATGGGAATAGTAATATCATTTCTCTAGCAGAGTTGTTTCAAGAATACAATGAGATGTATTTGCAAAGCATATTTTAAACCATAAAGCACAATATGAATGGTAGCTGCTCTCATCACCATCATCATTGTTAAAATGATGAACTGCTTAAAACATATTCTCTAAAAGCTATGTGAAATTCCAAAGGCCTGGATTTACTTTTCCAGTCTCAGAAACTTAGCCACAAACAGAACTTCCTGCATGTTTGAAAAATTCTTTTGCTATAATCATTGCCTTGTTTAGCTACTCCATGTGCATTTTTACAAGTTGTTGGTTATATCTCAAATGGAGAGAATTTTTTTCCTCCTACCTTTTTAAAAACACTATTCTTTAAGCTGCAGACCTCCTTAAAAAGATACTTTCAAAAATGTAAATGAATCATGATTTCCATTTATTTACTCAACCAATCAATAAACATTTGTTAAGTACCTATTACATTCCAGAAACAGCATTCAGAATACAAGCAATCTAATGGGGGAGACAATTAGAAACACATATTAACAGCAAACTATATACAATATATGATTAACAGGGGAAAAAGTGTTAGAGTTGGGGGAGTCTTCCTGTAGAAGATGGTGTTTTAGTGAGGACTTAAAGGAAGCCAGGGAGGTTAGAGCTGGGGAAGGAGAGTAGTCCAGCCATGGGCGATAGCTAGAGAAAATGTCTGCATATGAGAGATGGAGTTTTTTTTTAAATGGAAAAGCCAGGAGCTCTGAATAGTCACTGGACAGAAGAGCATGTATGTTGGGGAGTGAGGTATATGAAGACTAGGAAGGATGGGGATAATTTACAAAGGACTTTGAATTTCAAACAAGTATTTTATATTTGCTCCTGAAGGCAATAGGAAACTCCTAGAGTTTGTTGAGTAAGGGAGTGACCTGATGGAACTGGAGTTTTAAGAAAATCATTTGAGTGATTTAATGGATTAGAGTAGAGAGACTTGATGCAGGCACATCCACTAGCAGACTATTACAATAATCAAATATAAGGTGACAAGGACCAGCCCTAGAATGATGGCAATATCAGAGAAGAGAAGGGGACATATAGAAAGATATTGCAAAAGGTAAATCTAAAGACTTTGGCAAGAAATTTCTATGAGAGGGGGAGATACTGAGGAATTCAGGATGACTTCTAGGTTGTGGCATAAGGGATTGGGAGGATGGTGTATAATTTTCTTTGTTGGTGTTTATCCTTCATTTTCAAAGAGGACCAATGAGAACATGGGGGTAATGTGTTGACTTATGTGTGAATTTGATTGAAATGAGTTACTGTTATATGAAGGTACCAGCCTCACTCTTTTCCAGAGTCAATGAAGTCTAGTGTTGACAAAAGTCAAGACTACTGTCAATGGCTCTGGATGCAGTGGATGACCTTGGTGTCGTCATCAATGTCTGACCAAGCTCTAATCATCCACCTAGCCTGCTTCAGGTGCCTTCATGGCCTTTGGAGAAAATTGTTCTCACCTGCCCATTCCATAGGCAGAAGTCTTCACATGCATGGGGGTGGACTCCCTTCTATCTCACCTATGGGTTTGAAGCATCTCAATTACCCTCAGAGCCTGGTTTAGCTCATCTTCCAAGATGGTTTACTGGGAATGCTACAGCTTCTTGGAGTCACAAGTGAAAGTTGAGCATTAGGTTGACACCAAAGTTTGATGAGCAGCCCTGAAAAGGGGTTAACAAACTTTCACATGAGAGTCCTCCTTAAACACTCCACATACTTCATATTTTCCTCTATAGTAATAGGGGAGGGAGAATATTTCATGGCAGAAGGGTAATAAGTTTTCTTTTGGATATATTGAGATTAATCATTCTACTGGACACCTAGTTCAAGATATCAGAAAGGCAATTGGAAATATGATATTGGAGGTCAACAGAGAGATTAGGGAAGGATAGGTAGATCAGAGCACAGAGATAATAATTAAATCCATGGAAGTTGAGGAGAAGAGAAGAGAATTCAAGACAGAACCTTGAGGGATACCTATGGTTAGAAGGTGTGATCTGAAAGAGGATCCAGAAAAGAAGATAGAGAAATAGAATAAGTGGAAGAAGAACCAGGAGAGGGAGGATCCTCAAAGCTTAGATAAGAGAGACAATCAAGGAGAGAGTGATCAACAATGCCAAAAGCTCAGAGAGGTTCAGGAAAATGGAGACAGAGAAAAGGCCATTGAATTTGTCAGTTAGGAGATTATTAGTAACTCTGGAGACAGAAGCTCCAGTAAAATGATAGTGTCAGAAGTCAGACTGTAAGCAATTGAGGAAAAAGTGAGAGGAAAGTGGAAACACATGTTGTAGATGGCCTTTTCAAGGAATTTGCCCCCAAATATAAGAAGAAATATAGGATAATATTTAGCAGCAAATGAGACTGTTGTAGTTGTTTCCTTGTTTGTTTTTCAGGATAGGGGAGTCATAATTATGTTTATAGGCAGTAGGAAATGAGCCAGTAGACTGAGAAAGATTGAAATGAGTGGAAAAGGAGGGATGATAGAGGGGCAATCTGTTGAAGAGGCACAACAAAATGGGATAGCTTAAAGTAGAGTGGTTGTTAGCCTTTATCAAGAATAAGAACACTTCATCATGTGTGACAGGGATAAATGAGGAAAGAGAGGCAGAAGTGAGTGAGAGAAGGTGAGGAAGAGGGAAAAGATAGAGTTTATGGTGGATTACATCACTTTTTCCCTGTAAAATATGAGACAAGGATCTCACCTGAGAGAATGGGAAGAGGAGTGCCATGAGAGATTTAAGAAGGGTTGAAAAAAATTAAGAAAATTCTCTGTGGAAAGTGGTGTAGTGAGTAGCTTTGGAAGATAGAATAGGATTGCCTGGCAGCAGTGAGGGTCCAATTGAGGTTATTCTGTACTGGAGTCTTTCAAAATGGTTCTGTGCTTTTCTCCACTTTCATTAATCTGAAAATGTATAGGTTTTCCAACCTGGCTCCTTTCTACCTTTCCAATCTTCTTTCACTTAACTCTCATCCACTAAACAAAAGATTCAATTATCCTCACCTACTTAATTTTCTGCACACATGAAATACATTTCTTATTTGCAGGCCTGTGCATCAAATTTGTTGTCCCATGTCTAATCTGTTCTCTTTCTTCCCCTCTATGTCTGAACCTCTAGCTTCCTTAAAATCCAAAATCAAGCATTATGTGACATACGTTGTGAAGACTTTCCTGATCTCCAAGTGTTTAGCAGCTTCCACCCCAAATGCATCCTGTGTTGATTTTATATGCACTTATAAAAGGGAATGGGGTCATCTCCCATTAGATTGTAGGTCCTTTTTAATTTTATTTAGGTATCTAGGTATGCACCTACAAGAGTGCATACTTTCTAAGAGCTTTTTAAAAAACACTTATTGACAATTTGTATTGTAGCTATGTGGCTTAGTGGAGAGAAGGTTGGATCTGGAGTCAAAAAGGCCTGAAATCAGTTGGTCTCGGATATTCTCTAACTATAGGACCCTGGAAAAGGTCATCGATCGCCTCAATTTCCTCTTTGGTAAAATGGAGATAATAATACCTACTTCTGAAGGTTGCTATAAAGATAGAGAGATGACATTTATAAAAGCTGTTCACAAATCTTAACGTTCTTTCTAAATGGTAGCCATCTTGAACTGCATAATAATTACATAAATAACATCTCCACCACAATTGGAATTTAATCAAGTGATTTTCTCAGAACCAATCTGTGAGTTGGAAAGCACAAGTATTATGATCCATATTCTAGTGAAACAACTTGTTCAGTGTTACATATTCAGCCTCACTATCTAGATTTATGAACTATATCTTCTTTGTAATGGTGTTGATTGGATTTGCTGAGATTGGCATGGGTGAAAGGGGAAATCCAAGTCCCATTTGACTCTAAACTTTGAACTTACTATTATCTCAGTAGGAGATGTAGTTTGCTGGTACTTTCCAAGATCTTTGGGTCCTTGCCATCGGTCGTGACACCTCTCATTCTTAAGTATAATCAGTTTTTTCCATCTGCCATCAACTGAACATGAACATGATGAGCCTTTCTTTGTGAATTATCTCCCCAACTTAAAACATGAGCTCTTTGAGAGCAGGAACTGTTTCTATTTTTTTTGTATGTATTCTTAGTGCACAACCCCAGAGTGTGTCACAGACTAAATGCTTAATAAATGCTGTCTCTTTTCACTCCATTTCTAGGCTCGTATGTCTTCTTTGTTTAAAACCATCAGTAATAACTCACAGTGATGTAGCACTTTGAACTTACAAATATCTTTATCCAAATCATCTCACTTGATCTATACAACAGTTTTTCTTTCTTTCTTTTTCTTTCTTTCTCTCTTTCTTTCTTTCTTTCTTTCTTTCTTTCTTTCTTTCTTTCTTTCTCTTTCTTTCTTTCTTTCTTTCTTTCTTTCTTTCCTCTCTCTCTCTCTCTCTCTCTCTCTCTCTCTCTCTCTCTCTCTCTCTCTCTCTCTCTCTCTCTCTCTCTCTCTCCCTCCCTTCTTTCCTTTTTTTTTGTGAACATATGCATTTATACCTTTTTTATGTTTGGGGAAAACTGAGTCTGAGAGAGGAACTCATTGAACAAAAGTCACACAGTGGCAGTGTGGGAAACAAATCTATTTCTTCTCACTCTAGTATACCAAGCTGCCTCCCTCTGCTACATAGCAATCTCATTCAGAAGACTGCTCCTATCCTCGATTATCCTGCCGTTCCTGGCTGCAGAGCAGAATGAACATAGCTTATAAGAAGAGTTGCTGTCCACAATGGCTGTAAGAAGGTCAAATTTTGCATTTTCTATCTCTCACTTCACATTCATAAATCATCTGAAGAAAGGCAAAAGCCTCCCCTAACACACAAGTTAGTACAGTCATTACAAAGGAGGCATGAGGTTCATTATATTCTTTCTCCACCACTTTTTTTCCCTTGGCACTGACTACAAACTTAATCCCCATTGCCATTTTTACAGCGTTTCCATTCAATTCAGAGTATCTGAACTATTAACCATATGCTGTCTGAAATTAGTGGTATTAGCAATGAAAGAATTAGGAGAAGGCTTGAACTAAATCAATGGAGCTGGAGAGCTCAGTGTATGGTTTAACTATTCTACATTCTGTTTCTTTTCCTCCTTCTTTCACTGTGTGTTGGCATTAGGAAATTATTTCTGTGTCTTTAAAAAAGAAGTTTGCTGAGATGTCTTATATGCTGTCATCTTGCATAAAATATCACTGGTGACAAATATTCCATTGAATTAAATAAAGACTACACATCCCCAGGATGCCAGCCCAGACAGAAGAATGGAATACTCTTAGAAAGACTCTGAAAGGGAATTTAAAAATATGAAACCATTAAATAGAGGAAGCAAGTGAAGTAAAGGAGGAAGAGGCATTGGCTTTCCAGCTCCCAGAACCCACCAGTCCAGCCAACCCGAGAAGCAACAGTGTGGTGGGGTGGACAGCTGGCTGGGCTTGGAGGCCCTGACTAGAGCACTTAACCTGTCAGTGGCCTAATCAGCTGTCTAAGACTGTAAATTACAGATGCAGGGACAGTTTTTGCCTTTTTTTTTGTATGCACAACAATTAACACTATGCCTAACACATAGTAAGTACTTAATAAATGTTTATTGACTTGATTTTACCTCTAACACTGGAAGGAATTTCCATAAATGAGAAAACAGGACCAAAATTTAGTTTGATGTCTACCCATACTGCTCCTACTGAACAATGAAATCTCTTTCATTTCTGCTTCTGGACTGTCCTTTTGCATTGCATAGCCTATAAAATTAAATGAACAACCCTGAACAAAACAAAGTAGAGCAGAATAGAGCATGTGAGGAAAAACAGAAGAGAGAAGGCTAGGAAAGGGAAGAAATGAGAAATTGATGAGTTTGTGGTGTTCAGGAGTAAAAAAAGAAATTATGTGGAAATTTCACATTGAAATCAATAGAAACTGGAAGACACCAAACTTAGTCCTAGAGGTCTTGACGCTGAGCAAACTTTGGAATGATGACGAGAACGTTTTTTTTGGTTTGTTTGTTTGTTTTGTTTTTTTGTGGATCACACTTCCCCAGAGAACCTCAGGGTAACTAAACCTTTTCTCTGTTGCCCATCCCCTAAGACCACTAAGATTTACAGAAGTGTATCTATGATCTGCTTTTGCTTTTATTATTTCAATACCCAGAGAACCTGCTCATTATCTTCCTTTTCCTTACAAACTTGTATTTCTCCTTAAAAACTTTTACAGTTCTTCACCTTCCCCCAGTAACAATTTAATAGTTCTTTCCTAGTTTAAGTGCTATGATCTCAGAGTTGTTTCTAAATTTAACTAGATGTATGCACCAAACAATTCTTTTGTTTTACAAAGTTATTGAAAATTTAAACTATTAGAGCTTTAGGGAGAAATGTAAAGTTTTGACTTTAGAAATGATTACCTTATCATATGGTACATTTTTATACATTGGCAGAGAAGCTTGTTTTAATTTTTTTTATTTTGTTATGTAACAGATATGAGATGAAAATACATGGGCCAAATAGCCCATGATTCCCATTTCCCCCCATTCTTTTTACTGTAGATAAACCCAGAGAAATATTAGACATCCCATGTGAGTAGAAGGTTCAATAGATACAGAGTATTGTATCTGGAGTCAGGAAGACCTGAGTTCAAGTCAAATTTCAGACATTTGGCAGCTGTTTTGACCCTGAGCAAGTCATTTGAACTCTGCCTCAGTTTCCTCATTTGTAAAATTGAGATAATAATAGGACCTAACTCCTAGGGTTATTGGGAAGAAAAATGAGATAGTATTTCTAAAGTTCTATGTAAAACTTAGAGCTATATATAAATGTTAGCTAGAACCTTTCTAGTTTTCTAGTTGTTAGTGTCTTCCTCTCAAGAACAGGTTGTGTTTTTATTATGTGCATCTGGTATTTACCAAAGTAGGTGAATTTTTTCTCTCCTATGTATACCAGGAGATCCTTGAAGGCAGATGTATACATATATATATGTATATATATTATTTTCCTTTGCATTCACCTGGCTTCCTTTCAATATCCTTTGCATTCTCAGTGCTCTCAATAAGTACAAAGCACAGCACTTGACACTGAGCAGTGTTTAACATATACTTGTTGACTGTTAGATTTAATTATAGAGCTAAAGATAAACTTTGAAATTCCATTATTGTTTTGTGAATTATGATGTCCAAACTAAATTGATAGTATGAAAATTCACAAAGGAGTTCAATACTTGGTTATTTTTCTAAAATTCTGAGCCACAACAATGAGGAAAGACAATTCATTTTCTAAATAAATATGGCATCTTCATAGGGATGAGGCAGGGAGGTAGGAATTGGTAAATCTCAGTAGATGGACACAATGTGAGTGGAAGGGATCTAAGATTAAAGAGATTGTTTTAACGGTAGAGGAAAGTACTAGAGGAAACAGTGGCTAGGGAAGGAAAGGAGAGAAAGATTGGGATTGGAGAGTGTACTGGATGAGTTTGTCATATAATGGAGGATGCAAAATAAGAATATAGTTTCTGTTACATGGTATTTTCAAAGTTAATCCCAGATAATCGGTCCTCATGAGCAGATGTGAATCAAGAGAAAGTATTATGATAGCCTGAGAACCCTGGGATATGTGAAGCAAGCAGATCAGTAATAGGAAACTACTATTAGATTATTGTACCTAAGGTAATATCCCAGCTATACTTCCCTAGCTCTGGCCTTGCCAGCTGTAATTCTCTAAAAATGGAATGCTGAGGTACATACAGGACTAGTAATGCATGAATGAATAGCAAATCCTTTCAAATAATCCATGATAAATATACATGATTTTTAGGAGAAAAAAAAGCTAGACATCTCAGCAGGCCTGAAGGGACACCAAATTAAAAAAAAAAAAAACATTCACAAGGAGATACTACAAGATGTTCATGAAAAGAGACAGATGGTTAGGTAGGTAGATAGGTGATATATAGATAAAGAGATGATAGGTTGTCAGTAAACATATGATAAGTATAGGATAGATTGATCAATAAACAGATAAAAAGATAAATAGGTGATAGATTAGAAATGGATATATAACAGATATAAAATAGATGATATAGTTCAAAAGTGGGGAATCTGTGGCCTTGGGGCCTCATGTGACCCTCTCAGCTGTGAAGTGCAGCCCTTTGACTGAATCCAAACTTCACAGAACAAATCCCTTTAATAAAAGTATTTGTTCTGGGCAACGTACTCAATCAAAAAGTCTCACTCAAGGACCTAGAGATCCACATGTGGCCCAGAGGCCTCAGATTGCCCAGCCCTGATATAGATCACAGATATATAAATTGTAGATGAATTAGAAAGAATACATATTAATCAAATGTTTCCTTTGTAATGCTATGTATTTTATTTTATGCATGTGGAAAAAAAATTTCCGAGAAAGGTTCTCTAATTTTTTACTAAACTGCCAAATATGTTCATGACACATAAACTTTAAAAACCCCTACACAGACAATTTTTCCTACTGGAGAGTGTTAGATCTGCCTATAGGGTTTTATCAGAAAGAAATGGACTTATTGTGGGCACTTATAACTAATAACTATAAACTAAAAATGAAGTGTTATTAATGGGAAACAAATAAGAATGCTTCAAAGAAGTACTCATTTTTTTTAACTTGACCTTTCATGTTTCTAAAGGTTAAGTCTATTTTTTGTAACAGTCTCTTTTTCAAGTTTATTATAATTTCCCTGAAAATAGAAAGTACTCAGAATAACAAATATATTTCATAATGCCAAGGTAAAAATTCTTCCAAAAGGCCATAAGTAAAATTAAAGGCAGAAATGCATTTTTAGAAATGTAAATAGAGTCCCAAGTACAAGAAAACAAACAAATAAAACATGACAAGGTTAGTTATATCACCTGACAGAACTTGTTTCACACATTGCTTTCTGGGAACTTCATTAGGAACAGAAGTGCAATTTATATGCTGTAATATACCAAAATAATTTGGGGTAATAAAAATGTTCCAACCCTCCTATAAATGATTTTTTTTTGCTTGCAAATTAACTAGATATGAATCTCATTATACCGTGCATGATTTTCGGGATTTCCATTTGAAATCCACATTTTTCAGGTTTAATGTGTGTAGGACCAGGTTTTTTCAGGAACAGACTGGCTTATCTTGTAAAAAGAGGAAAACCAGCAAGGGCTCACTACAGAGTGAGGAAAGAGAGCAGAGAATTTGGTCATTACCCAGTGAGTCATATAATCTCAGAGGTAGAAGCGAACTCTGTCCAAAAAAGTCCAAGAGTTCTCAACTCTGGAGAAATCATCCATTTAACTGGTTGAAAATATCTAATGAAGTGAAACCAACTATGTCCTTTGGCAGCCTATTCCATTTCAAGTTGGTGTTGATAGTTTAAAAGTTTTCCTTTGCATCAGTCCTGAATTTATCTTGTTGTAATGTCAACTCATTGAAAATCTGGTACTCTGAAGTCCAATCAGAGCAAATCTAAACTGTCTACTAAAAATAAAACAAAAAAACCTTCAAATATCAGAGAATCACCTAATTTGAGAGTTATAAGGGATCTCATTAGTCATCGACTCCAACACATGCCACAAAGGAATGTTCACTAACATACCAGCATATTACACAAATAGTTGTCTACTTTCTAACTGAAGACTTCCAACAAAGGCAAACCATCACTTCTCAAGACAATACATTCTGTTTTCAGACAGCTTTGACCGTATGGAAAGTTTTTGCTTGTTTTTGTTTTCATTTTTCCTGACATCAAATTCCTATTAGAACCTCCACTCATGATTCTTGACTGTTCTCGGCAGATGAAAAGAAGCAAACCAAATCTGTCCTCTAAATATGACCTCTTCAGTGCTCAGTTTCCCCACTGAGTCTTCGCTTCCTCTGGTTGGGCATTTGAAGGCAGCTATCATGGCTACCATGACTTAGTTATTTTCTATTAAACTTGCTCACTTCGGGCAGTTTTCAGAAGGAGAAATCAAAGCAATCAGTAGTTTGGGGGGGGGGGGAATTCTATAAATCACTATTGATTAAAGAAATGTAAATTAAAAAAAACTCTTAGGTATCACCTATTAGATTATTATTATTATCACCTATTAGAAGTGACAAAAGCTGGAGGGGATGAGGGAAAATAGTAGACTAATAAATTATTGGTGAAGTGATGGATTAGTCTAATCATTATGAATTTGGAACTTTGCCCAAAAGACAGTAAACTGCATACCCACTGACCCAGCAATAGCCTTTTATGTCTGTACCACAAAGAGATTAAAGAAGAAAAGGGTCTCTCTATATAAAAAATACTTATAGTATTTCTTTTTGTGATGTCAAGGAATTGGAAATTGAGGGGATGCAAATCAACTAGGATGTCACTGAAGAAGTTATGGTATGTGATCATGATGAAATACTATTGTGTAAAAAGAAATTAAGAGGAGAGATGGTTTCAGAAAAACAACCAAACACAGCAAGACCTATTTGAACAGATGCAAAGTGAAGTGAGAAGAACCAAATGATAGGTGCATAGTAACAGCAATGTTTTAATGATGATCAACTATGAAAGGCTTGACTACTCTAAGACAATGATCCAAGACAATTCCAAAGTATTCATTATGAAAAAAAAGGTACTATCCACCTCTAGAGAAAGAACTGATGAACTCTGCATGCAAATATAATTCTCTCACTTTATGTATTTTACTTTTTTGAAATGTAGTTAATATTGAAATGTTTTGCATGGTTTCACAACTATAATGGATATCATTTTATTTGCCTTCTCAGTGGGTATGAGAGGTGTGAGAGGGAGAGAATTTGAAATTCATAATTTTAAAGAAAGTGCTAAAAATAAATTATAAACCAATAAACGTTCTTACTTCTTTCAGTGGATTCTCCTGACAGGGGGTATGACATGAATATGACATCCTTTTTCATCCTGGTTTCCTTTCTGTGGTCCTCCCCAACTCATGAATGTCCTCCAAACAATTCTGTAACATATGTACAAGCTTTTGATAGATGATTAATCTTCTCACCTCTCTGGGTTACCATGTGACCATCACTCCTGTTCACATGGTGTCCAAGTGGAGATTCAAATCATCTGCTTTTACCTGATCACTTTTTCCCATACAAGAATGTGTGCATGTTATGTTTTTCTCTGTAAAAGAATGACTCTTTAATCAAACAACGAACAATGATGATGGTTCAGAAAACCTGAACACTAGAAAGACTAATGCCTAGGACTCTTATTTGTGACCCTGGGAAAATAGTTTGGTGATTCCATTTTCAGTTAAATTAGTTTCATTTCTTTACATGTTTGAATGCATTAGCATGGATCTTCACATCCTGCGGATTAAAAGATGAAGTCAGTTTGAATGTTAGGCCTGATTGCACATATCTTTAGGCTAAAGTGTGGAAGATGGCACTTAGTGAGTCTGCAGCTATTTTTCATAACAGTTCTTTCAGATGTATATTTAAGCAGGTAATAGGCACCTAGAATCAGAGCATCTAGTGATTTGATCTTATATCATCCTAAGCCATCAAGAGAAAAGAAAATATCTAAGCACAAATGTACTCAGACATAAGACAAATGAAAACAGATATAACAAATTTAATATTTTCCCCCATTTAAATTTACAATCCTCCAGGAAAGGGATTGTTTGGCTCTTTTTCACATCCCCAGCACTTAGCAGAGTGCTGGTACCAGAAAATATATAATTGTCAGTCAGGTAACAAGATTTTATTATATGCTTAAGTACATCAGGTACTGTGCTAAGCATTAGGAATACAAAAAGAAAGAGAAAGACCTTCATTGCTCTCAAGGAATTCTAGTGGAGGAAGACAAGGAGTAGGGAGATGTTTGGTAAAGAAAGTCCCATGAAGATGAATGAGCACTTCAACCTCCTTTAATAGGAAGCTCTGGGAAGAAGCAGCTGATCTGAAGGTGAGACTTCAGTACTTCTAATGTCAGAAGTATTCTCAGAGTACAGGCATCTAAGGGAGAAGAGTTTTCTGTGGATTGCTAGAGAAATTCTTGGGTGATGAACCAGTAGCTTATCATGAAAAGGATGAAGACATCATTGGCCTGGGTCTCTTCCTTAAATTGTAATCTCTGTAGACGTTAACCATCTAACCCTCACTATAGACCCTTCCATCTCTCAATAGATGAACCTCTGATCCCTCAGGGCGATGATGATTCTACATTCTAGGCACTGCAATGGGTACTGAGGATACAAAGACAAGAAAGTAAAATTCCCTGTCTTCGGTGAACTTACAGTCCTGCAAATATAAATTCTGTAAATTCCCATGTCCCAGGCAGAAAGCTATCTTGGATATTTCTTACCAGAGAATGAGATTGGCTGATCAGCTCATCAGCTCCCATGTCATGCCAAATGATCCATGTATCTAGCCCTCACCACTATTCTGACTTTCAGCTACTTATCTGATGTCTTGAAATGAATATCCTCTTAGCAACTTAAACTCAACCTCTGCCAAACTGAACTCTTTATATTTCCCCAAGACTCTTCTCTTCATTTCTCCATTATTGCTGAAAGTAACACCATCTTTTCAGTCAATCAGACTCATCACCTAGATGGCATCTTCTGCTGTCCCACCATTCCTACCTGTGTAACATCTTTCATATACGTCCTTTTCTTTCTTCTGACAGAGTAACCATGCAGGTACAGGTCCCTTCATTTCACTCATGGATTATTGCAATAGACTGCTGGTTGATCACAAGTATTTCCACACTCCATTCCATCCTCCACTCAGTTATCAAAATGATCTTCCTAATGTTCTGGGGTGATAATATCAACTCCCCCCTGACCCCATTCAATAAATATTACTGACTCTCTATTGTATTTAGGATCAAACTTATGACTGGTATTCAAAGCCCTTCATAAGGTGCCTCCTACTGTCTTTCCAGGTTTCTTCTGCATCACTCGGATTTATGTACTTAGAAATATAGTGATCCTGACCTCCTTGCAGTTCCTTATACATGGTGCTCTATTGCTCAACTCTAAGTGTTTTGACTAGCTGGACCCCAGGTTTTCAATACTCTCCCTCCTCATCTCTGCCTCCAGACTTCCCTGGCTTCCCCCAAGACTCAGCTGAAGTTCTATCTTCTACAAGAAACCTCTTTCAGTCCTTCTTAGTCTTACTTCCCTCTCAGACCACCTCCATTTTAGCTTATTTAATCCATATTGACTTGAGTTGATATATAGCAGAACTAAAGCATATCAGATGGATAGACCAAGAGCTACAGTTCCAGGTCAGGTCTCTCAGAGGCCAGTTAGCCTAGTCTTTTCATTTTACAAAGTAGGAAAATGAGGCATATTATATTGCAATCGTTTCTTTAATACCACACAGAGAGTCAGCATCAGAGTATTTAGACTGGTGAGATTATGATTCCATTTAAGCACCATATGTTACCTATATGTTTTACAGCTCAATTAAGATTTCCAAGTTCTTTTCCTTCAAACCTAACATTGCCTATAGTTCTGTGATCATTTATTCTTGAGACAAGCTGATAAGCAACACATTTTTCTGTGTCCAGAAAAAAGTAGCAATTCTCAGCATGCAATATGGTTTGAAGCCGAACAAGATGGATAAAGAATAAAGAAAGTCCTGTGAACCACTGTGTAGGAACAAATGATACCAATTTGTCGGTGAGAACATCAACAATTGGAGGAACTTTGGTGTTTTCTGGAAACATAAGATCGAATAGGAGAGAGGATGTAGAAAGATTTTGGCTGTTATAAAGCATAATATAAATGGCATTATTAGTGGATCAGAAAATGTTTATTGAGTGACTTCTATATGTGTGCTAGTATGCTAGGCACTATGGGGAACGCTAAGATGCATGAGACACAATCTCTCATTTCACACAATTTATAATCAAGAAGACAGAGTGTTCTGCTAAGTTCAGAGGTCATCTATGTAGGACAGGGAGGAAGGAAGCAAAGAAAGAAGGAAAGAAGGAAAGGAGGAAGGAATAAACATTTATTATGTGCCAGGTCCTATGCATGTTAGCACTTTTCAAATATCTCATTTCTTCTTCCTAACAATTCTTAGAGATATCTATTAGAATTCTTATTTTTACAATGGGAGAAACTGAGGCAGGAAGAGGTTTGTAACTTGTCAGGGTCATATAGCAAATAAGTGTCTGATTGTTAATTTAAGTCGTCCTTACTTCTGACAAGTACTCTGTCCACAAAGCCACCTAGCTGCCTCAAATGTCTCTTGACAGGACATTAGCTACCCTTTGATTTGAATACTTAATTTTATGAATAGAGAAACTTAGGCCTAAAAAAGGAAAATCACTTGTCCAATATCACATGGAATTGCTGTAGTGAAAGAGATGAGATTCAAAACCATTTCTTATAATGATGTTTTATGTCTTACACTCATGGGAGCTCATGATCTCTAAAGAACTGAAGCTTCCGAAAGGCCAGGATGAAACCATGGAAGATATAAACAGGATACAATGTTCCAAGGATGAGTAATTACTCAAGAGAAGTGGTTCAAGTGTATCATCAAGGAATGTATGACTTGGAAAAATGGGGAAACACTATTAAAGAAGCAAGATCCAAGGGTAATCAAAGAGTTCCATTCACATATATACTAAACATACTAATATCTAATATATCTAAATATATACTAAATCTATATACTAAATATACTAATATACTAAATTCTAGTATCTATATACTAAAATCTAGACTTTAGAAGAAGATTCCTGTCATACTGGATAGAACTCAAATGGAGGAGAAGAAACAGAGTCAAGTTACACCAGCTGGTCAGACATGGATGGTCTGTGATCTACACCATTGGAGTGAGTATCCACATTGATGCATTGGAGGACTGAGCTTTCTTAAGGAGGACTGCAGTCATTTTATGATTTACTGAATGGTCTTCAAGGGTTTCTATGTCTGAAAGTACGGGCAATCTAGAAGTGAGCATCTCTGCAATTCACATGCAGGAAGAAAGCACTTCTACTTTACGAAGCATGTATTCCTTTCCTGTTTGTTCTTCAAAGTCATGTTGGGAAATAGGTAGGCTTGAGAGGAGTATTAGCTGATTTTAAAAACAGGACTTTACAGTATTAGGAACTGGAATTTAAGGGAAAATGGGATTTAAGTCTTCTGAGTCCAAATCCAGTGGTTTTTCTACAATTTTGCATAAAATGTCCTTATTTCACAGATGAGGAAAATGAGGTCCAGGAAAGTGAAGAGATCTTTTGGTCTTATTACCAGGAAATGACAAAGCCAGGGTTTGGGACCTATTATTTGATTTTAATTCCAGTCCTTTCACTACACTATAGAGAGACAAAAATGTTAACTCTTCCTGTCCTTCCTTTTCTCTTCTAATCCCTGTCTCTGTTTATGTCTGGGTTTCTCCTTCCTTCCCTTCAAAATCACTTTCTACTCTAAATGCTTATTGCTATGATTCATTGTCCAAGTGAACTTCATAAGGGAATAAACTTCTTGAATTTAGGTTTCCTCATATGTGAAACAGGGCCAAAACACACACACACACACACAGACCCATTTATGCTTATTCCCCACAGCCATACCAGGATCATTATTATCAAGCAGAAAAGAAAAGGAATGGAAATATTTTTTTTCTCTTTAATCTTTTCAACCAAATGTTCACTGTGGAATGACTGTCTCTATGGAAAGGGAAAAAGCAATATGGTGGGATGAGAATGAATCCAAAGTCAAAGGGAAAGGGATGTGGGGAAAAGGAGGGAAATGTTAAATGGTTGGAGATTCAGAGGGAAGGGTGATTCCTGTGACTATTGAGTCATTTCATTTTGCTGGTGGTTACCAGTATTGATCCACAAGTTCTACACAGACACACATAAGCACACACACACACACACACACACATACACACTCACTCTTAAGGTTCTTCCATTGATATATTGATAATGATAACTATACTAATAGAGGTAAATCTTTCTCTCTAGACATTGAGAAACTACATAGAAGCCATGCGGCTAAGATACAAGCATTTTTGGTAGAAAAAATAATATCAAATAAACTTGGTGGGAAAAAAATAAAAACTTCCTTCTTGGTTGTTTGGTTGCTGCAAATTCTTGGTTTAAAAGTACTTTTTACAAGGGTTGACCTTTTTACATGTTCCAATTTGGTTATAATACACATTCAAATATGCAGATGTGACAGAGAACTAGGCACTGCAATGTTAGGCTTTGAGTCAGGAAGATCTGAGTTCAAATCCTCCCTCAGACACACAGTGGCTCTGTTATCTTGGGCAAGTCATTTTGTATCTTTGGGAATCCATTGATTCATCTGCAAATTGAAGATAACCAAAACACCTTTCTTACATGATTATTGTGAGGATCCAATGAGAAAACACATGTCTACGACTTTGAGAAAGCCTTAAAGCTATAGAAGATGGTAGCTATTTTTTTGCATATATGTACATATATACATACATATATATGCTTACATAGATATAATACATGAAGATAGGGAAATAGAGTAACAATGACAATAATTAATGTACATGTACTTTAAGGTTTACCAAGTCATTTACATATGTTACTTAATTTTATTTGCATAGCAACCCTGGCAGTTAGGTGCAATTATTATCCCAATTTTTCAGATGAGGAAATTGAGAGTCAAAAGTTAAGAGACTTTCTTAGGGTCACACAGCCAGGGCATGTCTAGGAAAAGATCTGAACTCATATCTGCCTGATTCCAAGTCTTCCATTCTAACCGTTCTGCCACTATCTATGGCTGCTGAAAAAAGAGTTATAGCCATAACTGTACTTGTCTTTCTAAGACTTTGGGGACATGGTTCGCATCACAGAAACACACATGCATATACTTGGTTGCACAAAATTGGTAGACTTTGTAAAAATACTTTATTAATATTAACTTTTCAATAACTAAATAATTCATAAAGGGAAAGTCTTCAGTTTTAACCTCGAAATTCTAATTGTTTCACCCACAATTGTCTTTAAGAACTGATTTTCTTATCTTCCCCTAAGTGGTTGGTACAAGGTGTTGTATTTGGGCATTGGGTCATGTTTCCTAGGGTACATGTTCCCTCTGATCATGAACTACTTTTCATTTGAATTTCTATTTCCCCTGAGAAGGGGAATCAACTACTTAACAGATCACTACATGAGAAACACAGAAGTTCATTACTAAATACAGATACATTATTTATAAAAAATGCATCTGTATGTGATAGACTGTGATATTCCCAGAGTAGAACCAGAGCAAACCAGATTGAGATTTTCTCCCTGAGGAATTGGGTTTAGGCAGAAGTTACATGAATGATCAATCTCTCGATATTGCTCCAAAATTTAATTTTGGCTCCATATACAGTCAGAGCTCTCCTTTCCTGATATAAAGAACCTCTTTATATTGTCAGGGGCTCCTCAGATATTGTTTTCATCTTTTGGTACATAAGCTGCTGCACTAGAATGGCTCTATGGGACTGCCTGACTGGATTTTACTCAGGGTCAGAAACAGCCTACTGTTAGCTAAGTTGGCTTCAGGATAGGGAGGGCTAAAACATTGTTCCCTGGCATTGCCGTACATTGTAAAAAACCAAAACAAAACACACCAGGCTTAGATTAAAGGGCTACAGGCTCAATTTTCAGCTTTGACAAATACTATTTGTATGACCTTGGAAAAATAAGTTTACTTCCCTCAGTCTCAGTTTTCTTATTTGTAAAAATGAAAGGTTTGGACCACATAGTCTCTCAAATATTCAACTCCAAATCTGTTATCAATATCAACTTAGCTTTCTGTGATATACATTTTTGGAAGGAGTTCCTACAATGGGAATATCTTTTACTTACAAAACTCAGAATCTTAAGGTGTTTGTGTATTTCAATTGAAAAAAATATATATATATGTATATATATATATATACATATATATATATATATAATCCTACTATTAATAGAGTTTTTCTTTTTCAACTAGTAGAAAATATCTACTGAAACAATATTGGATATGAAGTTTTTCTATCTAATTGGTATTCTTGTCCAAATAGACAATGGTCACTTTTTTTTTGCAAAAAGCTTAATTTCTTTTTTTTTCCTCATGATGAGAGCTGGAGCTTCAAAGAGTTTGAAATTTTAATTACTAGTCATATGAAATAAAAGGAATATTTGTCAAAACTATGGGAGATCCATACTTTAAACAATTTGGCTAGATATTTCTTATAGAAAAAATGGACTAATTTCATAGTTAGAGCTCTTCATCCCTAACACATAAGTTGGAATTTCAGACCCCAGTGAATAAATTCATTGTTGTATCTTTGGTGGATGAAAAGAATTGAAAGTCTTGATACTAAAAGTTCACTGATGAGGAACCAAAAATGGAGTCGAAGAAAATTGGGGAATTAGAGATGAAAGTGAAGTTTCTGTGATGATGATGATTATAAACAATAATGGTAATAATATAGTGAGAACTAGTGTCAAGATATATGTGTTCCCCTTGAAGAACTTGAGTGTAGGAGGGAGCTGAATAGGAGAGTTCCATGTTTTCATTTGCTGAGTACAGTTTCTTCAGACCTTGCCTATGATCCAAAAATGCCTTAGTCCACTTCTGGCTTCATCTCACTGGAGGAAATGGGTAACATTCAGTCACAGATTTTCTAGAAAAAAGATACTTTTTCATGAATTTCTTAAATCATATATTTTAAAATATGTGCACCTCTAAGCTGTCAGTAGATCAGATTGATGGAATGAGTTTAAATAACCTCCAATATTGTTGTGAAAGGGAATTTTGCCCAATACAACAACTTTTAGCCTTTCTCTTGATATAAACTGACCCCTCAATCTGTGTCTATAGCCATGAATGTCCATTGATATTACAAATAATATTCATAAACATTTAGGACAATGCCTGTCACATAATAGGTGTCTAATAGATGCTTATTCTCTCCACCTCCTCATTAATCAGCTGGATGTCATCATCTTAATAAAATTCAACCATGATATATTAGGCCCCTTCTAGATAGAAAAACACTATTTGGGGCAGTAGGGATATGCAAACAAAAGCTAAAGCAACATAAAACACAAATAATAATCTCTATCCTCAAGGTATTTATAACCTTCTCCAGCCTTGAGATCAGCATTTCTGAACCAGAGCTCAGGATCTTTTTTTTTTTTCCAAACTTATTCTTCCTCATGATTTCTGTAGACCTGTGACCCTTGCTAGCCATGGGAAGATGGCAAATAACTGAACCTCTCTCAGACCAAGTTTTCCCGCATGTAAAATGAGAGTAACAAAAGTTGACTTGTTGTGAGGCTTAAAAGTGAAAGCCATGGTGCCTTGGTAACATGAAAGCATCACGCAAATATCATCTGCTTACCATCACCACTGCCCCCAGAATCTCCAACTTCCCCCCATCACTCCATGTCTCTATGTTGCTGTTTCTATTACCATTATCCTATTATTGCTACTATAGCTATGACCAGGTCAATGACTTTTTCAAATACTACTACTACTACTACTACTACTACTACCACCACTATTACTACTAACTGCTATTGTTGCTGTTACTGCTACTACTACTACTACTGTTAGTATCAATACTACCACTGGTACTACTACTACTAGCACCATCACTACTATTCCTATGCTACTGCTGCTACTGTTAAATCTGTCACTACTACTACTACCACCAAATAACCAACAAGAGTTTATTAAGCACTTAGTATGACAAGCACTGTCCTAGGTACTGGAAACACAAAGACAAAATGAAACAATCCTTACCTTTAAGGGAGTCACATTCTTACCAGGGGAGAAAATAAGTTCAGTAAATACATTTATAAAATAAATGAGCTTTTTTTCCCCAATTGGGGACTGCGGGTTGTCACAAGTGAGATGAGGAATGTCTGTGTAGATGATAGTGCTGGGGGCTGGGGTGGTGGTACTAGCAGAGAGGGTTCAGGGAGTGGAAGTGGGGCAAGAGGGAACTGCATTTAAAGAATGCCAAGTGAGAACTAGTGTCAAGATATATGTGTTCCCCTTGAAGAACTTGAGTGTGGGAGGGAGCCAAGGCAGAGTCTTAAGGACTGGAGCCAGGTATGAAGCAGAAACAAAAGGCTGACTTGGCTGAACAGAGAAATTTTATATTAAGAGGCTAGAAAAAATAAATTGGGGGAAGTTTGTAAGAGATTCTTAAAGCCAATACAAGTTTATATTTGATCCTGAAGCTAATGGGAAACAGTGGAGTTTAATGAGTAAGGACCTAACAATATAAAATCTTCATGTAAAGAAAATCACATTGGCAGCTGTGTAAAGGATAGAATTTAGTGAATTGAGGCACAGAGATTGATGAGAATTGATTAGCCTTTCTAACTGGAATATAGAGTATAGAGAAGGAATAATGTGAAAGATGTTTAGTACAGGAACTGGTTCAAATTCCTGTTCTGATAATATTCACTTGCGTAGCTTGGGTAAATCACTTCATCTTTCCGAGACTGTTTCTTCTTCAGTAAAATGCGGTAGTTTTATGAGATAGCCTGCCTCTGATGTAGCTTCAAGCTCTATGTCTATTGTCCAATGACATTCCTCTGGATTTGGGGAGAGATTATAAGGTCAAGGTAAATAGTAGGAAGAAATCACTCATTGTGAGGTCTCTACTTTTAGGAACAGAGAGGTAGGTTATTGAATGTCATATAAGGTCTATCTTCTCCAGCCAACTCTTGCAGGAGTCATCAGAGTAGTCTGCTTTCCTAATGCAGGATTCCATTTCCAGAATATATCTAGTGTATATAATGAACATCATCCTTGGCACCCTGGTTCACCAAGGAAGAATTAGATAATACATTATCCCTAAACTCCTTCTCTAAAAAAGGCATTTTCAGCCTGCCCCGTGTAACTTTCTAACCCAGACTCCTGCTAATCTCACCATCTGCCTCCCAAGCCAGAATGCCTGAAGGGTGTACTTATCATGCCTTCAAAGTTTATCCTTGCCTGGGGTGATAATTATGGTCATTTGGGGAATCATTTCTGAATGGCATTAATGAAGTGGACACTTTGTTTTTCAGAGAAGGGATCCTCCATTTAACTTGACAGCAAAGGTTGGAAATAACAAAGGCAATAGATCTCTGTCAATCAATCAGCAAGCATTTACAAAGCGCCTGCCACGTGCATGGAACTGGCATCAGAGAAGCAAATGCAAAAATGAAACAGTCCTTGCTGTCAAGAGAGCTCTATTTTATTGGAGTAGACAACATGGTTCCATATAAAAACTGTATATGCAAAGGCAATAGAAGGTCAAGGGTCAGTCGTGGGTGAACTAGAAGCTGGCGGAATCAAGAAGGACCCCTCTGATCTCTGTACTCTTTGCCCATATTCTCTTCCTGTCTGGAAGGTAGACCCAGACAATGAGAAGTCCTGCTTTGGTGGGATTCATTTCATGTTATTTAACGTATATATGGAGTGCATTTTTCTTTAGTGGGGATAATTTCCTGAAAATGGAGACAGGAGTTCCTCAGAAAAAATGTCTAATTAGTCTAATTTAGTAACGACAATTCACCTGCTTCTGCATCTTTTAGCGAGCTGACCAATTCTGGCAAGATCATTAAGGTTTATTGTTTCGTTTTTTGTTTGTTTTAGGAGAAAGGGCACTGAAATGGAAATTGGAGGGTGTGACTGTTTATTCTGTTCTTTGCTACCTGTCTGACCTTTGACAAGTTACTTCAGACCTCTTGGCCTCGTTTTCCATTGTAGACGTTATAAAATGAGAAGGGTGGAATGAATGATTTTTAAACTCCTTATAGCTCTAAATAGTTACATAAATATATGTTGATCAAATCCCCCAAGAGAACATTCCTTCAAAAACACAGATAGGACAAACCTTCCTGGGAGTGTGTTCCAGAGAAATTATAACAAATTTTCACTCTCTATTAAAGAACAGACCTCCCCAACTCTATCATGAAGAGATCTCTCTGTGTTTCTCAATTGTGCACATATGTTGTGCTTGTTAATCCTTTGTTGTTGACAATGTGCTTATTAACAAAGTTCCTGGCTTTCCTCTTAAAATGCCTTATTCAATCAAAGAAAAATGGGCAAGGTACCTAGCATGGGTCACATCACCAAGAGGTCCTAGTTGCTCGTTTCTGTATACTAGCCTGACTGCCTAAAGAAAACCCATAGTTTTCGATTTCTGGGAAATGTCAGAGATGATTCTACCACGTTACCTACTTGTCAGACTTGTTGGGTGCCAGTGTCCTTGACAAATCATTAGCTTTCCACTGGTGGTTCTAGGATTTTTCTGGAAATTGTTGCATTCTGTAGTTTTTGATTGTCTATGAAATAATCTCTGTGCATTTTAATGTTGTGTTGGGAGAGAGGTTTTATAATTGCATGAATGAATGCATGATTTTGTTCTTAGTAATTTTCAGCATTATGCTAAGTACTGTGAATGTCCATACAAGATAGGAAGCCCTTGCCCTCAAGAAACCTGCATTCTGATGGGGAGGGTCAACATATGGAGGGAAGCTGTAATTACGAGGTGGGTTGAAGTGTGGAGACGTGGTATGGAAATGATTCCTAAGAAATGACTAACTTGGAAACTTACTTCTGGCCATGGAAAGAAACCAAAGAAATATTTAAAAATGAATAATGAAACAGTATGCGTATACAATTTCAATATGAACAACCAAGCCAGATGGCTCAATATGTGCCCAATGTAAACAAGAACCCAGAATGGTTCCACGGTCTGAAGATTGCAGTGGAAGTGAGAGAAGGAAGAGGAGGAGGATGATAATAGTGAAACTGTAAGAGTCAGAGTCTAGAAGGGGTAGGATGCTTTCCAGCCTTGGAATAACCTTGGTTTTCAATTCTGCCTATTTGGTGAGATAGTGACCACCACTCACAGCCCATTATATCATTCTAATAGCAGAGGCCAGAACAGGCTTCACACACCATCTGACTGTTCACCCAACTGTTTTGACCATCTGCCTTGCAACTGTGTGTGTACCATTTGCTATCCCTTCTGCTTGGTACATAGGAAGAGCTTAATAAATGCTTTTCATTCATTCCAGAATAAAGCCACAAGGGCAATTGCAAATGAATGTCATAAAATCACAAATGTATAAAGAACATTAGTAATTGGCTCCCCTCAATTGAGGGTATGCATCTATTTTAATAGCATGTATTTTATTTCAAAAACTAAACTGGATGATGATTACAATGGAAATGGTTATTCCTTAAAGTTAGCTTCTAATTTCCATTCAATTTCCCAAAAAGAAACATAAGAGATGATTTAGCAGTTCTACCTTGGAGAGAAAATGCTGCCATTTCCATAAGGAAGGAAGGAACCTTGGAGGACTATATTAAATGGAAAGAACACCTCAATTTTCATATGTTATGAGAAGAAAAGAATAGTAAGTACAGAGGATATATTTTGAATACAGTGGGAATGAATAGTGTGCCAAAGGTAAAGCTACACTTATCAGTATATAATAGGCATTCTTCCTTGGAGCAATCCTCATTGTTCTGACTTTCATATATGTGAAATCCACATCAAACTAGAAACTTGGTTGAAAATCTGTATCACCCAGGATCAACATTCGCCCCCTTCCCTCGCTGCCATCAAGATCCCAACCTGCTCAGACTTTCTACTTCCCCTCCCAATGTACTGTCCTTTCTAAAAAACTCAGCTCTATCTGCCCTGTGGCTCCAATCACTCCGTTCTCCCTACTATAGTTACTTTTTGATTCCGAGTGGAACCTGAAATTTCAAATATGGTGCCTCTTCCTTTACAGGTCCCTCTAATGCAGTTTGTTGCCTTTGACACCCCACCTCACCTCCACCAAAACCAGAAATGAAGAGTACAACCTAGGTAGAATCTTAGCCTCCCATTGCTACTTCCTGCCAGATGTTTGGTCACCATTACTCAGTACCCTCTCATTTTTTGAGCCATGTTAATAGACAACTACAGTAGTGGCAATAGTAACAGTAAACTGTGATGAAGGGTTTAGTATGTTCTAGGATCTAAGGATGCAGAAGGAAAAAATAATGTATCCCCTGATTTCAGGGAGCTTACATTATATTGCAGTATAGTATTATATGCTGAAGCTAGCTACCATTGGTTCACAAATCTAGTTTTAAATGTTCAGTGAGAAACTTTATACAGTGGAAATAGGCAAATACTGCAAATCAGAGTTTGATTTATTGTTTTGTTGGTTATATAGAATTAAAAATTGGTGAATATGTGAATTATGTAGATTAAATTTATGTCTATCCTGCATTTTCAGAGGTCTAGTTTTTAAACATTTAGCAGCACATCCTGATTGTATATAACTGCTCTTATTTCATAGTTACTATAAGACTGTATATCCACACATATCCACACATATGTGTTATATATCATATATACATATGTTTCATACACATATGTGTGTATATCTATATCCCTATCTGTCCATCTATCTATCTATCTATCTATCTATCTATCTATCTATCTATCTACCTACCTACCTACCTACCTACCTATCTATGATGGGACTCATTGGAAAAGTACCTGATGCTGGAAACGATTGAAGGCAAAAGAAAAGGGGATGGCAGAGGATGAGATGGTGAGATGGATAGATAGTATCATGGAGACAATGAACATGAACTTGGACAGTCTTCGGGAAATCATATAGAGTGGAAGGGCCAGGTATGCCGTTGTCCATAGGGTCATGAAGCATCAGACACAACTGAAAGACTGAACAATTTCTACCCTATAGACAATGGATGTAAAATGCAATTCATCATGATAACTGTAGCAACACACTTCTAATGGGAGTTCAAATGCCACAGTCCATAAATGACCTGTAATCTCTTTCCAAGCTGTTGTGTCTCAGGTAATAAACATGGGAATGGTGAGAGGCATCATTGATGAGGTGTTAAAGCCTCACACAAGCAACCTACAAAGATTCTCAGTTCAGATAAGGCAAGTTTTGTTTAACTTCTGTTTAGAAACAAAATATCCCTGCAAAGAAAAATGAGTCCCCATAGGCTATTTTAACAATGTTATAGTTACATTACTCTCTTGTTAATAGGAAAACAAATTTGGGAACAACTATTCATTGAGGAAACTTAAATTGTCTTACATTTTATGTTATCTTAATTACATTGAACATTATTGATTTCATGGTTTAAGAGCAATTTCTCATAGCTTATATGAAAAAAATAGAAAAATGAAAAGTTATTTGGGCATTTCTCATAAGGCATGAAAAGAGATAAATGGAGGTAAAAGTGATAGAAGTTGATATTGCATGTTTTTAATACCAACAAAGCAGAAAATAAATGTAATGTAATGTTATCTAGTATTAGGAAAGATGAGTTCACTATTGTAGGCTCCCTAAGTATCTCTCTTCTGATAGACATAGACATATTTTTAGACAATTTATAGACATAGAAGGGGAGATAAGGGACATAAGCAAAGACCAAAAAGACTTCTTTTGGGAGGAAGCAGAGCTGTGAATTACAGATTCAAAGTTTCAAGAGATCTTTAGGAGACTTCAGTTCAACTTCACAAAAGTGACTGAGAAGAAAAGAAGAAGAGGGAAACAGAACTATGTTGAGATGAAATGAGGAAATTATAGGACAAGCAAAACAGAAACCAATAAATATAAGATTGACCAACCCAAGAATGATGGTAAAACAGGAGATGGTAAACAAAAGCCAGTTGAAAGGATGTGGAACTGAGTTATAATGATGGCAGGTAGGGGAAAGGAGCCCTATCAAAAAACTTTATTTTGTCAGAGAACTGTAATGTGATGGCTACATTTGCATTTGCATCATGAAAGAGTTGACCTATTGGAATCTGGGGACCGCTTGCCATCCAGAAAATCATTTGACTTCTCTGAAATCATGACATTGAGATATTTGTTCTACTCTCCAAGTTTCTACAGAGATTATATATCTATATATCTATTAATATCTATTTACCTGTAGATATCTATAGATATATGGATATGTATACACACATATATGTGTACAATATGTATACTATATATTGCAAGTATATGTATATATATATGCATAGATGCAATACATAATAATATTTATAAATGCAATACATATTAAAAATTATACCATCTTTTAAAAGGGTCATTACTTCAAATTTAAGTATATTGCAAAATTCTGTGCCTTGGGACAAAAGCCCTGGTGATCCCACCATAGTATGACCTTACACAATTATCATCTAAACTCCAAGTCAATTCCTCATTGCTTTATTGGTCTAATCCAGCGTTGTCAAGTGCCTCAAAAACATTATAAATACAGTGGATTTTGACTCACAAAGGACTTTAGAAGTCATGTTGTTCAATATCCACATTTTATGAATATGGAAAGTGTGACCCAGAGTGGGTGTCATGCCAAGTTTGTAAAGGCTAGACTACTATGGGAATTTCCCATAGAACCTGAGTATCCCCTTAGAATCAAAGGAGAAATTAGACATGATAGAAATACAGATGATACAAAACAAATTCACAGTTGTTACTATTCATTACATAAAGATCATAGAGTGAGAACTCAGCATCATCTTAGAGTTAGAGTCTAATGCCCTCATTTTATAGGGAGCAGAAATTTAGGATCAGGTTTCTATGGCTAGTAAATGTCTGAGGCAGGGGCAGAGTCCAAGTCTTCCTAACTCCAAACTCGGTGCTCTAACCATTCTATCATAGTGCCTTGCATATGTTCCAGACAAGTCAACTTTCAATACTAATCTTGTCTGTTAAACTGAAGGTTCTAACTACACCTGCAATTCTGTCTTTCAGAGTCAAAGGATTTAATGACTTTACATTCCCTGCATTGTTATCTCTTCCATAAGATGATAGTACTTTGAGAATAAGGACTGTATGAATTTTGTCTGAGTAATCTTTTACTTTAGCAAAGTGTCTAACACATAGTAAGTACTTAATAAGTGTTTGGTGATTGATTCTAAAAAGCAAAACTTTTAAAAATAAACCTTAAAAAAGTAAAACATCAGTAATTTACTTTAAAATACACAACTTCATGACAAGCTACTTTTCCAGGCTAGTTATCTATTAGTCCCCTTCATGAACCTCACATTCCAGCCAAATGGATGTTCCTGATATTTGTCATATATGGTGTTCCATCTCCAGCCACTCTGCCTTTGTACAGACTGTGACTCATGCCTGGAATGCTCTCCCTTCTTACTTCTGCCTTTTAAAATCCCTAATTTCCTTCATAACTCAGTCAGAAACCACCTTCACGTGAGGCCTTTCCAGATAACCCTAGCTGCTACATCCACTTCATCTCTCAAATTTTCTTGCTTTTATGTTGTGTACATAATCTTATCCCACAGAATATGAATTCCTTAAAATTGAAAATTTTCTTTTTCTCAGCTAGAAGCAATTCCCAGCTTATAGCATAGTCTCTAAAAATAGAATGCTTTTTGATTAATCACCTGATTGAATCCAAGTAAGCTAATTATCTCTCAGGCATAGGTCTCTAAAGCTGCAATGGAAACTACTAAGGTCAGGAATCCCAAAAGAATCAAACTCACACTTCTGCATAATGATCCCTCCCTTGCCCTTTGGCACCTGAAGCCCTATGGACTTACTCCTTTAAGCCATAGGGAACCACAACTGAGCCCTTTGTCCTCCCAACCACCTGCATTCTTGACTTTGTCCTGGTTTTCAATTTATTGCCTTTTATCCTTTTTTTCTGCCATTACTGTGTGTGCATCTGGATGACAGCTAATCCATCTGGACTATGGGTGTGCCTTGGCATCCTTTCATTGCATCTCTTGATTTTGGCATTCTGCATGCTTCCTGTCATCACATTTAATAGTACCCATACAACAGCTTTTTGCACCCTCAATAACCCAACATTAAACAGTCCACTTCTATCTCCCAATTCAATTCACAATGAAAAACCTTTCTAGTGCACAGCGGTCCGACTTTTGGAGCTGCTGCACTGGAATATAATTATATGTAAAGCATGTTTTTAAAATAAATTTATCATCTAAAAAACACTGGGGTTTCTAATTTAAGGAAACACTAGGGTGAAAAACTGAGTAACACAAATGAAAACATTTTTCCATAGAGTAAAAATCATTAAAAATATTCATTTTCTCTTCTGTTTCTAAATGCAGGTATATAATGTTGGATTTTTCAACTGGATTTATCTATAAATGTTCATTGTAGAAATGACATAATGTTAGCAAATACAAAGAAATATACAACATATTTTCTTTCTCTATATATTTGCCACTCATCCTAAATTCCTTGTTCCTGTTGAGAGCAGAGCCCTAGACCTCAGCACCCAAGTTTGCAGTCTTGAGGTATCCTTAACTCTTCAGTTGGGCCTGTATATCCACATTGTTAAGCCATATTCAGTCTCCTTACCAACATCAACATCCTCTCCATTCACACCTTTGGCCACACTGTCAGGCCTTTATCATCTCTTTTTTTAGAGTATTTTAACAGCTGATTAAGTGCTTCTCATCTGTTCTATCTAGCTTCTTTTATCACCATTCTATTCTATACAAAGGCATTAAACTGATATTCTTAAAGCACAGGTTTGACCAAGTCACACTGCCCCTCATTAAGCTCCAGAGGTTCCCTGTTACCAAGCAAAGCAAATTTTCAGTTGAATTCACCAAAGTTCTATTAAGCTTTAACTCTTTACAGCACTAGGAAAGAAAGAAAGAAAGAAAGAAAGAAAGAAAGAGAGAGAGAGAGAGAGAGAGAGAGAGAGAGAGAGAGAGAGAGAGAGAAAGAAAGAAAGAAAGAAAGAAAGAAAGAAAGAAAGAAAGAAAGAAAGAAAGAAAGAAAGAAAGAAAGAAAGAAAGAAAGGAAAAGAAAGAAAGAAAGAAACAAAGGAAGGAAGGAAGGAAGGTAGGAAGGAAGGAAGGAAGAAAAGTCTTGCCCTCAAAGAACTTACATTTTATTTAACTCTACTTTTGACACAGCATTAGAGACTTCCTTGTCTTGATAGGAATCAATGTTCAGAGTCACTCTAAAGGCTGACTCCTGGTTGTGTTCCAACATCAGAGTTAAGTGGAAACAAGCCTGTTTGGGAAATCAGAAGGATTCTATGCCTAGCTCTATCACTATCATCCCTTCACCTGGGACAAGAATATGACCTTGCTGGGCCTCTGAAATCTGAAAGGCAATAATATTTGTCTTATACAGCTCCTTCTCAGGGTTATTATAAGAATAGAATGAAATAACAGATATAAAAGTGCCTCTTAAAAAGAAAAAAATTACAAGGGCATGGTATTATTAGTGTATCAAAGGGACAGAAAGGGAATGTACATTAGTAGCAAGTGTCTTTGAGTCTGTGAACAGCCCACCATAAAAGACAGCAATTTTCTTATTTAAATGCTTTGTGATTAGAATTCTGACATTGCTAATGGAGTCTTCTTGTGTCTTCTTTGTAAGGAGTCAGATTTTATTTTCATCTTTGAAACAATTCTTATGTACACATACGTGTGGCACTCAGGTTGAAGTAATGTGAATCAATTTTGGGCTCATCAGTTTCACGGATAAGAGTTTGTGGTTATTTTCAAAAGTCATACATTTTGAACAACTTCAATAGGAGAAAAAAAAACGTCCTGCACACTGCATTTGGGAACATTTTTTTTCATAGATTTAAGTAAAAGAAACATACCTGATTGGACCAAATGACAAATCACGACTCATCTAATTTTTAATTTTTTTTTGGTGAGGCAGGAAGGTCTAGACCTTTGTTTTCATGTGTGTGGGGAGCTTCCAAAGTGGAATTGCCCTCATCCACTGGAAATCAGCAACAGTCACGGCCTGTAATTTAGAGTCTTAGAGGAATTCTTGGTGTACTGAGAAACTGTTACACCCTAAGTATGACACTGTGATAGGTCTTGTACCCAGTTCATCTTAACTATGAAGCTACCACTATATCTATCCTGACAGAAAGAGTATATTATTGTGATTCTCCTTTAACACAATGTTTGGCACAAAATATGTGCTTAATATATGTTTATTGGGTAACTATTGACTGGCTGATACAATAGGCATATTCTAGAATTATTCTTAGAGGATCAAAGGATTTAGATGTGAAAGAGCCCTGAGGAATCATCCATGGCAGCCATTTCTTTTTATGAGGCCTGACCATGTGCTCTGCTCCTATGTCCTCTGGCCAATATAGGCTTACTATTTTTCACCCTTCTGTGATAACCTCCAGAAACTCTGGATCTCCAACCAACTGGGAGTTTTCTCTTAAGAACTCCTGAGTCTTGCATTATATGTACCCTGCCTCAGAGAATTCAAGTGAAATCTCCAGTCTCATCTTCCTAACCCCTAAAAGAATGGGAGCTCCTTGAGAGACAGGGATATCTTTCTTTTCTATTTATATTTCCAAGCACATCATGCTTGGTTTATAGTAAGACAGATAGATGAAGAGCTAGATGATACAGATAGACATGCACATACATATGTGAATCTACAGTCTACTGAAGTACATGCATATATGAGCAGCATATATATTTGTATTTATAATATATATACATAATATTGTATATTAAATGTAATGTATATGGTATATACATATATAAAATTATATATTACTTGCTATAAATGTATATATAACTATATCTAACTTATATCTATCTCTATCCCTATCCCTATCCTTATCTTTACGTCTATTTCTATCCCTCCCTATGTGTATGTTTACATCTATCTATCTTTCTAAACATATATACATATGTGCGTTCCTATATATACACATGCATATACATACATATACGTGTATGTATGTATATATGCATATAAATACATACATACATACATATATATATATATATATATATATATATATATATATATATATATATATATATATATATATATATATATATATATATAAAACATGGACTGCAAAGCTTAGGTAAAATATCCAAAATCAGATAAATATGAAGTCACTAAATGAAGATTCTTGGTTCAGTGCTCCAACTCTAAAACCAATATGTTTTCTCCCCCATTGAATAAGAAACAGTTAAATTTTCAAAATAATGCTTTTGTTAAGAATCTTTTCAGGCCAGTGACTTAGAAGAATGGTTTGAATTGCTCACTATAATTTAAACTGGTGCCTTCATCCAACTGGGTAGGCCCTTTAGAACAATTCCTTACAATTCAATATCTGCCCATCCTATCCAATCTTGCCATATCTTGCCATAAGTTAACTTTAGAGAGTGTATGTCAGGTGTCAAGGCTAGAAATGTTATAATGTCGACCGAAGATCTATGCTCTCTCTTATAATACTCTCAGATATTCTTGAAGTCTATTGTACAGGCATAAATATTTATCCATTCATGTATCTATATAAAACAAATATACATTGATTTTCAATTATTAGGCACATATTTCTATATCCCCAATATGTGAAATCTTAAAAATTGAACTATGTTATCAGGAAAAATAAATTATCAAAATTAATAATGAAATGTGCCTTCCCCTATTTGGTAGTGAGGTGGCAAAGAACTGAGGCATTTTCTGTAATCTGGGCCAATATGGCAGTTGCCTTTTTTTTCTCTCTCACATTTTCAATCATTTATTTTAAACAAAGAAGGATTCTAGGGCAGTTCTAGAAGTAATGGTATTACTGGTGACAATGATAAAACACATGAAAAACACAGCTTATATCAAGCTAAGCCTTAAATTGATACAAGACCTAAATATAAAAGATCATATCATAAACCTTTCAGAGGAACATGTAAAAATTCATATTTATGGATAAGAAAATACATATGACTAAACAAGGGACAGAGTAAGATACAGGAAATAAACTAGATAATTTTGATTATATCAAATTAAAAAAAAATTGTAAGTCCAATAAAGCTGAGATTTAAAAAAGGAAATAATTAACTTGGAGAAATTGTTTCATCAAATTTTTCTGATTAAGGCATATTTTCCTAGATATGTGATGAACTGATTCAAATTTATAAGAATAAGAAACTTTCTCCAACTGATTTTTGATCTATGGATACGGATGAACAATTCTCAAGGGAAGAAAACCAAGCATCTATTGCCATGTGAAAAAAAAAAATCCAAATCACTATTTACTAGTTGTAAACAAAAGCAATTCTGGGATTCTTTCACCTATCATACTGACCAAGACACTAAAAAAGAAAATGGAAAATGTATCAGGGAATATGGGGAAAGAAGCATGCTGTTGAACTGTGGGCAGATCTGTTAAAGTGATCCTACCATTCTGAAAAATAATTTGGAAATATAATAAACAAATACGTTTCTGTAAGTGCATGCCCTTTGACTCAGTTATACCACTACTAGACCTACATTCATAAGTGATCAGAGAAATAGGAAAAAGATTCTATGTGTACAAAAATATATAGCAGCAGCTCTTTTTCAGTGGCAAAAAACTGAAAACTGAGAAGATGTCCATCAATTGAGAAATAACTGAATCAATTGTGATCTCTGCATGTGATGGAATATTTCTGTGCTATAAGAAATAAGGAAATAGATGATTTCCCAGAGCCCTGGAAAGACTCACGTGCAGTGAGGGAAAGTGAAGAGAGCAGAGCCAGAAGAACAATTTATAATATGACATCAATATTATCAAAATGAATCATTTTGAAGGCTTTTATAATCTGATGAAGATTTAAATCACTAGAAGCAGTGGAAAAATTTATATGATCACAGCAACTCTATAAAGACAAATAATTTCTAAGGCTTTAAGAACTAAGACCAAGACAATGCCAATTCGTTACTACACATGACCAATAATGAAGCATTTTGGCACAGAAATATACACACATAAATGCATGATATATATGCATGCATACATGCATGCCTGTATGCATGTTTATAGCCAATACAGGAGTTTGTGTTGTTTGATCTTGTATATTTCTTAAAAGGAATATATTGGCTTTTTTTTCGCAAGGAAGTGAAGAGTGGGAAGATGAGAAAATCGATTTCTGACAATGGAAACAATTATAAAAATATAGATGTTGGGAGACATATTATATACCCTTTTAAATAGGTCATTACATTATTGATGTTGCTTGATAGTTTTACTTTGTTACCCAAGACACTTCATGGAGTGGGGTTGATATGAATATATATATATATATATATATATATATATATATATATATATATATATATATATATATAATGTTAAAACAAACATTTTTAATTTGCAAATAATGTATTAACAAAATACAATGAAACAATATACAAGAAAAATACAAACAATGATATAGGACTTTCACAGGAGGGAAAATTTCCCATAAAATTACATCTATTTGTAACATTCATATGTTTTTTGCGTTGACATCTTTACTTTTTGTGTACCTTGGAATATTTTGCCAGTCTCAGGAAGCCTTTATTCCCCCTTTCTCAAAGTAATATTTTTTTTAAATATATAATATGAAACACACAGAATTACAGAGGAAACATTTTTTCTCAAAATGGTATACACATGTATATATACATACACATATACATATACATATACATATATATACATACATACATGTGTGTGAGTGTGTGTCATAGATCCCATGATAAGAACCTTTATCTTAAGTAGAAAGAGCAAAGAACCAGCAAGATTGAGGCAGAAAGGGCTAATATGGAGAGTACATGTTGATATCTAGAATATTTTTAGTTTGAAAATATTCCAATTTTTATAATCCCAGTGACCCAGAGGATGAGCCAAAGATAGTCCGTATATGACATGGTGAAAAGAGGACTGAATCTGGAGCCAAAGACCAATATTTTATTCTGTGTTTTGAAGTCTCCTCTTCCTATGACCATGGCCCGTTTGCCCCTCTCCTCCCCAGCCTGATTCTTCACCTCTAAGCAAAGGCAGTTAGATGAGGTGTTCTTTCCAGTTCTAAAGCTTATACTTACGATCCTAGAGATTTCCTCTTCACTTCAGCCTTGATTGCTGACTTCCACTGCATTCTGATATTCTCTTCATGTCTGACCCATCACCTACACATATGCTCACACCCTATATTTTCTGTTTATTTTATGTATAGACAAATGTATTATGTAGAGGCATGTTAGCTGCTCTGCTGCTACTACTACTGCAGCTACTGTTGGTGATACTACTACTGCTATTGATGTTATTGTTACCTTTGCTATTCCTGCTGCTGTTGTTACCACCACTACTACTAGTACTACTGCACTACTACTATTACTAGTACTACTACCACTACTTCACTACTACTACTACTACTACTACTACCACTACTACCAATACCACCACTAGTCTACTACTTCTACTCCCACTCCTACTAGTACCACTACTACACTACACTCTACTACCACCCCTCCTCCTCCTCCTTCTCCTCCTCCTCCTTCTACTACTACCCTGACTTGATCAGTAATTATCTTATCAGTGTCTGTTCATGGAGAAAATATATGTCTGACTATGGATCCCTCATGATCACTTTTGTAGCTTGAAGAAGAGTGCCTCAGTTGGAAACCAAAATGGTAAGCCATATTCCACCATTTTCTCCCCCAGTACAATACGGAGGGCGAGTATGTGTGCTGATGTATGCACGCCCAATGTATGCTGATTTTAATGGGAGAGCACTTCTCTGACCTTGCATGTCATATACATGAGGCATACTTGTACACTGAAAAACAAACGAAAACATGGCAATGACATTTCACCATAGACTTCAAAACTTCACTTTTTTGTTAAAAAAGTTTTTTCTCATGAATTTTCTTACCTGTATGAACAAAAAGAGATAACTTCAGTTAGGATAATATGGTTAGAAGGCAAATCAGAATGTCAGGCCAGACCAATTAATTTATAATTGGGGTTAACATAATATAAAGGAGACTACAGATTAGACTTCTAAAATAATGTTAAAAATAAGAACTTAAGTTCTTAGCTTAAAGGCCAATGGTAATTATTAGCATACTGTGATAGCAGTGCCAGAGTATTTTAGAGAGTAATTACCATATGTTCTACATACAAACAAAATAAGCAACTCAAGCTTTATCAAGGTGAATAGTATAAACTACACAGATATCAAGCAGCCATTTTCTGAGAAAGTAAAACAAATATAATCCAAAGTTAAACTAAAACAGTAAATATTAACAATATAATTTTTTTTTCCTTAAAACAATTCATACTTCAAAATTAAAAGGCAGGTAGATGGTGTTTGGAAAGCTCAGGATTAGGATTGTATTTCCACATGGAATCCCTCCTGCTTAATAGCATTTTTTGGGGAATACCCCTGGTACTTAGTATGGTGGCTGGTAGCTAGCAAATGCTTATCGGCTAACTGACCAAATGAGCATTTCTGATATTTTTCTTCCTTTAATATTCTTGGTAGTTTCTCATTTCTTTCCCAATAAAGTCCAGACTTTCTGGCCTGGCACTGAAAGACTGCTGAAGGGCCCCAGCCATTACCTATTTCCAGACAACTCTCCATGTGAATGTGTTTCTGATCTAATTCCAATGTTGCCACTGCTGTGAAGCCAATCCTGATCTCTCTACTGTGACATGACATCTGACTTATGTGAACTTGTGGCAATTTGTACCTCTTATTGGACCGTATTTTTTTCTAATTTATGTCATGATGAGCAGTGTGGTTGCAATGGTAATTTGAATAGGAAAATCTTTCCTTTTCATTAGTAGGTCCATTAAGTCATGGAACCTGTGGTGGGAGGAGTTTGCTGAATGGGTGGAGCAGAAAGAGGTAGCATTAGAGCAGAGCTGAGAAGACTCTTGAGAACAGTCAGAGCTAGGAAGGTTGTAGGCTCCTGGGTAGTGTGAATGATTTTCTGATTATTTGTGATTTTGTTTAAGAGAGCGTGCTTGTAATGAGTGTAATGGACCTGATTTGTGAGAAGGCTAGCAGGGGGAAGGCTTGGGGATGGTGTTGTCCTCTACACTGCTATTGTGTATAGATTTGTGTTGCTGTGATGGATTTGGGTCTCAGTAAATGTTTTGATTCTGCCTTCCTTGTGGAGAGTCTGTGGTATTTTGCGATTCTGAATTGTGCTGTGATATCTATGGCTTCCTTGGGTGCTGTGAATATTGCATTGATGCTACAATGGTCTAATGAAGAGAAGGCTTCTCTTGAAAAGCAGGTATGTCTCAGTGCATGCCTTGTTTCTGATGCACACTCACTCTGGGTTACTTCATCTTGTAGAGCCCCATTTCTCTAAAATACGTTATAGATGAGAGATGTATCCACCTTGGATAGATATAATTCTAATAGCGTTGAAAACTAGTGAGATGAAATCAGGCATTCAGATCATTTTTCTTGGTTTACATTCCTTATTTCCCTTGGCAATTTATGAAGTATTTGAAGACAGAAATAGGTTTTAATTATCTTTTTATTTCTTCCATTTCCCAAAGAGTTATTTAAATGGAAAGATGTATCTTAGTACAGGGCCTCTGGATTCAGAAGCACTGCATTCAAATCCTGAACTCATGTTTATACCTGTGTGACTTTTGATGTCATTTAAGTTCTTTACCCTCCAGTTTCTCACCTGTGAAATTAAGTGATGTACTAGCCCACTTTTAAGATCCCTTCCACTTGAGATCTAACGGCCTATGAAACTATATTTGTAGTTGCTGGTGTTTACTTCAGTAATATAAAGCTCAAATCTCCTACACCTAAGTAAATGGTTCAGATGAGATACCATAACTCAAAAGTTCTATTACCCTGAAGGCAACCTGGTGATGAATCTCTCTAAATTCATCTTGACTGGACCTTAGATGACAAATCTAGTGTCTACAAACAAGGCCACATCTGAAATCTTCCCAACTTGGTAAGACTTTAGCAGAATGGGTGTTCTGAGGTTTTACAAACTCAGAATCAACCAGTAAACATGCATTTATCATATTCCTGCTCTGCATTATATACTGCACCCCTTACTTGGCAATATAAACACGTAGAATGAAACAATGACAACTTAAAGACAGTGTATAGTCCACTGAAAGAGACAGGAAACAAGAACACATAAAAATGTCGATATGAATACATGCAGAAGTGGAGCTTGTAAAACCACAGTAGCCTGGGAGGGAAGGCACTAAAAGCTGGGCCAGTAAGGAAATGTCTTATGCAAAAGAAAACTGGAGCTGCATCATAAAGGAAGAGTTGACTGTTTAGTCATTTTCAGCCATGCCTGACTCTGTGACTCCATTTGGGTTTTTCATGGCAGACATCCTGCCATTTTCTTCTCCAGCTAATTTTACAGATAAGGAGTCTGTATCAAATGGAGTTAAATGACTTGCCCAAGGTAATATATGTAGGAAGTGTCTGAGACCAGATTTAAACTCAATAAGATTCATCTTCCTGACTTCAGGGCCAGCACTCTGTGTGTTGTGCCACCTAGCTGTTCTCTGTAAAGCAACTCTGGCCTCCTCTGGGATCTGAGCCCATGATTTCTCACAAGCAAAACAAGAATCATACCTCTACCATAGGTTCCCAAAGTGGAAAATGGATAACCCCCTGGGGGGAGCTGAAATGATCCAGGACAGGGCATAGTAACTTCCACTTCAATTGGGAGGTAAAAATAAGGGGCAGTAGAAGCATAAAAAGAGAAGAAAAATTTGAAAAACTTTACACGTTTCATCTGTTGTATAACATGTTTTATCTGTTGTATAACAGAGTTAAAATCATTATGATTACATCATTTTCCAAGTAAACACAAAATGTAAGTTATAATTGATTAGTGGTCAAGCCTGCCAACAGATCTTAACAAGCAAGTTTTGGCAGGTGAGCATGTCATGTACTGCAGGAATGCAATCAGTAGGAATATGTGCGTGTAATGTTTTGTTAACAATACAATACAGTTACATGATGTAATATAGAGGCATCAAAATTTCAATGCAGGAAATCCCCCCAAATTTACAATAAATTATTAAATTTAAGATGCATCATTTTAATATATATATACATATATATTATTATACATATATTATATATAATATATATACATATATATTAAAATGATGCATCTTAAATTTAATAATTTATATTATATGTATATATGTGTATGTTCATCCTTAGTTGCCGAAGAAGACCATGTCATCAGAGAAATAATGCCATGACTTGCATTTGACTTTGTTTTGATTGAGGGAGGGCTGTGTAGGTTACCAGCCTCATTTCTCCTCCAGAGCCATCTGAATCCAGTGACCAGATATTCATCAGGATGACTGGAGATGACCCAGAATGAGGCAATTAGGGTTAAGTGACTTGCCCAAGGTCACACAGTTAGTGAGTGTCAAGTGTCTGAAGTGAGATTTGAACTCAGGTCCTCCTGACTCCGGCACTGGTCCTCTATCCACTGTACCACCTAACTGCCCCATATGTATGTGTATATGTATATATAATATATATAAAATATAAATATATATTATGTATAATATTTTATGTAATATGTAAATATATGTATAAAGTATATATAATATATAATAGCATGTATATATAATATCTTTTTGAAATGATGCAAAATTTTAAAAAAATTAAGGGTTAAATAAAAGATTTCCTAGAGGATGCTGAATATTTTTTAAAAGGGGGCTGTAGATGAAATAAGTTTGGGAACCTCTAGTCTAGACCAATGAACCACACTCTAGAATCTAGAGAGGTGATCATTAGAGTTTTTAATGAAACTTTTGAAGAGAATCATGTTTAAAACCCTGCCCATATTAAGCTTTAAATAGATGTCTTGAATTTTACAGTTAGATAAAAATTGAATGCTTATTTGCTTCTATTTACTAATAAAAGAAACTCAGAGCTGGAGAGACTGACTTGCCCAATGTCAGATGGCTAGTAGGAGACAGAGCAATGCTATTCTTATGGAGGGACAACATGAACTAGCAATCAAAATTCTTCCTCTTTTCAAAGTGATCTACTTCATTCCTTATCCTCTCCTCCTGATACCAAAATGAAGAAAACTGAGTATGCACATAAAATGCTGACCTTGTAGGTACCTCACAGTAAAAAAAAAAAGTACCTTTATCTTACTCTTACAATAATGATGAAAAAAAAAGAGAGTTCAGAGGGTGGGTGAAATAATACTTGGGTAATCACCTTCTGTTGGCTTCATTATATTCTAACTTAATATCTTTTTTTCCCATTTTTATTTTATTGTGAAATACCCATCAAAATTGAAGCCAACCCAGGAGGTGATAGTGAATGAGGGTAATTCTAGTGGATTTTCAATTACAATCAAAGTATAATCCAATTATACTCTCTCTTAATAGATAGATAGATAGATAGATAGATAGATAGATAGATAGATAGATAGATAGAAAGAAAGAAATATATTGAACTCATTCACCAGAGTGGGAGCTGATAGCAGGATCCTTTGAGTTTGGGCTACCCCAAACTGATGGGTAGATATGCTATGAAGTATTTATGAATGAATATAAGTACACTTACTCTTGCCTGCTATGATCCAGGCATTGTACTAGGCACTGGGGATACAAACAGAAAAGTAAGGCAGACCCTGCCTGCCAAGGAACTGATATTTTGATATAGGAAGGGGATACATAAAGAGTGTTTTCCCCTAGTGGATCAAGGAAATAGGGTCGAGCTATAGGGTAGCCTATTGTTATATCCTTTCCAAAATAATTGCTTTCTTAATGATTTTATTAATAATTGCTCTTCCAAGAGGGAAATATGGAAAATAGGAATAGAAGGGATGATATGAACTCATGGCATATAGCAAGATGTCTGTGATGTATGGATATCAAATAGGATCTGGGTCTGCATGCTGGGTAAAGATTATTTTGCTTTTCTTTGTTTACTCTTCTTGAGGAGTTGGGGAGAAGTTCTTAAGCACTAAGCACTTAAGAAGGTTTGGCCTGACTAATAGATTGTGCATACACCTGTTCTTTCACCAATCAGGACTCTTAGGCCCAGGGTAGAATTCCAAACAACTCTGACACAGATGAGTTGGCAAGGCTTGAATAGGGTATAATTTGCATGAAAGGAAGGACTGTCTGCTTTAATAAGGTGCCAGAACTACTGAAACCAAAACACCTGAGAGCTTGGACGAGTGCTGATCCCTTTCACTGAGATAGTAGAATTTTCACAATTTTCTTGTCTCCTGAACTATTAAAAAGAATTGTTTCAGAACTTATTCCTTGAACTACTTTTATCATAAAAGATCCTTTACTCAGTGGAGGTCAAATATCCATATAGTTCAATGGAAATAGCATTGGTTAACTCTAATTTAAAAAAGGGTTTTATATTATGTGGGGCAATAGATATAATGTGGGGAGGGAATTAGCTCTCATTTAATCAAACCATTTTATTTTAGAAATGAGGAAACATTACTTGTCCAAGGTTATACTAGAAGCAAGAAACACATCCAGGATGAGAACCCCAGGTGCTCTGACACCAGATCCATCACCCTGACCACAGCACTACCCTTCCTTGCATCTTTCTTACTTATAACAAAGACTGCACCAGGAATATCTACAACTTAAAAAATCTCCAAGATTCACAAGATAAGAGCTGTTGAGTTTTAATGTTTTATCAGCTGGAGAAGACCTTAGAGTTAACAGGATAGACAGAATTTGACCAAAAGATGTCAGATATTCATAAGTGGTCCAGTTTCACTATGCCTTCTTTCATCTTGTTTCAGGATGTCAAGGTGTACAAAATCAGAGAGACTGAGTTCTAGAGATGTCCCCATGGATTTATCCAGAACACGCCAGAAAAGTTAAGCTAAAGAGTTGCATCACTAAGTTGATTATGCAAGATAAACTAGTTTTGTAAATCAGAAAAATTCATGAGGAACATGTCACCGATTGATATCATGACTTATGTTCAGGGAGCACAGAACCAAAGATCACTCTATTGGCATCCACAGAACAGAGATTATTGAATTAATATTTTGAATACAAATTACAAATTCAAGATGAAAACTAATAACTTTTATAAGGACTCAGAAGAGATTTGCTCCAACATTTTAGTTCTGGTGAAATAATTCAGTTACTTTAGTATCTAGCGGGATGTTTTTTTCTCTTTTTCACTCACTTCATGATTTTCCTTTCCTTCACTCCACAATTTACGCAGAACAAATTCAAAGCACTTGGTGTATTGCTGTCCATGACCTCAGGCTACCAAGAGGCAGATAGTTATACACCCTGGCCTGCCCACTCTCTCAGGGACTAATCTTCAACAATTTCATGAGACCAGGCTTAAAGTGTATATACTCTTCACAGAACCAAGGGTTTTGTGTTAAAAGAGATTTCAGATATCTTCAAATAGAATTCATAGCTACCATCTCTAGATATCCCCACAACTGACCCTTCAGTCTACATTTGAAGGCCTCTGTTAGGAATGAGGAGGGTCCATTTGCTTTTAAGGCCGCCTGAACTCATTTTTGGATATTTCCTTATTGTTAGGAAGTATTTGTTCACATTTGTTTGTTTAGTTTTTTTCTCCTTCTCTTTCTTCTCCTCCTCCTCCTCCTCCTCCTCCTCCTCCTCCTCCTCCTTCTCCTTCTTCTTCTTCTTCTTCTTCTTCTTCTTCTTCTTCTTCTTCTTCTTCTTCTTCTTCTTCTTCTTCTTCTTCTTCTTCTTCTCCTCCTCCTCCTCCTCCTCCTCCTCCTGTTCCTCCTCTTCTCTCTTTTCTTACTTCTCTTATATTCCTCTTTTTTCTCTGTCTCTTTCTTTCCCATTGTCTGTTTGTCTCCCCTACTCAATTTGTTTTTCTGAAATTTTCTCTCTTCCAATCCTGTCATCTAGGATAGATGAATACAAAGATAATCCTCTCTTGCTTATGACAAATATTCACAAATGAAAGAATATGTTTTTTTCTCTTTCTAAATATTTTCTTCTCCATGTTAAATACCTAAAAGTTTATCTAGGTCCAGCACTCTATCTCTCTGTCACATCTAGTTTCCTTTGAAAAGGTGAACGATCATAAAAACAGGTGGAACAGTCATATTTTGACATAAACATCAAATTGAGTATTTTGGTACCCATGTCATGTCCTGGGATGGAGAAGAAAGCTTTTAGTATACTGGGCAGACCACACAGGCAATACTTACAGGAAGACATATGCAAATGATACGCAATAATGAGTAGTTGGACTCCATAAAGTTGGATAGAGTGCCCACAGCTATGGGATCATAGATCTGTTGATGAATTGAAACATACATTCTATCTTATTCCATTTTTCCAACTTTATCTTTTATAATCATAATCATGCTTATTATCATGATCATAATCATCACTGCCATATCATGGTACAAATTCTGGTGAGACTTTTCTTGTAGATGTCATACTATAGTTTTCTCATCATGACTTTATTTTCTATACTGAGCCTCTTGGAGAATAAGCCTTAGGATTTTGCCAGAGGTCAATTAACCTCATTAGTCTAAGAAGTTTCCACCTTTACTTTCTCTCTCTTTTTTTTTTTTGAAAACTGAGACCCAGTTGGTTCTTCTCTAGAACTCAGATAGCTCCCCTACATTCCATGATTTGTGAAAGATATTGGCTTCAGTATGATATTAAAGACAAGACTCTGACAACTCTATCTGCAAAGTTTTCGAATGTTGAAATATGAAGTGCCTGTAGCCTTAAAACCTGAATTTATCAAAGATAGCTTCTTCCCTACTTTTACCTTATTTTTTATTGGTCTACTTCTCTATTAGTTATTTCATTTAATTTTCATTCTAAGATCCTTCTTCTTGACAGAGAAAATAAAAATGAATTGAAAATTTCCACCTTTTCATTCATGCTTTATCATCAGTTTAACCTCTGCCCCTCAGCATCCTTATACCTTCTTAGATCATTCTCTTTTCTCCAATATAGTAAAAGCCTTCCCCTGTTCTTTTACTTGGGGCATTACTTCTTATTCAAGATTCACATTACCTTCTGCACTCCCAACAATATCCGTATAGGATCATTTCACTTTTATTTAATCCAACATACCTTTCTTCTATTTTAAGAATAGATAAAGTATATTTTATATTCAGTGTTGACTTTTTGTCTATGTACATGATCCACTAATGTTCATTTTGCTTCAGGTAAGAATTATTTACTTTTGTGAGCTTCTCTTACATAAAGCTTTCTCCATCTCTCTTCATCGCAGAACTTCATTGGATAGAATACTTTGATGTGGACACCTATCCCAGGAACACAAATAAAAACTGATATCTTAGTTTTTATCAATTGTATTTCCAGATTATATATTTCACATACTTCTCTAGCAAAGGCACTGACTTGTCAGAGCAGCAGACGTACCAGATTCTGCTGATTGATGCAGGTAATATCTATTTTTTCCCCTGCCCACTAAAGGAAGAGGGGCAGTCAGCTGAATTAAGACAAGGTTTTTACATGTTGTATTTGGAAAACTAAATAAGACAATCTTTTTGAGGAAGTACAAGTGGCAGCAAGAGAGAGGGATTGGATTTATAGGACTTAGATTCAAATCCCACGTCTCCCACTTAATATCCATGTGATGTAAGGCAAATCACTTAATTTTTCTAATCCTCAGTTTTCTCACATGAAAATGAAAGGTTTGGATGAGCTGACTTCTCATTTATGCCCTACCTCTTCATCTATGATCCTATGCTCATATTAATTTAGGCAAATACTTTCATTTCTCAAAGAAATGAATGAAGGATAAAAAAGAAGGGCGGAAGGAAGGAAGAAGAGAAAGGAAGGGAGAGAAGAAAGTAAAAGAGAGAGAGAGATCATGTACAGTACAAGTCATTACTAGATAAATAGGAATAAATAAAATATCTGAAAATTTATTTCAGGACAAAACTGAATACTTATTTTTATATTCTACTCACCCATAATATTTCATGCTTACTCTGAATTCTGTACAGCTTTACCCCAAAATTATATAATTACATACTTGTTCTAATCTCTCTCTCTCTCTCTCTCTCTCTCTCTCTCTCTCTCTCTCTCTCTCTCTCTCTCATCTATTCAACTTAATGGTTAAATAAGTGCCCATATTTTCCTTGAATGAACTTGTGTTTTGTGTTTTTTTATTGTTTTGCCTTTTAAGAAGTGAAATATATGGTCCCTTGTGTTAGGAAAGATGTGACTTGGCTGTTAAGATATTCTAATGACACTATCAATGTTAGTTTTTAGATATGTTAAGCATAAGTTTTTGCACTGAGGTTATTATAAAAGCCTGAAGTACCCTTGATGGCCTCCCCTGTGAAGGTGTACATGCAAATATAGGCAGGAGAAGACATAGACATTTACCTATCTGTACTATTTCCAGGAGTTTCCATCTTGATGAGATCAGAGATTCATCCAAGTATTAATGTATTCACGTTTTTTTTTGTTTTTTTTTTTGTTTACTAATTCACTATTTGGAGTTCTACAACCATCGCATTTAGAGATTTGGGGAATATGCATCTATGCACAAAAGGCATAAGTTATCTGAAGAACTCCTATCATTTATAGCCTATATTGAAGACATAGAAAATTATAGATGTTGAGGTGAAAGAAAACTAAGGGCCCATTTAATCCAACCTTTTCATTTTATAAATATGGAAACTGGGGCTTAGAGGATGTGAATTGACCAACATCACACAGAGAGCAAGTAGCAGAGATGGGCTTTGCAGCCCATGACCTTTGATTTTTAAACCATAGTCTTCTTCTATTAATAGTTATGAGTAGTAGGTTAGTACAGTAGGGAGAATCCCTGACTCTGGACCAGAGGTCTTGTATTCAAATTCTGCCTCCATTACTTCCTACCTGTATTTCCTTGGCAAGTCACCATGGGACTCAGCTTTTTCATATGTAAAATGAAGGAATTTGACTCTAGACTTCTATCATCTCTTCTAACCCTAACCTTATGATTCTGATCTCAGAATTTTTAATCTACATATGTTATCTCAGTAACCTCAAAATCTACATATTTATTGCCTTCCTCAAATGTAGCTATGCTGATAAGATTGAAAAAAGACTCTCACTATTGATAGATTTTCATGAAAGTTTTCTGTGGTAGAGGAATAGGAGGACCTCTTGGGGGTCTTCAAGCAATGTCAGCTCTGGAATGACACAAGGCAACTATGCTAAGATTGTCTATCACATAATAACCATATAATAATCATAAATTATCCATATTCTCCACAGATCCTTTCATGCAATTTCTGAATATAAGACTTCTTTCCAGCAACCCAACTGAATTTTATTTTATTTTACTTTATTTTATATTTCCCCCCAGGACACCTTGTGAAATACTTGGGCAACTTTCGAAAGAACACCCTCCGGCTCTAAGCAACTTTCAATTTATAAAGCTTCAGGAACTTGGAAAGATAGTTTTAGCAGCCCTCAAGCCCTTCTGCTAAAGGAATAGTCTAAGAAAACCATCAAGTTTGAGAAACATAGAACTTAAGTTCCCTACAGACATCTGTGGCACAAACACAGCTGTCCAGATATTCTACAGTTCAAAAGAAAAAAGAGAAGACACTTTTAAAATAAATCATTTGGTATCTTAAGGTAACCTTAAATTAGGATGAATATCAGTATGATAATGTACCTCTGAACCATTCCTTTATTTGACCACAGATCATAAGCATCAGAGAAAGAAGGATCACAAAACCTAGTGATTGAATGAAGGTACTCACACTCTAGCCACAAGCCAAAGAAATGCAATGGTCTTATCCTCACACCTCTTCAATTCATCTCCTGTCTAATCACAACTCCCACTGCTGTACAGACCTGGATTCCATCTTTCTGGAAATAGTTGTAGTCTCCTTAATGAGTTTTCATGATTCCAATTTCTCACCTCTTCAATTTATATTCCATGAGTTTCCCAGTAAATACTCCTCAAACAGAAATCTGACTGTTATCACTTGTTCATGCCAAAAATCATGGAGTCATTGCTTCTGAGATAAAATACTCATCACTTTGGGATATAAAGCCCTCTAAGTGTGATTCCCAGGGAAATTTAATATTTTTCTACATTGGCACACTCTGTTCCACTCACACTGTCTTATTTGCTATTTCCTATATGTGACATACCATCTCTCACCTCCATGGCTTTTCGTAAGAACCATTCATTGTTTGGAATTCCCTGCCTCCCTGAACTCCACTTCTCATATTCTATAACTTCCTTCAGGACATAGCTTAGGTGAGAGGAACAAAATGAGACCTTCTTCCCAGTTTCCTCTCTTCCCAGTACCCCAGGCATTAATATTTCCTCCCACTTTACAATAATTTCTATTGCTTTGTCTTGACTTTGTATCAATTTATCTATACATTATAGTTTCCAGTAAAAACAAACAAACAAACAAACAAAAAAAAACAAGTGGGGAACTCCTTAAGAAGTCCCACATAAGGTTTTTGAGGGAAAAGATAGATAATTTTTTATTTTATATTCAGAACTTATAGTTAGTAGGTGTTTATTTTTTAGTCGTTCATGCATTTATCAGGTGTTTACTAATCTACTAAACGAAGATAAGCAATGTGTGTGTTCATCCGTTGCCAAAGAAGATCAAACCATCAGAGAAATGATGACATGACTTACACTTGACTTTGTTTTGAGTGAGGGAGGGCTGTACAGGTCACCGGCCTCACTTCCTCTCCAGAGCCATCTGAATCCAATGACCACATATCCATCAGGATGACTGGAGATGACCCAGGATGAGGCAACTGGGATTAAATGACTTGCCCAAGGTCACATAGCTAGTGAATGTCAGGTGTCTGAGGTGAGATTTGTACTCAGGTCGTCCTGACTCCTGAACTGGTGCTCTATCCACTACACCACCTAGCTACCTAAGCAAATCAATGGCGATACAAAGAAAGACAAAAACATTATACCTTTCCTCACGGACTTTAGATTCAAATGGGAGGACATGTAAATAACTAGGTATGAAAAAGATTTTTACAAAGCAGAAGGAAGAAAATCTGTGCAAAGCAGACACTAGTAGAATATATGTCTGCTGTTCAATTCATACTAAAGCCTGTTTAGATAAAAATTGATTACAGTCTCCCTCTCCCTCCTCTCCCTCTCCCTCTCTCCCTTTTAGTCAGAAAGGGCTTACATATATAAGCAAGTATTATTTTCTAGGTCACTCACATATGCGTAGGATCATAATGCATCCCTTTCTCATTTTCTATGGATTTTACCCACCTCCTCTCTAAAACTCTCCACAGGGTGGAGTTGACACAGTAAGGTACCCCAGCTGGATCTCTTGGACTACCTTGGGTACTGATAAGACTCCAAAGTTGTTACTGGTTATCTTTAGCTCTTGCCATGAGTTATGCACATCATTTCCAGTTTTGCATTTCTTTTATTCTTTTTTTTTATTTAGTATATTATTGTTATCAATTTATCTTACTTCCTTTATAGCATATCTCTAATAAACCTTACCTCTCTTTTGATACTGCTGCCACCCTAGTATGGACTCATCTCTTCACCCTTGAAATATGTGGCCTGCTGACTTGTCTCCCTGTCCCAAGTCTTTCATCACTCTCATCCATCCACTCAGTTTTCAAATCAATATTCCAAAAGTACCAGTCTGACAGTATCACCTCCATCTTCAATAAGCTCCAGTGGTTCTGTTTCTGTCCAGATCAAGTATAAAATTCTGTTTGTCTTTGAGAATCGTTCATAACCCAAGTGCTTCCTACATTTCTTCTCTTTTTGCACCTTTCTCCTCTCTGCACACTCTACACACACCAGCCTCTTTGTTTCTAGCACAAGACATTTCATCTCCTGAATATGAATCTGTTCCTTAGTTGTGCAGCATCCCTGGAATGTTCTCCCTCCTCATATCTGCCTCCTGACTTCCCTGACTTTTTTCATGTTTCAGCTGAAGTTCTACCATCTGCCTTTCCCATTCCTCTTTAATCTTTCTACCTTTCCTCTTCTCATCATCTCAAACTAACCATCCATATAATTGTTTGTGCATCTTCCCTCCTTCCTTCCTTCCTTTTCTTTTTCTCTTTCTTTCTTTCTTTCTTTCTTTCTTTCTTTCTTTCTTTCTTTCTTTCTTTTTCTTTCTTTCTTTCTTTCTTTCTTTTTCTTCCTTCCTTCCTTCCTTCCTTCCTTCCTTCCTTCCTTCCTTCCTTCCTTCCTTCCTTCCTTCCTTCCTTCCTTCCTTCCTTCCTTCCTTCCTTTCCAACTAGAGGTAAATGACTAGCCTAGGGTCATAGGGTTAATAGGTATCTGAGGCTGGATTTAAACTCAGGTCCTCCTGATTCCAGAGTAAGTGTCACCTACGTTCTCCTTTGTATATCTGTGTGTGTATACGCACCCCCATGTTTGTATTTTTTTAAATGTTCTCTCCTCCATTAAATTATCAGACTATGAGTTCCTTGAGAGCAATGATTGTTGGTCTGTCTTTGGATTTTCCACACTTAGTATAATGCCTGACAGATCACTGATTGATACATGTTTTAAAGGATGTGTGATCTTTTCAATGAAAGTACTACACCCAAAGGGGTGGATCAGGAGTTCATACAGATAGGTTGCTTCTATTAATATTACTGTATATTTTTCTTTGTTTCATGGGAAGTCAGACATAACTAAAGAACTCATCACAAATGACCTATCCATACCTAGCCAGATTAGTCATTGGAGAGCAGGTTTAGTCTATTGCCAGGACGCAACATGAAGACTTCCCTGCTGGGAAGAACCTGTTAGAGTTTGTACATTTTAGAATCCAGCATCCATGTCACAATAAGTAAAGGAAGGTACCTATCTCAGTCAATGGTAAAATTAACAGGAGGCTATCTATCTATCTATCTATCTATCTATCTATCTATCTATCTATCTATCTATCTCTCCATTCATCCATCTATCTGTGTATCTATCTATCACCTATCTATCTGTCACTGAGGATGGACAGAAGGGATCCTTGGAGGAAATACTCAGGTTGATGAGATTAGAAAGCCATTTGAGTTCCATGTATCATCTGTGGACATTATCATCATCATCACCTTCATCATCACCATCACCATCATCATCTTGTTCTTGTTATTTTCATTGCTATATTATTATTACTAATTCTGAGAAAAGGTTCAAATTTCCTCATCCAGCCCCAGTAACTGCCTTAGAGAAGAACATGGAGTGAGAATATCTGGGTTGAGAATTTATAAATTAACCAGTCCAGGCACATCAGTTCTCATGATGTCATACTAAGGATGATATAGAAGTGAGGAATGAAAGAAGGAATTTCACTTCATTGCAGCAAATGCTAATGATAAATGTGCAATGGAAATATGATTATTATTTCTTTTAAGTCACATTAAAATGAATGAATTTTGCCATAACTGTCACTAAATATGCCTTTTAATACATATGCACACACATATACATATTGGGAGGTTATAGGTTATTATTCACTTTGATATCATTGTATATTCATCTCTCTTTCATATGTTATTTTAAGAATTGATTCTTGACCATTATAAATATTCTATTTAAGCAGTAGGTAGAAGCAGAGTCTTTCCTAAGGCTTTTTATTCTGATTCCTTCTCTAAACCTCCATTTCCAAATTCCCTCCCATGTTTTTCATGTTATTATTTAATCTTTTAAAAATATATTGATGCTCTTTTTTTTCTTTTTCTGACATCACAAACACTGGCAGATGAACCAGGTCCCTACCCTATACAATCCTCCTTTATAACAAAGAACTAGTTACACAAAATATAAACCAAACCAAAATCAAATCATTTCTATTTCCTACTGGTAAAAAATTTTTAAAAAGCATTTATTAAGCTCCTAATACATATCAGGCAATGTTCTAGATAGTGGGAATATAACTGTAGGAATGAGAGTCACAAGGATCTTACACTCTCTTGGTTCAAAAAAACAATCCCCTTTGTACCTCAGGCTTTCTGTTTCCTATAGTGTAAATTTCCCTCTCTCCATATAACAGACATATCCTAGGAAGAATTTGGAAATTCAAACTTCTGTATACTCAAATCTATTTTAAATGTACTTAGAGCTAGCTGTAAAGGATCTCAGGAGGACATTTAAGCTAGGCATTTTGAGGCTGAATGAGGTTCAGTGAATGTCATAAGAGTTTTTAGGAACTAGATAGCTTAATCAGGACTTGACCTTCAATACTCTGAATCCCAACCCTCACCTCTACCAATTTTATCACATTTCTTGCTATTTTGAAACCCATTGTCCTGGATTGATTTATAAAAAGAGAAGTCCTTTATTCTAACAGTTTTATTGGAAAGCTGATTTTTTTTTTTCATCCAGTTTTCTTAAAATTGCTCAAATTTGGTAAAGGAAGCAAGGTGTCTATCATCTCAAAGGATCCTTAGAATTGGAAGAATTCCAGAAATTTCTGATGGATGTATTTGACATCTGCTGATTCCTGAATTTGATTATCTAAGGCAATAAGGCTTTATGAAATGTATGCTGCTTTCCTAGTTACTTGCTGGAGAATCCAGGATTTTATCTCACCCATTTTATACACATGGGGATAATTGAAACAACGTTGATTTATATAAAGAGAAATAGTACATGTGAATGTTTAAGTTGCTTAGACTTGGCTCATTATTTGATTCAATTCAATAATTTTATTTATTTGTTTGCTCTTTCTGCTAATTATGTTTTTGTCTGTTTCTTACAAAAATATCATCTTTTAATTCAATAATAAGATAGGAATGGAACATTTCATTATAATTGTAATTATATTTTAATACCATATGCAATAAGGAACAAGAGGTCAAACACTATAAAGAGCATATTTTAGCTCAATCTATAATCTTCAAATATTGCTTCAACAAGCTGCTTCTAACAACTTTCTTTTAAACTTAGAGAAAGCAGTCATTTGATTCCTTGACTTGCCGTAAAATCTCTGAAGTGCTAAATCCCCATTGCCTCTAAGGGGAAAGTGTCAGCTTTGTGATGCTTCTGACTTGCTTTGCTTTACATTTCTTACTATTTAAGTTCCACCCCCCCCCCCTTTTAGTTTACCTTCCTTGTTCTTCCCTTGTGACAAGGGCACAGGTCTAGGACAGCTATGTCACCTGGGATTGGGAAATGTACCCTTTATTTTGGCCATGTAGGGTTCTGAGAATGAGAGTAGCTGTCCATAGACAGGGTGGAATAACCTTCTCTTATCTGAAATGTCTATGGGCATACAGACTTTCTCACTTAAAGGGAAAGATGAATGGGAGGAAGGAGGACCACAATAGGTCTGCTAGGATTTTATATTCCAGGGTGTAAGGTGTAAGCCTTCCATGTGATGTATTTTCCATCTCTCATAAAAAGGTTGGATTTTTAAAATTAAATGTATAACTTAAATGCATTAGTTTATTTTTAAAGATACCAATATATTATATCTTTTCAGGTATTATATGGACTCTAAGTCTTATACATGAGTACATAAAGAGCTATGATAAGGTAGCATTTATAAAGAGGTTATAGAAAGACATGTTAGAGACAGTTTGTGGAAGATCTTATATTTTAACTAATTAGTTTATATTTTATGCTAAGGAAATAGTGAGTGCCTGAAGTAGTCTAATTTAGGAAATAACATAGGCAGATCTGTGTCTTAAGAAGAGTCTCTAAGAGAGATTATAGAGTGGGAAATCAAATAAGATAATGTAATAGTCCTGGTGAATGCTCAGTAATTTGAAGAGAGGTGGAGAACTGTGACTATAAAATATTACATGTACCATGAGGCCTGACTGATGTATCGATTGTCATTTTTACTTTCTTTTCTTTGGTTTTAATTTCATTTTTAGACAGCATATAAGTTGTAGAAATGAATGATTTTAAAATTCAATTCAATTCACATCAAATCCCATTCAGTTAATACAATTAAAAGTCCTCCTTCCCAATAACAGTAATAGCAATAGAATTTTAAAATTTCTTTAATAAGGGTTGATTAACTGGAAAGAAGAAGGGATGGACATATTTAGAAATGAATGCAATATAAAGATAAAATAGCAAGTAAGTTATATGCAGAGACATAGGAAACAAAAGGAAGACACTAGAATTAAGAAGGGTTGAGAAATGTTTCCTTTAGAAATTTTAATTTCATCTAAATTTAATTTTAATTGGAACTTGAGGAGAATCTAGGGACATCCAGCAGTTGAGATGAGGAGGGGAAAACATTCAAAGGATGAGGGACAGGCTGAGGAATTTTCCAGAACTGATATGGAGAATCTCATCAAAAAGCAAGCAGGTTGTTGCCACTGGATCAAAGAACATATAACTAGAAGGAACAAGGAAGAAGACTGGGGAGGTAGGAGGGGTTAAGTTATTAGGTGCATTCAAGAGATGACACAAAGGTCAAATGGATAGGTCTCAGCAACATTTGATGTGGTAGGCATGAGAGATAGGCAGGGGTGAAGTCTAACATGGAAGATGAAAGGACCCAGAGAATGGCGATGTCCTATACAATGACGAGAAAGTCTGGAATGAAGAGTAAAGACGGTTTAGAGAAAAAGATAAATGAATTCTGTTTTGGAAATGTTGAGTTTAAGATATCTACAAGTTGTCTGAAAGGCAGTAGGACAAAAGAGATTGGAGGATTGAAGATTAAGATTAAGGATAGGTAGATTTGAGAATTGTCTCCATACAGATGGTAATTAAAACCATGGGAGCTGATGAGATCACCAGGGGAAATAGGGAGAAGAGGGAGAGCCCAGAGCAGAAACCTGTGGGATATTTATGGATGAGATCATACAAAGGAGATGGAGACTGGAAAAAAAAAAAGCAATCTGATGGATAGGAGGATAACCACAAGAGCATGATGGTGAAAACCTAGACAGAACAGAATATTAGGAAGAAGACAATGATTCACACCATCAAAAGATGCTGAGAGGGCAAGAAAAATGAGAATTGAGAAAAAATGCCTTTTGAATTTGGCAATGAAGTGATTACTGGTAACTTTGGAGATAGCAGGTTTGGTAGAATAATGAGGTTGGAAGCCAAACTACAAGGAGTTTAGAAGTGAATTCTATATATTTTATCTTATACATTTATTATAAATTCACTATCCTCTGAAGGAATTTACAATTTTCACCAGAGTGCTAAAGGAGTCCATGATAGAAAAAAGATTAAGACCCCCTCTTATAGAGGGAAAAGTTGGTGCTCTATCCATTGCATCTTGCAATTCAGAAGCAATGCTATATGCCGAAGGAAGAATAACTTTTCCCTATCCTACCTTCTTACAATGACTTTAGTAGAAGAGCTACCATTCCAAGGTACACCATAGCATTTTAGCTAAGTACTAAAGGATACTTTAGACAAGTGAATAATTTAGATAATATACCAATTACCTTTGTAGTCCCTAGTTTTTTAGTTGAGTATTTTAAAATATAATTTTATGGTTTGAACATTGATATTTTGAAAGAAAGATCCGTAATCACACATTCTACCTAAACTCTTGGGTAATTTATGATGAAAAGGGCAACTTTTCTTCTATAGGAAACAAAATTTCAGGCAGGATTAATGAAAATGATGTCATGACCACTGGCATTATCAGTGCCCTTTCTTGACTGGCTATTATTGCTGGTGAAAAATATAGAGAAGAGATTTGTCTGTGCCATCGAAAATTGGAAAGAGGTAAAAAAAACTTAAGGTTCTATTTTTTGTAATTCTACTTTTTTTGATAGACTTCAAAAGTTATATTGAAATTGTTTAGTTTGATCAATTTTGAGAAAAAAGGAAGAGAAAAAAGAAGAAAGGAAGGGATGAAAGATAATAGGAAAGAAGAAGAAAGGAATAAGGGATATAGGAAGAGTGAATGAAAGGAAGAGAAGATTGTGAGGGGCAAAGGGTAAAAGGGATAAAGGAAGGAAGGAAGGAAGGAAGGAAGGAAGGAAGGAAAAATATAAAGTGAACCTTTTTGGTATATTTCCTAAAATACTATACCAAACTGAAGAAAATGCTTCAAATGTATACTGACTGGTGCAGAGCAAAATGAGTCTATTAGTCGGATGTCACATCATAATGTATATATACTGAGTACACACTAATTTTGTTTTAATTCTTGATTGGTATGTCCTATTGTTGAGTTAAATTGAGATTGCAGTCCACTTAGATATTTTTTTTCAGACAAGCAGTTATATAATACATTTCCCTTATTCACTTGTTAAGTTGCTTTTTCATACCTAAATATGACTTTACATTTGTTTCTATAAATTTTCACATTATTAGATTTAATTTAATGTTTAAGCTACTGAGGTCTTGTTTTTGGTCCTTTCTCTATCATCAAAGGTTACAGTAAGCCTTCTAAACTATATATCATCTCCACATTTGTTAAATTTGAAGTTACTTTCATTCAAATAATTGACTAAAAAAGTTAAATAACATTAGATCAATTACACTGAGCCATTAACTTGAGTTTCTGAAAAAGCAAGTATGATCATGTCACCCTCCTCTATTCAATAATTTCTAGTAGCAAATACAAAATCCTCTGTTTGGAATTCAAAGCCCTTCATAACCTCACATTTTTCTACCTTTATGCTCTTCTTATATCTTATTCCTCAAAATATCCTCTTTGAGAGCTCATAAAAATGAGAAAGTATCCACATGTCCAAAACATTTTACAGCAGTTCTTTCTGTGGTGGCAAAGAATTGGAAATTGAGGGAATGACCATGAATTGGGGGATGGATGAACAAGTTGTGGTATATGAATGTAATGGAATACTATTGTTGTATAAGAAATAATGAGTAGGCAGATTTCAGAAAAAATCTGGAAAGACTTATATGAACGGATGCCGAGTGAAGTGAGTAGAACCGGGAAAATATTGGACATAGGTACAACCGCATTATGAAACGACAATGAAACAAGTTTCTAGGAAAATTCCAAAAGGCTCATGACGGAAAATGCTATAGACATTCAGAGAAAGAACTGTGGAGTCTGAGTGCAGATCTAAGTACACTATTTGTTCTCTCTTTTGTTCTGTTTTATTTCATTTCTTGTTTGATTTCTTCTCTTACTGGTTCATCCCATTGGTTCTAATTCTTCTTTACAACACGACTAATGTGAAAATATGCTTAATATGAATGTTTATGTAGAGGGTGTATCAGATTTCATGCCATCTTGAGAAGTGGGGAGGGGAAGGAGGCAGAGAAATTTTAAAATCCAAAACCTTGTGTAACTGAATGTTCAAGCTCCTACAGGAAACCTTCCCTTACTACTCTTCATTTCAGTGCTTTCCCTTGATGAATTAGTTCCTGTATATCCTGAGAGACTGTTTTGTATGTATTTGTTTATATCTTGTCTTCCCTGTTTCAGAGTAGAAGCTCCTTGGGGAAGAGTCTATCTTTTCCCTCTTTTTCTATCCCCAGTGCTTAGCACAGTATCCTTCTCATAGTAGACACTCAGTAAACAAATTGAATTGAAGATACCTGAACACTGAAGACCATTTTGTTTTGTCTATTCAGGCAATTTCTGATTAGACTGATCTGTAGTATTTCTTTGTTTATATTTCTCCCACCATAGCAGGCCTGCACAACCTTCAGCCCACAAGCTGCTCCATACAAAAGAATTTCAGGATGTCTATTTTTTTGGGCTGTTTGAAATTCTTTGGTGTGCCCAAGGGCCATAAGCAGCCAAGGGTCCCTTGTTGTGCAGGCCTGCATGATGGCAGGCCACTTCTCACTGGGCCTAAGTTTGAACTCACTGATGCACCCCAGCTTTAAATTTATGATCTTATGATCTTTTCCAGAAGAATCATGAGAATAACTACATGGAATGTGTTGAAAAATCTAGAGAAAGGGGCACAAGACCAGGATTTTAGTTAACAATCGTAAAAAAAAAAATGAAGAAAAAAAATAGGAAATGAAGTTAGTCTGGCAAGACCTGTTCAGTGTAATCGTGATACTTGCTTGTGATCACCATCTTGACATGAATGAAAAATCTAGACAGTTTCTGTAAAATTAATGATGAATTTATTAGAATAACTAATAACCAATAAATTGATGGTCAGTGGTTTCTCTCATAACCAAAGATGCCTGATGGAGACCCTGAAAGCTTTAAATTACCCTTCTGAAAGGGAATTCTCTTAACAAGTAAAAATCAACCCTGATTGGTGAACATTTAATGTAGAGGTGGGCTAAAAGTCTCCTCCTGCTAAGAATGTGACTTGATCATTATTTTACTCAGCCACCTTCAGTAATCTGGACAGGGGAATCCGTGTCCATCCAGATCTTTCTAGTTGATTTTCTCCTTTGTAAGCTGGGTCAAACTAAACTCTAATATAGGAGTACAAGGATAGGGGATCCTTTGCACAGATTAGATTCTGTTAATACTCTAAACATACCTGAGATTGTCTAGTTGGGTGGGTCTTGCCCAAATTGAAGAGCATGTTCCTTGAGTGCTAGGAGTAATCTCATTAATCAGTCATGTCCTTCGGAGATCCAAGAGCTGGATCTTAATGAGAAAATTAAGGAGAAAAGCCTGGATACAAATTTAATAATTGGCTGTTAATATAATAGTGTAATAATAATTTCAATGTCCTATTCTAAATTGCCATCAACAATCTGTTTAATTTTGTTTAATAACCTGATTAAGAATTTTACCAGGAATCAAAATCAATTTCATTGCCTTCTCATGTATAGACTTTACTCTCTTCTCTCCTCAGAAAACTGGTCCATCTTCCCTTCTTAAAGCCTATGGTTTCCCATGAATTTTCTATGATATTTCAATGAGAGTAGCTCATCAAGTATAACTGGTGATTCTTTCATGACTCTGAGATGTACTTCCTGATGTCACTGAGGGCAAATAGGTGCTTCCTCACCTTTTTACCATATCCTTTGTGTATGAGCAATGGTCCTCCTACCTTGTAAAAATCAGTACCAGGTGCTTTGCCACAACAAAGGAGCCTAATGGCCCTCAAAACTGTGCAACATGGGAGACACTGGCACAAGACCGCTTAGCATGATGTGTCTACATCAGAAAGGGTGCTATGCTCTTTGAGCAAAACAGAATTAGGACAGCACAAAGTAAATGCAGGATGCGCAAATTTGGGAAATCCACCCCAAATATTCATATGGACTATCTGTACCCAACTTGTAATGTTGGTCTGATCAACCACAGTAGGACACACTGAAATTTCACTTTATCATGGTGATGTCGTTTTGGTTGTCTTCTAAGATGAAGGACAAAAGTCAACCAACCACATCCTTACTCTCCCTGAATTTCAACTTTATGTTCTTGTTCTCTTCTCATTCAGAATTCAGTATGATTCAATCAATTGCTTTGGATGTTATACTAATAGTGGGGAACCTCCAACATACAGACTAGTTCTTGACCTTATAATATTTGGATTTTTTATTTATTAATCCATTCATTTATCTTTCATTTATCAATTTATTTATCATTACCTGTCTATTTATCTGTCTTTTCATCTGTTCATTTTTGTTTGCTTATTCTTCATTTATTCTACCTGATGGCACCAAAAAATAAAAGATATTGGAAAAAATAATGGTACTAATTATGATTATAGTTGGGAAAATGAAGCATGGCTATACATTTTTAGCTCTGAAATTAAACTATGATAGTTCACCCTTCTGTTTTTATTTCTATTAGTCAATCTACAAATCTATATTAAGCACATACCATTTCCCAGGTATGAGTTCATTACAGCACTCTATATGGGTTGATTTTCCCAACTCTCACCCTCAATGAAAGAACAAGTCCTCAGAAAGTGGCTATCTAGTCTCTCCCCTCAAGGTTCTAAAGGTAACCCTGAGCTTCTGGGAGTAGTATTCTAGCACTATCACTCCTGAGTCCCCATGTAGTATACTCATTCATTATCAAGTTGCTTTTGGGAGCAGATGTTTATCGAAATACCTTCTCAATAAATATCCCGAAACAGGGACCACACTCCCTTTTCTACATGTGCTTTATCTCAATGGAAAGGGAGGTCAAGCTAAGATAACATGTAACAAAGGAGTCACTCAGATCTCATAGTCTTTGGACCTCTTTCCTCCCCTCCTCTAGGAGTTGTGACATTCCTCCAAGTTATAGTTTTTTTGTCATCCTCCAAAGCTTGCTTCCTTTCTAGAGTGCCCAAGCTGTTTTTCCTCAAGGTACATGTTTGTCCTTAGCTCTTGAGGCACGGAATGCAGTGTAATGCAGAACTCTTCCAAGGATACTGCTCTAAACTACAAATGTCATTGGGAAGTCGAAAGGAGCCTTTAAAGAGGTCATCCACTGCTTAAGGGGGTGGAGGAAGGAGACAGAGAAGCTTGCTACCTCTCACCCCTCCCTCACCAAAATGAATGCTTCTCAGGTACTCAGGTATAGAAGTTTACAACTAGTCTTTGGAATTTCAGCTTCTGAACTTATTTGCTGTTTTATTCCAACCTCACACAGCAAGAAATCTCTTCTTCTGTGGTTTCTTCTACTTTCATTAAATTTCTATCTTTGGTTGATTCAACAGAATAATTTGCCCTTAGATTATGCCTTTGACATAAAGCATCTTGATAGGGTCTGGAATAACCATATTGGCCACTCTGGTATTCACTGAAATGAAAAAGATAAAAATTAGTTATGTCACTCCTCTTAGCATATGTGATTATTTCATTTTGTATTATATGTATGTCTATGTATATTTTTATCATTTTTTACAGAAGACAAACTCATACATAGGTATTGTTTTGCTTATATTGAATCATATGGAACGAGTGAAGTGGTGAAGCAGGTTAACTTGTTAGATTTGGCATAGAAAATTAAAAATGGAAAATTTCTGTCCACTCCTTCATGGACCAGGAGGTTCTGACTGTGCCCAGGGATCTGATAGTTTTGTAATTATGAAACATTAAAATCACATTGTCTTTACCAGTGACCTGAATTTTATAAAATCAGCATTTAGAGGAAGGTAATATAAAGATTGGAATCTTCTATAATCATAAGGCAAGTAAAAACCAGAACTGCAGAGGATGCTATTTGGAACTCCCATAATCCTTTGTGCCTCTTTTAATCATGTCCATAGTTTTCTGTGGATTATAGTTAATTGGTTCAATACCATCCCTACTTTAGACTATGTGAGGGAAGAGATCATGTCTTATTTATTTTGGTATCTTCCCTAGGACCTTCTCCATAGTTGGAGTTCAATAAGTCGTTGCTGAATGAATTCATATATTTTATAGAGAAATACAGTTTCTGGGGAGATAGTAGAGAAAAAGGTCACAAATAAGCCTTGGGCTTGAATATGACTTTCAGCAACAGCCAGAGCAATGCAGCATAAATAAGCAAATCAACCAGAAACTATCAAATAAACACTGCTCTTCTTGTCTTATTTGCATGTTTGTTTTCAGGTGTTATTTCCTTCTTTTGGGGAGAGGGCAATCAATGAAACAAATGGAGGATTAATTCCAAGGCAAAAGAACAACAACCAAGAATGAAAAGAAGCAGAAAACAATGGCAGAAATATACTTATGTATGAACATAAATTTTATAAATTAACTAGAATTTTCTTAGAATACAATGGGATGGATAGTTTAAAAAACAATTGAAGGACATAAGGAAAGAAGAAGAATTAGAAAGAATGGAGGGGTAACATCGTAGCATAAAAGCTGGAACTTTGCCTGAATTCTTCCAAATTGCCTTCCAAAGAACTTTAAAATAATTCCTCAAAATGAAATTTGAAGCAGCAGAACTAACAAAAGAATGGTGTGAAATAATTTTCAACCCAAGACAAAGTAGAAAGTCAGCAGGAAAGGTCTGTCTCACTGAAGTGAGAGTGGAGCACAGTCCTGCAGAGGTCATGCTCCTGCAAGCCAGCAGTAGGCCCATGAGATGATTGAATTAGCAATGGTGAATTCCAGAGCTTTCAACCCACAGATAGTAAAAGAGTCACACAACTGGTCAGGAGATTACAGGGTCCCTTTGCTAGAATTGGGTAAAGAACTCTGTTGCATTGACTATATGAGGTTCTGGGTCACAGTTTTAGGGTGAGGAGTATCACTCACACATTAGAGAGGGCTACAACAAGGGAGCAGGGGCCCTAGTCACAACTCCTGATTACCCACAGATCAGAACATAGGCCAGAAGAAGAGTGACCATATCTCTCCTTAGATTATACCACCTTGGGAGAACTGAAAATTTACAGTCCCCCAGAACTAGCTTTGAAAAAGAAACATGAAAGACCTGAAGCTTAGAGCAGTGCCCCGCCTCTCCCCAGGAATAGAACTCAACTTCCATATAGAGTTAAACATCAAGAAATGGACTGGAAAATAAGAAAACAATAACAAGATAACCTGATCATACAAAATTACTGTGATTATAGGTTTAGATCAAAACACAAACTCAGAACACAACAAAGACAGGGGGAAAAAACTATATCCAAAGCCACAAAGGAAAATGTGAATTGGCCTCAGACTGAAAAAATAATTCCTGGAAGAACTCAGAAAGGATTTTATAATTCAAAAAGGAGAGAGAGAGGAAAAAGAAAATAAATGAGAATGATGCAAGAAATATCATGAAAACCAAAGTTAACATCTTGGTAAAGGAGGCACAAAACAATACTAAAAAAAAATACAACATCTTTAAAAAATAAGAATAGGCCAAAGGGATAAAAAAGGCACAAAAATCCATTGAAGAGAAGACTGCCTTAAAAAGCAGAATTGTTCAAATGGGAAAAGAAGTGAAAAAGTTCACTGAAGAAAATAATCCCTTAAAAATTTGAGTTAAGGGGAAGCTAATGAGCCCATAATACATCAAGAAACAATTTCAAAGAAATCACAAGAATAAAAAAAAGATAAATATAAATAATTCATTAGAAAAATAATTGACCAGGGGCGGAGCCAAGATGGCAGAGTAGAAGGACACACATTTACGAGCTCCGAAACCAAAGCCCATAGAATTAATGTAAAAAGAGACCCCCATAACTTCTGGACCACTGAAAAGTGTACAGAAACGGAGTGGAACAGATTTCCATTGCAGAGAGCCCTGGAGAGCCGTCCCCAGGGTCCGTCGCACCCCGGAAAGCGGACACCACCCCAGCGCTGCCCTGGCCGCGGCCCCAGAGAAGCTGACCCGAGCAGGCTTCAGGGACGGAAGCTCCGGCAGCCGGGAAAGTCCCTCCACCCACAGAAGCTACAGGTCAGTGAGAGAGATGGCTGACTAGAGGAGGGGAGCGGGGTTGTCTCCGTGACTTGGGCCCCCTCAGGAGGAAGCAGCGGCAGCAGAGACGGGGGGCAGGAAGCGACGGGGGCAGAGGCGTGGGCGGCGGCTGAGGCAGCAGCGGCAGCAGGCAGGATCTTCATTACTGAAAGTCTCTGCATAAGTGACCTGAGGGAACTGAGCCTGGGAGGCGGCCCCCCCCCCAACCCCGCTCTTTTACTGAAGGTCTCTGCATAAAGCCCCTGAGGGAGCTGAGCCTGGGAGGTGGCTCTGCCCCCACCCCAGCGCCAGAACTGAAGTTCACATTGATTAGCGGCCGGCGGTGGGGAAAGTCCATTTGAACCTCAGAACCTAAGCACTAGCTGGGCGGATCTAGGAGGAGGTGGACAGGAATCTCAGAAGTCAAGTAACTGGCTGGGAAAATGCCTAGAAAAGGGAAGAAAAATAAGACTATAGAGAGTTTTTTCGAACAAATGCAAATGATCCTGACTTCCGGATCTGACGAGGAAATATTCTCGCCATCAGGGAAAGATGGGGAGGGCGGGGCCTCAGTACCCCAGACACCCGAGGGGGATGTCGGGTGGGCTCAGGCCTTGAAAGAGCTCAAAAAGGATTTTGAAAAGCAGGTTAGACAGGTGGAGGAAAAACTGGGAAGAGAAATGAGAGAAATGAAAGAAAAGTATGAAAAACGGGTCAATACCTTGGTAAAGGAGATCCAAAAAAATGCTGAAGAAATTAACACCTTGAAAAATAGGCTCACTCAATTGGCAAAAGAGGTTCAAAAAGCCAATGAGGAGAAGAATGCTTTCAAAAGCAGAATGAGCCAAATGGAAAAAGAGGCTCAAAAGCTCACTGAATTTAATAGCTCTCTCAAAATTAGAATGGAACAGATGGAGTCTAATGACTTTATGAGAAACCAAGAAATCACCAAACAAAACCAAAAGAATGAAAAAATGGAAGAGAACGTGAAATATCTCATGGGAAAAACAACTGACCTGGAAAATAGATCCAGGAGAGACAATTTAAAAATTATGGGACTACCTGAAAGTCATGATCAAAAAAACAGCCTAGACATCATCTTCCATGAAATTATCAAGGAAAACTGCCCTGACATTCTACAACCAGAGGGCAAAATAAGTATTGAAAGAATCCTTCGATCACCACCTGAAAGAGATCCAAAAAGAGAAACTCCTAGGAACATTGTGGCCAAATTCCAGAACTCCCAGCTCAAGGAGAAAATCTTGCAAGCAGCTAGAAAGAAACAATTCCAGTACTGTGGAAATACAATCAGGATAACTCAAGATCTAGCAGCCTCTACATTAAGGGATTGAAGGGTGTGGAATAGGATATTCCAGAAGTCAAAGGAACTAGGATTCAAACCAAGAATCACCTACCCAGCTAAACTGAGTATAATACTTCAGGGGAAAATATGGTCTTTCAATGAAACAGAGGACTTTCAATCATTCTTGATGAAAAGACCAGAGCTGAAAAGAAAATTTGACTTTCAAACACAAGAATGAAAAGAAGCATGAAAAAGTAAACAGCAAAGAGAAGTCTGAAAGGACTTACCAGAAGTGAACTGTTTACATTCCTACATGGAAAGACAATATTTGTAACTCTTAAAACTTTTCAGTATCTGGGTAGGTGGTGGGACTACACACACACACATGTACACGCATGCACGTGCACACACCTACACCCATGCACACACATACAGAGACAGAGAGCACAGATTGAACTGAATAGGAGGGGAGCATATCTTAAAAGAAATTAAGGTAAATGGTGAGAGAGAAATGTAGTGGGAGGAAAGAGGGTGAAATGGAAGGGGGTAACTATATGTCATTTAAGAGGCAAGTAGGAGACTTTTTTAGTGGAGGGAAAAAGAGGAGAGCTGAGAAAAGAAAAAAAAACAAAAACAAAAATCAAGAAGTTTACCCTCATCACATTTGACTAAAGGAAGGAATAAAATGCACACTCATTTTGGTATGAAAACCTATCTTACAGTACAGGAAAGTGGGGGAGAAGGAGATATTGCAAGGGGGGGGATGATGGAAGGGAGGGCAAAGGGAGGAGGGAGCAATTTGAAGTCAACGCTTGGGGAGGGACAGGATCATAAGACAGAAGAGAAACAATGAGGGGCAGGTTAGGAGGGATGGTAATTCAGTTAGTCTTACACAACATGACTATCAGGGAAGTCATTTGCAAAATTACACAGATATGGCCTATATTGAATTGCCTGCCTTCCCAAAGGGAATGGGTGGGGAGGGAGGGATGGGGAGAATGTGGAACTCAAAGTTTTAGGAACAACTGTTTAGTATTGTTGTTGCTACTAGGAAAGAAGACATACAGTTAATGAGGAATAGAAACTCATCTGGCCCTACAGGAGAAAAGAGAAGATGGAGACAAGAGAAGGGAGGGATGACAGAAGAGAGGGCAGATTGGAGATAGGGAAAATTAGATTGCTTGGGGTTTTGTGGTGGGGGGAGGGTATAAAAGGGGAGAAAATTTGGAACCCAAAATTTTGTAAAAATGAATGTAAAAAGTTAAATAAATAAATAAATTTAAAAAAAAGAAAAAAAAAGAAAAATAATTGACCTAGAAAATAGATTGAAAAAGAATTAACTTCAGAATTATTGTACTACTTGAAAACCAGGATAAAAAAAAATAGCCTAGACATCATCTCTCAAGAAATTATCAAGAAAAACTCCCTTGATATTCTAGAACCAGAGGGTAAAATAAAAATTGAAAGAATCCATGGATCACCTCCTGAAAGAGATTCCAAAATGAAAACTGCCAGAAATATTATAGGCAAATTTTAGAGCTCCCAAGTCAAGAAGACAATACTTTAAACAATCATAAAGAAACAATTCAAATATCAATAGCAAATTCTACATTAAAGTATAAGAGGGCTTAGAATATAATATTCCAGAGAGCAAAGGAGTTAAGAGTATAATCAAAATTCACCTACCCAGAAATATTGAATATTTTCCTTTAGGGGGAAAATGGATATTTAATGCAATTGAATATTTTGAAGCATTCCTGAAGAAAAGACCAGAGCTGAATAGCGAATCTGAAACCACAAATGTGGTGTCCACCATGGACAAGCTGCACAACCCTTTTTAATGACCAATTTTGCAAAGAGTATTGAGTTGGGAATCATATGACCTGGTTTCAAATACTGACTCAGTAACGTATTACTTGGGTGACCTTTGACAATTCCCTTCACTTCAGTTTACTGTTTGGAAAAATGAGGAGTTTAGAATTGAATAGAATTTTAGCGCTAGACTCTTCCCATGATGAATAATGATCCCATTATCCTACCACAGAAGAACCATAGGTCAGTACCAATGCAAGGAATTTTCTTATAGATGGAATAGTAACTTCTGACCACTTTTAACTAACAAAATGACCAATCAAATACCACTACATGTCTTTTTTAAATAAATTATTTTACATGAAAATGTTAATTCATCCTAACAATTATGGCTTCATAAAAGTTTCAATAATTCTGTAATCACTCCTACGAGGTTATTTTATTAGACAGGTATTTCTAACCAAATGTATTGTTTCAAATTCACAGAATATTAAATAGTTTCATAAGTGGTTGAAGGTTTTCCCCTGTACATACTATTTTATAGCATTAATGAATTCATAAATGCCATACCCAAACAGTCTGATAGCATTAGTGCACAAAGACTACTTTTATGTGGATCAGTTCTGAATTCTAATGTGCCTTGGGTGAAACCAATTATAAGGCTGTTCCAGGCATCACCATTCACAGATTCAGTGTAAGAAATTCTCACAAGTTAGAACATCACAGATGTAAAGCCCTCCCAGAGGCACGAGGAAATGACATACACTGAAGGTCATCTTTCCTGCCTGGTTCTCCCACTTCCTCCTTGATAGAAATGCTCTTTGCTCTAGCCTCAAGGGAGGTGATAATGGATGTATATTAATTAGCAAGTCTCTTTCCTTTTGGTGCTCAACATCTCAGAGCAGAAACTTCAGGGTCTCCATTTCCACTACTGCTCAAACACTTGATTTTGCAGTTTCCTTTGCAATCTACAGCAGCAATTGAATCCACATTTATCAAGTACCTATTATGTAAAAAAGTAATAGTGGAGAGACAGCTCACTCTGAGTCTGGACCACTAGGGTTGGAGTCATGCCTCATCCACGTGATGTTTGTGAGACAATGAGAAACTCATTAACTTCTCAGTAACTCAAATCTCTGAAAAAGTTTGCCTATCTTTCTTGGTGTAGGGAGTTTGCAAACTGCAGGAACAACTTAGAACTCCCTCCCATCACAAAAGAAAGAAGAAAAATAAAATATTCTAAGTTCCTTGGAGATACAAAATTCAAAGGGAGACAAGCTCTGAGCTCAAACACCTTACATTCTATAGGAGGGGCAGAAGTGGAGTGGGATATAAGATGTATAAGTGTGGATTAGTAGATGTAAAGTTTACACAAATTAAACCAGAAGATTTCAAAATGGTCATAAACATAGTATGTCAGCAAGGATATTAGATGCTACCCATTTCAAATACCTCAATTTGTTGAAGAAACTTAAACATAAAGAGGGAAGTTACTTGTCCAAGGTCACACAACTACTAAATGTCTGTGGTAGGATTTGAGCCAAGATTTCCTGACTCCATGTCCAGGGCACTATCCACTCACTCACCTCTTAAGATGCAAATCTATTCAGTGGACTCTCTTTCTTTATATCAGGTATAATATTTTGAGCCTTCCTTATTTATAGGAAGATAATTTCAGGCAAAGTACTAATACACGTCATTTTTTAGTCTTACTGTTAAAAGATGATTTCCCTCTCCCTGCCTAACACTCAAAAGAAGACAAGAGGGAAAAGAAATGATCCAGGCCATGGAGTATATAGAAGTTGTCCTCTTTATCTAGTCAATTTGTTATCTTTTAGTTCCACTGTTCAAATGCCAAATGTACATTTGCACAAAAAGACTATTTAAAAGAGAATTCATGCAAGGCAAATACTCACATGGAGGTCAGAAAAACCAATAGAAAGATATTCTTGAAGTCTCTCAGGAGAACTTCAGAATTTATTGTGTGACATGGGGGACCCTGGCACAGGATTGTCCAGCATGGTATACGCATATCAAAGAAAGCACTGTCTTTTATGAGTGAAGTAGAATTACGGTATTACAGTAACTCAAAAGAAACAGGAGATGCACCAATTTACAGATATCCCCACTCCAGACATTCATATGGACTCTTTGTGCCTGACCTGTAATAGGGCCTTCCAAGCTAATGTGGGTCTGATCAGTCACAGTCAGACACACTGTACCTTGACTCTAATATAGCTATGTCATTTTAGTCTTCTTCAAGAACAAAGGACAGCAACCAACCAATCAAGTTCCTTTTTGTTTAGACTTCTAAAACTGGGGCGTTTATAACTGAATCCTTTTATAACGCCTAAATTTTAACCAATTCTTATATGGAATGGTTGGTTAGTTGGTATTTTTTGAACTAGAATGAGTATAGCTGATTTCACAAATGTTATTTGCAAATTTTGGGGAAGATATAATCTATTTTATTTAGATACCACTTAGAAGTAGCTGTGGTATATTGCATAGAAATTCCAAGCCAGGAAGACCTAGGTCAAGACCAATCTCTGACATATCCTGACAGCATGACTCTTGGCAAGTCCATTAACCCTTCAGTGCTCTACTTTTGAGTCTTGAGTGGCCAAGAAGATACCATCTGCATTGGTTCTATGCCATGTGGAATAGGGATTGCAGGTATTGTAAATATGCTCATTTACACAGGTGAGGACATTAAGATCAGAACCCTAGAGTCCTAGTCTGTTAAAGAGGAAATAGTGTCATAGACAGAACATGAATCTGGGTCTTTCCAAGTCAACACTCTAACCAATGTGTACCACTGTCTAATCAGAAGGATGATACAACAATCACTCAATGATTAAAGTAAGAAAAAAGAACAGATGAATATTAGTTCCTTAATATGTACAAGGTATTTAGGGCTGAGTGCTGGGGATACAGGTACAAGAGATAGTCTTTGTCTTTAAGAATTTCACATTATAATGGGAGAAGACAACTCATAGAGGAGAATTTGTGTTAATCCTTCATTGCCAAAGAAGACCATGCTATCGGAGAAAGGACGACATGACTTGCACTTGATTTTGTTTTGAGGGAGAGCTGTGCAATGTCACCAGTGGAGTAGTGACGATGAAAGGAGTCAAAGAAACCCAATGTCATGCCCATTCCAGAACGATTATATTAATTTGATTACTATTCCTTCAGTAAGGGGTAGGAAGAGAAAAGAGTAAAGGCATAACCACACTTTGATACAGAAAGAAAATGTCCGGGTTGACCCTTGTTTTAAGGTCTGCTAAATCTAGTGGGCAATGTGATTGTGTATTCACAAATTCAGCAATCAGTTCAGCATGGCCTTTGACTCTAAATATATGGGAAATGTGTGCCAAAATGATATGACCAAACTTGTAACTTTTGTTCGTGTAATAATACCCACTGAAAGCTTTGACCTGTTTCAGAAGGATGACAACCCTTTGCTTTGGTATTTTCTATAAGGAAGTAATACAGACTGCCAGTTATTCACAGGAACTGCTCCTATCTTATAGAGTTTAGTAAGGTGGCAGGAGGGGCAGATTATCAAGACAACAGCTTCTTTGATAACTACATTTCATTTAAGAATATCAATGGAGATCAATATTGTAAGTCTCCACTCTTCCCCACCCATCATCAGGGGTTGATTTTTCCCAGGACTGGTTAATGCAATGTCAGTTATCTCAGGGAGAAAGAATAAAACAATTATTTCAAAAAGAGTGAAAAATCAATAAATATAGCTGGAAAAGTAATGTGATTGATACTATTCATTACAAAATTAATCATCTGGCTTAATTTAATATGATTTAATAGCAAAGATGATTTCATTCTTTCAGAAAAGTCCTGGAAGGAAAACAAAATCCTCCCTGTCTCTTTGGGATTATTTTATACATAATTCTGGACTGAGGAATGGCAACATATTCCAGAATTATTAGCTGGTTCATTATCTCCTGGCTGCTGGGCAGAGAGCAGCTGCCTAACATTAGTTTGCCCAATAAGTTCCAAAGCCCCTCTGTCCAAAGTATTTGGAGAAGTTTTGCCCCTCCCTCCAAAGCTTGTTCCTCCTGTTGGAAGCAGAGTGTAGATACGCTTCCTTAATTGGCATAACAGGGAATAGATGATTTTTTTTTCTGTGAAAAGAATGAAAACATCCTGCCTGCACCAATTTGCAAGGAAAACATCAAATTCTAGATGTCCTAACAACTCCATGACCCAATTTTCTATCAGTTTTCTCAGACTGACTCTGAGTTTTTCTCATTTAAGGTTTAAGGACTAAGGGAAACAGTGAAGTACTGGGAAACAGGAAAATCTGATAAACACTGAAGTGAGGGTTGTCTTTAAAAACAAATAATTGGGAAAATTGTTTGGGGACTTTTGGTAGCTTAGTTCTCTGATGAAGTTTTTTCTGCTTCTGGTAAGAAGGAAAGGTTTGCCATTGGCTTGGATTTTTCAATTCAGTTTGATCCATCCAGGAATTATTAAGTTTCTACCTACAGGCAAAGCTCTGTGCTATGTCCTAGGAGCCTCCAACTGGTTTCTCAAAGAGCCAACAGTCTAACAGGAGTGAAAGGCATGTAAGCAAGTAACTGAGATATGAGGGAAGAAGAAAAAAGCACGAAGGATGATGAAAACTATAGGTATGGAAAAAGCACATGCCCAAAAAAGCCAGCCCCTGGAGACAAAGGGTTGGGATTACCAAGCCTCCACAGGACATCTGCCCTCAACTGGCTCTGGCTGCCATCTACTCTGGAGAATATCAAGTCCTACTCAGATCATATTGTTTATTTAACTTGATGGTGACTAACAGCCCTTGAAGTAAGTCCAAAATTTTCAATTTGGGGAAAAAGGAGTTAGAGCAGGCATAGCTTGAGCTGCTGGGTCCTGTTGGTTTGCTTCATTTTCTAGCTGTGTGATCATCTTCCTTTCTTAGAATGTAAGCTCCTTGTGGGTAGACTGTCTGACTTGTTCGTATTTGAAGAATTGGTGCAAGGTAGAGTATCCAGTGTATTGTCAATGCTTAGTGAATACTTTATCATTCATTCATTCATTTATCCATTCAAGTGAGATAGCCTAGATTCAAATTTGGTTCCCTTACTCAAAATTTCATTTTCTTTCCCCTTATTAAACATTACCTTGGACTGGCAAGAATATCAAAACTATATGCATGTAATAAGAAAGATGATGTAGCAAAGGGGATGGACACTGGTCTTGCAGTTAGGATAATCTAGGTTAAGGCAAGCCTTGGCCACACTCAGTCTGAGTGACCAACCCTGAGCAGACAGTTTAGCCTCCAAGTAACCTGGGTAAATTCCTAAACCTATAAATTATGGAGCTGGTGTCAATCTCTTTTGGGAACTTTCTCTTGGATTTTTCTTTATTGAGGAAGTATCATGATATTTTAATTAACTGTAATTATACATCCATGCATGCATACACGTATACACATGTACACATATGTATTTTGCATGCATGTGTACATTTATGTATATATGTTTATGTGTTGATTGATGACAGCTAGATTAGAAGAAAATATGAATACAGAGTATTCTGAAATTTGAAAAATTATTTTCTCACAACACCTCTTGAAGCTGGGCATAAGTGATCCCATTTCCATTTACAGAAAAGTCCACCAAGGATCAGCTACGTTAAGTGAACTACCCAAGGTCACATAGCTAGTTAGTATTGGAAGACTTCAAATCTTGATTTCTGCTGAATCCAGAGCCAGTGCTCTTTCTGCTACAGTAGGCTACTGTGATTTGGATAGGATACAGGGAATCTTTTTATGCTGGCACTGAGAGCTTTCCCAGGCTGACTCTGCCTACTCTTCCTAACCTTCCTTTTTATTACTCATCTTTATACACGGTGTACTCTAGCCAAACTAGACAGCTTGTTATTCCATGACCCCATCCTATCATTTCCTGCCTCCAAGCATTTATAGAAGATAAATGTCATGTGAGAATGCCCTTTTCATCTTATCAAACTATTAAAAAGGGAGCTCTTCTTTCTCAAATTCTTCCATGACATTCATCTTAGAACAATTACTATGATAGCCAATGAAGGAAATGCTAGAGGGATTCAACATGTGAATTAGACTTTAGAACGGAAATGCAGAAGAAAGATAGCTATGACTCCAGACCCTGCGACTTTAAAAGGGAAGACAGCTCTGAGGGTGTAGAAGACTCTCAGAAATGAAATTTGGAAGAAAAGAATTATGAATAAGCTCAATGAAAAAGAAGATGGAAAACTCTTCTCTCTGGGTTGACTGAACACAATGTAATATTATTGTTCAACAGCTAGTCCCACACCCATATTCAGTAAAGCTTGTTCAAAAGATACTTACTGAGAATTTCATAAACTGAACAATGGAACTGAGCATCAGTTTGTCAATGAGAAATTATGCCAAATTAATTTCATTTCATTTTTTTCTTAAATAATGACAAGTATACAGAAAACTTCAGAAAATAAGTGTTGTAACTGGCACTCTTTTTCACTATATCCTTTTTAAAGTTTCAATGGTGAAAAGATTCTTTAGATGTCTGGATTAAGAATTGGTTGAACTCCATCCATAAAGTATATATTGATATTGAGTGGAGGATATCCCATATCCTTGTCTTTTTTTGACACTTATAATCTTAGAATCATATGATTGCAGGGTTGTGGGTCAGAGGCTAGAGCACTGGACATGACATTAGGTAGACCTCAGTTCAAATTTGACCTCAGTCAATTACTAGCTATATGATACAGGTAAATCATTTCACCTCTCTTACTCAGTTTCCTCACACATAAAATGAGGATTACTAATGACATCTATTTCCTAGGGGGTTTTTGAGGATTAAATGATCTATTTGAGCAGTGCATTGCAAAGCTTAAGGTGTCATATGAATGTTAGTTGTCATGATGATGATGATGATGATGATGATGACAGAACACAGAAGTAGTCTAGCTGAATTTGCAAATGAGCAGCATCCCTTCTTTAATATCCTTGAGAACAGGGCATCCTTCATCTACTTGAGTGTGTGTTCATCCTTCGTTGACGAAGAAGAACATGCCATCAGAGAAAGGATGACATGACTTGCACTTGACTTTGTTTTGACTGAGGGAAGGCTGTGCAGGTCACCAACCTTGCTTCTCCTCCAGAGCTATCTGAATTCAGTGACCAGATATTCATCAAGAGGACTCGAGATGACCCAGGAGGAGGCAATTGGGATTAAGTGACTTGCCCAAGGTCACACAGCTAGTGAGTGTCAAGTGTCTGAGGTGAGATTTGAACTCAGGTCCTCCTGACTCCTGCACTAGTGTTCTATCCACTGAACCACCTACCTGCCCTGATCTATTTGAGTGCATGGAAGAAAAAGGCTCTTGCTCCTTACAAATGATGCCCATTTTACTTCTAAACATCTCTGATGGATAGGAAATCTGAAATCTATCCTAATATAGAGTTAAAACATTTTTTTTCTTTAAATTCAGCCTATTGTGCTTCATTTTATCTGCTGTAGCCAAAAAAGAATACATCTAAATCTTCTTCCACATGCAAAGCCTTCTCTAGTCTCCCCATTCCAAATTCATTGAGCTAATCTGCAGTCATTTATGTCCATGAAGCCTTGTGCTTACTGTCCTGTAGATGTGTTCAAACTGATGAATACTCTTCCTAAAATATGCCTACTGGGACTGAATAAATTCCTTGAGCTGTAGGTGCTCAAGAAGAGTAGGAACCTTTGCTTCAATTGATCTGGAATTCTGTCCTCTCATTTTGCTGCCTAAGGTTGCAGTGGCACTCTTGACTGACATACCACACTGGGGATTCTTATAATCCACTAACACATCAACAACTTTTTCAGATGGTCTACTGGCTGCACAATTACTTGTGTAATTGAGTGTTGTTATTGTTAAACCACTACCTTTAGCTGAAGACACTGACCAGTTGGAAGCATAAACACATGTGTCTTGACAGGCAGGAGGTACTCTTAGCTACAAATTACAAGTAACCAATGAAATTTATTTCCAGGGCAAAGAACAGGCTTGACTTCTTTGAGGGTATCAACAAAATATTACTAGCCAGATTCATAGTATGACATGGTGTGCACTTGTATGCATACACAGTCTCTCTCTCTCTCTCTCTCTCTCTCTCTCTCTCTCTCTCTCTCTCTCTCTGTCACACACACAAACACATACACACATACACATACACACACACACACACACACACACACACACACACTATAATCTTTCCTGATTCCTTCTGGGGAAAAAAGCTCTCATTTTGTACAGGAGCATAGTTTGGTGGATAGGACATAAGCCTTGATGTTAGAAAGAAATGAATTAATGTCCTGCCTCTCTCATTTACTACTTGAGTAATCCAGGGCACATCACAATCACTGTGACTTAATTTCCTCATCTATAAAATAAGGTGGTGGACTCAATAACTTCAAAGAACATTTCCAGCTCTACATCTGTGATTATACAATCCTCTGACTCTAGTCAAATATCCCTGGCATACTTTATTGATCTACCCCTGGGACTCCCTTACTCTTAACTTGCTCCAGTAATTATTTCAGTCCATTCTGCACGTGTTCGCTCTCTGCCAGTCTAACAAAATCTCTTAAAGGGCAGGAACTGATTCATTATTGTCTTTGTGTTACTAACAACAGCTAATATCTTACACACAGCAGGTCTTAAAACATGAATGATGAATTTAATTGAATTCAAGAAATATTAAGTACATGGTGACAGAGAGTTAGGTAAATAACTTCCTACATGTACATAATGAAGTGGAAATGGAATGCAAATCCCATTTAAATTGTATCTCAGATATGATTAATATACTGGTTAATTTGCCTGGCTAACTATACTTATAAAAAGAGATGCCTTCTACCTGGACATGCAGGAAGTAGAATAGTAGGAAGTGGGAAACAGTAAAAACAAAAAAAAAGAATATATGAACAATTTAAAATTAATAGAAAAAATACAGAAGGAGGAAAATCAGAGCAGTTTTATTACTATCTTGTTAAATATAATAGAAATGTAATAGAAAATTATATATAATAGAAAATATTATGTAGTATAATAGAAAATTTAATAGAAAATTAAATATAATAGAAAATTCCTGCATTTAATAAAAGGTTAAAATTTCCTCTGCAATCCTCTGATTTTTTGTATAAGGCAATCTATTCTTGATGGATATTAAATTTAAAATAGCAACAGAAACTTAAAAAAAAAAACTTAGGAGTTCAAATAAGTTGAGTACTTGGTGCTGGGAGAAACTCAAGACACTATGCCCAGGATTGGTATGAGGAGATGGAAAGGCCAGGGGCCTTGCCCAGGGTCACACAATGACTCTCCATGTATCTGAGGCACAGCTTGATGGCCAGATTTTCTTGGTTTACAAGCCTGTTCTCTTCCCACTCTAACAGGATACCTCAACACTTAGAGGAGACTTGAAAGTGAGAAGAGCACCGAGTTTTCAAAGACCCCAAGTACATGACAATAGAATTTTTACAAGCATACCATGCTTGTTTGTGCCCAGAGTGCCAACAGTATGGTTTTTTTTGTTTGTTTCATTTCCATCTTTGTAATTCCAGGCACTGACACATAATTACTAACAACAGCTAATATCTTACACACAGCAGGTCTTAAAACATGAATGATGAATTTAATTGAATTCAAGAAATATTAAGTACATGGTGACAGAGGTGTACCAGGCACTTAAAAAAGCACTCCTTGATTATGAATGAAATACCTCAGGACTTGGGATCAAGAACTACTGAGTTTCAAGCTTGCCCCAGATACTTCCCAGTCACATGATTCTGAACAATTCATTGACCTACCTGCGTCTCAGTTTGCTTGTCTGTATAACGGGATAGTTATATCACTCGCGGGGTTGTTGTGAAGATGGAATGACAACTTATATAAAGCACTTTGCAAACCTCAAATGCTACATGAATGACAGTTACCATGATCATTGTTACTATTCTACAATGACAGTTTAAAATATTCATCAATTATCCATTACATTTGATAAAGTTTAGATAAGTTTGGTTAGAAAAGATATACTCCACCATTTACCATTATATTTCTAAGTTATTAAAGAAGCTCAAAAAAATAAAGATTCTAAATGCCAGAACCATAACTTTCTGTTGAATTAGTGAAGGATTCAACATGTATACTGTGTGTCATCTGAGGAGGGCTTTTTTTTGCTTTATTTTTAGTAAATATGTATAAAGAATAATACACTTCATAGCATGAAGACTTCAAAGGTCGTATAATTTGATGAGATAAAATTGTGTAGGTTAGGCCATGTTTAGGGAAATAAATGACTTTCAACTCAAGCCTTCAATTAAAAACTCTTCAAACTTGACAGGTTGTATTTTATTATTTCCAAATGTATACATAGGAATATATATATATATGTGTGTGTGTGTGTGTGTGTACATAATGTATATATATTATATAAATAACTAAAGGTTGATGTGAGAGAGAGAGAGAGAGAGACAGAGGGACAGAGAGAAAGACAGAGAGAGACAGAGAGACACAGAAAGAGAGACAGAGAGAGAAACACACAGAGAACAGTGGGGGTGGTGGTGGGGGATGGTGTTCTTTAGCCAGTTTTAATCTGCTATGAAAACTTTTCAAAACCCAGATCCATTTCCTCTGGATATTCTCATTCTCTAAAGAATGCCCAGTTCCTTGACTGCAAATTCATTAAAATATCAATAAAATATATTAAAATACCCTTTTACCTTTGAGATACAGTAGGTACACTTTAAGTTGTGGTATCCTTTGCTTCCTGCTACTACAAGAGAAATAATTTAGAAAGATGCCTTAATGGGGCAGGGCTAGTAGTCATTTTATAGTATCTACCATTATCCCATGAGGCTGTTCCCATAATGGCAGCAAACTATTCCAGTATTAGATTTGTACTCCATAGACCAAGATTCCACTTCTCACTCCGATATTTAGTATTTGTATCACCTGGAGGGAGTTACTTCCCATTGTTCACAGATTTAGATTACTACCTCATCTCAATTAAATGAGATCATATTTGCCAATGGGCCTGCCATATAGTAGGTACCAAATAAACATTTGTTTCCTTCCTTTCCCTTTCCCTTAATGCCCTTTCATTGTCACTTCATGCGTGAAGAAGCTGAAGCATACGGACACAAGGTGTGCCTTATTCAAACGCAAACCTCCTGGTTTACACAATACTTTTGACTAGCCTCCTGCCTCCTGGTCCAGTAGCATTTCCATTTTGCAAAGCTGCCTCACTAACTTAATGAGATGTGTTTTAACAGGTTACATGGTTTCAGGAATTTGAAAGAGATTCATCAGTATATGACAATTATATAAACAAGTTATTTGAAGAAAACCTGACTCCTTGCTCTGCCTGTAAATTAGCATAAGCCCAAGAGATAGACATTTAAACATGCTGAAACAGATATGGGAAATCATCCTGAAGAGGTTAGGGGTGAGAAAAAGTGTCCAGTCCATCAAAACACCAAATTTCTATTAAAAATGAGCAAGCAATAAACATTCTTATTTCTATTTGCTTCTGAGATAAGCAACTCAGCAGTTGAAAAAACAAAACAAACAAAAAAAACAACACACATACACACACAAAAAGACAAACCCAAGACCAGAGGGTCAACAAAACAAAACAAAACATTATAGAGTTAGAAATAACTATGCCTAGCAGCTGTAGATGGGAAAAATGGGTTTTATGCCCTGCGAATGCCAGAATAGTATACAAAGCATCAAACTATGGGAACAGATGACACCTTGGGGGCATTGCATGACATACTGAAAAAGAGCAGGGGTGGTGTCCTGAAGAGCAAGCTTGTTTACAACTAGAGCGTTTGCTACAGGGAGAGACAATGCACATTTTAAAGTATAGAGGAGAGAACTCTGGACAAAAGCCCAGAGATATGTTTAAAGTGTTTGGCAAACAGCAGTGCTTATTATCAATGTTGTGTTACTTACCGATGCTGTTGTTTGCTACCTGTTGTCCTTTTTCCCCTCTGACGTATACTGGAAAACAGAGAAACAGTACTGGCCCATTGTGCTCCTCTGGCTTATTTATGCTTGCATCCAAAGGACCATGGCTCAAGACACTAAGACAGCAGCGTAGGGGAATAAAATCTAAGGGTCAGCGTATAAGCTCATCTTCTGTGGGCTCACTACAAGAATCTCCAAGAGCAGAGGATGATGGATGACAAATTCTATTTCTGTTCCCCTGTGACTTCCCTTTTTTTCACTGGATCTCTATATTTTGCGACTTCGTGCAGACTGGAAATTAAGAGTATTTGCTATGACCATGTCTGTTATAAACAATGTTCTTTTTTTAAATGGATCAGATTTGTGACCACAGAATTGTGTGCAACAGTTTCCAATTTACGTCTGAAATCGTCGGGATTTGTACTTTGTAGCTGTTAGTCAAAAAACTTTCATTGTCTTTACTATGTGTCAAATACAATGGTATGTATTATTGATACTATATAGTTTACTTTCTCAAGGGGTAGGAAAGGGGGCGGAGGGAAGGAGAGAACTAGGGAAGGAGAGAATTTAGAACTCAATTAAAAAAATAATGTTAAAACATTTAAAAATGTAATTTAAATGTATTTAATGATATAAAATGTATCAAAACTACTATGGTAAATGCAGTTGATAAAAAGGAAAGCCAAAAGACTGTTCTTGCCTTTAAGGGAAAGCATTCTAATTCCAAGGCAACATGCACAGATATGCCTCACATATTTATGACAAATAACAAGTCTGTGGTATATGATTCTGAATATTGGTCGTGTCTTTTAGGTATTCAGTAATTTTTAATTTCTTACAATCTGTGCAAATATATATCACCATTTCTCTCATTTCTGTGTCAGTTAACATTAGCAATATGTCCTGTTTTGTTAACAAGGACCTTGTTATTACTTGCTATTATTTCTGGTAATAATTATCTTTTGTCATTATCATAACCTTCTCAATTACTATAAACAAATCCATATGGCTCAGTCATTTTTTGACACTTGCTCTGTCAAAATTGTTGGATGAGTTCCTATAAGTATCACTCATGGAGAGACTTTTAGTTTTCAATATTACTATTGCCATTAATAGTACTAACAATATGAGGCAGCTTGTACAGTGGTTGGAGCTCTAAATTTGCAAGTAAGAATATCCACATTTAAAGTCCAATTCTGAATCTTTGTAGCTGCATGATCTTAGGCAAGTTACATAAGTATTAGGTGCCACCTTTTTCTAATCTATAAAATGGAGATAATATTTGCACCTAATTTGCAGGGTTGTCATGAGGATCAAGTAAATATATATATATATAGATATAGATATAGATATAGACATAGATATATAGATAGATATACAGATATGTATGTATATATGTATATATATATATATATATAGCTTCATAAAGTTTTATAAAGATATTAGCTATTATCATCATGACTGATATTGCTGATTTTGGAAATATGGATAGTGAAAAGAAGACGATATTTCTTCTTAAGAAACCTGAGTTTATACTCTGGCTCCAGCACTTTCTATCTGTTTTATAATGGACATCATCCACCATTCTTAATTTTAGCTGCCTCAATTTATGATAATGGGGAACAAATTATTTACACTGCCTGTTTCATAGGGATGTTAGAAAGAAAATTCTTTGTTGGACTTTAATGGCCAGAAATGTTCACTGATTTCTTGCAAAATGCTAGAATGGATTATAAAAGGGGTGAATTTTGAACATCTCGAAATACAAATGTGATTTCATAAAGGTCAACATGACTTAATCAAGTAAAGAATATATAAGACTAGACTTGTGTACATTTCGATGACCATGTCCTCTGACAGATGAGTGCCTTGTCTACACTCTCAATGCATGAGGCAGCCAAGACATTCATGCTCATTTACTCCTAGCTTCATCTCTGGCTCTCTGGACTTTCTGCCACCTCCCCTCTAGCTTTATCCTGGCAATTCCACCAACCCCATGCCCCACAGACCATTTTTATATATTGTTTTTTCATTAGAATGTAAATTCTTTAAAGAATTGTAGTCTGTGTTCATATTTATATTCACAGAATTTAGCACAGTGCCTAAAACATACTAAGTATATAGTAAATGATCTATCCATTCATCAGTCTATCCAGCCAACTAGCTAGCTATCCATCCATTCCATCTTAATCTATCTATCTATCCACTTACCATTTCACTATAAATTGCTAAATAGGTAAATCAAGAGAATTATGTAGGTATAATTTATCTAGATTTTAGTGAATTTTCCACACCATTCTTGAGAGAAAAAAATATGAAGAGACATGATCTAGACAGAAATAAAATTAGGTGGGTTTGTTAATGACTGAATCATCAGAACAAAAAGGACAGTCATGAATTTTTCAGTATTGTCCTAGAAAGGATATTTTCAATTCAGTATTTCAGGCATTAGTGTGTAGTTCACTCTCTGGTACCTAACATTCATTTTAAATTAAAGATTTGGATAAAATTAGAGATGAAAGGCTTATGCAACTGACATAAACTTGAGAGTGACATGTAACCCAATTTAAAAAAATCTTACATATTTCAAAATTATTTTGTCAACCTAAATTGAATCAAATAAGAAGAAATTCAATAGGAAGCAAACAATGCTCCTCATTTTACAAATGAGAAACTGGACTTAGGAGTGATTTTCCTAAAATATGTAACTAGTTAGGATATGGAACCAAGAAATCAAATCCAAATCTGATTCAAAAATCAGGACTCTTTCCATTTATTATCCATTATCATGATCCGTTTATCAAGAGTATATATATATATATATATATGCACACATACATACATACATATACATATGTGTGTATATATGTATGTATGTGTGTGTATATATATATATATACACACACACACACATAATATGTGAAGTATTGAGCTAGACACTGGAGCTACAAACACAAAGAATCAAACTATCTTTCCACTAAATGAACATTGTACAATGGTCAAACAATCAAATGAATTTGTGTCCCGGTGATGTGCCTGCTCCCTCCAATAATGGAGACCCAAATTTCTCAGATCTGCTCATTCTGATTTTTATTCATGTCTTCCCATCAAATGATGGGGTCCTCTATATGTTCTCAGTTTCCATGCAATAATACTGCTTGTATAGGTCTCCCAGAATATTACAGAACCACCCTGACAAGATCAATATTTACTCAACAATGTTTTCATTCATCATCCATACTTAAAAACCAAGTGGATAAAGAATGAATATTGCCTGGATTAGGAAATTCCATTAAATGGGCAATGTGTGGAACTCATTTCTCTTTAAATATTTATTGCGTTAGATTTTACTAACCCAAAAATGCTTGAAAAAATATTTCCTTTTGTTATTTATTATAGGGATTTATTATCTTAGTGTATTTTACATGATTTCATTAAAAGAATATGAAAATTCTATTACATTTTTATCTTTGCATTGTCAATGATTAAGATAATGCCTAGCACTTTTTTTTTTTTATTATAAACCTGTGATTTCACCGGTGTAGGAATTTAGGATCATTGACTTACAGAGAGAAGGAACCATGGAACTAATTGAGTCCAAACCCTTAATTTTATAGATGAGGAAACTGAGGCTAAGAAGTATTATATAACTTGTCCCTAATAAGAATATGAAACAGGATTTGAGTGCAGGTCTTATTAAAACTCCTTCAACTAAGCAGGATAGCAAGAGCTCATCAATTTAGAATCTTAAGAGAGTTATCAAGAGCAAAGGTTAAGTGACTGGATCAGGGTAAAGCCAGGTTGCATTCAAAATAGTACTTGTCTTCCTGGCTCTGAGGCTGATTCTCTCCTTCTGTTTTTTGTTTTTCCTCTGTGTAGCATACACTAGGCAGTTAATCATTACTGTGGAGAACTGAAATCTTATACATGACACTGTATTGTTACTAGCATTCATTTAATTATCTAACTTATGGGAAATGACATGATATTACATGTCATATTATGTATTATACCATATCATGGTTTGATATGATATGATATATCGTATTATATTATACATCATAAGGACAACTAGGTGATAGATTAACCAATGCAGAGTAAGAAAGACTCATCTTTGTGAGTTCAAATCTGGCCTCAGATGCTTACTAGCTGTGTGATGCTAGGAAAGTCATGTCATCCTTTTTGCCTCAGTTTCTTTATCTGTAAAATGAGCTAGAGAAGGAAATGGCAAACCACTCCAGGATCTTTCCCAAGAAAATCCCAAAAGCAGTAATGAAGAGTGACTGAACTACAACAACAAAATATACATTGTATCTTATTTAATGCTCATAACAACCCTTTGAGGTAGATAGGAATTTATTATGTCCTCATTTTACAGAGGCAGGATTTCAAGCTCTGAGACATATTGAATGACTTGGCTAGGGTCATATAGCTTGTAAGTATATGAGACTGAATTTGAATTTGAGTCTCCTTGATTCATAGTCCATGGTGGTATTCATTATATATCTGATTTGCCCCAGGTTTCCACAGGAGCAAATGAAATAACCTTTATGTGTGATTTTGGGGAAGATATATCCTACAATTCTGTTGGAAAAGAAGGCCCATGAAGCCTCTCATCTGCATCATTGAACGGAATACTGACAGCAGAGAGACAATTCAGTTCTACTGAATTTTATCAACCTCTTTTTTAAATTTATGATAAATTTAGCAAGACAAGGACTAAGTAAATAAGTGAAGAATAATCTACAAATAAACAACTCATTGTTTTATTTACATTTTAATTTTTCTTTTAAAATAATGTGTTTAATGCAAAGTGTGTGTTCATCCTTTGTTGCTGAGGAAGACCATGTCATCAAAGAAATAATGACATGACTTGCGCTTGACTTTGTTTTGAGTGAGGGAAGGCTATGCAGATCACCAGCCTCACTTCTCTTCCAGAGCCATCTGAATCCAGTGACCAGATATTATCAGGATGTCTGGAGATGGCCCAGGATGAAGCAATTAAGGTTAAGTGACTTGCCCAAGGTCACACAGTTAGAGTGTCAAATATAAGAGGTGAGATTTGAACTCAGGTCCTCTTGACTTTGCACTGAGGCTCTCTATCCACTGCACCACCTAGCTTCCCACCTTTCATGAAAAAAACAAACAAAAGAGGCATAAACACAGTCCTAAATAGTTCCAATAAGACCATATCAGGGAATCAGAGAGCCAAAAATTAAAAAAACAAAAAAAAATATCAGAGCTTGAGCTTAATGTTATTTGGCAGAAAATATGAAAGGTTAAGCCATGCCATGTGAAGAAAATGACTTTTGCTGACAAAACCTCATGTCAAATTTCCCTCTAGTGAAACTGCTTCTGTGAGGTGATAACTTGGATATCTTTGGTCAGCAAATGAACTTGAGGGGAGATCTGAGGTGTGACTTGCCTGGAATCCTACAGCCATCTAGGAGGAGTATATGGCAGAGAATTGGAGGCATCAAACTTTGCCTTGTGTGCATGTGAATATGTGTGTTATAATTCCCCAGAAAGACTTTACTACATATTACTTTGACTGAGAGTGAAAGTGATGTGGGTCATTTTTGTCATTGACCAACTCTCTTGAGGAACCTGCAGAAAGAGAAATTGACTGCATAGTTTGCTAACAGACTAGCAGTACCAAAGTCCAGGTGGCAAAGTGGGTTTTGTGCCACACAGGGAGTTGGAAAGAGCAGTATACAATACTGACCTCTGCTATTTCCTATGTGACACTTGGCCAATCACTTGATCTCTCTGATCTCAGCTGCCTCATTTGCAAAATGGGGGTGATGATAGCACATGTGTCTCACAAGGATATTAGAAGAATAAAATGAGGTATGTATAAAGGGCTTTGTAAACCTTAACGTGCTACATATATGGCTAGCTATGCATAAACCATGAACACAGATTGGCTCAGTAGATAGAACACCAGACCTCGAGTCAGGAAGACTCATCTTTGTGAGTTAAAATCCAGCCTCAACCACTTACTAACTGTGTGATGCTGGGCAACTGACTTAACCTTGTTTGCCTCAGTTTCCTCATCTATAAAATGAGCTAAGGAAGGAAATGGCAAACCGTTCAGGTATCTTTGTTAGGAAAATGCTAAATGGGCTCAGGAAGAGTCAGACATGGCTGAAACAACACACAGATACATGTAGCGAAGAAAAAAAAAACAACACATAGGGAGACATACAATGTGACTATAAATTGATGGGTATGATTCCAAATGCCACACGTATAAATCTGACGTAAATTTGTATAATGTAATGGAAAGAAATTTGGATTTGGAATCAGGACTGTGGTTCAAATATGACTCACTGTGACTTTCACCTCTCCAAGCAAGATTTAATTTCAGTTTTACCTCAGTTTAAGTAACACTCAGTTAAGTAACCACCTCTCTGCACCTTGATGGCTCGTTTGTAAAACTAAGAGATTAGAGTAGAAGGCTTCTGAAGGCTCTTCCAACTCCAAATCTAGAACTGCACAGACCTATGATTCTGTCACATCTCTTCAAGCCCAACAGATACACGGACAGCTAGAATTCAAACATTAGAGACTTGTTTCTGCATCTCATATGAAAAAGAACGCCGCCCCAAAAAAGTTTGCCTTTTAATATTCATTTATTGAATGTTGTTTATCCATTGTCCATTCATCTGTGTGTGTGTGTGTGTGTGTGTGTGTGTATGTGTGTGTGAACTGTCATCAGAAGCAGCTTAAATCCTGGCTTTGCCTTTCATTAGTGATGGGATAGGCTAGACTGAAACATCTTTCAGATTCACTTTGGCTGCTGTTTTTGTTTTTTTTTTTTTTTCATTCTTTTCAGTCACATCCAATTCTTTGTGACCTGAATAGGAGTTTTCTTGGCAAAGAAATTAGAGTGGTTTGACATTTCCTTTTCCAACTCATTTTACAGATGAGGAAACTGAGTCAAACAGGGTAAAGTGACTTGCCCAGACTCACTTAACTATCTATAAAATGGGACTACATGTAAGTCACAGAACCTTTTTTTAGAAAAGCATGGGAATTTGAGTGAAAATTATTACTATTTTTTTTTTAATTCTCATACAACCTTGTGAATTGTGAATGCAAACTTCTGTATAGTGTCAATCAAATGAGTGTGTGGAGCAATATGTGCTGAATACATACACACAGAGCATAAAATACTTTTGCAAAGTCTAATAATAAAGGAAAATGAGGTCAGAGGGAGTGAGGCATGACAGGCTAGGGGGAAGAGAAGCCACACTGATATGCAAATGCTAGGTAGAAAGGAAGCCTGTGATCAGAGCAGCATTTGAGACATCTCCCAAGGAATTATCAGTGAAAAATAGGCTTCCCAGCAGATTCAATTAAGGCAATCTACCCACACTGCAAGGAAGGTTACGGGGCTTGGGTTCATTAAAATCCATACCTGATTTCAGTTCCTCAGCCTCTCAAAGGGTCACTGGGGACAATCAGGCCGTTTTGATCAGGGTTTAGCTGCATCTGTGACTCTTAAACAAGAATGTGGCTATTTATATGCTTCCCTTCTTCCTCTGGATAGAAGGCAAGAATATGTAGATAACAAAGGATATTCACAGCAGAAATGGAAGCAAGTGCAGCACCCCTTCCTATGCATCCCTGTCCAAGGCCTGGGCTTTTAGAAAGGAGGGTAGAGGCCTTCCCCTTCTAAGCCAAGAGTCATCCCCTCCAGTGACTTCCTTCTTTTTACCTAGTTTTCTGGGGAAAAAAGAAAATAAAATCTTCTTGGCTGAGTCAGGTTGATTGCTACCTCATACGATGCTTTATTCTGAGAGTTTGAAAATTATCTGTGATTGGCGCATGGGTGAAGTTGAGATGACTGATTGTTCCTAACAGGAGGGAACTCCACCAAGTAGAAAGTGGAAAAATATGAAGTCATTTCTATATGGACACAAAACAAAATCAAAAGCATAATAGACAGTAATCCGATTGGCCAAAACTAGCCTGAAAAGGACAAAGTGAACAAGTGAAAGAGTTTTATGGGAAACAAAACCAGCTTTAAGTTCACTGGCAATTTAGAGAAAAGGGAGTGGCAGGTGGGGAAAGCTTGATGAATGGCTCATAGAGAAAAAAGAAAGAGGAAAAGATAGCTAGATTAGGAATCCAAAGAAACTGGTTGCAAATTCTGACTCTGCCACTATTTAGCTCTGTTACTTTGGACAAGTCAAGTTACCTGTATTCTCCTTCATGAAATGATAGAAATCTCTTCAGACTCAGGTCTTTCCTCACTCCAATTCCACCTTCCAACCATGCTTTTTGACCGGACACTTGAATAAACATACACATGAGCTTTATACACAGAACCCATATATTGACAATTTTCTGGACCTTTTCAGGGTCCCTAACCCATCTTTCCAGGCTTACAATGCATTACTTTCCTTAATCCTTCCCAACATTTCAGGCAAACTAACTGACCTAATGTAGCTCATGAAGTACATGCTTCCTCTCATCTCTCTGCTGTTCCACTTGAATTCGCTGTTCACTGTGTAGAATGCACTCTTTCCTCCTCTCTGCTGCTTGTAACCCATTCTTTCCTTCAAACCACAGATCAATGACTCACTCTACTGGGAGGCTTTTCTTGATCATCTGCTCTATGCCACTCCCACTCCCAAAGCGTTGTCCTATTTACTTCATGTTATCCTATAGGTATGCAGCCTGATGCTCACAGAATATGAGATCTTTGAGGGCAGGGATGGTTTTATTTTTGTCTTTGTACTTCTAGGATCTAAACCTGGTTCATGGTCCATTGCCAGTTCTTAATACTTGTCCACTGATTCTTTCTTGCTTAACTCTGTATTTCTAGAAATCCTCTTTTTATTGGATCAATATCAAATATACTCCTAAGTTATAATGCAGAACTCCAGTGTGTTAATTCACAAGGAAAATATACTTACTACAAAGATTGTAATAACGTTGACATTTAAAAACTGCTTGAAAATAACTAGTTAGCTGCTGAGATCATAAATCTGCTACTGTTGAAAGAGAACTTACAGGTCATTTTGTGTAAGCCCCTCAATTTACAGAGGAAGAAACTGAGACTCAGATGTGTAAAATGATTGGCTTAAGATTCTATGTCTTGTCAATGCAAGAATCCTTGATCCCAGACTCTTTGACTCTAAGCCCAGGGATCTTTCCACCATGCCCTGTTCCATTGACTTGTAGATTTCCAGACAGGCAGCTAAGTGGTGGCACTTTTAAAGAAATGGGCTTGGACTCAGGAAGACCTGAGTTCAGATTCTACCACAAATACTTGCTGGCTATGTGAACCTGAGGACGTCACTTCCTGCTCTGAGCCTCAGTTTCTGAAAGTGTAAAATAAGGACAATAATAACATTTACCTCAAAGGGTTGTTTGTGTAAGGATTCAAAGACAAATATGAGCCTCTGTTCCCTAATAGTTTAAATTCTGAGAGGGAAGGAGGAGGTCTGTCAGTAGATAAACTTTTTTTTTTTTAAATGCCTACTGTGTTTTAGGTACTATGCTAAATTCTGGAGATACAAAAAGAAAAAAGAAAATATAACCCCTACCCTTACAGAGCTGATAATCACATGGGGAAAGATAAAACATAAAAGAAAGATGAAAAGGGATGGGGACCTGATAGCACTCAAAGAATTAAAAAATGAGTACAGTCACAAGGAAAATGAAATATTAGAAGAGATATCAGGCCTGTACCCCACTTTAAACAGGAGAGGTTATAGCTGTACCCTCCAATCAGAGAGGCAGAGGATACTGATGAGGTGTGAGTAACAAGGCTTTTTAGCATGTGATTAGAGAACTTAAGGAGGGAGAAAGCAGTTTGTACTGTGGTATTGAGGGATGACAGGTGAGGCAGGATATCAGAGGCAACTTCAGCACAGACATACTCAGACTGAACCTCAAAAGAAGGGAAGGATTTCAAAAGACACCTGTTGAGGTAACATATTGTTCATTTTGAAGTATTCTGAAACAGAGACTTTTTGAGGTGAAAGAGATATTGGGGAAGATTGTCTAATTCTTTCATTTTCCAGAGGAGGAAACTAAGACCTTAACAGGTAAAGTGATTTGGATTACACTGTATGGGCAGTCAGTGAAAAATTAGAGCCCAAACATCTCATTCAATGTTGCTGTGCCCACTGCACCAACCGCCTCATCCCATCCCGATGTCAGGTTCTTTTGGGGAATCCTTCCAAGTAGGAATTATTTGATTTTTTTGCGCTTAAATTCTCAGTAGTTAGTGAAGGCTAGTGCACACAGTAGTCACTTAATAATGTTTCCGGATTCATTGAATATCAGATTTTTTCCTGTTCATCTGTATGGACATGTCTCGTGGAATGCTTTTTCTTTGTAACTTGCTTTTAAATAAAATAGAAATTAGTTGTTTGATTTAGAATGATATTATCTGATTAAACTAGTTCTCAAAATGTAAGAGATGAAATGCCCTGGAAAGTTATTTAATCTGGCCTTGCACAAGAAAGACCTCTTGTACTTTCCCAATGAGTGGTCTTCAGCCTTTCCTAGAAGACTTCCAAAGAAGAGCCCACCACCTCCTGAAGCAGCCTGCATTACATTTGGCTAGTTCAAATGTATGTGTGTGCACATATATGTATATCACACACACGTAACATGTGCACGATGTACACATGAATGTGTGTACATGTATGTATATGTTAGTGTAATGTGTGTGCTATGGTATATACATGCATACATATATGTGCATATACACATACATATGTGAATATGTGCGTGCATGTCACACATGTGTGCATATACATTTATACATACATTTTTTTTCCTTCCACCCTTACATCAAGCCTAAACTTCCCTCACTGCAACATCTAACCACTAATTCTATCTCTGCTCTGTGAGATTTGGAAGAATGTATCAAAATCAAACCCCCTCCCTGCCCATTCTCCATGACAACCCGTCAAGTTATTGAAGATGACTCATGTGCCCTCTAAGTCCTCATATGGCATCACCTGTAGGGCCTTCCTTACTTTAGTCATTTTCTTCTGAAAATCCTTGGCTTTGTCAATTTCCTCCCTGAAATGAGGTCACTCCAATTAAGCTATATATTGAAGAATGCAGGGCAGTAGGGCTGATATTCCCTGTATTCTAGCTTGAAAAGGCATTGCCTTGGATTTAGACGGTGGCCACCTTAGCCTTGTTTCTTTTTCAGGGTACTGAATTATATTGATTTACATTCTGCTAAAAATAGTTTCTCTTCTTCTTTGTCTCTGTTTCCCTATCTTTATGTTTGTCTGTCTCTGACCGTCTATCTCTCTATGTGTCTCTGGCTCTCTATTGTTATCTCTCACCTTTTTCCTCCTCCTCCTCATCTTTCTCGTTCTTCTCATGAAATGTCATCAATACATGACTTTTCCAAAATCAAGTATAAAGTTCTACATTTGGCATGTAAAGCTTTCCACGACCAGTTCCCAGCCTACCTTTCCAATCTTAAGTTCTGGTCCTCTCCACACACTCTAAGATTTGGTCCTTTAGTCAATGTATAATTCCTCAAACACAGCATTACCCATCCTTACCTGTACCCTTTAATGTCCTGGGTTCCTTCAAGACTCAGCTCATAAATGACTTGTAGAGGAGGAATTTCTATTGTCTATTGTCCATTGTCTATTGGTATTCTCCATTTAAGACATTTAAGCAATGTCTTCTCTTCTGAGGCTCCTTTGTGTCTACTCAGTATGCATCTTCACATCTTGTATGTACCTAGTTATTTGTGTTTTGTCTCCTCCATCAAAATGGAAGTTCATTGAGGGCAGGACCTCTTTTTGCCTTTCTTTATTTCCTCAGTGCTTAGCACAATGTCTGACATGGAGTAAGTGCCTATAAATATTGGCTAATTAACTAGCATCAGGTAATTATGAATTTGACTTTTTAAAATGATACAGCCATTTAGACTTAGCTTTATTTTAGAGAGATAGAGACAGTTAATTTTATTAGGTTCACCCAAATGCTCTATAATTCTGAGAGAGGTATTTTATTTTGGAGGGGGAGAAAGGGAACAGGGATTCTACCTTTACAAATTTCCAAGGTTTGAATTCTCTGCAAATTTCAGAAACACTTCATCTTATGGTGGTCTTGGCCAAACATATCTCCCCTAACAAACTGTCAGTATCTTTCATCCAGTCACTACCAATAGCTGCCAGCCAAAATGAATGAGGAAACTTTATTAAACCTTTACAATAATCCCTGTCCTACTCTAAAAGTGGGGATATGGATTTCATAATGGCAATTTACCTGCTGTTGAGGAGTGTGCTGGTGTGGATTTGAGCATGACTCAGAGAAAGAGGTGGGAAGTTGAGGGGACAGAGGGAATGCAGAAGGGTGGAAACAATGGGAGAGAAGAGGAATGGGAATGTTTTCAGAGAATGCTCTGCTAATTGGACTTGCTCTAACAGGACAAGAGAGATGGGGCAGCTTTAAAGAACTCTGTGACAAATATGCAATTGTAAGATGGGACATATGCCTTTTCATGGAATTTTCACATCATGATCACTGTAAATTTTAATCTATTTTGTCTATTGAATTATTCTCCATTTAAGTTCTTAACTGTCCAAATAGTTTATCCAGTCACCACTGATGGTGTATATATATACATACAAGTCTATGTGTGTATACATGCATGTATATGCATGTGTATGTGTGTATATGTATGTACATGCATACACATATGTGTCTATATTTATACATGCATGTATATGTATGCATACATACCACCAGATTATATACACATATACATACATAAACATATATGTATATATACATATATATACACAGAGAGACATACACATACATATACATATACACACACTTTAGCTAGCTAGCTAGCTATCTCCAGTACTTAACACAGCTTATGCCATAAAGAATACACTTTATAGTTGGCTAAGTTGCTCAGTTACCAATGGAAAGACCTGTTTATTGATTGAACATCCACACAAGTCACAAGGCTCCAGACAATCACTGAATGTATTTCTTCTCTCCTTGCTCACCCCAACCTGAATAGCTTCATCAGTCAACAGAGTAGAAGCCAAGTGGCTACCTGAATGGAAGGGACTTTGGGAAAACACTTGGCCAACAAGACTTTGGATTCAAGTGAGGAACTTCTGTGTACAATGTTCCTTCCACCATCTACCTTCAATTGCCAGTTATACCATACAATCCTCCAATTCAAACTTTATCTTTTTTGAGAACTGCATTTCTTGGACAGGGCCCAAATTTTCTCTCTGTCACAAATTACCATTTCCCCAAAGGCGATGTCACATCAGTCCAAGGATTTTTTTTACTGCAGTTAATTCAAATTGCGCACTCTTCTGTGTAACATTGGATACCGATGATGTGAAAAGTGGGGCTCAGGAACAAGGAGCCGGATCCTCATATTAATTGGCACTGGGTGTTTCCTAATAATTTTTATCAGCTTACAAATCAAGAGATCATTTTCTAATTTAAAGTAACAAATTTGCCATAGAATCTGAAATTCAGAGTGTTCTTTCTGCTTCATACATAATTGCTGGTGATAAAATCTGGTACTTTAAATTTAACTGACAGCATTGCATTGTTGATGGTATGTGGATACAATTTCATTCTACCCTAGTAACGTGGGCTGCATATCACCCAGAGTGTAAAACATTTCATTCCATTACAATGTGCAGAGCCAGCACACAGAAACATGTCAAAAGAAAAACAGAGAGATAGCTAATAACTGTCACTGGATATTACTACAGGGTACAGGGTAAGCCATTACGTAAGTTGCTATGGGAGGAAGCAAAGTAATGGAAGGCTGCCCCATGTGTGACACTTACCAGTTGTGTTAACATGCACCAGTACTGGTCTTTATTCCTCCAAGCTTCAGTTTTCCTGACTCCAAAAATGACCATAAGGATCCATACAATTTCATTACATGCATTTTATTCATTAGACAGCTACAACATACTATGTTATCTGCTGGGTACACACGGACAAATATCAAAACAGTCTCTGCTTCAAGAAACTTAAATTCTAATGGAAAACATCAATAACAATCAGGTGATAAGAGTTTATGTAACACTTACTATTTTCACTGCACCATCCTAGGCACTGGGAATATAAAGACATGAAGGAAAACAGTCTTTCAGTGCAAGGAGCTTATAATCTACTAGAAGACACTAAATGAGTAATCAATCCCCAAGTATTTGTTGAATACTTACTGTGTACCTGGTACTGTTCTTGGTGGGACAAAAATGCAAGTATATTCTATGGGAACATGTCCCAAGACTGATGTGTTATCACATATACAAAGCACTCCGAAGATCTTTAAAAAAAAGCTTATATATGGGAGAGATTTTATAATTGGAGGATGGTATGCAGAAAAGAGAAGAGATAAATATATATCCAACAGAAACGTTTAATTGATGAAAAACAGAAACACATAATTATTAAGGGAGGGGCACAAACTGGACTAGTCGTTATTACATAGGTTTATTCTGTAAAGTTTTCCTAGGGATGCTATGTTTGAAGGAAGAAGAAGAAGATCACTGTTTTTTGGAAAGGGGAAGGGAAGACTGTGGGGTTTAGGGATGGCATTAGAAGGTTCGTCAAAAAATAATTTATTCCTTGATGTTCAGGTTTAAAAAGCAACTATCAATGGCTCATGGTAATTGGTGAACTAATGGGCTAAACGGTGCTGATGGTGGTCATCAGGCAGTTGAACACAACGTTAGCAACCCTGAACTAGAGGTCTATGGTCCCACACTCTGATTTAGCCCCTGCTCCCAGCTTGTTGCCTGATTACAGCAAGTCATGGACCTTCCATCTGTCCTAGTTTCCACTCCTCTAAAATGAGAGAGAACCCCACAAGCATTAACAGTAAAGAAAATGAATCATGGCCTGCCTTCAAAGTGCTTCTGTTCTGTTGCTGTGTGTTGTGTGCTGGAGGGGAGGATGCCTGAGGATATTGCAAATGCACATAGAGAAGACAATAAAGAAATATGGTCATTGGAGTCCTCGTGGATGAGGGTTGTTCAGAAGTCTGGTGGATGAAGAGGCCACAACTGAACCAGGCTTGAAAAGGCACCAAGAATTAGAAGGAATTATTTTCAGATAAGGGCAACATTTCCATTGAATTTTTCTTTGTAAGAAATGACCAGTTTAATGGGGCCAATTTTTGGTTGCCACTGAGTATTTCTCTGTTGAAATGAGCAATGGTTCTGGAGTCAGTTGAAATTCCATCTGTGACACTTATTACCTGTGAGACTTCGGGCAAAACCTCAACAGACATTGAGTATTTATGTGCCTGGGACTTAGGGATTACATGGATGCTGTAGGCCTCATCTCTGTTCTCAAAGAGCTTATTGGCTTATCTTACCTGCTAGAGACACAACTTGCTATGTAGGAACCTGGAGTAAGTAGTGCCCACACACACATCCATACTCACTCATGCATGCATGCACACACACACACACACACACACACACACACACACCAATGTATTCTTACATCCAATTTATAACTCAAAAAGTGAAAATACTGCTGGATTAGGACAAATTTTCTCATGTAAAGTAAGTGACTATTCCTGACTTTACTTCTGCTGAAGTCATTCTTAAGTTGAATTTTTGTTCCTCTTACATTAGCTTGCCCTGATTAAAAGCCTTGACCATATTTTCCAGACAAGAGTTCTGAGAGCTTCCCTCTGTACCTCACAGAATTTTTGTGAGGGTCAAGATTGCTATGGCAGGTGAAATCATTTGGAAAAGTTGTAAACATTAGAAATAGGTAGTGGGTTATACAAAACTAGCTGAGACTATTTGGCCTATAGTTTTCAGAATAAAGTGACCGTAACCTTGTGGAAATGGTATAATTCACCTCCCTCCAAGGTTTTCCTTTCCTGTCACATTTATTGTCTATTACAGAGAACTAGAATTTAAGTTGAGTTCCATTTGCACTAAGGGAGAATGGCAGGCTGAGTCACTCTATAGGAGAACTAGGGAATACTGAGTGCCAACCTGAGTGCCAATATAGTTAGGCTAGCCTAACTATAATCACTGTCATTTGTCATGTAAATAATCTATGATCTCAACATAATAGGGAACCCCAAAGATAGGAGCTCCTTCTATAAACTCAAGTTGCAACTGATAGGTAATAGTTGGAGATAAAAATCTGGTAATTAAATTTAACTGATAGCTTTGTTAATGGTGCATAGATACACTTCCTTCTACCCCAGTGATAATACAAGCAAACCTGAGTCACACAGACTCAATCTTGACTTGCTCAGAACTCTGCCCATCATGTTGGGCAGTCCACATTAAAAAAAATGTCAATCAACCGCTTTACTCTATCAGGTTACCTGGTATTAGAGTAATGACAGTATATCCATTTTGGTGAATCAGTCCAGATGGGTGGGCTATTATAAGTTTGCCTGATCCAGGGAATCCTTCATAAGGATCACCAATTTAAAAATTCCAAAATTTGTTTTTCCCATTTGGAAACATTTTCACACATCTTGCCCCTAGAAAGATTATTAGACATGCTTTCAAAGCAACTTTTCAAGATCAGTTCCAATGATACTAGGAAGTCAGAAAATCTTGGATCCACTAGGACTGGTCTCCTTCAGGAGAGCTTACTGGGATCATAGGGTGGAGAAAGCAGAGAGAGTCCTGCTATCTGGTGGTACATCTCTATTTTACCTAGTTACTTTTTTTAACCAGGGTGTAAGCTTACCTACATTTATGTTACTGAAGGAACATCAGTTCTGTTGATACCATTCACATTCCAATACCCTTCACATTCCAAAACCCTGGAGCGAAGTCCCCCATCCGCACCCCATCCTAGTTATATCTCTTTTATATAGAGTCAAAATATCACGTGTTACTGGGAAAGGAAAGAGTTGTTAACAACCTTCATGATTGTTGGCCAAATTCCCAGTATCTACCACACTGAACTGTGATACCACAGCAATGTCTGCTTTGAGAAATAATACCTTCGATTGTGAAAAGCCAACTTTTTAACAAAGCTCTACAAGTTATAATTTGAGTGAAATTTTATCTTAATTTTTTTATGTGCTATAAAGGGAATGTGAACAATGACATTGATATGGAAAATACTATAAAACTATTATCATTTCTTCAAAGTCTTTGAGTGAAGTTAGCAGAATAAATTAGTTTTGTTTGCAAAATTCAAAGGCAGCCTGCCATCTGGACATTAGTGGCCTTATTCTAATATATTACTGAGAGACAAAGGAAAACAACAAACACTGATGAAAAATAACTGATCTTCTTGTTTGTCTCAAACACACACATATTTACACACACATGCAAAGAATCAATTAGTTTTTTTGTAAAAATGCCAAGGAAAATATTTCAGTCAGTACCCACAATTATATATCCTTAAGCACATTGCCGCTGGTCCACACCACCTCCTTTGCAGATTTCACATGCCCATTTAATAGAAGAACAGCAAAGGTCAAGGTAGAACCATCCATCCTTGCATGAACATTCTGATAATTTCATTTTCAACTATAAGCAAATACAAAGGCCTCACCAATTCTGTTTAACTTTCTAGGCTCAGCCCAGTGTTTAGGGCATCTTTAATAAATCACACAGTGCACCTTCATGATATTGTTGAACATCTCATGGATTTCTATATGTGGGTAAGTTCATAGTTCCTGTAAATGTGTTCTCATATATTATCACAGAAGCACAGAATTTTGAGTTGAATGGAATCTCTGAAGCCATCAACCTCAACCTGAACCTGAACAAGACTTCCCTCTATAATAGGGCCAAGTGGACTATGGATTTCATGGACTTAAAGACCTCCAATGAGTGGAAACCCACTATTGTCTTTAGAAGTGGCTTGTTCCACTTTGGGACATCTCTCATTCCTAGGAAATACTATTCTGGAAGATCATGCAAACCTGTAGTTAATGTTTTGTCTGGTTTTTTTGGCCTAAATGATTGAAGCATTTCATTTATTTATTTTTATTTGTTTTATTATTATTATTGTTATAATTTATGTTTATTTTCAACACTAATTTAAACAAAATTTTGTATTTTAAATTTTCTCCCCATCTCCCCCTACCCCACCACAGGATAACATGTATTCTGATTAGCCTTTTCTCTAATCTGTCCTCCTTTTTATCCCCACCCTCACATCTCATTTCCTTCCCTTCTATTTTCCTATAGAGCAAGGTAGGCTTCTATAGCTCATTGCCTATATATCTTACTTCCTAGTTGCACATAAAAACAATTTTTATCGTTCATTTTTAAAGCTTTGACTTCCACATTGTCTCCTTTCCCCCTTCCCCATCCACCCTCATTGAGAAAGCGAGCAATTTAATATAGGTTATACATGTGGAGTCATGTAAAACACTTCCATAACAGTCACGATGTGAAAGGACTAACTATATATCCCTCTCCCCTGTCCTGCTCTCCATGTATTCTACTCTCTCCTGTGACCTGTCCCTCCATAATAGTGTTTGCTTCTGATTGCCCCTTCCCCCAATCTGCCATCTCTTCTATTGTCCCCTGTCTCTTATTACCTTTCCCCCTGCTTTCCTGAAGGGTAAGATAAACTTACATATCCAGTTGAGTTTGTATGTCCATTCTCTACTCCTCTGATGTAAGGAAGGCTCACTTATTCTCTCTCATCTTCCCCATCTTCTCACCCATTATAAAACTTCTTTCTCACCTCTTTTATGTGAAATTATTTACTTCATCCTGACTCTCCCTTTCTCTTTCTCCTAGTACATTCTTCTCAACACTTAATTTTCTTTTTTTAATACCATTCCTTCATATTCAGCTCACCCTGCGCCCTCTGTCTCTGTTTGTGTATGTGAATATATTCATGTGTATATATGTATATGTATTTATACACACACATACATACATATACATACATGTGTACATGAACTTCTTTTTTCCATTTGGCCCATTCTGCTATTTAAAGCATTCTTCTCCTTGTTGGCTTTTTAAACTTTTTTTTTGCCATTTGGTTTAGTCTAATTTTAAAAGTGTTGTTTTCTTTAGCATTTTGGGGGGTTTCTTTTAGCATGCTGTCAACTTGTTTTTCATGATTTTCTTGCGTCACTTTCATTTCTTTTCTCAATTTTTCCTCTACTTCTCTTACTTAACAAAATTCTTTTTGAGTTCTTCCATGACCTGAGACCAATTCATATTTTGGGGGAGATTGACTTTGTTGTCTTCTTCTGGTTGTATGTTTTGATTTTCCTTGTCACCAATGATGGAAGAAAATACCTCTTCATTGAGAAAGTAAGAATCCACAGTTTGTTTCTTTTCCTCAGTTTGCTCATTTTCCTGACTCATTATTTGACCTTTGATCTCTTTGTTAAGTCAATGTGTTCAGAGGGAGTAGTCCAGCCAATTACTTGACTTGAGGTCTTTTTTAAGTGGAGTGCTCCAGAAGCCACTACAGTTTCAGCAGTGGCTGCCGCCAGCCTGGCACCATGGCTGGGGCTAGGGCAAGGACAGGACCAGGCTCCCCTCTCAGCTAGGTGAGAGATTCTTCTCACTGACCTTCAAATCTGTCTTTGGTATTTGTGGGTTGAGAAGTCCAGTAACCACAGCAGCCAGCCATTCAGTCCCCTAAGGCTTGCTCCAGTTTGGTCCTTACTGGGGCAGCCCACACTGAACTGTGCTCTGTTCAGCTCCCAGTATGGTGTAATAGACCTTTCCCACTGACCTTCCAGATTGTCTTGGGTTGAGAATTTGCTAAAGTCCATCATTTTGTGGCTTCTCCTGCCTAAGAGTTTGTTTAGCCATTTTTACAGTATTTTTAAGGATTTTGGGGGACAGTTCTAATAGGTCCCTGCTTCTACTCTGCCATCTTGGTTCTAACCCCTGTTTGAAGCATTTTAAAGATATATAAGAGAATAATTTTATAATTCATGTTTTGAATGTTTATTAATCAGGAACTGATACTCTAAGAAAAAGGCAAATATATATTTACTGGAGAAACCTCTGCACAAACAAACCTTACAGTCCAATGTCCAAGCTACTTCTAGAACTAGTTTTGAAATCTCTGAAATTCTAAGTTGTCTTAATTTCTGTTCTACTAATCTATATATTTTGACCTAATGGAACAGAAAACTCTAAAATAATCATAATTTGCCCAAATAGAAAAGAGGCATCAACCTCAAAATTAACTAAATATTTGCAAACCCCATAGAGTTTATCTAATCACAGTTAAATCAGATGAGCCCTTTCCCACTCAATCTCCTTCTCTTCTTGACGTCTCTTTTTTTTGGAAATATTTCCATCATTCTACTAATCAACCAGGTTGGGAAGTCTGACTGTCCTTTAAATCTGGGATGCTATGGATGTCCTTGGCATCTTCCATGTCTGATCAAGTGTTAGATGCTCCAGAGAACCTACTTCAGCTGCCTTCATGGTCATTGGACCAAATTATTCTCTTCCATTCATTCTGACAGTGGAAATCTTCACATAGTTTGAGTAGATACCTCTGTAACTCACTCATGGGTTTTAGATCTATCTGTTACCCTCACCCTGGTTTAGCCTACTGCTGAGATAATTTACCGGAATATGTCCAATGAGCATGCTATAGCTTTTTGGAGCCACAGGTAAGAGTGGCTAGTTAGACACCAAAGGTAAATAAGAAGCCCTGAAAAAGGCTTACCAGGCCTGCACACCAGAGGTGCTGGTCCTCCTTGAACACTCATATGCCCCCGGATGTATATATGATATATTATACATATGTGTGATATAGGTACTTGTGCATGTATATATATACATATTCAAATATGTATATGTACATATATACATTCAAATATAACAGATGTGTACATGCACATGCATATATATTCATATAGTCATTTCACAAGATATCCCCCTACTCATCTTCTCTAATAAGAACAATTAGGGGAAAAATAGTATAATTTATGTTTGTGTTATTGGTGAAATGGTTATTACCATTTCCCTTATCACAGTCAGTCAGTCAAGAAGCATTTATTAAATACTTACTATGTACAAAGCCATGTGCTAAGTACTGAAAATACAAAGAAAGGCAAAAATCCTAGTCCCTGTCCTTAAGGGGCTTGCCTGATAACAGAGAAGGCTACCTCTGAATCATAGTGGCTCAGGGATGATTGCTCCTCATTGAACTTGTTTAAATGTCCATGAGTCCCTATATTTGTGCCATACAAGAACAAAGGAATGAGTCATTAAGGATAGTTCTAAGGACAACCACAATAAGAGAAAATACAGAATTAGAGGTTAGAGCCAGGGCTCAAACACCAACTCGGCCCATTTCTACCTTAATGACAGCAGACAAGAAAAGTGCCTCTACTTTTCTATGTCCTTCTGTGGCAAAATTGGAGGTTGAATTTTCTAACTTCTAAAGTTCCATCTATGATCCGATGATGTATAGAGTATGCATGTAGGAATCTTGTCTGCCAACAATACTTACAATTCATTAGTCAAAGTCAAGGGATTTGGTTACCTGGGATATCTAGAGATTAAATCGATTTAGTTAGCATCAGTAAGCTACTATATGACAGAGGGAGAATTAGAATCTAGGCCCTTCTCACAACCAGTCCCAACTTCTATTCATGAGGTCCCTACACTCTGTGTGAATGACTGCTCAGAATGTTTTGTGGAACTAAACAAATGAACACATGAATGATAGCAAAGATAAGTGGCATCCTCACCTACTAATTTTAAGGGATGAAGGTCAGTTCAGATATTGCAATAACATATACATGTAATACTCTTAGCGATCAGTCAATCAGGACTTAGTAAGCACTTACAATGTGCCAGGCACCAGGATAAGTAGAGCAGATTTAAAAAGAAAAGAAACAGTCTAGATTCCAGTCTAAATACTTAGAGGGCTTTTGTTTATTTCATTTCACAATGACAGTACTTAGGTGTTCTTGGCAGGGAGAATCACTGATTCATTATGGCATATTGGTAACCAAAAAAACCGCACTTTCACTCCCATCTATTCAAAGTCTTTCCTACTTAAAGCTCAGGTACCACTCTCTCCCTGAAGTCTCCCCTGATGTCCCCCAGTTCCTTCTTCCCTCAGGCTCTCTCTGTCTCTGTCTGTCTCATACCATGTGACTGCATATTCTATATGTTGTATTTTTGTCATATGCTCCTGTCTTTCCCTTTCTCCTAAAAGTTGCAAGTTCCTTAAGGGCTGGCTGTAGTGCTACTGTTATATTATCCTCAGGGACAGAACATCTGGCTTTGCCATTGTAGGTGGTTAAACAGTGTTGTTAGAATTGAATTGAACTAAATATTGGCCTAATTCTCCTTAACTTTAATTATATATGCACAGGAAGGGAAGCTATCTCCCTCTATTTGTTGTCATCAAACAGGCATCACTTAACTGGGGATTAATGAAATCCTGCTGTGACAGAAGAGGCAAGCCTGGGCTTTATTTACAGGTCAGGCCATCAAATCAGAAGTTGCCCAGGGCATCCTTGCTAAACAGTGTGTCACATGAAACCAAGGCACCGGAAGCTTTCCTGGTCTGCAAAAATGGGGCATATGAACCAACATATCAAGACTTACCATAACCAGTGACCCTCACATATGTATGCCTATGCCTCATGCAAAATTTAAATTGAAAACTCAGTGCTGGATATTGGAAACCTTCATCCAAAAGTCTCATAATTTGAAGCAATGAGAACTTAACATACACTTTTATGGCCCTTCCCCCACTTTCACTGAAGGATTATTGACCTGATGCATGACTGGCTGCCTTTTCCACCCTGTTGCTGGCCATATTTTGAGAAACAAAGTAAGGCTGGAAAGGAGGTATTCTTCATACTAAAAGTCAGAGGTCCCATTTACTTGGATGGGAAAATAAATAAATATACATATACACATGAATATATATACACCTGTACATATCTGTCTCTATCTATCTATTTAATTTTCTTCTATAATCACTGTGGTTTCCTTTTTAATCTTTTGCACTTAGTTTTACATCTTTAAAACCATAATTCTGAGAAGAGGGACAGAGGTTTCACTAGACTGCCAAGGTGTCCATGACTCCAAAAAACATGAAGAATCCCTTCTTAACCTTTATAAATGTATCAGTATTCCTGGACAGCAGGGGATCAGGACACCCCCACAGTCCTTGTATGAGTGCTGGAAAGAAATCTATTTTCTTTCTTTAAATTATCCCTGAGAGAGTGTGAATACAGCAGGTAAAGGAGGGAAGGGTAAAAAAGAAAGCAGGAAATATATACGTAAGCGTCTTCTCCTTTATCCTAAATACTTTACAAAGAGTATCTCATGTGATCCTCACAGCAACTCCAGGATGTAGGTAATACTATCTACATATTACAACTCAGGAAACAGAGTCAGAATTTTAGTGATTTGCCCCAGGTCAAAACATCTAGCAAGTATCTGAGGCTAAATTTGAACTCAGTTTCCTGACTCTAGGTCTCACACTGTATTAACTAGCTGCCTATAAGGAGAAAACTGAAAATTTCATGTTCTTACTTCATTTCAAATTTTATCTAGGATTTAGTTCCTTCTGCCTTTCCATCAGTTGCTACACAAAAATACTAGGATCAGGTACATAGAGCTTAAATATACCTTTGAGGCCATCTGATCCAATTCCATCCTTTTATGGGAAACTAAGGCATGGGTGGGTGAAGAGGTTTTTCCAAAGTTACATAGCTGGTAGAACATTAATTTAGGCTAGGGTCCTCTGACTCAAAGACAAAGAAATAGTGGTGCCCTTGAGAAATGGGCACTAAAGGAGAGATAAAGTCCTGACTTTCATCTTATCCCATTGTCTATTTTTTATAAAGCATGGCAAGTGAGAGTGGAGAAACTTAGAAGTTTATTTGATAGGATGACCAAGGAAAATGGTTTCAGCACCACCTGGAAGGCTTTGAAAGAAAAGGTGGGCCCACAAACAGTTTCTCTTTTGGATTCTTTTCTCTCCATTGCAAAAAGAAACTCAAATGGATTCAGAACTACTGAAAGAAATAATGAAAAAAAATAAATGTAATGATAACCTAATTTGCTCACATCTTTGGTTTCCAAAGGCTGATTTCACCATCAGTATAACAAGCATGGATATTTACTTGGTTATTTAACTCTACATGCAATTAGATTGAGGCCCAATAATATCTGTTTTATTCTTACAATCGATCATTTCTTTATTGAGTGACTATCTAAACCCTGTGAGGCTAAACCAAAATAAATAAATCACTCGATTGCTTAAAGGAGTTACCTACATTTTTGGAGAGGATTCCACAAATCAGTTCATATCATTATTTACCACCAACTCTATCACAGGCACTGTGCTAGATGCTTGGAAGACAAAGGCAAACATGGCACATGTTTGCCCTTTAGGATCTTGAATTTTGTTGAACACAACCATGTTGTCTGTTTTTTCTTTCAATTAATTTAATTTTATATACTTACTCATTTTTAGAGTTATAGATAGAAGACATCATGGAGGTCATTCAATCCACCCCACCCACTGCTTCATTCTATTGAAGCAGAGATCATTGTGAGAGAGAGCGGGGACCTTACAGAGTTACCTTGTCTTCCCATCTCTCCTTCCTCTTAGAACTCCAAAATTCTAAGTAGAAACCCATCTGATTCTCTTTCCAGATGTTCACATTGGGTTAGATCAAGTATAGGATATAACAAAGATACAGATCTTGTTCCTAATTATGGAAACTCCTTTCTGAAAGATGCACAATAAATATTATTCTAATTCTTTGTCAGATGAAGAATGTTGGTAAAGATCAATGAATCAATATGTGAAAGAGGAAGACTGAAGTACAGTAATCTTTATAACGGAATAGTAAAGTCTGGCACAATACTCACTGTTTTCCATTTTAGAAATACCAAAATGAATATTCTACAATTAGATTCAGTTTCATGCTTCCTAATCAGAATATTAATTTCACATTAAAATTTCATGTAATTGCTTGGTAGATAACAATGCTAAGACACTACAATAATAATCTGCAATTTGAAATGTATTAGTTATTTCTCACTTACTATAATAACACTCAGAGATTCCATTTCATCACTCCAAGTACTTCCTTTATTGAGCAACATTCCAACCTGCTGTCTTTTAGCAGAAGGTTTACCAAAAGGGGCTAAACTGTCCCTTGAGGTTGTGAAGATCTGGGTTCAAGTCCTCTCTGTGACCCAGCCTCACTTTATGAGCAAAGGCAATAAGGATGAGAAAGGTAAGGTACCTTGCCCAGACTCACATAGCTGACAAATGTCAGAATTTGAGACAACCAGGGTCCAAGACCTGTTCTAATAAAAATAAAGGTCATATGAGGAATAATGGGGGATAAACTCTTGGAGTGTAGAACTGGTTCATGTCAAGACAACTCAGCTTTAGCCTTCTTGGTTGACAGTTCTCTGAATCTGCTGCTCAGGGGAGAGCTTTCTAGAAGTTTTAATTTTATGCTTTGGTGAAATCATGCTCATTTCTCCAGGACCTGATTCTTGTCTGTATTTTCCTTTGATCTTCTGCTCCCCCAGTCTGTGACTTCTTCTGCCATCACCTTACCATCATCCACTGATTCGTCACTTCTCCTATCTCAGTGGCATTTGGACACTAACATCTTTGTGTGTATATAATTCTCTTTTCTTCCTTTCCATCTCTCTGCCACTCTCCATAGATCTCCCTTCTGCTGCATCCTAAATACGGTTACAAATGAACTGAACAATTCCATTAGTTCAAATCAATGAGATATAAAGTCGATGTTGAAATACTATTTCATTTTTCATAAACTTATAACTTGATGAACTAAGATTGAATGAAACCAAGGCTTGTCAATCATTAAAAATCCACACAGATTCAGAGTAATAGAATTTCCTTAATGTAGCCCACAGGGATTTTTAGTTCTAATTTGGTCCTGTGATTTAGTCAGCATAGGAAACTTCGAGTGTAGAAATTCCTGCCATCAATACATTAACCCATCTGTGATTTACAGTAAGAGTGGGGTTAAATGACTTGCCCAGAGAAAAGCAGAAATAAGATTTATACCCTAATAATTCTAATTTTGAGGCTCGACCTCTAGCCATTGTGGCACAGAGCTTCTCTTTCATAAAGTTATTCAAATATAAATATGAACCCCAAATTAGAAGGGCATTCAATGGTCATGTCTTTCAACTTATTAGTCAAAAAAAGAAAGAACTCTTTTAGAAGGAATTCTCCATGAATTACAGGATCATAGATTCATAAGGAGAGTAGGAGGAACCTTAGAGATTATCTAGTCCAAGTCAATTAAATATAGATGATGAAATTGAGGCTCGAAGACATTGACTGACATACTCAATGACACAGGTAAAATATGCTAGTCAGAGATACAAAAATCTCTCTTCTATATATCATTGGACCCTTTTAAACACCTTTTCATCCAAGATACACTCTCCCCTTCACAATCTGGCCTCAAACTCTTTTTCCAGGTTCATTTTCTATGTTTCCCTTTTCCAGTCTCTATAATCTGGTAATAGTGGCTTCTACTCTCTTTCTCAAACACAGTCATCTCTCTTCTTACCCTAAGTCTTTTTACTGATTGTTTCCCATACCAGAAATGCTCCCATAGCAGAAATTCTCTCTCTCTGTCTCTGTCTCTGTCTCTCTTTCATTTCAACCGCATAAATGTTTCTCTTTCATTAAGAATCACCTCAAGCATCATCTTTTTAGGCAGGCAGGCAGGCAGCACAGGATCCCAATGAGCCAGGTCCTGTGGTAAAACATGGAGGTATAAAGAAAAAAGAACAATCTTCCCTGACCTAAAGGAGCTTAGTCTAATGAGGGAAGATAAGGCACGAAAGGTAGCTGGAAAGGAGGTATTGACAAGGGGCACCTCTCCACAACTACTATGTCTAGATCTGGTAGTCAGAATCACAACCATGAAGAGAATGAAGGATGTTTGGTTTGGGTCTATCTTCAAAATGGAGATCCTGGAAGGAATTCAATGAGACAAGAAGTCTACTATGGTGAAGGGAGATTGGAGGGTAAGGAGGCCCCCAGCGTGAGGAAAATTCCAGGGTGAAAAGGAGTCTGACTCACGGCAGCAACGTTTTGTGTGGTCAATAAGGCAGACAGGAGGGGGATGAAAGGTGTCCATGGGAGTTTTCTCTCCTGATCCCTGACCTTCCTCAAAACTAAGGTCATCTTTTCCTGAAATAATTTGTATGAATCACTTAGCACAGTGCCTGACACAAAGGAAATGCTATACAAATGCTGGTTATTCTAAAAATCATTGCTATTATCTAGCTTGAATCTTATTATTCTATATATACTTCTATATGTATATATTTCCTCCTTCCTACTTCTGCCCAGTTGTAAAGTCCACGATAATAAAGGTGGTTTCATATGTCTTTTCCTGCCAAACCCTGAGCATAGGGGCTGGCACATGGTAAATGATTAATAAATGATGAGGAATCACTTGACCCTCTCTCTCTTACACATGCATAAACACATCCACATGAACACCACACAAACACAAACATATGCACATACCTCTAACATACTGGAGAGAGGACAGAGATATGCAGCAGTTTTCAGTAGGCAAGAACAAGTGTTCCTTTGTGTTATGTGTTTTTATTTGGGCTGGCATGGGTGAAGCAGTCAGGAAGGTACTGAGTTCTGTGGAAAATCCTCCAAATCATGAATCAAGCAAACGATTTTCTCTCTATTATCAAAGCCTAATGACTAGATCTTTATAGAATACTGAAGTCCTAAGGCAAGCAACTGTCATTTGGAAAAGTTCTTGTGGTTGGCAAGAGAATAGGCTTTTGCTCTGTTGCTTTTCTTACAATACTGTTTTAGAGGGAGAAAACAGCAGCTCACCCAGACTAAAGCCTTCCTGCTCTGTTTAAGTCTTCTGAGGTCTTACTCCCGTATGCTGCCTTTCAAAGAACTGTCAAAGCAGCTGGGAAGAACATCTGGATGACATCCTTTTCTCTCTCTCTCTCTCTCTCTCTCTCTCTCTCTCTCTTTCTCTTAACTTTGCAGAAGCTTTTGAGACTGTCTCTCTAAATATTTATCTCCTGAATGTGTTAACAGTTTGGAAAATGAGGACAGCAAAAGTGACTAAGGATCTAATTCAAATGAACTGAGATGGAAGAAGAGCAGAGAAAGGGGAAACTGCCCACTGGGGCTATTCTAATTCTCTGTCATGTCAACAATCATTTATTAGGAACACATTAGACACTATGCGTTATTCCTAACAAAAGGAACAGGCATCATTAGAATTTTGCGATTTTCCTGACCCTTGTATCTCTTGGTAATTTTGTTCATCTTTCTCCCATATATCCTCCCCACTGCCTCATCTCTGTCAGGAAAACTGTCATCACTTCACATTGGGATTTTCCTATCTCTTTAATTTGCTATTTGAAGTTTGAAATGGCTTGTATCTATAGATGAAAGATAAACTGATTTTTATTATGTTCTAAGGGAGTGTTTCTAGAAAGTAGTGAACCATGGGAATGACTAAGAACAAAAGGGAATCCATGAATGTCTAGAACTGTACTAGGATAGTCAATGGAAGGTTTGTGAAGAGTTGAGCTGAGAACCATAGGAGTTCATAGATTCTCCTTCCTGAATGGAAGACCTTATATAGTGTATTGTAGTTAAAATTAATTTTATATATAATTTATACATTTATATTTTTATTTATGTACATATATATATATATTTATTTTTATATATTATATTTGTATATAATTTATATATAATTAAATTATAATTCAGGAATATGAACTAAACTAGTTGGTCTGAGATTCTGTCTCTGGAATAGAGTCTAGGCTACTGTGCCACTAATAGGAGTATTATCATACATGGATCACAGTCAGTACGTGACAAACAGGCTAATAATAATTTTCCTCACCAATAACAGAAGGAACTAGGTAAAGTGTCCTATTTACTCAGCCTACAGACCATGAATTTTGCACATCTGGGCTATGACATAGCATTACACACCCAGACAACCATGGCAGGTAGGGGAAGAAATCATAATGAATGATTTTTAAAAGGTGGTTAATTGTTCATTGTCCTCAACTAATTGAAATGCTAATTGAAATAAAAATGCATGTAGGAAATGTTAATTAACTTCATGGAAAAGAATAGTTTATTTGAGAAATTAACAGACTATATGATACTTTCTAAAGGAAATTATGCAAGGGAAAGGGTGTCCTGGGCTAAATTCAATGATGATTCTAAGAAGGCAAGGCAACCTTCCTTTTCCAGGTAAGAGTGAATAAGGGTGAGTGAAACTCCAAAGCAATCTAGGTTGTTCGTTCATGGAAACAAATACTTCTTAGAGTTCTGTGGCCTTCAAGTCAGAACAATGTGAGTAAACTAGAGTTATTGGGATGTGGAGAGGGGGTATATTAAGAATGTAGATGTGTGTATATGTATATATGTATGTATTTACATATAGACATACATATACACACATATGTTTGGGTACAAGTGTGTTTATGTATGTGTGTGTGTATGTGTATATATATATGTATATATATATATATATATATATATATATATATATATATATATATATATAATTCCAAGCTAAATTTCTTTATTTTTCACTTATAGAAAAGCTATGTTTTTCCTCATGAACTGGGTTGTTCCACTCTTATCTCTTGGTATGGAGCACTTTCTCTTGTTCCTCCTCATGCCTGGAATTTTCTCCTTCCTCATCTCTACCTATTGACTTCCTTGGCTCCCTTTAAGTCCCAATTAAAATCCCATCCTTTATAGGAAGCTTTTCCCAATACCTCTTAATTGCAGTACCTTTCCTCTGTTCTTTATTCTCTATTTATCTTGTCTATATTTTGTTTGAACAAATCTGTACAGCAGACTAAAAAGTAGAGACATCACCTTGCTAACAAAGGTCCATACAGTCCAAACTATGGTTTTTCCATTAGCAATATATGACTGTGAGTTGGACCATAAGGAAAATTGAGTACTGCAGAATCAATGCTTTTGAATTGTAATGCTGGAGAAAACTATGGAAAGTCCTGTGGACAGCAAGGACATCAAATCCATCAATACTTGAAGAAATTAATTCAGGTGATTCATTGGAAGGACAAATAATGAGGCTGAAGCTTAAACACTTTTGCCACCTAATAAGAAAACAGGACTTGTTGGAAAAAATCCTATCAGGAAAGATTGAAGGAAAAAGGAATAGGGTATGGCAGAGGATGAGATGGATGGATAATGTCATGGAAGCAACAGACATGAGTTTGGACAGATGTCAGGAGACAGTGGAAAATAGAAGGGCCTGATGTATGATGGTTCATGGGGTCAGGAAGAGTTAGGACTGAAAAATAACAAGATATCGGTTCACTTACCTCTTCTATTAGACGACAAACTCCTTAAAGGCAGGACTGTTTGTTTCTTTTGGTATCCCCAGAGTTTAGCACAGTGCATGACACATAGTAGGAGTTTAATAAATATGTACTGACTATGTATCATGCCAAATTTTATTTTATTTTTTGCAAGTATATGCCACCAGTTAGCACATTCCTTTATTAGAACCCTTCTGGCAGACTATAGGCCATTCCACTTGTCCTTAGACAAATTTAATCTAATAACTTCCACAAAGCCTCACTAATAGGCACATAAAAATGAAAAAGTTTCCCCTGATAATGGGCTGAATGTCATTGGAGTGTCATATTTAAGATGTTAACACGTGTCTATATAGAATGGAATGTATGTTAACAACCCTTGTTTTTCTGCATAACCACAGGATTTAGTGTACAATCAGTTTTCCTATACTATTTAGCATAGGAAGCCCATGTTCATGACACATGATCACTTTATCTTGCAATGTCATGGTTTGTTTCCATGTTGGTTGATTAGCTATGCTGCTGTGTTTCCTACTGAAGATCATCTGGGAGATGACAGAGTTTAATTGATCTCCCAAGGTATCAGGAATGCTCATCTCTGAGAGGGGCCCACACTGGCCTTCTGTAAAAGGTAGGCACCACCATATGGCTACAAAGGATAAGGATAAGCACAAAGGAAGTGGAACAGAGGAACGTAAATTAAGGTTTGTATTAGCAAACCTTAGCACTGCTGCTCTCTGGCGTGACAGGTGGCCGATAGGAGCCCCCTATCTCAGAGATTCCCCAGGGTAGAAAGCAGAAATCAAATGCCCATGTGGGAGCTCCATGTCCATGAGATCTTAAGATTACAGAAGCTTATGATCCAGGATCACTATCTTATTCTAAGACATGAATATGAAACTTCCTGTGCCCAGGAAAGGAGTAAATGAGATTAATGTATTCACATGCAAATGTATAAGTAAATACTTTTGTTTAATATAGAAAGAGAAGGTTATGATTTGCAAATCTGAAAGCATAGAATGGGATTGAAAGGACTGAGAGCTGGGCCATTTAGATTCAACACCTCTCATTTTACACAATTAAGGCTTCATAATTCTGGCAGCACATTACTTGTATACAACTTTTCTGATACCATCTCCCTTCCTCTTATCCCTTGTTTTCTCTCAAAGAATGCTTTTCTTTTGCCCATAAGTCTCGCCCTCATCTTCCTATAATCATACAACTTTAGTGCTAGAAGAGGTCTTAGAGGCCAGTCAAAATTCTACTCAGGAAAGTCTTTTAAAATAATTCTAACAAATGTGCATCTAAGCCTTTACTGAAGACCTCCAGCAGTTGGGTCAACAAGGGAATCAACAGAGGAAGCAACAGCAGAACTACAAGTACAAAGGTCATCACTGACTCTTCAGTTTAGAGTCTGAAGGCATCATAGATGTCATCCAAGTTTCAATCTCCTAATTTTATAGGAGAAGAATTGGGGTCTGGAGAAGTTAAATGATTTTTCCATGCTCACCTTGGTAATCAGTAGCACAGCTAGGATTCAAAATCAGACCATCTTCCATAGACCAAAACAATGACTAAAGTAAATTCATTTTTGAATTTGAATTAGATGGCAGATTACGATGGAAAAACAATACCTATTAGGTTAAGGTCTTCCAGGATGACTTTGTGGACCAAATGCTGTATTCAAGTTTTATTCTTGAACTTTGTTTGCTGGGCCACCATGGGTAGGATAAGTCAAATTTGGTGAAAGGAACTTTCCAGAAAAAATGGGATGGCAACAAAACCCAAGACTTAAAGATTCATTGATGATGTTTCTCTTATTTTAAAATGGGTTGGTGAAAGCTGAGAATGGACCTGATTGGTAGCATAAATAGGGTAGCCAAACTCCAGTTTGTTACATATGATCTAAACTATACAATCATAGTTCTTTGTACTCTTTTATCCTCTACGGGTACATCATTTCACTATGAGGATAAGATTAATAAAATGTAAAGTATCTCTTATAAGGCATTCTCTACAAAAGAAATAAATAGGTCTTCATTAAATTTTAAACAAGTGAGCACATGGATAGGACTAAGAGTGTTTGATGTTCCTATGACAGGGGTGCTATTAGAGAGTCCACTTCATTAACAAAGTGTGAATTCATGCCATTGGACTTAAAGAAATCTTGAAGTAATTATTATTTTCCTATTGACATGCATTATAAAATCATAGGTGAATTTCAGATAATAGATAAAAGTCACAAAAAAACCCAAACAATCAATCAAACAAAACTAGCCCAACTTGAAGAAATGCATATTTAAATGAAAAAACAATATTCTGATAAAAGACTAATCAATACAAATCAAAACAAGTAGTAATAACCTTTTCAAAATGAAAAAAAAATATAAAGCATGCTTTCAGTGTATTCATCCATCCAATATTTATTCTGAAAGACCTTCCAATTCTGAAATGAATTTTGTGATTTAATAGTTCCTTCAAATACACTGTAAGATGACAAGGCTTCCTTCATCTTCAGGAAACTAGATTATATAATGGACAAATAGAGTATTGAACCTGGAATAAAGAATACTCAATTTTCAATCCTCCCTCCATCTACCAGCTATATAACACTGAGTAAGTCATTTAACCTCTGTCTACCTCAGTTTCTTCATCTATAAAATGAAGATCATAATTCAGTTTTGGTCAGGATCAAGTGAGATGTATGTAAAATGCATTAAAATTTTCAAGTACTACATAGATATTTTTGTTATTTTTTATTTTTTCTATTGCTAATAAATATATTAATATATCTTGACACTATACCCATGGATCCTTTTTAAAGGCAAAAGTGGAAAGCACTGTCTCTCTCTCTCTCTCTCTCTCTCTCAGGTGTTTTGAGAATCCCCTAACAGTGTCATTATCTATCAAGACTGGGGAAAGAGATCACCATAACTTGATGCTTTCACTCAAAGTCTTTTAAGGTCAATGAAATTTACATAAAATTGTGCCCTACTGACAAAGCCTCCTAAAGCCTCCCAAAACCTGAATCTTCACCAAGTCAAGATGTATCAACAGAGCAAGCCCTCTGTGGGACATTTTAGAGAATCTAATAGATAGGAAGGCCTACCACCTACTGATATTTGCAAAGGTCAACTCGACTCCACAGTGGTTCATTTATACTCTTTCTATTTAACAGTGCCTTTTCATTGGATCAATTTTCCACTAAAATACTGACAGATCTTTTATGAAGAACTTTGTTAAATACACAACTTTTATTGGAGAAATGTTTCCTAGCGCCAGAGATTTTGAAAATATTTGGGAAAGCAGAGAGAGATAACAGAGAAGAAAATAAAGAGATAGAAAATATGCTAAAGATGACTGAATAGAGAAGATTGGATGGAGAGAATGTAGAAGGACATTCTCAAAAATCCTGAGGAAATTCTAGTGTTTTATATTCCACGACGTCTCTTTGGGAATACTTCAGAATCCTTCAACAGGCTGTCCAGTGAGTGAGTGAGTAAAGTGAAAATCCAAATTTCCATGGACGATGGCATAATTATAATCTCTTTTTATTCCTCACTTTGGAGGTGATCTGAGTTTCAAAGTTAATGGCAAGAACTACAAGAAAATTTTTTTTTCTTTATGCTAACTAGCAATATGAACACAAATTTTAATTTATGATGAAATTGTGTTTTTAATCAACAAATAAATCAAATTTAACAAAGCTTTAGGTTACTAAGAGTGCAGTGGAGATAATCCTACATTATCCTCAGAAATTTTTGATGGAGCAATAATACTCCAAATGTGGAAATCACAATTTGACAAGTACTTTAAATTACCAAGTGCAGGAATACCAGCCAATCTGCATAATCTGCATAACACCTCATGAGATTTGAAGATTCTTGTAGAATTAAGGTGTATATTAAGACCAAAAAAATGTACATGTTGTCATATGGTTGGTAAAGAAGTAATCAGAGTCATCTCTTGGATTATCAGGTCAGGTATTTAGTCTTTTCCTTATTTCCTGTCTTGAAATAATAGGTAATTTCTATATTCTCTGACTTACATAGATTCATATACTATTCTAATGTGAGTTGTTTTTATTTAACCACTACTGTATTAATATTCAATTTATCTAACACTGTGTCTACTTGTTTGCCCATATTACACATAGCACATGAAGGTCAGTGCCTAATAATACTGACAGATTGGAACTCCAGAGCTGGGCTGGATATATGCTGAGGCTGTGATGATTGTAACATCCTCCTCCATTTGGGATTTTCTTGGCAAAGAAAACGGAGTGATTTGACATTTTCTTCTCCAACTCTCTTACAAATAAGGAAACTGAGACAAACAGGTTAAGGGACTTTCCTAGGATCGTACAGATAATAAGTGTCTGAGGTTGGATTTAAATTCATATCTAGGAGCCAAATTCCAAGACATAAATAACCAAGTGGCATGGCCCAACTCACAAGCAAAAGAGATCAGATATGGAGAAATAAAGCAAAGGCAGGTGCCCTCAGTTTCCCAAAATGAAGGGAAATATGTTTCATGTCTAAGTCGTATACCAAATTGAACAACTCTGTAATCTAATTTGTGATTCAACATATTCCATGTCTTCAAAACCCTTTAAACCATATTACTGATTAACTTCCAAAGTATCAGCAATATCATTGCCTTGGAAACCAAAAAGAGACGAAGTATGAATTTATGTCCCTATTTTGATATCTTTAAGGTAAACTATGGCCTTGCTAATCACAGTCAAAACTGGACCTTAAAGAAAGAAGTCACATTCAGAGATAACTCAAAAATGTTCCAATTAGCAAATCAGCTGAGTCAGGAACTAAATGAAGTTAACCTTTGGTATTTCTAGAAGGAAATCTAACTCAGTTTCTTCAATGCCAATCCAATTCTTCTTGGCTACCGAAAAAAAAAATCAGGCAATGAAAAAATTAACTTTATTCTAAGTCACAAGGATTGGTAGGAATTTCAAATCTCACACTTGGAAGGGATTTCAGAGGCCACCTAGGCTGGGTAACTCAACAACAGTCTCTACACCATCACTCCATCGATTGATCAGTTCGAGTGGCTTTCCCATTACTTTCTACAGTTCCATCCTCTGGCGAAGAATAGCAAATGACATCTCTATCATGATATCTCTTAATATCCCTTCAAAGCCTTGAATACAGATAATGTGAGTATTCTCACTGTTTTCCTCTTCAGGATAAATACTCCCAATTCTTTCAATTGATCCTTGCATAACATAGACTCTTTCTGCCATGAGATCACCCTGCAATCCAAATGTTTGAAGGACATCAAATGCTTGATGACACTCACCATTACCTCTTTATGTCTTCACATTCAGTCCTTTTCTAGGGCTCTCTGACTTGGTCACTCTCCTCCGGACATACTACAGTTTATTAACATCTTGTCTATAAGGAGACATTTAGAAGTGAGCACAATACTCTGGATGTCAACTGATAAGGGCCAAGTGTGGCAAAGAAAAGAGCCACTCTGTAGTCATAAGGAGTATACTATGACCAAGGACCAAATGAAACCTCAGGTCCAAGACTTTTCTCTAAAAGATAATAATCAAAACAGAAAATGCTTGCTATTTCAGAAAGTACTTACAACTTGACATGCATTTCAAGGGAGTTATAGAAATAAGTGGGAAACTGTGATGTTTTTATTTCTGTATTTCTTTAGTTCAAATGCATTTCTTCTCCCATTCCCATGATTGTTATCTATATAGCCCTTTCTTAAAGGGGGGGTGTGATGGGAAGGATAATTCTTTTTCAGCTCAAAGGAAATAGTGAACCATCATGGAAGGTGGCATCCATCCTAGGAAGGAGGAACTGGGGAGTTGTTGAGACCTGATTAAAAAAAAAATATTAGTGTGGGATTGTGTAGAGTATGTCAGTTCAAGTCATTTGCAAGGGAAGGGCTCTGCTCACCTCAATAAAATTATGAGTAAATGAAGCTTTGTCTGACTCAGTCACCTTCTTAAGAGTGACCTGTCTGGATATAATGTGCTTCTTTATTGGAATTGAGTGACTTTATCCCCTTTCAACTCTCCCTCTGCCCTGCTTCCTCATTTCTGCATTTCTTAGGTTTAAATCTTATTTATGTTATAATAATATTTGACTTTAGACAAACATAATCTGAATCTATTATTGCTTACTGAATATTTCCTGTAAAGAAGTGAAAAAATACCATGTAACAGGAAAAAGGGAACCTGTGACAAATACCTCTAGGCTTCTGAGTTACAAATGTATGCTGAAGTGCATTCTCTCTCTCTTTCTCTTTCTCTCTCTCTCTCTCTTTCTCTCAAGCTCCACCTATCACTCACATACTCTTAAATATGATAGCTTTCCTCAACCCTCTTGATTATGAGAGAAATTACATTTGAAATATTTATGTTTCCTTTCCTATCCAGAGTACTAATCTTGTGACTTAGCATTGAAACATCCATAAAATAATTTTAGAATTTCCTCTTTGTCATAACCTACTGGAAATTGTGTGCATGTGTGTAACTATTGAATAACCCTGAAGAATTGCTGCCACCACCCCCACTACCAGAGGAGGTACTCTAAGCTATAATAATAATAATAACAAAAAAAGAACTTAAATAAAAAGCTCTCCAGGCGATGTCATCAAGGAATCCTTGAAACATTTAAATCCAGAGATGAGGAGAGAAAAAACTAGCCTTTCTAGGGCTAAATATAGATTCCACTTTGTTCTAGGCCAAGAGTCCAACCTGAGGGAGTGAAGAGAAGATGTCCACCCAATCTTTTGAGGGCATGTGCTGTCATTACCTTCTCACAGTGCCAATATTCCTGATTCAGGATCCACTCTGACCTCTCAAGACTCATCAAAGCCCCAGAGAGAGGAAAGTCAGTACTCAATAAATATTTATTAAGCACCTTCTATCTGCTAGACACTGTGATAGGTGCTGGGGACACAAATTCAAACAAAACAGAACAAAATAAAAACAACAAAGCAATCCCTACCTTCAAGTATCTTATAGTCTAATAGAGAAGATAATACACAAAAGAAATCTGGAAAGCAGAAGGGGAACATGATGGAGAAGTCAAAGAAGTACAAAATGAGTGTCCCAAGGAACAATGTGCCCAAGGTATAATAAAATCCCAAGGTAAGATGCAGATTTTAATACTACTCCCCTGTTTTGGAAAAGGTCCCCTACTTTTAGCTCCCCTCCCTTGGAAAAGTCTTGCCAGTTACCATCGTTTGTCTTCTATCAACAGAGCATGGTGCCTGCTACGAGGTAGGAACTTAATAACTATTTGATTGTTTGATACAAAAAAAGATTGATTAATGGGACAGAGATGATTATTCATCACATCTATATTTCAAATAGATGACCTCATAAATGTCAAAGAGGAATATAAACCCACACCATTATCTTCAGTGTGGTTTGATCTCTAACATGAACTTGGAATTGGGGGGTGGAGGAAGAGGATTGAAGTCTGGCCTTTTATTTTGTTTATTTCTTCAGTCATTTGTCCTTCCTTCTCACTCCATTGCAGAAATGATATTTCTGAGGTGTTCAGGGATTGCTTACATGTGACACCGTAAAAGAAAAATCCAGATTTAAATTCAAGGAAAGGCAATAAATAGATGCTCCCATTTCTGATGTTAGAATCAATGAAGACTTTACTGAACCAATAATCTTGTTAAATATTTCAAGGATATTAAAATAAAATAATCAAGAATGAACACTGACAGATTTATGCCATCATTAATCTTGTCATCTTTTCCTTTGTGTTCCTCAAGTGTTTATTGATCAAAAATGTTATTGTAAATAGTGTTACCCAAACTATTTTGCTTTAGCAATCTCAGGGATACATCTTAGTTGATAGCTCAGCTAAATAAATAGAATCTTTTAAGATTCTTTTTGGAATCTGTCTGTCTCTGTTATTCTGTCTCTCTTTCTGTCTGCCTGTTTCTGTCTCTCTCTCCTTCTTTCCTTTCATTTCTCTCTCCCTGCCTTCAAATACAAATTATGCTGAAGGAAAAGACATGATGATTTTCAATCAAGTGTCAAGTGCCTAGTTAGTTACTTATTCATTAGTTATGCATTCAGCTTTTAGTGTAGACACCAGGTAAGACATTGAGTCTAGAATAAAGCAACGTACATAGGGAGAGCACAAACAAGAGGATGGAGGACCTAGTTGGAAATCAGAGAGCCTGGGGTCAAACTCTGACTCTGATGCTTCCTACCTACATGATCCTGACACTTCAGATAAATTTACTTCCAAATTTCTCAGAAATATCAAGGCTACAGTAGAAGCCAAGTCAAGTAAAATTACTAAATAATTACCAAAAGGGCTCTGGTGCTTGGAGTTCTGAACTTTCTAACCTAAAGTCTTTCCTTTCTGTTGTTCCACATAGATGGTAGTTAGGAGAAAAATGCTCAGAGGCAAGGCTAGCCCTTAATGGAGGTTATCATGTCTTTAACCCTTGGAACTGACTTCCCTGACCTCTTAATAGGCAAGTACAGCTAGGCACAAAACCTCAGAGTGGGATCTGAGGCTTGTTTTTAAAGGGGCTGTGCTACGTTCTGGAAATTGAAACATACATCCACCCCACCCACAGCCTCACACATAGTCCATGCCCTCAGTAAGCTTGTATTATAAACATACCCTTTGAACTTCAGTGTTTTCAATGTAATGCAAATGTTGTTGATGAAGTGATTTTTTTAGGTGCTGAACCTTACGACACTATTTTATTCAATTTTATATAAATAACAAGGACAAATGAAAACTCCACTATGTACAAGGCACATTGTACATAAACTTTTTGAATCTCAATTTTCTCTTCTCTAACATTTCTAAGGTTCTTAGTGGTTCTAAGTCTGTGACAATATCAAACAAACATATTCAACAAAGATATATGAAGAACCTACTTTGCTCAAGATACAGTGCTACGTAATATCCAGAGACCCCAAGACAAAAAAAGAAAGATGCTAGGAGGCCATCTAGTTCTAGATACCTGGAAGTGTATTGGCTGTTGTTCTTCATTCTCAAAGAGAATCAAAATGGCATTTCTATGTTGGAGCCAAGTACAGTGTGTCCAGATCTGGCTAATCAAACTGACAAGGGCTTGCAAGGATTTACCACAGGTTGAACACAAATAATCCACATGAGCATTTGGAGTGGAGATGTTTCTAAATATATGCATCTCACATTTCTTTTGAGCTATTCTGCTTTGTTCATGGAGCATATATGGCTCCTTCTTTGATGTACGCCATGCTTGGTGGTCCTATGCCAGGGTCTCTTATGTCTCACAATCGATTCCAAAGTTCTTCAGAGAAACCTTGGGAGTGTCTTTTGTATTGCTTCATCTGACCTCCACATATGTATTTATTTTATTATTATTTATTATCATTTAATATTTTATTCACATATATTTATTATATATTATTTATATATTACATATTATAAATATATTATATATGAATATAATGTATTTATATGATATATAACATATAATTATATAAATATAATTATATATTTGTATATATAATGTATAATAAATAAAATTTATTATTTAATATTTTATTATTATTTATTATCCAGGAAGCAGTCTTTTTTAGGAATCATATGATTGACATTAAAACAATGTGGCCAACTCATAAGAGTTGCGCTCTCTGCAGTAGAGTTTGAATGCTAAGCAGTTCATCTCAAGAAAAGACCTCAGTGTTTGGTCCCTTATCTTGCCAGGTGATCTTCATGTCTTCCCCCCACCCCACAGGGTTTCAAACAAGTGTTATTAAAGCATGGTTAGTTGTTTTAATACTTTGATCCTTCAAAGATTGGAAATTTCCAGTTCTTGCATATTCCTTCCACTTCTGTAATATAGAGTTTCTGTGCCAAAAACACTCATCACCATGCAATCCCTCCACATTTAGCAAGGCTGATTATTGAACCACAAACAACCAGATAACCAGGCTCATGCTAGGGGTCTTTCCAGTTAGGTAAGGGAGATTTCAGAGCTTGTACTCTGCTGGTATCACATTTAGGAACCTAGGATCACCTCCACACTACAATAAGGTTTTGGTCTAGAATAGGGATGAGTTCCTCTTGCCAGTGCCAGATTTTTATGCAATTAGGTAGCACACTGGTTAGAACTCTGAGCCTGGAGTCAGGAAGATAAGTTGAAATCTGGCCTCAGACATTCACCAGCCCTGTGAATCCAGGCAAGTCATTTAACCTTGACCTATTTATTTATCTACAAATTGGAGATAATAATAGCACCTGGTTAGGTCACTTGATCTCTATCTGACTCAGTTTCTTCATCTATAAAATCAGATAATAACAGACCTAACTACCAGTGCTGTTTTTGAGGATCAAAAGGAGATAGTATTTGCAAACCTTAAAGTGCTATGTAAATGCTAATAATGATAATAATAATTATTTTTTATTCAGATCTGTGCTCCTTAGATGTTTTCACTGTTCCAGGGGAGGAGTAGGAGGAAATGGTAAGTGTGAAGGTCAACCTAAATTGAGTATGTTTGAAGATTTCTTTTTAAACCAATCCACAAAGAGACTTTGGGCACAGAGCAGAAAATAGAGTTAGCCTTGATCTACATAGTGACCAGTCTAATTATGACAGGTTTTTTTTTTACATTCAAAGGAAGCATATATAAAACAACAAATGGCTACAATGTGGTTTCACAGAGCTCTACTGTGCTGGGTTTCAGGGCATAGTACAAGACCCATCTGTTTAGCCAGGCATTTTCTTCCAATGTGGGAAGATCACCAAGATTGGTTCTAGACAACAGATATTTATATACTGTGCTGATCTCTCCCTGGCCTGAATTTAATGATTTATGCATTTTAACTCAATGATAATGTTTGTCACACATAAAGATAAAAAAAATAATAGATTAAAACAATACAGTGATCCCTTCCACATTGCGACTTTACCTATCATGGCTTAGATATATTGTGGATCAGCATAAGAAATTAAGTGGGAACTTTTGGGGGAGCTTTGCAGAAGCTACAGATGACAAGCAAAGCCCAACAAACACAGAAAAAGTTTAGAAACTCAGAAATGCATAGAACATGTATAGTATTATATAATATCACCACATTTTATCCTCTAATATCATAATAATTCAGACTTCTTCTCTGGTATGAAAAATTTTACTTGAATTTTCCACATCGAGGGGCCACCACTCCCTTAACCCCAAGATGTGGAAGGGATAACTGTAATTCCATTCTCAGACCCCCTTCACTAACCCACTCTTTCTAACTTTATAGTAACTCTGAATTACCTTACCGTTTTGGTTTCTCTATTTACATAGTTGTAAAACTAAACATGATTGATTATGGAGTCACTTGCCTGAAAATAGTTGGTTTATTGTATTTTGAGTATAGCAGATCTAGCTTTCCCCTAGGGGAATGAACTTTCTTATGAGGCAATGAATTCTCCTGTACTTGAAATCTTCAAGATAAAAACTTGTAGGGAATTGTATTTGGAAGGGACTCTTGATCAAGTAGAGCTTGGTTATGTGGCTTCTGATAATACAGATTCAGAGTGCCTAAAACCTATATGAGATTAAACTATAAAAAATTAAATTGATAAAGTTGATAATAATCATGAAAGGCTATCTAGTAATAGAATTAATAGTATACCCTTTCTTAGATCCCCTGATTGGAAGCAGCCAAACTGGCCTACTTCCTGTCTTCTTTATACAATATTTCATGTCCTATCTCTTTCCCTTGTCTTTGGTTGTTCCCCCATGACTCTGTTTGCCTCAGTTTCTTCACCTGCAAAACAAACTGGAGAAGGAAATGGCAAACCACTCCAGCAGCATTGCTAAAAAACAAACTCAATTAGGGTTGTCAAGAGTCAAACATGACTGAAATGACTGAATGACAAAACATGACTAGAATTCTGTTCTTTTCTACCTCCACTCTTGCTTCCAGGTACGGTCCAATGACAGCTCTCCAATAAGAGGGCTTTCCTGATTGCCCTGGTTGTTAGCATTCTCACCATCCCCACCTCTTTCTGGAAATTACTTTTTATTTATTTTGCTTATAATATGTTTGTTTATGTGCTGTTGCTTTCCCCCAATAGAAAGTAAATTCCTTGAGGGTAAATAGTTTCCTTTGTGTTTTGCCTTCCCCATCCCCTGGAATAGCGCCGGGAACATAGCAGAAGCTTAAGAAATGTTTTTTTGGAACTGAGAGCAAACAAATATACTTCTAATTCCTCAATATAAAAAAGATACCAAAGATTTCCATTGAGTATGATACACCCATTGCACTGGAAGCCATGACTTGGGGCAGTTATACTTGTCTTCCTCATCTTGAGACCATGCTTGAGGACAAGGATTGGTTTTTGTCTTTGTATCTCCAATGCCTTCTACCATGCCTGGATTGTTACTGTTGTTATTGAGTCATGTTGGACCTTCTGTTACCCCGTGGAAAACTGCGTTCTGTTCTGGCCCAAAACTCTGAGGGCCTTCCCCTCCCAGAGTGATATCTTTGGAATGGTAAATTGGGCCATCTTTTGTCTTAATTCTTACTTAGCCGTTAAGTCATTGAATGGGTATGGACTCTGACAAACTGAAACACAGGAAAGACCTTAATTTAGAAAGGCCAAGATCACCCATTCAGCTGTCTTGACCTTTGTCTTGGCACTGGACTGATCTTAAGACCTTAATTGTCCGGCAACAATTCAAAAGGAAGCAACACCTGGAGAGCGTACCAGTGCCATGCCAGGAAAGTGAATGCTGGCTGATGGAAAATCTCTGTTTTCTTGGTGTTGATTGTGAGGCCAAAATTACCACAAGTGGTGGAGAATTGATCCATACCCTGTCTCATCTCAACCTGAGAGTCTTCAGTGAGTGCACAATCAACGTCCTGAGGTTTGAGGGAGGAAACTTACCTAAGAGAAAAATTACTTGGGAAAAAAATGCAATGATAACCAAAGATACATTTATAAATGTAAACACGGAGAATTGAGTTTCTTTGTCTACTACTCCACAAAGATTTTGTGAGCCCATTCTCTGATCCATATCATGAAACAGGTTGTGCAATTGGAGATGGATTCTCTATTTTTCAAACTTTATTGCCAATACCTCTGCCTATAAGATTCTATATGTGGGATTCACTGAGACATTGCAGAAAACAGGAAATTTTCAAGTTACAAACTCTCCTGCTAAAATGGAAACTCATCTAGATTTATGGAGAGGAAAGCTTGAGTATTCCAAAACATCACAATGAAGCATTGAATGAGCTAGCACCTGGGGAATGTTCAATTAATTAGACACAAGACCTGAGCTGCTTTTCTGTGAGACTGGCAGCCTCAAACAAAGCTCATGGGGAAAGAAAAGCATCAGAGCTCTCCAAGAGAGATCCCCCACCCCATTTGTGTTGCGTCTGAGCTTCAATGTCACTTAGAGAGTAGCTTTTCAAAACTGGCCTGCCTTTTTCCCACTGGTGGATACAACTGATGACTTGGAAAGGCCTTCCACTGAGGGAGATGAACAACTGTTGAGTAACTTTTACAAGATGCACTAAAAGACAGTGCATCTTTCAGCTTCCATGCCTTACAACTGCTCTAAGTCTTTCTGTATAGCCTGTATCTTAAAGAGTGGCAGAAGTTTAAGCAACTTATCAGAAACTATACCTTAAGGTAGTGTCAAAGGTAGAATTTGAGCTCAGTCTGGTATTTCTGCTATCACCTCCCTCTCTCCTTTTCGTAGATAAATATGAGAGAGAAAGAGACAGAAACAGACCCAGATAGACAGAGAAACAGAGACAGAGAGACAGACAGATAGAATGAATTTAGGACATATACATGAGAGGTCAAAAAGATGAGCAGTTTCAGGGCACTTTTACTTGGATGAAATCACTTGATGCATTAGATGAAGTACATTTAAAATTTGCAAAATTCTTTACATTTTAAATATTAAAAACTCACTATAAGATGTGCTAAGAAGGGTCATTTCGTCACAGTTTTACAGATGACAAAATTGAGGTTAAGTGACTTCCTCATTTTTATTCAGTTTGTATATGTAGGATTTGAATCAGGTCTTCCTGATTCCAAATGTAGAACTAATTGCTACATTTTGAATCTTTCAGCTAAGAAGAAATATACTTCAGGTATTTGAAAGTCCCTCTTAAAGGGATAAAGAGAGTTTGCTTCTCTCTGAGCTAGTAGCTTAAAGGTCTCATCCAGTTTTAAATCTAAGATCTTTCTCTTCCTTCTAAATTCTCAGGGAATTTATTTTCAGGGTGACTTTACTGATAAGCCCCTTGACTCAAGAGTTGTGATTTGATGGCTCATAATCACATCCCCCCCAAACTGATCAAATGTTCAGCTACAATACCTCTTAAAGATCCCCTGCTAAATCTCAGAGGGAGAAATCAGCTTGAGCAAAGAGAGTGCCCTCAGCGTTAAACAAAATATTTTGGACGTCAGAAACAAAATATACATGCTGTACTGTGGTTGCAACCTTCTTTAGTTCTTTCTGGATCTGTTGTTTGTCCTTCTTTCTCGAAGAGGACCATATGTTCCTGTACCTATCCCCTCACCAGTAACCAGGCTAGGAGAGCATCGCTTTGGCACAGTGATCTGGCATTTTCACTGCTAATGAAAAACTCAAAATATCTATAAAGAAAATATAGTCTAATAAATTACTTCAGCGGAGAGAAATGATGTGCTGGCATAAACTAGAACCACTCCAATTCCCCAGCATAGTTTTTGCTGTTGTTGCTGTCTTAAACATGCAAATTAGCTACACATTTCATGCAGAGTAAATTTAAAGGTGCATTTCATGAAAAGCCTTGGTAGTTTCAAGGTCTTCTTAAAAAACCTCCCATTCTCATACACAGCACAGGGAGCTCTCCATAAAGAAGGTAAGTTCTGATCTGATCAGGATTTAAAAAAAAAGAAGACTATTTGATTCAGTTACCTCATAGAATTTCTTAGGGAATAGAGGACTTCAGGTTTTTATGAAAGAAATTGCTGAAATTAAGAGAAAAAAATTGAAAGGAATAGAAAATTTCAAAGCATATAAATCTTTGGTAGAGGTCATTTAATATTATCTCTTTCTAAGAAATCCTTTTACAATGTTCTGAATTTATAAAAAAAAACCCTTTCATTTCATGAAAAAAAAACAGAAAAAAAGAAAACAAAACAACTCCCTTAACTGTTAACATTTACTTATTAGATTACACAAAATTCAACAGGGGGCTATCTAGGGATCTCAAATTCAACATGTCCCTCTCCAGATTCATTATCTTTCACTTTTATTCACCCTTCTCAACCTATATTGGGATTGGTGGAGCAGCTAGGTGGTCTTGTATATAGGTTGTTGGACTTGGAGTTAAAAATATGTGAGCTCAAATCCTGTCTTAGATAATTAATCATCAGTTACTTAGTCAATAACCTTTGTAAAGTGTCTGCCATCTTCCAAGGATTCTGATAAGCAATGTTTGCTCCTTAGTAAAGTAACTTAACCTCTGAATGACTCAGTATTCTCATAAGTAAAACAGAGACAATAATAGCATTTACTTCACAAGGTTGTTTTGAGGATCAAAGGGGAAAATAAAAATGTAAAGAGCTTTATAAATTTTATGGAACTCTAGAAATGCTATTTCTGCTGAGAAAATCACCATTTTTTCATCTAATCTTAAAACTTTAGGATCCTACCCAAAACTTTACTTCCCTATATTGAATCATTTACTAGTTCTGTTGTTGCTACCTCCTCAACACCCTTTTACATCTGTCTCCTCTCTGCTGTGGAAGTACCATTGAGGTGGATATGCCTGTTTTCTTAGAGGTGCCTTACCAGGCAAGTACACTGGACACAATATAAGCCTGTTTTCCAAAAGGGACTAATCAGGGCCTGCAGTGAGCTAACGTCTTCCTCATTCCCAGATGCCTTTGCTGTTGTTTGCTAGTTGACCTTGTTGAGGTGTGCCCCTCTTCCCTCAAACCAGTCTAAACCAGCCTTTCAGTCAACTGTTCCTGCAAAATATCCTATTTCTGTGTCCCACCTGTTCTTGGAAAAAAAATTGTTCATAATTTTTCAATACCTATAATTCTATCTCAGGTGCCATGACATTGGGCCAATAATTCAATTTATTAAAAAAAAAATACCTACTATGGATCAGACCCTTCTGCTCTCTTTGGAGGAAGTCTTGGACATGAGTCACACCTAAACTTTTGCACCCACTATGGAAGGTAATGGCTTAAAGAGCCAGCTTACATAAGAAAAACTATTGTGACATTTCTCTTTTAAAGCAGTACTCCTTTCTCTTTCTTCCTCCTAGCTTCAGCTAGTTCTTTGGAGTCTCGAGTTGAGGAATTCCTTAGTTGGTGAGCATATAGACTTCAAAGTCCCCTGAGATATATATTTTTAAACCAAAAATTTCCATGTGATTTGTGAGGAAATCAAGTATTAAACCAAGAGGGAAGCTTAAATATGGAGAATTTGGGAAGTATCCTTCATTTGCTCTGCTTCAGAAAATCCCACGCAACAGTTGAGGAGCAGAGCTGAGCTTTCTTGACTACATATGGCAGTACTCATTAAGTGAACTTGTCCGAGTTCATTCATTCAGTAAATATCCGTGGTTGGATTTAAACTAAGATCTTCCTAACTCCAAGCCCCTGTGCCACCTAGCTGCCCAAGAAATCATCCCAATCCAACCCATTATTTAGTAGATAAAGAAACTGAGACACAGAAAGGATCGATGACATGCCTGGGGTTATGAGGGCAAATAAGTAGCAGTCAGAATTTGAATTCTGGCTCCGTAAGTCCAAGTTCAGTTCTTTTTCACCACATTTCACTGAGTCAAAAAGAGAGCTCAAATTCTCATTCTAATCGATATGATCTGTGTGTTCCTAAGCAAGTCACCGCATCTCTTTAAGCCTCAGTTTCATCCCTAAAATAGACACACCTATCTGTGATCCTTCTATCATGGTGTCATTGTAAAGACTGAATGAGATAATGGATGTAAGGAACTTTAAAATACAATATAAATCTCACTTTTTATTAATATACCAAATAATATTGCTGAAAATATGGTCTTTTATTAAAAGATGTCCATTTTTCATATTATTTTCACTTATATGTGTTTTAAGCCTTTTCTCCTAAAATATTACCTTCTTATTAATAAATGCAGATTATTTTTTCTAAATATTTCATTAATAAGGTATTTTCCATTTAAAAGGAAAACCAGGAAGTTCCAGCCAAGATGAATGACTGCTACTACCACCTACAAAACCCAATTGGTTTGCATTCAATTGAATGATGAGAGTAAATTTTGTCAGATTGAAGCATTCCATCAATGAGCTGCTTGTCTGATCTGGGAGACAAGGCAGGATTTGCTATTTCTTTTATCCTTGTATCCCTTTCAACTCTGTCCTGTGTGTTATCATTTATATACATGGTTATAATTAAAGCTAAAAATTATGACACAGCATGATATTCCCTTGTAATTTTTTATTTTAATGAGGACTACAAAGATTATATCCACTCAAGTCTATGCGATTGGATTGATGGGAAATGCTTTAATTAAGTGATACTGAAAAAAAAGAAGAGAAAGAGATAGTCTATGAGCTCTGATGATTCACTGAGTTAAGTATAGCAATTTGGAAGCATCACATAGAGTACCTGATCCCCCAGTGTTGATTAAAAAACCATATTATGCTAAAATCTTCCTTTTAGTGAATGAGCTCCTTCTAATTGGAAACAAAACCTGAGCCTACATCATCCCATGGCAGGGCTTCTGTAGGAGAGGTCCCAGCATGGGGTACCAAGGGTGATGGTCTATGGTGTCAAATTTGAATCTTAAATTCTACAATGTATATTAGTTAGTCTGAAGCTGAGTTTTGAAGGTACATTACTTAGATTGCCAGACAGGAGAAGAGAATATTTCTCAGGTTCAAGCAATAGGAATTAAAATATACTTAGTATACTCTGAAAATGAAAGAGTATATGTTGCCCATTTTCTTTCAGACTCCATTTTTGAAAGATGTGAAGCAGCTCACAAGTGATCCAGTGAAACCACAGATAAAATTCAATGAGTACTTTTTACCTTTTTTTCCCTTTACTTTCTATGGTCACAAAGGATGCCAGACTCTTCACTTGTCTTTCATTGAATGAAACATAAAAATAACATGCACCTGTCTCAATTATACCTAAGATTCCTTCTAAATCATATCATCTGACAATTCAGACAGGTAATGTCTTGAAAGCAAGACCAGGAAAAAAAATTCTCCTTATCCATTAGAGAAGAATGGAAATATTTCCAAGAATATTGCATTTATTGGTTCTTTAATGGCACTGTAATACAGCCTGACTATTGATGATATCACCATAGACCATAGTATTCAAAGACTGATATAAGTCTCAGACACAATTTGAAATTACTTGCAAAATTTTATAGAGAAGTAAGCTCAGACCCTCAGAGGTGAATATTCAAAGTCTCTATATTTGCTCACACCAAAAAGAAAATTTTTATGTTAATATATAAAAGAGGATAAAAAAGAGACCTTTAAGAAGAGTATGAAGAATAGGTGTCACACTTAAATAACAAAACCCTTAATGGGACCCCACAGGCTAGAATTGTTTTAAAATCTACCTAAAAACATAATTAATCCTTGAGATTGGAGGTGGAGAGCGGCAATTTAGGGGTAATAATTCTCAAGATTTTCTGTGGTTTGCAATGCATATTAATCTGAGCCTGAACAAAAACTCAAAAAGGGGAAGGTCAATATACTTTAAAATCCTAAATTATATCCCCATCTTTAGAAGACAGAAGCAAGGGCAAAGAATACAAGATAAATACAAGGGTATGACATGGTTCTCTAAGAATGGTAGAACAAATGCAAAAACTCAGGATGAAGTAAGGATAAGAAGAAAAAGAATAACAAACTGTTCTCTGTTTTGCTTTGTTTTACATATATTGGGAGTAATAGGAGGTTAATAGAAACTTCCTTTAGGTTAGCGATGCCTTGACTTATTAAAGCTTGTTCCAATAGAATACAAACTCTCATTCACCTTACCAAGTAACAAAAGTTTGACGCTTAGGTCAAGAAAAAGTAACCTCGAGTTTCTTTTGCTCATGGATCACTCTAGTTTAAGTGTGTGGAGGCTTGTCTCTAGAATACTGGCCATAAACTAATAACATTACAGCCTACGTGACAAACAATGACAATGAGTCATGTAGATCCCTTTTTTGCTTCTGCAGGGAAGGTGATGGCATGGTGGGGAAAGAGGAAGAAAAGTCCAAGAGGGTAACAGTTCTTTAAGTATTCACAAATATTTAAACAACTCTAAATCCTAGCATTCTATTTTTGTTTAATAGCAAAAGAGCTGAAACTCTCCTGCAAGATGTGGCTTCCATCTCCCTCAACATTCTAATAATAACAAAATAATAACTGGTTCAATGACTATGTTAATAAATAATTCTTGGAAAGAATTAGTTTGCAATGATAGGAAGGTTGGCATTGGCTCTCTATGCACAGTCAGATCATTGACGGATTAAAGCAAATGTCAAAATAAGGATCCAATGAGAAGGAAGAACAAAGAGAAGACAATACTGAAAACAATGGAGCAGATCTTGCCCCAAGATGTCCAGATCAAATCATGAAGAAGAGGAGCGAATAATCCCACAAATGATAGGCAAGCAGAAAGATTTACTAAGGGCAGAAATCTCCTTTCAGTACTACTAATCAAAACTTGTTGAAATTAGATGCACACTAGAGAATGTCCTGGGCACATAAAGCTCAGTGCCTTCCTCAGAGTCACATGCCTAGCAGATGTCAATAGTGATATTGGAACCTAGATCTTTGAGACCCAGTGCTAGCCCTGTACTTCATCCTCTAACACACATTGCCTCATAGAGAAGTTTAATCAGCACAAAAATCATGAGAGTTAAAAAATACCAGAAGCATCTCAGGGGCCAGCTAACCCAAACCTGAACAAAAATCTCTTCTCTAGTAGCTGATATGATCATCATGCCCAAAGTTTACCTCATACACATCCACAAGTATCAATATGCCTTCTTATACTTTATAGACAGAAAGATGAACAGACAGACAGACAGACAGACAGATAGATAGATAGATAGATGGATAGATAGATGGATAGATAGATAGATGGATAGATAGATAGATAGATAGATAGATAGATAGATAGATAGATAGATAGATAGATAGATAGACAGATAGATAGATAGACAGATGGATAGTTAAGAATGGACCACCGATCATAGTAGAGAGGAAGGAGCACTAGATTTTCAGTCATATTACGACTGAGCTTCAAATACCAGCTTTGTTACTTCAGACTTGTGTAATCTGGGGAAATTCAGTTAGCTTCTCCATTTCTTGATTTCCTCTACTAAAAAGTAAGAGAGTTAGATTTAATGGCCCCTAGAAGTCCCCTCTAACTCTAGAGTTAAAATATTATCGTATGGTGATAATAATTGCTAAAGCCAGTTTCTGTAATATTTCCCATATACACAACTTCATAAAGTGGTCTAGGAAATTACTTTTTAAACTATATTGAATGAATATATTATCTATTATATGACATATAATGTGATTATATTGTAACACAGAAATATTGCAACTATATTCATTTAGTAGATATTAATTGAAGTATTATTATATTCACCATCTTGTGCTATATGTAAGCAATTCCAAAATGAAGCATTCCCTACCCCCAACGAATTTATAATCTCCCATTGGGACAATATAGTCATTATTCTTTGCCACAATGCCAAAACAGATCAGTAACCATTGAGACTGTCTTCAAAGAAATAAATAAATAAGCAGAATAGGAAGGAATTCATAAATGAACTTCGACTTCCAATCAGACAGTTGACTTGAGAGTTGTAAAAAATCAATGACACTGTTGTTTGATTAAATTGATTATATTTCAGATAAATGGATTACAGTTCTTTGCCTTTGATAATTACTTTGAAGACTGAGTCTAATGCATTCTGATAATTTGAAATTTACATATTTACCCCTGATTATTCAATAAGTTAATCAAGTAATCAATGGACAAGTACTCATTAAGTGACTACCACATGCCAGGCACTGTGCTAAGCAATGGGAAAATGTAAACATGTTCCTGCCCTTGAAGAGCTTACATTTTAGTGGGAGATTATATAGGTATGTAATATGTACAAAATGTATGCAATATGGCTTGAAGACAAGGACCCCCAGAACTGAGGGTGGAATGGGTGGAGGGGAGTTAGAAAAAAGGTCATGAAGAAAGTGCTATTTTGATATTATTATATATGCAAGCAAACAAAAATCAGTGAGCTCAAGATTCATAAGTGAGGACAGAATTTATTGTCATAATTAGTAAGAATTGCACGTTGTGTGTGTGTTCATCCTTCATTGCCAAAAAAAGACCATGCCATCAGAGAAATGATGATGTGATTTGTACTTGATATTGTTTTGAGTGAGGGAGGGCTGTGCAGGTCACCAGTCTCACTTCTCCTCCAGAGCCATCTGGATCTAGTGACCAGATATTCATTAGGATGACTGGAGATAACTCAGGATGAGGTAATTGGGGTTAAGTGACTTGCCCAAGGTCACACAGCTAGTGAGTGTCAAGTGTCTGAGGTGAGATTTGAACTCAGATCCTCCTGACTCCTCCAGTGCTCTATCCATGGCACCACCTAGCTGCCCAAGGATTGCACGTTATTCTAATGCAAATAATGTTTGGATAAATTGCTTTTTGAAATTTTTTTTTGCTGTGGGTACTTGCCCCACTCTTCTCTTATTAGTATGAACCTCCCTTGCTTTTCTGTTTTCTTTTATTCTAATCAATGTTCTAGAAATTTTCCAGAATGGCCATATTATGTGAGATAGTCTGCATGGCCAAGACTGAACTTTAGTTTGAAAAGATTCAGATAGTTGTTCCTCTAGCTATCCCTGAAACTGACATGGCTCTTTTGTTTGCCTTTGGGATAGTTTAACTAATATTTCTCCACATTTATGCTGTGGCTATGGGTGTGACCATCTCCATGATATTTCCTTCCCTCCCATTAGTTTCCTGAGCTTCTTCTGATAGGTCAAAATCTGGCATCCTGCAGCAATGGACCACCCAAAATAAACTGACGGACTTATTCAGGGTAATCCATCAACATAGTAGGATGATTTTAGAAGGGTAGGTAGGGAATGAAAGCTATTTTTTCAGATATTTCCTAAAGAGGCTAAAGAGACAAAGCTGATGCAATCCTCATAGACTGAATGATCAAATTTGTCCATTATGCAAAATCAAAAGTTTAAGTTCTCATCCCCTGTCATCTAGGCTTCAGGGAGAAAGCCAGCAAGAAAAAAAAATATATCACTTGATAAAATATGGCCATTTCCAAAAGCCTTGAGTAAAGGTTATGGGATGGATCATTCACTCTAAATATCTAATGGGCTGAACTACTTTTCCATATCGAGGTAAAATTATAGGCTGTGGGTTTTGAGCAAATGGTACCAGCAGGTACAAATTTGTAGGTGCAATGGGTCAGATGACTTTGCAAGCTTGAAATGGAAACAAGTATTCCACTTAATCAAAAGGGAACAAAGTTCAACCAAAATGAGGCTTTAAGTGTAACCAAATGCCTAACAGAGTACATGTATTCTGACATGTGCAAATTAGCCCTAGATATAAGTTACAGAGAATGCCGCATTTATGTAAAATATAAGTTAGGGATTTCAGTATATAGACACTTTGAACTTGACAAAGACAGGGCAATTTTTTGCTTCAGGACATTTTCTCATTCTTAATCTTCCAATGTCCTTTCAAGCTCCAAATATATCCTTATCATTTGTGATCTGCATTTGTATCATGGAATTTAAGGAGTCAAGAATAACACACAAGGTAACTTGGATGGGAAGGACATCATGGCTGGGAATGTCCAGAGGTGACTCCCGTCATGTGGTAACCTGACAAGTTCCTGTCTCAGGTTTCAGAAGAGGAACAGGATATTTTGAAACTGATATCTTTGCACAGGGCACAATGAACAAAGATTTATTAAGCATGTTTGAGGACAAGGTATGGTGTGCATTGGGGAAAAATAACATTGAATTAGGAAATAGAGAAGACTTGGGTTTATGAAGGTGGGATAGATGCTTGTCTTTTTGACAAGTATCTTTTTTGTGCTCTCCCTGCTTGTGATAGGCTCAGTATCAGCCATGCTCATTCATCCTCCTTTGCTTTATTTAGATCACATCTGGTGCATTGTGTTCAGTTATAAGGACTGCATTTTGGAAAGGGCATAGAAAATCTGGAATGTGTCCATAGGATGGTAGCCAAGATGGGGAAGGGCTTTGAGATCATTCCATATGAGGACTGATTGAAGGAGCTGGCAAAATTTAGCCTGGAGAATAGATCCCATGATTCCATAGTAGCAGGGTACATTTATTGTTGAAGTATAATCATAGTAGAGATTGCTACTTGTCTGTTAGGGACCTATGTCTGCCATAGAGTAGCTCCTTCAAAATGTTCTCATTTCCATTTGAGAGTAACCTCAAGGTCTATAAATTGAAAGGCCCATAAATGAAACTTTCTTGAGTTTATACTACATTATAATATTTAACTGCAACAATATATGCTGCATAATTTTTCATAGTGTCATGTTTTACAGATGTCATCTCTCTTCCTTTTTCAGCTGTCTCATATTGAAATCTCTCATAAAAATTGAAAACCAAAAGGCCCCATCATAAGAGAATCATTGATGATTTTTATTGTCTAGCATTTCTTTGTGAATTATTAGCAAGCAGGGCATAACATATTTATTAAAATAATTCAAAGAACATTTATTAAGTGCTTGCTGAGTACAGAAGACTAAGTTTGGCTCTGGTAAAAATAAAATGGTTAGATAAGACAGATTCCCTTTCTTCACTGTTTCTCCCCTGTCCAATCCATTTTCCACACAGCTGTCAAAATAATTATTCGGAAACATAAGTTTTCTGATATCATTTCCCTGTTCAAGAATCTTCAAGGGGCCTTGATGGTCTCCAGTATAAAGCATAAACTCTTCAGCTTGATTTTGAAAGCTCTTTACGTTCTATATATACTCTATATTCTCAGGAGTATTAAGGCCTTTTTCACTCCCTGCTTTCTAACCAAACTGGCTCATTCAGTATTATCATTATCTATTGTTACATCTCTCACTGCCATGCCTTTATATACAATGTTCTACACATGAGTCATGAACTCTCTCCTCACTTGAAATCTGTACCTTCCTATAAGTCCCAGTTCACTTTCTTTGTCCTAGAGGAAAACATTGCTGATACTCTGAGTTCTTAGTATTCCCTCCCTCCTTCAATGAATATATTTATCTGTCCATATTTAACTTTGTTTTTCTTCTATCAGATCTGTGATTTCATTATTGTAGAGATATGTCAACACAGAAGGAACAGTCTCTACCAGGAACAATCTGTAATTTCTCTCTAACTTTTTACCTTAGAGAGTTAAATAGGATACTGAGAGGCTGTGACTTGTCAAAGGTCACGCAATCAATATGAATCAGAGACAGAACTTTAAATGAGATATATTGGCTTCCTAAACAATCTCCGTATCTACTATGCTAGGCTACCTTTCACTTATAGGCTACTTTCCCCAGTACAATGTAAAGGTCTTGAGAGAAGAGATATTCATTATTTTTTTTTTTTTGCTTCTGCTTTATTTTTGCAACATTAGAACTTAACACAGTGCCCTATACATAAGAGATGATTGATAATATGAGCATGTTGTCAAGTCTCTCAGTATCCCAGGGAACTCTCCAAGACTAGAATTTATGAGGTTTTGTTTTTTTTTCTTTCATCTACGGAGGGAGTTTTCACCATGGGAGTTCACATGGCCTATGAAATCACAGAGTTAGAGAACACTGTCCACTCATTTTGTTTTCATCTTTTCAATCTTGACCTTCTGCGACTGCATCTAGTGTTTTCTTGACAAAGATACTGGAGTGTTTTGACATTTCCTTCTTCAGTGGATCCATTTTTGTCAGGCAATCAAAGGTTAAGTGACTTGTCCAGGCTCATGCAGGTAGGAAGTTATCTGGGGCTGGATCTGAACACAGGTCTTCAGGATTTGAACTCCAGGCCCAGTGTTTCATCCACCAAACCACTGGCTACCTTTTATAGGCAATATATAAAAACACACATACATACACGCTCTTACACATAAACGCACATAAGTTAAGGGGATCATTACAACTTTATAATGGCTCCAGCACCATATTATGTTCTGAACGATAAGCATTTTTTATCTACTCTACTTTCCCTGTTTGACTGGTTGAATCATTCCTTTTCAGGTTACTTTGGGTTTTGGTGGCAGCACTGGAATTTGAACCCAGGGTCTGTGACTCAACTGTTATAGTTACATCACACTTCCTTCTTTATACTGCTATGACAAATTCACAGTAGTATCACCAAATTAAATGGAAGAAATGTATCAAAGCACTAAAAGTAGGGATAGAACAAGAGTCTTATTTCAGTGAGGACTAACACCCATTTCAAGCTCATCTCTATTTATACAAAAACAATGAAAGAAAATAAACCAAATTGTTTGGTCAGCACTGGCTTCTAATATTAGAGACAAGTGAGTTCAGAGTTACTGGAAGCAGGCACCAGCACCAACCTAGAAGATTTTAATTTGAACTCACCTTTGGATATTTGGGCCTGCTGAAATTACCTCCTAAGCTGCCAAGACCATCATTTTCATTTAAAGTCTGCTGCCATACAGAACCTAAATGTCAAAACTTAGCTCAGTGTTTAATGAGTGGATAAATAGTAGAAACCACAACTCTCAAAAATGCAGCTAGGCTATTATTAGGGACTTACAGCATCCAAATGTGACATTTACTTCCTATTGTGTGGCTATTTTAATTTTATTTCCCATTAAATTCTCCTCTGATTTTGAAACCTTTTTTAATAGAAATAAAAAACAAAACAATTCCCTCTCATTTGTTTTTGTTTTTATTTGGAGTTCACATTAGTGTTCTAATTCCCATCTCTCAAGCAATGGGTAGTGGAGTTTTGTACTTATTCTTTGCACATGAAAAGTTGTTGATCCAGGTAGAAGATCATTTAAAAAAACTGCTTTTATGTAATGCAGTATCAAATTCAGGTGCCCTCAACAGGGAAAAGCCTGGGATCTCAGAGTCAGATGCCATGTCAGAGGTTATTTAGATCCACTGGGATGTGAATAGGATTCTCTTCTACAACACAGGGCATAAGTGACCACCTAGATTTTGTTTCTAGACCACCAGTGAGGGGAAGCCCATCATCTTTCAGAAGCAGTTAAGCCCTCTTTGGGGATCAATCAAATTGTTTTAAAAAAATGCTTCCTGACACTACATTCTTCTAATAACTCTTCTCAGTTTTGTTCACAGGAACGAAACTGAACAAGTCTGTCCCATCTCCCTGGAAAGCACGTCTCCTGTCCTCCAGCTCCCAGAGACCTTCTCTTTCATTAAGATATGACTCCAGCAATGGCTTCTGCTTAGAGCCCTTCCTGATAACCATACCATTATTCTTCCCCTCCAAAATGCCTTGTTTTTATTTAACTAATTTGTATTAATTTACATTTGTATTGAGAATTATCATTATTATTAAAACATTATTACCATTATATATTGTTCTCTTTATATATATTACATTGTATATATGAAGGCATGAATGTTTGTGTGCATATATGCACATATACAAACGCATTATATGCACCCATATACACACTCAAACTCTATAGACTTGTCTTCTTCATACACATATATGTTCCTCGAGAGTAGGATTGTTTCGGTCTTTGAATATGGGCCTGCTAAGTGTCTAGAACAGTACCTCATTTAGTAGGTTACAAAAAATACCTGCTAGTTGCTGATTGGACTATCCAAGTTCAATAGAACACCTTCTACAAGGTAGCTTTAACTACTTTTACAAAGCCAACATGCTTCCTGTCTTTATTAAGATTGCAAGTAAGGGTGGTGGGCTGTAGGGCTGGGAGGATGCAGGAATACTTTATAAAGACCAGGGATTGCCAAATCAAGGTTTTATGTTTCAAAGGTAACTGAACTTTCTGTTTCTCTTTCTGTCCCTCTTTGTCTCTGTATGTAGGTCTGACTGTCTCATTTGTGTGTGTGGGTGTGTATGTCTCTGTGTGTAACATATCTGAGTGGCAGGGGTCTTCAGGTCTGAAGAGCTAATTAATCAATATACAATATTTCATCAAGTGCTGACTCAATGAACAGAACACAAAGATAAGAATGAAGTATTCTTTGTCTTTAAGGTGCTTACATTCTGTAGGATACAGTGTATACACGTTAACAAAAATTGAATATATAAAAATAAATTGAAAGATAATTTTGGCAAGGAGTGCACGAATAGCTGCTGGGAGTTGAAAAAAACTTCATGTAGAAGATATTGCTTGAGCAAAACTTTGAATGGGTGAAATGTATTGGTATCTACGTGTGATTTCCATGGGCCTGATGAATTCCCAGAAGGGAAACTTCCTCAGCTGATGTGTAGCAGTCATTCTTCTGAAATACACAATCTTAGAGACTGACCAGGGGTACTGAGAGACAAGGCGCATTTCCATTGGTCACACAGTAAGAATGTGACAAAGATCTGGCTTGGACTCAAGTCACCCTGATCCCCCAGTTATTAGAGTTATTTTTTTCTTTCTATGATATATTTCTCTAAATGCAGAACTTCACAGGAGTAGAATATTACTTTTCACATGTATTATCCCAGTCACATGACACAGTGAGGGCACAAATGACTTCAATATGAGGATGAATCTGACTATTTTTGTAAAGGTTACTGGCCTGAAATCTTGGGTCTAGAAGCACTGACAATTAGCTTCCTCTCCTCAGGATTATAATTATCCAATCCACAAAAAGGATTCATTAATCGCTTATTAAACATGTGCAGTCACCAAGTGGGATAGTATTCAGGCCAGTCTTAAAGGTCACTGCAAAAAAGTCAGAGACTTCTTTGGATGTTTCATACCACCATACTCAAGGGAGAACAGGTGGCACAGTGAATAGAGGGTAAGATTCTCAATTGAATTTCAGTTCTTGGAAGGTAAGTCCATTTGATGAGTTTTTAGGGTTGTGTTGTTTCTTTGATTACCTCTAGAGCTTAGTATAATGCTGTCACAAAGTTTCGTGACTTGTTTTGATTTTTTTTAATGCCTGTTTATTAAGTGACTGAAATATACTGAACTCAAGAGTCCAGAAAATCTGAATTCAAATCTCACTTCTGACACCAACTAGCTGTGTGTGCAAATTCCTTATCCATTCTGAAGTTGAGAATTCTCTCTAAGATTAAAGATTGCCTCTGGAAACAAAGGATCTGAGTTCAAACTCTGCATCTAATACTCACTATCTGGATAATTCTTGACAAGTCATATAAGCACTTTCGGTTTCAGTTTTCTCACCTATTACACAAAGAGAGAATTTGATTATATGGCCTTCCAGGTCATTTTCAAACATATAACTATAAGCCTCCAATCTCTAGTGGATGGAGTTCAAACACTACTAAAAATCATTCATCCTTGAATGGCTTCCTCCCCTAGTATAAGAATTTCTTCTCTTTAGAGAGGATGATTTCTTAGAATCTCAAAGGTGTGCAGAGAATATTTAGTCCAATTCTATATAGAAATTCAGAATAGATGGAGGATCATTAACTTGAGGTCCACAGATTACTTGGGATTTGAGCAAAGATTTTAGAGGGTCCTGAACTGGGATAGAAAAAAGTCTCATTTATTTAAATATAAGTGATTTCCTTGTGCTACTTTGTATTTCACACATTTTTTTAAAACTTATTTTGAAAATTAGTCTATAGGTTTCATGAAATCATGAGATTTCCAAAAGGGCACAATAAAACATTAAGAACTGCTCTAGATTATTGAAGATACTTTAAAAAGTTGTTATATAATTTTCTTTTAAGCCAGCAAGTCAACAAGAATTTATGAAGCACTAAACTACATCTTAAGCACCGCATAAGGCACAGTGAGATTAAAAAAAAAAAATCTCTGCTCTCAAGGAGCTCATATTTAATTAAGATTGAATGGAAGGTGGAGGTGGAAGGGTTCTCTAGGGCTGTCTAGTTCAAACTCTTTAGAGTGTAGATGATGTAATTAGGAACTAAAGAGGGGGAAGGCCAAGGTCAAATAGTTTTCAAATGGTAGAGAGGAGCTCAGATCTTCTGAATCTGAAAGTAGTGTCCTTGCTTCCAACCAGACTAAAGACCTTACTTACCTTGTTATCCTGAGGGAGCTCCCCTCCTCCCCCTCACCCCTTGCCCCAATATTTAGGTCTTTCTAAGTGTTAGGAATTATTTCCATTTAATGACCCTAAATTTAACTCTTTGTAACATCTAATCAGTCCTCTGAGGCTGAACAGAATCACTTTCTTCCTTTTCGTCATGATAGTTCAGCTTCAAGTTAGAGGGAAAAATCTGCCTTCATAGGCTCTGCTCATTTGTTCTAGCTTGTCTTAATATTCTTTCCCTTTTGTTATCATCTGTTCTGCTTTCAGGTTGTCATTTGGAAACTACTTCCTTCCTCTCCTTACCCAGTCTTCACATTCATGAAGAGAAAACAAACAAAAATATCTAAATCTAAACATTCATACATGTACAATTTGTAACGGGTATGTCAGACTGTTTTAATACTTTAACTCTGCCCCTATTGAAATAGGCTCCTTGGTTCATCTTGTAATACTGTTTTTTCTTGAGTAGAACTGCTATTAGCAGACTTTTGTAAGTCTTAAATCACTCCACTGACTTTGTTCTAAGTAATTGGCACCTCAATTAACCTCAGACTCTCAGAATTTCCATTTTGTAAGGAATGTGGGAGTCTATCTAGTTCACACCATAAATGACAAAGATCCATTCTCCAGCATTCTCCCAAAAGTTGCCATCCAGTTTCTAGAAGACCTTCAAGGAAGACAGTTTCTCAAGTCAGCACATGTCATATCTAGGGACCCCAGATTATTATGGCTCCGGATTTTATGTTGTGGTCAAATGCTTGTAGACTATTTACCACTTAATTGATCCAAAACAGCGACAATACACATACACACACACAAACACATGCACACACACACAAACACACACACACACAGAGCAATTCAAATCTTTGGAAAAGGTCAACAGTAAGACATTCGTGAATGAAGGTTTTGCTGTCTACAGTAAAGCTATACCAAATTATAAGGAGCTTGACAGACTCTCGTGTCCATCCATGACTACAGCTTTCGAACATCTCTTTATTTTTCTACTTGTCATTGACAAGAGTTAAATAATCATTACACCAATAATTATTACAGTGAAACAAAATCTAAGTTGCAGTAATGAGCCAATAATGGTGTTATGAGGAAGACAAGAGGACACTATGTTTGATTTAATGCTATTGAGCGCAGAGTTGAATGAATGCATTGGCTAGTCTGCATAAAAGGAATAAATAGATTAAGGACTCACAGCTGCACAAGAGGAAGACTCTGATGCCCAGCCCAATCTGAAACCAACAAACCCAGACTGAATTTAGTTAGGCAATAGGGTTAAGCAGCCAAAGAGGAAGATCTTTTAAAAAGTGGCTCTCCAGCATTCATTTAAATCAACAACTTACCAAGCTTTGATTCAGAATTGTGCAAAGCACTGACAATAGAAAGACCCTACCCCCAAATAAAAGAATTCATACTTAATTGCCATTAAATTTTAGATTAAATATGCTAAACATTTCGGTCATTCCCACCAGGACATAATGCTGACCTGCTTAACCAGTACTCGGGGGGCATTTTTCTGAAAGAAGTCTTCATTTTGTGAAATTAACCTAGAAAAAAACCTTGGCTTAACAGAGAGTTATGAGTGCTGTACATGACATTTTTGGGTAAAGGCACATATAAGGTTTTAAGATGGCAAAAAAATTCCATTGCACATATACAAACATGAAAATTTGCAATACTTTACTGAGGATCCCATCCCTATCTCTCTGATATCAGGTAAGCTCCCTCTAAGTATGTTGTTTTTGAGTCATTTCAGTTATGTCTGACTCTCGGATTCTATTTGGAGTTTTCTTGGTAAAGGTACTGGGGTGGTTTGCCATTTCTTTCTCCAGATTCTTTTACAGATGAGGAAATTGAGGCAAACCAGGTTAAGTGACTTGCCCAGGGTCATACAGCTAGTAAGTTTCTGAGGTCAGATTTGAACTCAAGATAAATTTTCTTGACTGTAGGCCTAGCACACTATCTACTGTTAGTGGAAACCAATCAACCAATAAAGATTAGTTATTTATTTAGTGCTTCCTGTCTACAAGGCATTGTATATGAAAGCATAAATTGATCACTACTACTCTTATTATTGTATTACATTAGTATTATACTATTGTTTTATTACTAATTTTAATAACAATAATAATAATGTCTGTTATTTACATAACCCTTTAAAGTATTCAAAATGCTTAAGAAACATGTTCTCAATTGAGATTTATGCCAATCCAGGGAGGTCAGCAGCAGTCAGACACATTGAAACTTGAACTTATCAGAGTGATGTCATTTTGGTCCTCTTCGAGAATGAGAGACAACCACCAACCAACCAATGTATGTGTATATATGCATATGTATATGTACGTGTATATGTATAATGGTATGTATGTGTATATGTATATGTGTCTATGTATGTATAATATACAAATTTTAGATAGCCTATATTAGAGATTATAAATAGAGGGAAGTTACTAGCATTAATTGAAGGGGATCTTGCAGAAGATAGGACTTCAGCTGAGATATGAAGGAAGCCAGGAATAGGAGGAGGCAGAGAAAAGAAGGGAGAAACCCCCAGGTATGGGGTACAAACAGTGCAAATGCATAGATGTTAGAGGTTTCATATGAACAATGATTTGGGAAGATTTTTTTCCATGCTTCTGCCAATGTCTTTGGTTATTGGGAAGAGAAGACTCCATTGCATATTGGATTGGGAAGGAGAAATGCTGAGTTCAGATTTTTACCTCTGTCAGTTATGACTGTCAGCCCATAGGTCAGTCACTTTTCCTGCCTGGGGTGCATCTCCCTAAGATGAGAAGTGTTGAAGGTTGGAAGAGATCACTGTGGTTACTCCCAGCTTTCAATAAAGAATTTGGTGTTTTCTATGGGTGCCCTATTTGATCTAAAAATCCACTGCATGTTTATGGGGATGAGGGATTCAATAAATCTCAGTCACCAAACAGATGAAGTTCTCCTTTGAGTTTCAGGTAATCATTTTAGGGAAAACAAAGCAAAACAAAAAATGACCTTAAAGGTTGTTCTTCCAATACTTCACAGCAATGTGCCTTAAATAAGCTGATGAGAGGACACAGAAGCTTTATGTACACCACAATGTTTATTCTGAACACTGGAATTCAGAACTATTTCCTTTTAAAATCTGTGTCATTTTTACTTTGATCAACAAAAATGATAAACATCCAGAAAGCTTCCACAAGATGGTATTCTGGATGTGTCATCTCATCCTGACCTAACTCATTTAGATAAATACAAAAATAATGATAAAAATATTTATAAAAAACAAACTTTTTTTTTAATTTTGAAAAGAAACCCTTTATAATGCTAACCTGATCCTTCTTAGTTATGCTCATTTCAGCTGAATTTAATTTTAGAAATGAATGGAATGAAGTTAGTGAAGACTTCTCGGTGCTTAACAAAAAGCTTTTAGTAGATGGTTAGGCCTAAGTTTCAGTTTCCCAGAAATCATATGCCACATAAACATAACACAACTCCCCTTGGGTTGCCATCACAATCTGCCTCTTACCTCCTTGGGTTAACACAACCCCTGTGGGTTGTTATAACACAACCCTCCTTGCCCCTTTGGGTTGCCATATCAGCATAACACAATCCCCGCCCCCACCTTGGGGTGCCACATCAACATCCACATCAACATAATGCCTATTGGTTATTCACAGATTAGACTGTCATGTTTAGATTGTGAGCCTGCCTCCCAGCCAATGGGAGTAAAAGGCCAGTAAGGGAGTGGAATCTGCATTAGGGCTATATAATCTCTATTTTTGCCTTCTGTAATTGCCTTGCTCTCCTGACTGTCAGAGAGGAGATGCCCTTTCTTATGAGATTGTAATAAAATCTTGCTGCTTTGCTTCTACCTTGAGAAGTCTCTGGTTTTTATTTGAGTCCCTGGTTTTGGACCCGCACAGAAATATTTATTAAATGTTAGCTATGTGCCAAGCACTGAGCTCTGTGTTGGGAGTTGCAAATAAAAAAATAAAATATTCCCCTCCCAGACTGATTTTGTTTTTGTGTAAGTAAAGAGACCATTCTCTGCCTGATTTCTTGCCTAGCCTTAATTACTAAATGGCCATTGCCCCTGTCAAACTGAGACCTGCTAATGACCTTGGCTTAAAAAGGCCAAGTTTCCCCACTGCATCCTGGGTATCTCCAGTCCTGATCCATATCTAGCCTCTGCACCCAGATGACTATGGAGAAGAAAGTGAGGCTGGTGGCTTGATGCAGCCCTGCCTCATTTAATTCAATTCACTTGCATGTCATGGCATCATCTCCCTGATGTCATGGTCCTCTTTGAGAACGAAGGACAAGCAACCTTACTAAGAGTAAGTCAACATGAATACAGAGATGGAAAAAAAAAATAAGTGCAAAGGCATACAACATTATATGAGGTAAATTCGGGATAGAGAAAACACAAATGTGTGTAAAATAAGTGTGACAATATTAATATAGGGTCATCTCTCCTCTTTTTGCCTACAATCCTTTAAAGAAACTCAAATAAACTTACATAGGTTAGAAATGGATTAAATTAACATTTTCTCACTTTAGGTTTGTAGGATTTCAACACAGAAGTAAGTAACCTTAGATAGTTTCTAAATTAATCACTTTATTTTACAGATGGAAGAAGTGAGAATCCAGAAAGGGACTCCAAGATGATTCAGGTGGTAATTGACAGGGGTGGAATTTGAATCCAGGTGTTCTCTCTCTGAAAACATTTTTCTTTCTACTGATCCTATGTTGCTTCTATAAATATGTCCCCCATAATGGGAATGAGGACTTGGGTGGGAGTAGGGAAAAGGAGAGAAGGGGATTATTCTTGTTGACCTAATGGATAATGTGATCAAAAGTTGGTGTTAATTTTCAAAGCAGGAGACATGAGCTGCCCATATGTTCAGCAAATATGCAAATAAGGTTTTTCACAATGTATGATTAAGTCATTGGTCATCAGTAAGGCAACTTTTGACTTTTATAGGGCCTATTTATGCATTTGTCTCATTACTTCATCACAAAGGTTATATTTTGATTGAAAATTTCCATTTTTATCTCTATTATATCAACATATGTTTACCTCTATTTCTACCACCCATTTCTCCTCATTTGGCACCCTAGGCCTAAGCAAATAAAAACAAATCATGTCTGATTCTTTCTGACCCCATTTGAGAATTTTCTTGGCAAATATATTGAAGTAGCTTACCATTTCCTTCTCCAGCTCATTTTACAGATGAGGAAAGTAAGGCAAGCAGGGTTAAGTGACTTGCTCAGGGTTATAAAGCTAACAAGTTTCTGAGGTCAGATTTGAACTCAGTAAGATAAATCTTCCTGGCTCCAGGTCTGACATTCCATCTATGCCACCTTGCTCCTCATGTTACTTTTATTCCACAGCAAAAATGAAAGAGGCATTAATAAGAATATTGATATAAGGATACACAGACACTGATAGGCGGAATAGGGTGGTTTAGTTACTTAACCCCAACCTGGTTCAAGTATATGGTTAAATCATCTTAACACTAAGGTATCCTAGATCTTCAACTAGAGATGAAAAAAGTCAAATCAAATAATGTTCAGAGAGACCAAGAGAACTTGTCTGAAAGTAACTTGTCTATAAATGATCAAACTCATTCAAAAGGCTGGTTCAAGTATGGCATTCAGTTAATCACCCTGTGAAGATGTTTGAGTGTGTTTGGGTTATAGAGCAGAAAGATCTTTTCATATAACTTGGCCAGGTCTCCTTTCTAACCCGATCCCTCTTGGTTAGAGGAGGACCTTGAGAGTTGTGAAAGGTAGAGGGGATTTTTACTTCCTCCATCTTCCTCTCAAAGTACTAGCAGTATCCCCATACCTGACCATAGATCAGCAATCACTATGGCAAGAGATGAGGATAAATAGATTTCTCTAGACTTTAGTGGAATTTCTTAAACATCCTCCTACGGGAAGAAAAGGACATACCAAGAATTGCTAGAAATTAGTTTTCCTTTCGCCACATGGCTTTCTACGTTTGAGACCACTTTTCCTTGTCCTTTGCATGTAATTGGAGGAAAATGTGTCACAGTCTTTTAGGAGGATGTTTTATGTCCATTGTTTTTATATGTTCGAAAATACCCTTTTCAAAATATTACTTAAATCTGTTTGCATAAACGATTCTCACAGGATACTTTTTGGGCAAAACACACTGATTGGGATTGAGTCCCTGGAATTAGAGACTCACTCCCAACTCCTACAAAGTACTTCTAAAACCCAAGAGGGAAATGTAGCCTTGAGATGTTACCCAAAACTCAACCTTGAAAAGGGCATGGGCATTTTGATCTTTACGTTTAGTATTCCTGAGAAGTTGTCTGGATTTGAGGGTAGAAGACTCAAATCTTAATTCTGCCAGGATCAGATGATCATAGATTTAGAGCTAGAATACAGCTCTAAGGTCATAAATTCCAACTTCTTTATTTTACAGTTGAAGAAACTGAGGCTTACAAGGTTAAATAACTTGTCCAGGGTCACATGACTAATAACTATCAGAAGCTGGATTTGGAATCAGATCTTCCTAATTCCTAGTTCAGATATTATCATTATCTGAACCAGCCTTCTATAGTTACCACAAAGCATCATCCTAGCCATCCAGCCTTATTGCACATTGCATCCACTTCACATAAACACATTCCAACCAAATGATGAGCCATTCATTCATCAATTCATTTTCTGAGCTTGAAATTGCATCTTTGGTCTCTTTGCACAAATTGTCTTTTAATGCTAAGAATGTCATTCCTCCTTACCTTGAGCTTCAAAATTCTGACTTTCTTCAAGGACCAGTTGATGTGTCTTTTTTGATCCCCTGCCACCAAGTGTTTTTGCCTCCAACTCTCAAATTATCAAGTTCCTTTGTTGGGTTCCCCCAGTAGACCTCAAGGACCTTGAGAATACAGACTGCTATCAGTCTTTGTTTTCTATCCCCAGAACCTAGCACAGGGCTTTACACATAGTAGAAACTTAATAGATGTTTGTTGGATTGGATAAAATGGCATAACCAAGTCACCTCTGAACTTTGAGCCTCAGTTTCCCTTTCTATACAATGGAGAACATTAGACAACATATGTGGCTCCTCCTGTCTCTCTATATATGATGCAACAGAAGGAAAGATATTTAAGGTGCTATTTCACCACTATGAGATCTAGTTGACTCTATCATGATGTTTCTTCTTTTCTATCAGTTCCTCTAATGTTACTTTCTGAAAGTGTCATATGAATTCCTGAAACTTCTTTCTAACCTAATTTTAGTTTTTAATGTTTTGTTTTCAAAATGGCCAGAACAAAACTGCATGAAATACAAAGTGAATATTTCTTTTTCTGAATATCTTTGATCTATTTTTTAAACATTTTGGACTATGTCACTTTGAAAGCATCTATCTTATTTCCCACCTAATTTTTTTCCTTTTAAAATTCAGTATTTTTAAGAAACTCAAGCCAGATCCACAAGGTTCAGTAAGTAGCTAGCCCAGTCATTGCTGCCAAGCAATCACTGCCAAGTCATCACTTCCAGCACCTGCCACTTAAGAACAGAACTATTGCAAAGCCCTTGCACAAAAGGGTATTTGCCAATTGCTATCTTTCCAGCTAAATATGTGAAAACTTGATCCAAACATACGTAAAAGAAATAGGAATTTATAGAAATGGAAAGTGAATTACATTGATGCTGGTAACATCAGCAATGATAAAAGTCACCAAACCTATATTACACAGCTAACCAGTTCACAGTATCTTGGCTGGGAGTCAGACCTGAGTCAAATGTATTTATACTTCTGGCCAGCATATGTCAATGCAGTAATGGATTCACACTTAGACTGTGTCCATGCAATGGAGCACACCACAGGAAGACAGGCGTGGGAGATGGACAATAAGCTATACTCTGAATTGGGAAATGAACCTGGGGGAACTGGGTAGAATTTCCCATCTTCCCAAGTTGGTCCTTGACATAACAGCCCATCTTTGTAACACCATCAATATTATGCTGATGCCATATGGCATGAATCACAGAGCACCATGATGTCTGAAGGTCCAAAATTTCATGTGATAATAGCTTGAGGCTCATGAAGCACTTTGTATACTTTGTAAAACATTTGATCCTCACAAAAACTCTGTGGCATTAAGTGATATCAATATTCTCATTTGAAAATTAAGGACAAGGAACCTTAGAGAGGTTAATTCATTCATTTATTTCACAAGCATTTATGTGCCTCCTATGTGCCATGTACTATGCTATGAACTAGGGGTGATATTGAAACAAAATGAAGAAGAGTTCTTGCCCTCAAGGAGATTACTTTGTGTTGAATGAAATTGTGTATGCACATATAAAAACTGCTAAACACAAATTAAATTTAATGTAATGTGTTTATGAATGACAGAGAGGGAGGGAAGGAGCCTGAGGAAAGGAGAAGGAGAAGAAGAAAAGGAGGATAAGGAGAGAGACAGATAGGGAGAGAGAAGCAATTGACTAGAAGTTTCAGGTAACAGGTAAGGCCTTATGGGGGAAAATGATTGTTGAGTTGAGGCTTGAAGAAAGTTACGGAGTCTGAGAGTCAGATTTTCTAGATAGCTAGGTAGTTAACTAGAAGATATCTAGATATATTTGACTTACAATATAGACATAGCAAATAGAGACAGGACCCATGATTTCATAGGTTCAGGTTATTGAAGGATGAGGAATATTCTTTTCCTAATGCAGGTGAGTGAGTATCTTGGAATCATGGAGAATTTCCTAGAGCAGTGAAGGGTTGGGAATATGAACCTGGATCTGTGCTTAGCACGTTTTACAAAGATTGTAATATTCACAAATTTGAGAAAGAGACAGTTAAAGGACTTGCTCCTAAGTGTCTGAAGAATGATATGACCTGGGTCTTTCTGATTCCATCCTCAGTTCTTTCTCCACTATCCCCCCAAGAATTTAACTGAGAGGTGAAATGACTTGCTCAAGGTCACAATGGCCAGTGTGTTTCAGAGGCAGAACCTGAATCCAAGGCTTTCTGAATCTGAGACTGGTTGTGTACCCAGACTGGTTTGCATAAACATATATGTGAATATACATACAATACATGTCCATGTATGCATGCATACATATATACTTATACAAATATTTCTATCTGTATGCAGCAACACATTTGCATATGAAAGATTTTATCACTTCCATCAATATCTATATCAATTGAGAAACTATTTTGGCTACAAACATATATTAGGTCGTTTTCCAAAGTTTGGACATATTGCTCGGTATAGGCATATCCTTAATCTTTGGTCTATAGATTTCTGAGCTAAATACTTGGGGTTAAACTTGAAACTGAGAGTTTATAGACTGTGTCCTGAGGAAAGAAGCCAGCAAATAGTGAGATATTGAACAAAGTAGTGAAACATAAATTGCCAAAGTAAAATCTGCTGACCAGAACTTTATGTTAATGTCAAATGTTGGCAAGTGTTGATGGATTTGCTAGACCCCAATGTCGGGGTGGAAGGAGCCTGCTGTGGAAGCCTGCATTGACACCTCTCATAGTCCTTGGCTGCACAGAAATTCCTTGTAAGAAAAAGATGTGAAACCATACAATTGAAAGATTACTAGAAGTGGAAAAAGGGCTAGAAAGCAGAAAAAAAAAAAGCAAAAAGAGAGCACTGTGGTGAGAGCAACATCAGCACACAAAATGGAAACTACCATATGATTGCCATTGGAGATGAATGCCACAGTGGATAGTGCTGGACTTGAAATGGGGAAGATATGAGTTCAAATGTTGCCTTAGGGCATCTTGCTAGCTATGTAATCCTGAGCATTTCCACTTCACTACTCTGTGCCTCAGTTTCCATTTCTGTAACTTGGGCATAATAATCACATCTCTCATGAATGGTTATCATGAACATTTAATGACAAAATTTTGTGTAAAATACTTTGAAAAACTTAAGGCTCTTTAGAAATGTGAATTATTTTTTTTAATTAGTGAAATGAAAGGGATTTATTTTATGTGGATAACTTGGAATCAGATGACCTGGGTTCAAATCTCACCTCTTATTGTCTACTATCTCTATGACCTTGGAAAAGACCCTTAATCTCTTTAGGCCACAGTTTCCTCCTCTGTAAAGTGGGATAATTGGATTACATGTGCTCTGGTGTTCCATTCAGCTCATAGAGTCTTTGATCCTATGACTATTTATTTTGACATAGAGGTACTCCTAGGTCTTGAAGATTATTTCAAAAAGAAAAATGAGGCACAGAAAAGTAAAATTTCTTGTTCAAGATGTTGTTGGAACTAAAGAGCAGAGTAAAAAGTTGAATCCAAGTCCTTTGACTCCAAATATAGTCTTCCTATTAGATTTGTAATCTAGCTTTCATGTTGCTTTCTAGAGGAAGGAGGGCCTATCTCCATTACGACAGGCTTATGAACTCAAAGACTAAGTAGTAACCCTTAGAACTGAACAACAGTGGAATGGGCACAAGTGGAGGTTTCCAAGGTCCTTTGTGAGGTAGAGTATAGTGGGGATTCCTTTGGTTTATGGCCAAACAAAATGGCCACATCTCCAAAATGACCTTTATCTCCAAAATACTTCCAGGAGAAGGGGTGGGCCAAACTAACTTCTAGAAGAATTAAGGAAGGCAACTTATAGGAAGTAGCACTTGAGCAAAGCTTTGATTAATGATGGTAACTAATATTTATAGAGAATTGTAAAGTTTGCAAAATGCTTTACATACACAGTGTTTCCCTAAAAAAGCTTTATACCTTAAAAGCTTAATAATTTAACAGGTTCAACTGCAGTATGGGTTTAGGAGTACCTCTCATCATATTTGATTATCTCAACAGCCCTTTGTGTTAGGTATCATTATTATCCCCATTCTACAGGAAGGAAATTTTCTGTTGGCTGAGAGAGATAAAGTGCTTTACTCAAGATGGTCTAGCATGTGTCTGAGGCATGATTGGAACTCAAAGTCCAGCTCTCTTGTCACTATACAATATTCAAGAAGGAAAGGGAGCTAAAGGTCTAAGAAGTGGCAGTGATGTTAGATCCAGTGAAGCATTTCAATATGGTCCTAGTCAATGGATATATCATCAATGGCAGAATCTGTGGTCCTCAGTGTGTAGGTACTTTATCTAAAAGCTCTTTCCTTCTTGTTCCCATTAAGTTTTCTCCTTGAGTTATGCTCATCTGCTCCAAGAAGGCCACATTTCTGAAGTGATGGGTTCTAGGGATGTAGGGGTTTATATGCCTTCCTCTTGCTCTCATCCCACCATCACTCTTCAACAGAAATTACCCTGGAAAATCAATTAATCTAACTGCTAAGTGCCAGGCACTATTCCAGGCACTGGTGAGACAAGTGCAATGAATGAAATTATCCCTGTTCTCAAAGAATTTATATTCCAATGGGAAAGACAGCAATATTGTGTGTATGTAGTATATATGTGTGTAAATGTATATATTATGTATGTATATGTGCATTTGTGTGCCTATATAGATTCACATATGAATATAGCATAAAATTTAAGTTAATCAATATAAATATATTCAAAATAGCTAAATACAAGTTACTTTGGGAGGGAGAACAAAAGTATTTGGAGGGATCAAGAAAGACTTCACACTGAAGATGCAACCTGAGCTACATCTGAAAGAAAACTCTGAAGAAACACATATTAATTGGTTGACTGATTTACAGAGAAAAGGATTATGAATATGCTTTCTTTAATTTCAATTGATAAACATTTAGTTAATCATTTCCTCACCACCACCACTACCACCACTACTTAATTAAAGAAGAAAAACCTTGGGAAAAATATGCATAATCCAACAAGACAAATCCCCGCATTGGCCATGTTCCCGAATGCAAGTGTCAAAGCTGCATGTTTTAAATGCATGCTCTCCCTCCTTTAATGTGAATATCCTGGGCTATGCAGTCCAAAGTCAAATGCTTCCTCACTATTTATTTTTTATAAGGACAGACTTTGGTCAAAAGCCTGAGGACTTATTTTTTTTCATCTCCTAAACATAGCTACATATTTATCTTCATGTAGGAGTTGCTTAGCATATTTTAAACAACCTCACTTTTGGAAGACAGTGGGAACCCAGAATAAAAAACTTCATTCTGGAAAGTTTACTACTGCTATAATGGAGGGTTAATATTTGTGTGAAAACACTTAGCTAAAATTGTAGTCATCTTCAAAAGGACTTTTTGGGAAATATTTTGGGGGAGAGAATTCATGAGCTCTTAACAATTCATGAATCTCTGAAATGCTATGAGCTTATTTTCCATAAATTGGAGGTTCACACAAGGATGGCATACAACAGAACATGTGACAGTACAATAGATAGGGCTGTGCAAATTTATGCTCTCAAATAATAGTGCAGGAGATTGAATACTGAATTTAGCAGAGACCAGGGCTGTAATCGCTGCTCTTTCACTTATTACTTTGGATAAGTCATATAATCTTTTGGAAACTTGTTTTCCTCATTTGACAAATTAAAAATTTAGACTTGATTGACTCAAACATTCCTTAAATCTCTAAATCTGTGATCAGGAATATATTTATCAAAGTCTTCTATTTGTCTGTCCATTCATTTATTTGCTTCTTTGTTAATTCATTCATTTAAAGACGTCTACCCTGTCCTGCTCTCTCCGTTGAAGAGTTAGCATACTGCAATAGGGCAAGGGGAAGGAAATGTGCAAGGTCTACCTGACTCAGGGTCCAATGCCTCACATGTTATGTTAGACTGCCTCTCTACAAACATCTCATGCTATGAGCCTCTCTTTATCATTCCTATTGACTAGCCTCAGTTGTCTCTTACTGCTGCTCTCTGTCTTCTATGTTGCTTCCTCCCATCACAATTCACAAACATTTTGAAGTGTATCATACCCAAGGTACCATTATAAGCACAGAAGATGCAATGACAAAAATGAAACATTGCCTATCCTTAAGGAGCTTAAACTCTAATGGACAAGGGTTAGGCACAACAGAGAATGTCGAAAAGTGAGCCCAGTCAAATGATTTACAAAATAATTTCAAAAGAAAGAGAGTTAACAGTGGAGGAGAAGGGGGTGATAAGGAGATTCCCAAAGAGCCTTGTGCATAAAGTAGCATCCATGATGTGTCCTGAAGGAAACTAAGGATGCCAGGTTGAGGAAGGAGAACATTTAAAACTTGAGTTTCCACTTTTGCAGAGGCATGGGATAAATACAATGAATGGACAGGGTCTAGCTAGAGCTCTCATTGGATAGCAACAAAAACAATAAAAGTGAGTGAGGAAGGGTCATAGGTAATGAGTGTAGAAAGGGTGGTGGGAGATACTTTAAAGAAGGTCTTCAATTTAAGCCTGAGAATTTGGAATTTAACTTTGGAGCCACTGATAGATTTTGTGTAATGTGGTGGTATGATCAGAAGTGTTATTTTAATGATGGCTCTCTCTTAACCTAAATGTCAACCTAAACATATTTCCTCTATTTCTTAGTCTTACTCTAACAGGTATTTGGCAAACTCAATACAGAAATAATAGCTCCAATTAGATGTGACATGACACTTAGAACACAACTTTGTAATAATAAAATAACTTGCATCAAGTCTATTTTTTTAGGTTCTCCTTTAGGGTCATAGCAACATAAATTTAGAGCTGTAAGGAATATATGAGATCATACACTCAAACCTTCTCATTTCCAAGAACCTGAGACCCAAGGGTGTCATAAATCAAGTTGCTACAGCAGAACAGGACATTGAAGGTCAGTTACTCTAAGCCCCTCATTTCACAGATAAGGAAATGAATGCCTAAGGAAGTCATACATCAGAGACCTAGAGTAGGAAGGAGCCCTAGAACTTCCATTGGTCTAAGACCTTTATTTTACAAAAAAAAAAAAGAGAGAGAGAGAGACCACTGAGGTCACTCTACTTTCCTATAAAAGTGGGAGCTAAGGAGAGATACAAATAGGAGTACCATGGGCAATTACCCCTACCACACCCACACACACTCTGGATGTAGATTATTTTGGATATGGACAAGGTGTTGCAGGATAAAAATTCTAGTCTACATATCTGTTATTGGGATGATGGATGGCACAGTTATGGTAATGAAAAGCAAGATCATATGTATTTCTAGCTTTATTAAAATTTCTTGTTTACTAGCTACTAAGTCTTGCTTTTTCTACATTGCTGAAGTACACCATGTATTTACAGCACTCTGGGCTACAGGTCCAGTCATCCTGCTCTAGTTACATCTCCAGAGTTGTAATTCAAATCCATCCCTTCTTTCCATTGGTCCACACAACCAGGCAATGAGCTCAAGGGTCAGTTTAATGAGCTATTTCAAAATCTATACAATTATACTTTTTGGAAGAAGTGACCAAAACTTACTGTCCACACTCTGGTCATCCTCTTATGCTGTCGTCATCAGGATTAGGACTCTGACCCTGAGACCCTGAGGTCTGAAAGGTGAAATTTCATCCTGATGTTTCCAAATAATGTTGCCTCTTACATGCCCTCCCTTCACTTATTACCCCCCTCTTATGTACTCTCCCCTTTCGTTAGAATGTAAGTTTCTTTGGGGCAGGGACTGACTTGTTTGCTTATATTTTCATTTTTATCTCCAATGTTTAGCATAGTGCTTAACACATAGTAAACATTAATACAAGTTTCTGTTGCTGTTGTTTACATTTTTCACTTGAAAATTTGTAGGAGGAATGACATCTTATTGCTGTGAAGTTTTCATGCTAAGGGAACAAAATGAATAATTTTTCTACCCTTGCTTGGCACAACAAAAATCAATGAAAAGTTCATGAAGAAATATTTTCAAATTTGGCTCCCTGTTACTCTGAACATTCCCATGGATGATGATGGGTTCAAAAAGTGACACACACATATACACCCACATACAAACATATATGCACACATGCACAAACATACACACATGCATAAACTTGTTTGACAGCCCAGACAAAATGTGATGTTATCAGGTTTCTGTTGAAAAGACAAATGATCCCTCATCCAATTTTAGCATCCCTCACCATATTCCTGCCGCAGACAGGAAAATGGAAAAGACCTGCCTCCTAAATATTAAAGCTGAAAAAAAGGACGCTGTCCTCGTACAAACAATTTTCATTTCCATACGGATTCAGTGATCCAGAATCAGACTGGCCTCATTCAGATGCCTTCCCAGAACGACAGGGAAAGCATTCATTAGCCGGGCCCGCCATGTGAATGATGCACTTCATTAAGCCCACTGCAGTCTTCCCCAACACAGGAAACTGTATTTAATTCTGCTAGACACACTCCCTTTCACTGGCTTTGGGAATGAAAGAATCCTCCAAATAATAGGAATCAAACATCTGCCCAGAACTGAGAATATGTATGCTCCAAGGACATTGGTGAAAGTGTGAAAATTACACTTGTCTATTTCTCATCAGGAAAGTCTTGGAGTAAACAAAGGTCCAAATCCTTTTCTGGTTTAGTCCGAAGCTAAAAAATGATTTGGTTTCTTTATTGTCTCCAGGATAAGGACTTCTGGTTTGGCCATTCAAAACTTTCATTTGTGATTTGATACATGATTTGTTCTGGGTTCATTGCTATCTTTGTCAAACTATGCAGTTAAATCTATACACTCCCATAATTGTTTTGTGTGAATGTTACATTTGTACCACCCCATCCCATTAAAGTGGGAACATTTATTTACCTAGAATTTAGAGTTAGATAGACATCACCTCATCCAATTCCCTCATTTTACAGAAGAAGAGATGAAGACACAGATAGGTGAAATATGTTTGCAATGTGACATTGCAAAAGAAAGGAATTAGAACACACATTCAAAACCAGGTCCTCTGATTTCAAGTTCTATGCTTTGGTCAATACAGTACTCTACCTTGAAAAAATTATATTGACTAAATAGTCCCGAAAGTTACAGGATAAAGGCCTTTTAGGGTGAAATTTTCTGCTTCAGCCCAAGGTCAAAGAAAGAACAGTGACCGATGAAGGTTTGTTTCTCCACCTTGACTCAGTTCCTCTGACAGTTCCAGCTTTAATCATGCCAATTCATTTCTCTGGCCTCCTTTTCTTCAGTTGTCAGATGGAAGAGTTTGACCCTGGCTTCTGATTTCCTATCCAGCTCTATCCAGCTCTACCCTCTATGATCCTGTGTGCCATGAGTTTCCAGTTCAAGATGTTATAAGTACCTACTTGGTGAGATCTTGGATCCAGTTATGGGAAACACAGAGACAAGCAAACAAAAATAATCAAACAAGTAAAACTGTCTTTGCTCTCAAGGATCATCCTTTCGGTCTGAAGTCTACGATGAAGAGAAATGGAGAGTGATACAAATTGGATCAGGTGGAGGGGAGAATGCTAACAATTAGGAAAGAATTCCTCTGGGAGCTGGGACACAGGCAGATCATTGAAAAAAATCTAAGGGTCCGAAAGGGTGGAAGTGAAGAGCATGAAGGAATTATGACTATGGATTAAGATAATTAGAGTTCAAACTGTGCTACCTGGAACCCTGAGGGAATCACTTCTGTCTCAGTTCCTTCACCTATAAATTAAAGGGGTCAAGCTGAAATGATCCCTTTGAACTCTAGATTTATGATCAATGAGTATGGATCAAGCATGGGGCAAAATGGATACTTGGCACCAATGCAGAGGTGCAGCACCAACATCTGAGAGTAACAGAAAGGACAATTGGGCTGGATCACTGAGTATGGACTTGAATGGACATAATATGCCATAAGCCTAGAAAGCTAGACTGGAACTGGAATATGAAGAGCTTTAATTTAAATGGGAAACACAGAGGAATCTGCTTCTAGGCCTATTAAACCTTTGAACATAATACTGAGCTGAAGAGGAGAGAAGACATTATTGCTACCAATTATGCCGAGTGGGACTACTTTCTCACTAGAAACGGACAGAAAGCATTAATTAATTTTCCACTACCACATGGTGGAAATTCCACATTTGCCAATGCAATCCTTAAGTGAGGGTACCAAGTTAGGGTGGTCTAAGATGCCAGTGCTAGTCATAAATCCAGAGCACTTGATTTTTAAGAGGCAATAATGGAATATGCAATTGAAGTATTCAACTATGAAGGAAAGTGGTTATATATCAGAATACTATTTGGGGAGAGAATAACCAAACTCAGGTCTTAAAATCACTACTATGGAGCTAAAGTAACTGTTTCTGAACCAAAACAGCAGGAGGGCTGTTGAAACTCAAATAGATATTATACATGGAGCCATCAAAGAAGAAGGCTGTAATGGTTCAGAATTTAGAAAATCAGTAATGCAGAAAATAAAAAATCTTTAACTACTACAATGACCCCAAATGACTTTGGGTCAAGTTATTCAATAAAGTAGAAAATAGCTCTTGTAGAGGAAAAATAGGCAAATAGATAGATAGGCAGACATACACACCTATACATTATATAAAGATTCACATATATGTATCCTTTCATATATATATATAGGTATATATGTGTATCCAAATATATATATATATATACATATATATATATATATATATCCCTATACATATACCTATATCTATCAAGCTGTACTCACATCTAGCTAGCTAAACATCTCTATCATTTATTACCCTTCTATCATCTCTGTCTATCCATCCATATATATGTGTTTGTATTCATGCACATGTGTATGTGAAAACAGTCATATGTAATTGAGAGATACGTGATGCATTTCCTAAATCATGCACTTCTTACTACACAGATTTATTCCTAGTTTCAAGATTCAAATGAAATGCAATCTACACGTAGTTCTCAGAGTCATAGATTCTAAGTTTAAATCCTAATTGCTACTTATTACTTTTGTGAATTTTGGAATATTCTTTAACCTATGGATTGTTCTTAATCTTTGGGAGTCTCAGTTTCCTTCTCTTTAAAAAACGGGGAGGGAGGAACTAGGTTAAATTATCTTCAAGGTGATTTTGTTTATTTAAATCTGTAATGCATGACTTAGGTTAAAAAGATGGTCATTGTCTCAAATAAGTGGTGTCTTAGAATTGACTAGATCTCATAAAAATTACTTCAGTCATCTGAAAGAGCAGTTCAAGTAACTCATTACAAAACCTCTAACATTTCCCTAATTACAAATGACTTCCACATTTAGAAGAACTAAAATTAAAAAATTAAACTAAAGTTATAGAAAATGCATCCATCTTCCAAATCAATAAATGTGAATTGATATCAAGCTAGTGATGTACCTCTGTACATAATGTCAATATCAGTTTTCTAATCTCTAAAATGGGGATGAAACTACGTTCAAGTATTACTCTCAGAGCTGGAGGAGGAAACATGTTCTGTAGAACCTAAAAGCCCACAATCATAGGTAGAGTTGTTATCACTCACTTTTAACTGGCTATTTTCCCTGCCTTCATTTTACTTTACATCATCATATATCGTAAAGTAGCATCTTCTCATATAATTAAATGTATTGTTCAGCAAAAAACTCAATAGCAAGGATGACTCATCTGGTCAAGGGGGTAGTTCCTTAGTGCCTACAGTTGGGAAGGTCTTGAAGGAAACATTGATGTTTAGCAAAATATATTTTTTGAATGAACTCCAAATTATTTTGGTATTCCAAGATACTTAGAGCATTTTCAGTAACTGCTCTGAGATGACATCAACAACTCCTTTTACAAATATTCAGCATAAATACAAAAGCAATAATTGAAATGGAGTGACATATGGCTTTCAAAACACTTTAACCACAATAACACTGTGTCTCTTGAGCAGGGTGATCTTGGGTAAGTCACTGCATCATTGCTGGCATCATTGTCATCATCTGTAAAATGATGGGATTGGACCAGACAATCTCTGTAGAACCTTCTAATTCCAAAACAAGGCTGGTTTTAGCAATGTAGTAACTGCGTGTTTCCCACACCCATTTTTCCACTAAAGAAAGGCTCAGAGAGATTCAATCACTTGCTCACAGTCACAGAGGCATAAAGGCAAAGCTAGACTTGAATGAGGTCTATAAATCATTCAGTCCACAAGTAATTATTTAGTACCTATTGTATGATAATCAAGAGAGAAACTCATGCAAAGAATGAAATAACCCTGAATTCTCAGAGAAATTATGTTCTATTTGGTTGTTGTATAAGTATATACTAAATACATACAGGAAATAGATACAAGGGAGTTAAAGAAGTTCATATATGTAAAATGCTTTGCATATATTAAACACTATGCAAATTCGAAGTATTATTATAATTAATGAAGCTAGGAAAGGATGACCTGAAGGGTTGGGAGAATGAGGAAAGGTCCGACTGACTCAGTGCAACCCTTTCCACTAGGCCAGGGTTTCTTAATCTTTCTTAGGTCATGTACTTTTTCAGGAGGCTGATGACATACTTCTGAAAATACATTTTTTTAATGCATAAAATAAAATACAAAGGATTACAAGCAAAACCAAATATAATGAAAGACAGTTATTAAAATATTAAAATAAAACAAGTTAATGGACCCTAGGTTAAAAATAAAACAACCACAAAAGAATCATGATCCTGTGCTTTTAATGAACAAAATACACTGATAGGTACACTATTCTTTAGGAAATAAGAAAAAACCACAAAATCTTTGAAATAGATTCTGTCTAAAAACTTTGGATTCCTTTGCTCTTAAACAGTTTAGGGTACTGAAGCATGTGTGTGTATATGTGTTTCCTTGGTTGGATTTTTGTTGTGCATACTCTATGGGAAGGAAAACAGCACAGTATGCCAAGTGTTGGATATGGAAATGAGAATACTGTTCTGCTTGTCGTCCCAAAGGTGTGTGCTAGTTAATGAACTGGGGACAAGTCACTAAGTCTCAATTTCCTTGTCTTTAAAATGAGTTCACAGAAGTATAAAATCTGAGAGTGAGAAAGGACTGCCAATTAGATCAACCTGTATCTCAGTAAGAATTCCCACTGTATCATCCAAGAAAATGGGTAATGGAGGGATTGGATGGAGGGATGGAGGGATTTTAATGAGGAAGAATCCACTATGTCTTGGACTGCACAGTCTATGTTAGGATATATCTGATTGTGGATTTACAAATGAGAAAAAAAAATTTGAGCTCATAGAGGTCAAGTAATTCATTTTACAAATAAAAAACAAAACAAAACAAAACTCAACACCAGAGAGGGAAAGAGACTTGTCCAGGATCACACAGAGGGTAAATGCTTTTATTATGATTTAAGCCCATTTCTTCTGATCCTAAATCCAGCTCCTGGTCCACCATACAATATTGCTATAATTGTCATGAAATACCATTTCCCCCCTTACAACAAGACTGATTTTATCTCTGTAGTCAATCTTAAGATTAAAAACATAATATCGCAATCCATATGAAAGAGGAAGTATGTCCAGTCTATGGAATGGAGTAGTCTCACCTTGGCTCAATTGGTTATGGCAGTGGTAAGAATATAATCGCTCTGAGGGCAAAGACATTTTTTGTACTTTCAGTGCCTAGCAGAGCATCTATCTGGTGCATAGTAAGCGCTTAAAAATATTTGTATCTTGGTTTATCTATGGTGCAAACTTCATCTAAAACCAAAATGTATTTAAAAATTTGCATTGTATACTACATAACTCAGAGAGCTATTGCGCAGCCCACAAGACATGCTTATATACCTATACACATGTGTTCATATATGCTTTTCAATGTCTGATGTTCTGCACACTTTTATTAATAGGATAATATATCTAAAGCGCTTTGTGAAACCTTGAGAAATAAATATTAGCTGTTTTATGTACATATATATATATAGTCATGCTGAGATGCCAATAAAATATCTTTTCATAAATATTATTGAATAACTCTAGGCAATTTCTAATTAATGACTAATGCAGGACAAAGCTTCGGGGCTGTTTGTTTCTATAAACAAATATGTGAGATAGAATATTATATACTCTATACCATGATTTCCCAGGTGGCTGCCTCCCTGGCTGACACTCAGGTAACCCTTAAGAGAAGATGACAAGTGCTGATGATATAATTATCCCAACCAGTGATCGAGGTCAGACAGCTTCCTGCAAAGACAGGATTAAGCTCTATATTTTACAAGAGACCAAATGGATTGCAAGTGAAAGTCCCTGGGGGGAGATGAGGATTCCCTCCTCTTGGCCCAGTGAACCAGATGCTGAGAAAGTGGGGAATGGGGTGGTGTTATGCCTGGTGGCCCCATATTTATTCTCATTCACCAGCACTTTTGTTTCAGAGGACTGTGACTCCCCAGCCCAGGGGATTGAGTTGCTGTAACCTGACCACTCACATACACATAGATAAATGAATTGAATAACACTTTGCTATAAGTAACCCAAACTCTGGAGGGTCAAGCTAGGACCTGAGAGCAAACTTGCCAGGAAAACATGGATTCAGGACAAGTAAAATTACCTGTCTTTTCTTAGAAAACATGAGACAGAGGGAACCTCATGCTTAAAACATGCTACCAACTGGTAAATTATTCGCTCTCCTGATGGCCAGGGGCACATCAACTCCACCCCTAACATATTTAGTTACCAGATCTGACAATTAGCTCAATTTCTGCGATGCTCTGAGTTAACCTTACACAAGATGGTCATACTATCCTCTGGTTAACAATGGCACTCTGAAGCCAGGCTGTAACTCTATTAAATTTATGACCATCTGTTTGCACAGGAGACACACTTTGAGACTACCAACAGGCTGGTGTTCAAACTTGTTACTCGTCTCCCCTGTGCCCGAGAGCCAGCTGCCCAAGGTATAGGCTTTCAGTAAAAACCAGCTGCTAAAAGAGGGGTCTCTAGTCTCTAGCAGGATCACGATGTGGGTGAACTTTGCCAAGGTCTACAATCCAGATGACCCTATCTTCCAGACCCTGCCATTTACAGGGGCAGTGAAAGGTGCTCACCCCTTCAAAGGCATAAACAAATAAAGAAGTGTAAAATTACTGCCTGTTTAATAGAGAGGAAACCACTCCCGCTTAGATATCAACTCAACTGTCTAAAAATGGCAAAATTGGGAGGGAGAAAGATTCAAGTAACAGCAATTCAGCTGTCTTTCTCTGTTTTCCTTAAATGCTCCCACACATCAAAACAAACCTCACAGATCAGTTCTTGTTTCCTTTTGCTTTGTTGGGGGTGCGAGGTGGAGGGCGGGGAGTCCTACTGCTACGAATGGGAAGTGATTAAAAACAGAAATTAAGAATTGCAAAAAGCAGTTATAATTCACTATTATGGTTCTCTTTGGATTAGCCTCTTGGTACCACACAAGGAAGAGAGCACAGAAGTTGATGTGAGAGATTCAGAATTTTGCATCTCACCTCCCATCCACCCCACCCCCCACATATACACATGCACACACCTGAATGCCAGTTCTTGCCACAAACAGCACAGAAGGAACTGTCCTCTGACAGTGATACTGCCCTCTAGAACAGAGGATTAACTTTCTGAGGAGTTTCTCCTGCCTTGCTATTATTTGGGGGTAAGAGACGGGAGAACTTACTTGTCAGCTTAAAGTTTCCTGCTCGGCCCATGTAAGGTCATGCAGCAAGTTTTCCTGCCAAGTCTGATTACTGAACATCCCTTTCATAGCAACGACTGTTCACATTCTTGGTCCAAGGAAATCCTTTGACAGGTGAGGTTCATTCTTGTTTCTGGGAGACACTGAGAGCCAGGCTGCCACCATCTAAAGCCAGACTCCGAATTCGTGTAAAAGATGCATGCAAATCCGTTTGCATCTCAGCTCAGAAAGCATGCCATCCTCCTCCACACTGTGCACTGCTTTCCAACTGCTCCGGTTTTGCCTAGCAGCTCGCTAGGTGCTGCTAGCAGGAATGTAGAGCCCTCTATCTGTAGCTATTAGCTCAGCAGGCTTACTTCCCTGGCACTGAAGCCAGAGCAAATTAGCCACTGCAACTCTCCCAGCAAATGCTGGAGAGAGCTCACTAAGCTAAGGAATCCAGCTACTGACTGGTGAGCACTAGGCATCAATTAGAACAGATGCCCGGGCGGGTGGCTTTGATGGGCTCTGCCCAGTCAGGCTTGCCCTGCCACACTTCTTTTGCCTTTCTCCACCTCATCAGGGCTATTCAAGTTCAGCTGCTTATATTCACGGGGATGGTTATTTGACAGGTTGGAATAATCTCTTTTAAGCTCCCTCTCACCGCAAATACACTAGCTAGTTAGAGCTGTCAGCCCCTATAAAGCCATCGACATCTGTCAGGGAGAAAAGGAAAACAAAACAAAACAAAACACAAAAAGCCCACAAAACTTCACACACCACAGCCCAAAATAGTTTTCTTTTGTTTCTTAATTCTTCAAATTCTATTTTTTGGCATAAAAATAATGAAGCACCTATATATAAGGGATTATGTGTTGTGTAATTCAAAGGAATGGGTGGGGAATAGGGGTAGGGGCAAATTCTATAATGCCTTAGAAACCCAGATGATGATTAAATAGAAATATTCAACCCTAGTCTTTCAGCCTCCAATCCTAGGTCATCAATTGACTATCTGTCTTGCTGAATTAGGTAGCCTATAGACATCTCAAATTCAACTTGTCTAAAATCTAATTCATTATCTCTCCCTCCCCACTATGCTTTTCCTGCATCCCTTGTTATTCTTATGAGGGAGTCATCTAAGTTCTGGTGTTAACTGCTAGACACAGAATGGACATGCCCCAGTCTAGTTCATAGGATCATAAAACAAGAGCTTTAATGTTGGAAGGCACTAGCTGATCAGTCCTATAGTCCTTTTTTTTTTTTCTTTTCTTTCTTCAGAATGAGGAAAGAGAATCACAGAAAAGTAGCCTGACTTGCTCAGGGTGAAATAAGTAAAAAGGAGGAGAGAAGAATTTGAATTCACATTCAGAGATTCTAAGTACACCATTTTTCACTGAATCACACTGCTTTAAACCCAAAATATTTACATTGCTAAGAAAAAAACCATTTGATTAACTCATTGGTGTATTGAGTGGGGAACAATGAAAAGAGAATGAAACTTCGGAGTAGGAAGACCAGAGTTCAAATTCCAGCTGTTACTAATAACCCGAGTGATCTTATTTTACCTTGATTAGCCCTTCTTTCCCAGAGGTCAAGTGAGAGTTAGACTCCAGGTTCTCTAATATTTCTCATATGTTAGTTACTAGCCTGTGATGTGACCTACTAAAACTTCACCATCAGATGTCACTTGGGTTTTGGTCCAAGACTCACTAGATCAAAAACTGTAAAAGACAGGTTATTTTAGGTCATAAAATGGTAAAAGGAAGCGGTAGAATCCATCCTAAACTGATCAGGAAGCATTGTCCTGACCACTAGGAGGAGAGTGTTTGCATTCCAAGCAAGGTTGACCATTCACAAAAATAAATAAGCCCACAAACAAACAACTATATAGATAGAAAAAATAAGCAAACAAATGAATAAATGAATGAAGTTTAGAAATTATCCATAATTGATGTGTGTCTATGTATACATGTGTTTGTGTTTGTGCAAGCACTGACAAGTCAAGTCAGATCAAGCCCATCTAACATAACAGCACTAAGTACCTGCTTTTTCAACACACTGTATTACTACTGTTCCTGCTCCTGCTGCTGGAAATAGAAAGACAAACCAAGAATAGCCATCGTCCTCAAGAAACTTCTATTCCACTGAGTTAGAGAATGTGAAAACAACGATGGGTGTATCTGATCATCTGAGATGCCAGAGAGCAGGAACTAGGGGATGCAGAGCAGAACCCAGTGCCTGGCACCTACCAGATGCTTAATAGATGCTGACCCAGTATCTGACTGAAGAGGAGAACCCTATAAGAAAACTCTAAAAACAGGTCATCTCTCTCCTTGTTGGTTCTGTACTTTATTTCTATGAGAGGTTCACACTTGGTTTGCTGCATTTTGATGCACCACCTTCTATGTGAATCTTTTCCCACCCACCCTGCTACTGCCAGCTCCCTCCTTTCCAGAACTACTTTACCTTCATTTTGAATAGATTTGTCTATACAAATGCGTATAGATTGTTTCTTTCAATAGAACATAAGCTCCCTGAGAAGAGGGACAGATTCACTTTTTTGCTTCTTATCCCTAAAATTTAGTTTAATTCCTCACAAAGAGCAGGTGATTAATAAATACTCATTAATTGGTTCATTATTCATACTTATCTATGTTCATACCTTACCTCACTAGTAGAAGTGTAAGCTCCTTGAGAACAGAGCTTGGTTCATTTTCAGTTTTTTTGTTTGTTTTATCTGTGAACAATGCCTTACACATGTTAGGTGTTCAGCTGTTGATGAATGAATTTAATACCTTGCTATAGTTATTTGTCTAGACTCCATAACTTGTAAGCTCCATTAGGGCAAGACTTCTGGAGTTCCCTAACCTCACTTTGCCTCAATTTTCTCTTCTATGAAACAGAAATGACAAAAATAGCACCTGTTTCACAGAGTTTCTGGACAGATCAAAGGAGATATCTGTAAATTTCTTAGAACAGAGATTGACACAGAGTGGGTACTTTAATAATTGCTTGTTGCCTCTCTCTCTTCACATAATGAAGAAACATTAAAACATTGGTTGAAGGAGAAGGTATCATCTTATAAGATTTACTTTGTTACTTTGTCTCCTCCATTAGAATGTGAGTTCTTTGAAGGCGGTGACTGTATTTTTAAAATTTCTTTGTGTCCATAGTTCTTAGGACAGCTTCTGGACCATAGTAAGCCTTTGAGAAATGCTTCGACTGACTGACCCACTGATTTGACTTGGAGGAGCTCAAATGAAGTCCAATGAATACACACTCTTACATAATGCCTGCTTTCTCCCAAGCATGGTGCCAGGTTATGGGAATATTAAAACAAAAAGGGAATAGGCCCTGCTCTCCAAAAGCTGGCATGAATCTTAGGCTTTAGAGAAGGAACATGTAAGCTACATGTATTCTTGTCCAATCCCCTCATTTTATAAATGAGGAAACTGAGACTGAGAGACCAAAGAACTTTCCAAGATCATCTCAGGAGGGAGGAAGCTAGAGACCTACTAGGAGGGAGGAGCCAAGTCCTTTGTTGCCAACTGTGCTTTTTACCACCAGCTTTCTGCATGGAAAAGGATAGGAAAAAGAAAGAGGGACAAAGGAGAGAATGAGAAAACTCCTATCTGACAGATGAATCCAGAAATGTGGGCAGGTAGAGGAAGTGAAAAGCTTATCCCAACTAAATCCTTAAAATGAACCCTTTGTCAAATTCATAAAATTCAGGATTGTTTGAGTGTAGCAAGTGTAGATTTTTTGTTTTTTTGCTGCTGCTGCTTTTGTTGTTTTTCCCACAGTAATGTTGAAACAGTTATTAGCAGAGTGGTCCATTCTGGGCAGCCAACTTTGTTTCTGGTTGCAGGAAGCTTATTGGACTGAGGGTTTTTTGTTTTGTTTTGTGTGTGTGTGTTTGCTTGTGTGTGTGTGTGTGTGTGTGTGTGTGTGTGTGTGTGTGTATGTTTAATCAAAAGGATTATGTAAAAACTGCCAAAGTGAAAAGATTGCAATGGGTATTTTCCCAGACAACTTAAAAAAATACCGAGGGTGATACTCTTGGGTTCTCCTTGTCATTACATACATAAATGCACAAGCTTACATTCACATAAATTCAATGACTCCTCATGTACATCATTGACCATTTCTATAGAAAGAGGACAAAGCATCTCTGACCACTTCCCATCTCCTAAATTTGTCTGAAAAGAGTCAAATTTGCAGTTACCTCTGAGTGACTCTTGCTTCTTTCCTTATCCTCTTTTCTTCCTTCCTTCCTTCCTTTCTTTTGTTCTGTCTTCCTTCCTTCCTTCTTTCCTCCCCTTCTTTGTTAGTTACTTAAAAGTATAAAGCTCCTAAGCAAACCAGAGAGGGAACGAGGGAAATGGAGGAAAGGAAGAGAAAGGGAGGGTGGGGTAGATAGAGACACATATGTAGAAAGAGAGAGAAGCAGAGACAGAAAAGAGGGAAGAAGATGGGGGAAATTATTTCCCTTACTTCCTATTTCCTGAGAAATTCATCAATGAACATTCCTTAAGTGCCTGCTACATCCGACACTGTGCTAAAAGTTGGAGATAGAAATAGACCTGTGATTTGACTTGTAACGAACTCCCTTGACCAGTGCAGGTCAGATTCTTCTCTGCAATTTCCATGACTGAAAAGAGCACTGACATGTTAAGGGACTTGTCCCCATTTGCACAGCTGAGATATGCCAGAGGAAAACTTTGAATTCACATCTTTCTGGCTCCCAGGAAGGCTCTTTATCAATCAACTTTCATGAGTGCACCCCAGTCCTAGAGGGCAAAAGTTTAGAGGATGGAATAAGAGCTGGACAGCCAGGGTTTAGGGTTGACAGAGACCAAGGAATAGTTTTAAAAATAAATATATTAGTAAATGTTGTTCAATATAATTGGTTTTCTTACAATCATCTGCATTTCATGTTATGGATTTACACACAGTATATGAGAAGATGTCTCTGGGCTTCGCTAGACTATCAGAGAGAGGTCTATGATACAAAACAAAGAAAGAAATAACAATCTCTGAATGAGGCAAAAGTCAAACTGGTCTTGAACATGCCTATTCTGTTCACCAATTTTTATGACAACCTGTAATTCAATGATTGTTTAAAGGGTGATGGGTTCAATCAAACAGGCAGCTTAGTATGATGGAAAGTCTGTTGGATTTATCTTTGAGCTCGAATCTAGGCTCTTTAACTTCTGACTTGGGCAACTTGAGCAAATAAATCCTTTCCTTACCATGTCCTCCCATCCTCGTGTGAGTTTGTTGGGCCAGATGGCTTCTAAGGTCCCTTTCAGTTCTTTATGATCCTGGGATGTTATGATACTGTGAAAAGAAAATCCCTTTATCCTCATTTACTTAGACTGCTTTTCTTCACAGAAATGATACCCCCTCTTTTTTCTGTCTTAATGAATGTTAGCCCTCCTTCAAGTCTGACACTTCTCTATGAAATCATTTTCAATCTGTTCAATCATCACAAAACTCTCATTTTCCTCTCCCTTAATACTTTCCATCCCTACAATGCCATATACATTGGAGTCATTTATTATATTTAAGGATTTTGTAACATACTACAATGAATCTACATTGATATATTAAACATGTTGACATGGCTACTCTCTGACAAAACGCCCAACAACTTTGAAGATGTTCTTCTGCAATATCTTAAATTTAGAACTTTCTTGTCCAACTTTCTTATGTTACAAATAATGAAACTAGACCAAAAACAACTGGTTTGAAGTTATAGGTGCAGCATACAAACACAGGGGATACATTTTTGTTTGTTTGTTTTAGCTTGTTATTTCTTCCTGCCATAGGGGGAAAAAGTGTGTGTGTTTGTCCTTCGTTACCGAAGAATTCCATGCCATCAGAGGAATAATGACATGACTTGCATTTGACTTTGTTTTGAGTGAGGGAGGGCTGTATGAGTCACCAGCCTTACTTCTTCTCCAGAGCCATCTGAATCCAGTGACCAGATGTTCATTAGGATGACTGGAAATGACCCAGGATGAGGCAATTGGGGTTAAATGACTTGCCCAAGGTCATACAGGTGGAGTGTCAAGTGTCTGAGGTGAGATTTGAACTAAGGTCCTCCTACTCCTGCACTGGTGCTCTATCCACTGCACCACCTAGTTGCCCCGGGGAGGGGGGAAGAAGAGAATTAGTTATATGACAAATGGCCAAATTTCTGATGATGCACCCATCTAGATATAAGTAGGCTAGACCTTAGGTTACAGACATAATCTTTGCTACAGCCATGCTTGAAGTCACTGCTCAGCAAGACCTGCTAAATCTTGAAAGCTCCTGCTCTAAACTCTGAGATCACAGAGATGCTATAATGAAGCACTTGGAAATCTCCATATTGATTGTGTGTGTGTGTGTGTGTGTGTGTGTGTGTATGTGTGTGTGTGTATGTGATTCTATACTCCTTCATGGAAGTAGGTCATATATATATATATACATATATATATATATATGTATGTATGTATGTATGTATATCTAAGAAAATTATAAACTGAAGTCTGAAATTCTATTATTTGCTTTATGTAGAACAAATACTTTAATAACTAGAAGTCATTACAGAGACCATTAAGTACTACCCATACCTGAACAGGAATATACAGTATATAGTTAAAACATCCTTCTCAAAATCCTCTAGGGAGTCAGAATTCACTTCCTATGAGACAAATTCTTTTTACAAATTCCCCCATTGTTCCTAGTTTGTGCTTTGAGGCCAAGAAAGTGAAAGTGTAATCCCTCATTCACTTGTCTGCACTTCCCTTTCTTGAAGGAAGCTAAATTTCAGATACTAAATCTTTTCTTGTGAATGTTCATTCATTTCCTATTTAAAAGATTATTCGATTTGATGGAGATGGTGAAAATGTAGGCACTGAGTGGCACTTTCCCTTGACTCTCCATCAATATCATTCTGTCTTCCCAAAGCAAGCAGAGGATGCATCTTTTCATTTTTTTCTTTTTCTTTTTTAGTCCTACAAACATAACTTTGAACAAAGCCCTTTCCATTAGGTCTACAATTTTCCCCCAAAGCTTAGCTCACTGTGTGCTTTAGCCTTCCTGATATTCTTCACACAGATGTTGACGAGTCTTAAATCATCTTCTTTGGTTCTGTGCTATGTTCTTCTCTTTTCAGATAGATATTCAATAAATATTTGCTGAAATGTTTAATGTAATGTCAACAAGTAGCCTTTGTTGTGATGTTTGAAAGCATCGTTGAGGAATACCATCTTCCCACCCCACCCCCTTTTTTCAATTTTCAATCAGAAGTCAATAGGTAATTTTCATTTGTTTTCTTCTTATATTTCTTCTCTTCCTTCATTTCTCTCAGAAGCAAGAAAAAATAAGCACTATAAATGAGAAAAATGCTAATACACACGAGAAAGAGAAGCATTGGTACCTTTGGGACTAGAAAATAGGAGTAGGTTCTGACTTTCTACTGAAGTTAGTGGCAGGATCACTTGGAATAAAAAAAAAATCTAGAACATGTAGGTGAGGAGGAGGAATCCCAATTCATGAAAAAAAAATTTTAGCAGTTGCAGATCTGATATGGCTAGTTGAGAGCATGCCATCTTGACTTTGAAGGGTATTTCTCATAAAGCAACCTAAGGACCTATGCTGCACACAATGCATTTTTATACTTTTAGCAATGGCTTAGATAAAGTAATCAATCAGTAGTATACTTAGCATACTTGCAAGTACATCTAAAGCTGGTAGAAATAACTCATCCTTCAATGTTAGAATCAACAACAAACAATATCTGCAAAGGCTAGAGCATTCATTAGCCTACTTTGAATATAACAAGGTCCCAATGAATGCAAATGATGAATTTCTCTGAAATGGCTGTGTGTATATGCATTCACAGTATTTGACTTCATATAAAATGTGATCATTGGTTTCAGTCCGGTGGACATTACCAGTGTAAATTTGAATAATTCATTCACTTGGGGGAATTCCTTCTTTACACTTAAAGGGACTTAATTGTGATATAAAATCCAAAAGGAAAAAAAAAATACCTTTCCATGTGAGTTCTAAGTGTCAATATCACAAGTATAAGATAGTGGAGACACGCCTGTGATGAAAGAAATGGAAACAAACCATAATAACAACAGTAAAAATGTACCATCGGATTTGAATAGGAGATGCACAGTTTTCATGACCTTACAGCAGTATTGTATAGGCAGCTAAATGACACAGTGTATAGAGAACATAGAGTCAAATTTAGAGTCAGGAAGTCAAGAGTTCAAATCACTCATCTGATTAGATTTAACTGAATGACCCTAAGTCACTTAACTTTCTATGTCTCAGTTTTCTCATCTGTAAAATGGTAAAAATAATCTCACTATTTCCCTAGGGTTGTTTCGAGGATAAAACAAGGTAATAATTTGTGAAGTGTTTCGTAGATGTAAAAGTGCTATGTAAATTCTAACTCTTGCTCACGATGGTTGGTTTCCAGTGTGTGTAATTTGTAATTTTTCTTTACCTGAGAGGGAAGAACCAGGAGTTTGAGGGTGGAAGTTGAAGAAAATCTTATTTCAGCTCAAAATAAGAAGAAAAAAAGACAATAAAATAAAAACAGAGTTATCTCCAAATGGCCTTGGTGGTGGGTGGATATGTGCATATGTATGTGTGCATGTGTAATAAGTTCCCTTCAATGAATATCTTCCACCAAATAGTTGATATTCAATTGTCAGGAATAATGTAAAAGGGATATTTGTTCATGACTAGATGTTTTTTGGGTTCCCTGACAAAACTGACTTATTGGGATTCACAATTAATCAATCAATTGATGATGTATTTATGAGTTTAGTTCAGCATATACTAGGGGCTTGATAAATGTTTTATTTCAGTAAGTAACTGACCAAGTGGCTGAAAGTAAGACATGGGGGAGAGCTTTCCAGGACAAATCAAGATTATCTTTGACCACTTGTTATTTAAGTGAAAATAAATGACATCATCTAGAGGAACTTTGTCTGTATCTCTAGCATTTTTAGATTTCTGGGTCAGATACTGAAGGATGTGAGGCTGAAGGCAATGTTTTCCATTCTTGTTTAAGCTGAAGATGGCTTTGTAGGATCAAAAGAGATACAGGATGTGAAAAGGCAACCGTCAATTGAAAGGGACTTGCTTTCTGGGGGCATGCCATAGCAAAAGAGGAGGCTTCTGTTGAGGAATGGAATTTATACTACACAAAATAGGAAGAGTGGACATGACAGGAGACTCACCCAGTAAAGAAAAATGCTTGATATCAAAATTTGAGTGGAATAAAATTGTAAAAGTAAATATTAGAGAGAAGAGCAGTTATGGAATAAAAGGAAACAGCAGGGTAAAGTAGGTACACAGTAATTTCAAGGAAATAGAGAAAAGAGGAGGACTAATAATAATAATCATGGAAATAGCACTTTATAGACTACTTTACATGTATTATCTCATTTGAACTTCATGACAACATAGTGAGGTAGGTAATGCAGATGGTTCTCCATTTGTACAAATGAGAAAATTAAGGTACAAAGAGAAAGAGGCAACTTGTACAGCCGCTAAGTGTCAGACACAGAGTTTGACCCCAGGTTTTCCTGATTGCAAGTCTATTCTGGCTCTAAGTATACTACTTATGCTGTTTTTTTAATATCTCTGTATCAATACATAAAATATAAATATGCTGTAGGGAATTAATGTAATTGTCCTCTTCGAAACTTAGTGGTATAAGCATCATCACTAGTTAATAATACTACTAATAAAGGATAATTGCTGAGTAATTTTTTTCAGTCATTTCTCCCTTTTTGTGACCTCATTTGGAGTTTTCTTAGCAAAGATATTGGAATGGTTTTCCATTTTCTTTTCTGGCTAATTTTACAGATGAGGAAATGGAGGCAAACAGGGTTAAGTGACTTGTCTGAGCCAGATATGAACTCAGGAAGATGAATCTTCCTGACTCCAGGCCTAGCACTCTAATAATAATAGCTAACTTCCATATAGTATTTCCTATGTCTCAGCAAGCACATTAAAATTAGTATTGGTTTGATCCTCACAAAAACCCTTGGGATAGGTGCTATCGCTATCCCCATTTTACAAATGAGAAAATTGAGTTAAACAGAGATTAAGTGACTTGCTCAGGGTAGGTATGAAAGGATATGTATTTCTCACATCAATGGGAAGATATGTCTTGCTTGTTACGGGAAAAGATATCTAATAATTAACAATGCAGAGTGAATAAAGCCATTTATCTGAGCAAAACAGAAAACTGACTTTGGAGACATTCTACACGTTGGAATATACCAGAAAATACACAAGAGATGATGACCTCTGTAGGAAGAAGCAAGGTATGATTTAAGCTCAAACTCAGAGAGTTCCTGATTCACACAAAGGGAAATTCATTTTCCAAAGTCTCTATAGATGCAAACTGGAATCAGAGACATACTGAGAAACAAGATTCTCCCAAATGTCTTTAGCTTCTCTATCCATATGTCCTCTACAAAGAGTGCCTGGTATCACTTTCCTAAGAAGCTCAGCTTAACTTCCTTACTTATATAGGAACATGAGGTTAAGATCAGGTCCTCTTAGCCAATCATGAGTCGTGACTTCTGCATATGCAGATTAAATATTCTAGAGATATTTGAAAGGCCAGTTACAACTGAATAATTCAAAACTCTGTCATTTTTTTGTACTTTCTCTACCAGTGTAGAATCCAACTCTTTGCACACCTCAACAGTCAGTCCTTCTGATATACTTTCCTCATCCTGAAATCCATCATTCTGAAGCCAGTTGGATATTTATTAAAACCATAAGCAATAAAGAGATTCTGTCCTGCATCCAGTCTTGCAATCCTGACAATGGGAAGTAATAATACTTGTGATTTTGAATCCCTGAAACAGGTAATTTCAAGTCAAAATTGCCAGGCCTTAATTGTTGAGCTTTGATTACTTCATAATACAAGTCAACAGAATATATCTTTGGTGAATCAAGGAATATTTGATCTACTGTTTTGCCATGGAATGGTTTTAGGCCACATGAGTATGTATTTGTGAAGTCTATCTTCTGGAAAAATATAGATAATGACTGTTTAAAGCAAAATGCTAATTATGAATAATATTGACTGTCCTTGTGCCCTCTCTCACCTTCACTAGTCCTCTCCTCTACTACCAATGTGTTTTTTGCTCACTCTTATTATTGCTCTGCTCAGAATGAAAACATTCTGTCCTCTCTTAGCCATTCTCTTCCATCTTGCTCTTTTGGATTTTCCTCTTCTTTACATTCCTACTCCATTCTGTCCAACCCTTATTAGGGCTCTCTCTAATAATTTATTTGTATGAAAGCGTGACTTTATCAATATATACATATTTTATTCTATATACAAAGCATATAAGTTGCTTGGAATGTTTTTCTTTTTGCTTTATATCTTGAACAACTAATGACACAATGATTAGTATGCACTGGGTGCTTAATAAATGATTATTGAATTGAATTACTTCTTTCCCTTGACCCAGTTTCATAGAACTTTAAATTTAGAGCTGAACGTGATGTTAGGGGTCATCTAGTCCAACCCCTTCTTTTTGGGTTAGTTGACAATTCCTATCTCTACCCAATGGCCTGGAAAATTACTGATATTAAAGTTTTTCTATGGTATTAGGGTAGGAAACTAACAGTTACCTGGATCTTCATATTACCAAAGGGCATTGATGTAACATTTTGAACATATAGCACCCAGTCTAATTCAGCTTATGCTTAGAAGGAGGGGTGAAATTTACTATAGATGGTAATGAGTATGGTAACTAGTTATCATGGTTAAGATGGCTCTCAACCCCATGATATTACATCTACATCCATAAGTATTACAAGTGTTTGCACTGATTAAATCATGAAAAAAATGACTGAATTAATTTTTTATTCTGAGTTAGAACTAGCCCTAGTTGGCCAGCAATTTACCCAATAGGATCATGGGGGTGGGGGATGGTCGTACTTCTCCCTCTATCTCTATCTTCCTATATTCATTCATAGCTCCTAGGGCTTCGAGTCAGTCTCCATACATAAACCCCCAGATCCACATTAAAGGTTAAAAGTAGTCCAAACCCTCATCAGCTCCAAAGACATTACCTAGCATAGCTGCTCTTCTCCCAGTCCCCAAACACAAGACAGGGCTAAGAAGGAGGAATTGCCATATTTCTGAGTACTCAACATTACTTTGATGTCTGCCCATGTGCCCAACATTCTTCAGCTACCACTCCTCTCTTAAAGTCCTTTCTATCTTGTCCTCTTCCTGGTTGCATCAAAATCCATGATCCCTCTCCCTAGTCTATACCAACCATGTGTACATAGGGAAGTCATGTGTCCACTAAAATACTAAGTTACAGACCATATACTCTGATTCAAAGGACCAAGGAGAATCATTTCTTAGATTCCTATTGAGGAGCCAAGATAGTGGAGTAAAAGCAGGGACTTGTTAGAGCTCTCCACCCAAACCCAGTCAAATATCTGTAAAAAATTACTCTACTAAAATTTTGGAAAGGCAGAACACACAGAATTATAGAATGAAGCAAATCTCCAGCCCAAGACAACCAGGAAGGTTGATTAGAAGCATCTATCATGCTGGTCTGGGAGTAGGGCACAGTCCAACTTGGTGTACCCTACCACAGACAAGATCTGAGGAGGCCTAAAGGGACTGAATCACTTGCACCTATGTCTGTTTCAAGACTTTATGACCCCAAAATGACAAGGACAAATTGGAAGCTCAAAGAGAAAAAGCTGCCAGACCTATGAGAGAGTAGAGTGGTCTAGCCCCAGTGCCAGGGCAGCAGAGTGGGTGGAAGAGCCCATGAAAGCCACAGCAGCAGTAGCAATAGGGCCACCAGCAGTGACAGAGGATGTTACTGGATCTCTAGGTCCACAGATTGTTGGTGTATCAAGCAGCTGACAATACACCTCTCACCCTGACTAGAAGCAGAGAAATACCTTGACAAAGAGCTCAAAAGGCTGGGGAAATGAGCAAAAACAGGAAGAAAGATCAGACTATAGAATCTTACTTTGGTAACAAGAGAGATCAAAACATATAGTAAAAAGCAGACAATGAAGTCTCCCACATCCAAAGTTTCCAAGAAAAACATTATGAATTACTCTCAGGCTATGGAAGAGCTCAAAAAGGACTTTGAAAATCAAGTAAGAGAAGTAGAGAAAAATTGGGAAGAGAAATGAAAAAAAACCCACTGCTTTCTAAAGGGGACTCAAAAAATGAAGATAATAGCATCTTAAAAAATAAACTAACCAAAATAGATCCAAAAAGCTAAGGAGTAAAAGTTAATGAGTAAAAGAATGCCTTAAAAAGCAGAACTGGTCAAATGGAAAATGAGGTCCAAAAGTTTACTGAAGAAAACAATTACTTAAAACTTAGAATGGAGAAGATGGAAGCTAATGACTTCATGAAAAATCAAGAAATTATCAAGCAAAATCAAAAGACTGAAAATATAGCAGACAATGCAAAATATCTCATTGGAAAGACAGCTGACCTGGAAATTAGATTCTGGAGAGATAATTTAATAATTATTGGACTAACTGAAAGCCAAAATAATAAAAAAAAAAGAACCTAGAATCATATTTCAAGAAATTAACAAGGAAAATAGATATTGATATTGGACAACCAGACAACTGATATTGGACAACCAGAAGTTAAAATAGATATTGAAAGAACTCACTAAAAGAGACCCCCAGACGAAAACTCTTGTGGAAGTGAATGTTGAAAACTAAAAGTAGTTAAAAAACAAAAAAAGAAAGATTCCTATCAACACAGAACACAAGTACTCAGGCAACATAATGCAAGAGAAAGAAGAAAGATGTTTTGTTCAGAAACAAGACTCGAACTCTTATTTCATTTCTGCCCCATTTCCTATTTGATTAGGCCCAACTCACTTATCTGTTGTCAACTGCCAGTTTCCCCATCTCTGAAATGAAGGGACTGAACAAATGGATTCCAAGGTCTCTTCTAGCACTCAATGAATCTCTCAGGATGTGATAATTGATCTTGGGCAAGTCACTTACATCTCGCTCATTTGCAAAGTCGGGGGAGGGTGGAGTTTGGACTCCACGGTCTATGAGATATCTTCTGGCTACAGATCAGAATACACACACACACACACACACATACACGCATATGTATATGTAAATATAAATGTATATGTATGTATGTATACACACAAATATATATGTATATGTCTTATTCTAGGGAGCTTGAAAACTCTCTGCTCCAGAATAGTTCATTTCCCAAAGGTAATAGAGGATTTCCTGGTAGTGTCCAAGCTGGCCATCTGCCCACCTACTCCAAAGGGATTATGTTAAATCTATTTGGATTTGCATATTCACATGTCTGGCAAATAGGATTAATTGGTTATTAAATAAAAGGATGGCTCCTCAATCTAGCTTGCAATACTGTTAAAGAAGATGGATCACAGGTAGATATCTTACTATATCTTCCCTCTATTCCTCATTCTTACATGGATAACTATAATTTGAATAAATATCACAGAAAGCTACTTTTCTGCATTTCACGTCTGAATGTTTTCTTTCAGTTAAAAAACATTATAAATCTGATATATAGGCATTCATGTAGACTCCTTTTTTAAGTGGGAGGTGGTGGGATGTATCTGTTTAAATGTACTTTATAGAAACATGAATTACACACCCACAGTGCTCTAGACACATCTGTATTCAGACACATTCTGCAAACAGCTGGGCAGATTTCTGGAAGCATTTATATTGATACCCACTCATCTGGGCTAATGGGTTGGTGTATCTGTGTGCTTATGTGTATATAACTGTGCATGCATGTGAGTATAAGTGTATGTGTGCATATATGTTAGAGCACATGATCAAGGATACATTATTTCCCCTCCCCTTCCTACCTTGATCTAAAATATGGAGAAGGGACAAATTTAAATATAGTTCTCTAGACTGGACCTGGTAGGAGACTGCTTTGTTCAAATGACCCAATAGGCCTCCAATTGGTTTGGCTTTAACCAGGCAGCTATCAGACACAAATGATAGGAGGTTTCTCAGGCAAGCTTCAGCCTTCAAGCTCCAGGAACCTTAATTCCAAGGATCTGACTCCAATTAAACAAGCCAAGAATCCTAAATCTAAGCACACTACTCAATGCTGTTGCACAAAATCTAAGAGAATTTTGTGTACCCTTAATCCATGTTAATAAAGTGTTTCTAAATTGAGACTTAAATGAATGTCATGCTGATTAAAACTACCCCTAGTTTGGAGTCAAAGGCCCTCGGGATAAATTCTAACTCCACCATTTACTCCATTTACCTCCTCTGGCAAGTTATTTTGCTGCAGTAGTTCTCATCTTTTGACTACATCATTTTTAGGATACCTTTTAGTTCCAAATTCATGATCCTATGATCCAACCACTCTGACTTACATGAGAAATCTGTGGGATTTTCCTACATACACTATTAATGAGAAGATGTCAAACTTGCAGAGTATCATTAGAGGTGTTGATCAAGTACTAGGGGATGCAGTCTCTCTAATAGCAGGAACTTTTTTATTGTACTTTGAGATTTTGAAACTCCTGCATGTACTTTATTATTTTTAGGCATTAGAGAAACCTGATGATATAGATGCCATAGGCATTAATTATCATACCGATTTCATAAGTGAGAAGACTGAGGTTTAGCGTCAGTCACATAATTTGAATCAAATTCTTATTGACTTCAAGAATTGGGCTTTTTCCCAGAATACTAACTTACCTTATGCCTTGCTAAATTCTCATTTATATATAAGAACACAAGCAACTTGATTCAATACCATGATAAAATCACAACAGGGGACTTAGAAGTAGGAAACCACCTATATGGTTTTGTCATGCTTTTCTGATCAATGACATTTTATTTTTTTAACCTAAACTCTCAACTGGAAATTTCCAAGCTAAATCAATTCATCATGAATCTCTGGCACCCAATTATCCCACCTTGGTTAATGTTTGTCATTTTGAATCCTTTAGGAGTGCGAGGATGCAGTGATATTAGTGTGGCACCTGTTCTCTATCATGGCTTCCAATAAGATTGCAGGACTGAATTTTAGTCATTAGAAAATAGAGCAAGAAGATTGTTGCTTAAGGATAGAGCTGAAAGGGCAAGATATGTGGCACAGAAAATAGAGCACTGTACCTGGAGTGGAGAAGACCCTTACTAGTTGTGTGACTTTGGGCAAGTCTCTTAATCATCTTTGCTTCGCTTTCCTCCTCAGTAAAATGAATTGGAAAAGAAAATGGCCAACTACTCCAGGATCTTTGCCAAGAAAACCACAGATGGGGTCATGGAGAGTCAGACACACTAACAAGAATGTGCTGAAAGAAATCTTCTCCACTGATAGACCTCTCCCAAGAACAAAAATGCACTAAATTTCCTTCACGAAAATCGTAAGAGAACCTTTATTATACTCAAATACTTTAAAATAAAATATATTACAGATATAATGATGCTTGGTATTGTGGTTATCTAATTGCATGTAAATTCATGAAATATTTAAAAAAACCTAATTGTAACTTAAAAACTGTAACTTAAAACGCCTCAGATTCATAGATCTTAAGGAATGTGTCCATGGTCACATAATATCAGAGGAAGAACCCAAGACTTTCATCCTGACCCAATATGCTTAGCACATTGATTTGCACGTAATAGGAACCTAATAAACATTTGTTGCCTCACTCTGACTTCCGCATTATATTCTCTTTCCCCCTTTCTAGTTATCTTTCTTTTTTTTTCTTCTCTACTTTCTTTTGTATTATGTGTGCATGTGTTGTGTGTGGGTGTGTGTATGCAATTGTGTCTATATGAATATAGCCTCTTTGTGGCAAAATGTTTTAGGAAATATCATTTTTTTCCAGATGGAAAGAAGGGTTGCAGGAAGGGAAGTTGTAGGAGGAAAGGAATCCAGGACTTTGAGGAATTTTGAAGGAGAGCGAAATCTGGGGCACTGACACACACTAGGTGATTGATTATAAATAAAAAGTGTTGCTACCCTTAGCTGAAAATAATCATGAAAAGTTGGAGTCCTGACTGGCTTGCTGTGACAGTAAGGACCCTGACTATACAGGAGGGCTTGATATCACAGGTTCTTTGATCTACTTTTCTAAAAGGAAAAGCAACTTTTTGAGGGGTTAATAATTTCCTTTAATCAAGCACATAAATTATTTACCAATAGAGAAAATGCAAGAAAAGAAATAAAGACCAACAGACTTCCAACTGTCTGACCACAAGAAACACATATATCATAGACCAACAGATAGCTCCAAGTTTCCATAGCTAACAGAGAGGGAATCACCAACATCTGGGTTTTCAAAGCTGGAGGACTGCTTAACAGACTCCTAGAGTCTCATCTGTCACACAAACATTCTTCCTAAATTAATCCCCAAAGTAAAAACTCACCTCAGAGTATTTATTCATTTTTCAGAGCCAGAGGGAATCACAGCCCTTGAGAACCAGTGGTTCATTAACTACAAGTATGGGCCTTCAGACAAATCTTCCCAGACCCATTAATGGGTGGGGAAGATCTTCTTTAATCACATCATTGAATCAGAGGCACCTGATTATACTAAAACAAAAAAGGTCTTATCAATACATTCCCTGACATACTTGAGTTACCTTTCTAGATACACCTTTCTGTTTCCCTGCATCTGCCCTCCCACTATCGACGCTATGAATTTATCCCCTTGCTACTTCTGCCCCTTGCTTGCTTCATAATTACTCATAGAACTGACATCGTTTAGCTACAATGGCTTCCCAGTTTCTTTAAATTTTATTTTTCTTTTGCCTACACTTTTTTCCTAAAAGGTTTTGTTTTCAAATAAAGATAAATTATTTTTCATTGCATTCTGAGTGGTGGTTCACTGCACAAGAGTGGACAACCCAATGGTGTAGAACAACAATTAATGATTTGATCAATATATCTCTAGACCCTTTCTCTCTATGAAGACCCCAAAGGGGGCTTCGCAGACATATTAATGCATATGTGTGTATTGTTACCTATATTTATTTAACTATATAGATATAGGTATCTAAATAGATATCACACAAAATCAAATGCAAATCACGTCATCATTTCTCTGATGGCGTGGTCTTCTTCAGCAACAAAGGATGAACACAATAATCTATGAGTAGCCACAGCTGCCTGAATGGGGACCCAGCTAGCTGGGTAACTCAGCTCCTTCTCTCTTGTCTGTCTCCCCCTCCCCTCCTCTACCTTCTCCTCTCCAAAGGAAGGTAAATTTGGATGGCCAGAGGATACCCAGTTAACTTGGGGTTTACTGGTTAGATTTCTTCCTCTCCTCTCCTCTCCTCTCCTCTCCTCTCCTCTCCTCTCCTCTCCTCTCCTCTCCTCTCCTCTCCTCTCCTCTCCTCTCCTCTCCTCTCCTCTCCTCTCCTCTCCTCTCCTCTCCTCTCCTCTCCTCTCCTCTCTTTTTCCTTTCCTTTTCCCTTCCATTCCATTCCCAAAACCTCAAACCTACTGCACTTTGAAGCCCACAGATTGTACAACACTAGGCCCTGGCACAAGCTCCACTTAACGCTTGCTTTTTGTACCCTCCTGGCTTAAGAGTAATTATCAATAGTAACTGTTGCTGTTTCCCTCCCAGCCTGATATAGATATTTTTCTTTGCCTCATTTCTTTGCCTCATCCCCTGATTACTTCTTAAACAAGCCTATTCACTGAATGGGCATTGTCTCATCCCAAATGAGTATCTGAATAGACCTTGGCCTAAATGGCACAATGTATCCCATTGCATCCTGGGCCATCTCCAGTCATACTAACGAATATTTGGTCACTGGGTTCAGATGGCTCTGGAGGAGAAGTGAGGCTGGTGACCTGCACAGCCCTCCCTCACTCAAAACAAAGTCAAATGTAAGTCATGTCTTCATTTTTCTGATGGCATGGCCTTCTTTGGCAACAAAGGAGGAACACAACAATATCTATCTATCATCTATCTATCTATCTATCTATCTATCTATCTATCTATCTATCTACCTACCTATCTGTCTTCTCAGGTATAAATACAAAATCCATACAAGCAAACACATAAACAACTTCCAGAAAATCCTTTATTCTGTGAATAGAGAAGGCTAACTAGAATGGTATGAATGGGGCTTTGCTCCTGGAACTCCTGAGGGAGGTTGGAAGAAGTTCCCATATTTTTCTCTTGTTATTTCCAGTGTGTCATTTTCATGTCCTCCAAGACCCCTGTCACCCTCTATACTATCACCACAAGCCTCTTCTCCCAGGGTCTATTTTTTCCCAACCAGTTCTGTTTATTCCTTATCACAAACAATAATTCCATGTTATGCTTCTAAGTGTTAGCGATGTAACCTAGACAAACTTCAAACATCATTTGAAGTGTTATGACCATAATCATGACTTTTTTTTAATGTTTTATGCAAAACATTCACTGAAACATCAATACATTCAATTAAACTTGTTTAGTGATAATTTAAATTTAAATTAATTAATTTCAATGCATAACGTATGGAAACATTATTTCAATCACTAAGTGCCCAACAGAATCTATTGTCCTTTTATTCTCTTCTTGGATCATAGCTAGAATTCCTTCTGGAATTGTCCTTTTCTACTCAAATTGCTTTGTACTCCTCATACTTGTCAGTTTCAATTGTAACCTACTATTCCATTATATTAACATATCATGATTTAACTACCCCCTATAATTAGACATTTAGGTTCTTTCCAGTCTTCATTTGTTTGTTTTTGGTGTGGAAAGTGATTATACATTTATGCTATGAAAATCTTTCACAGATTGCTATGGTTCTGATTACTTCTGGTGATGTATTCAGTCTATCAGCCCTAATAATGGAACAATTATATCAAAAAGTAAGACTATCTTTGTAACATTTACTATCTAGTGGCAGATTGTTCTTCCCTAAAGATTCCATAAGGTTATAATTCCATGAGCAATCAAGGAATGAGTCATCATTGAGCCATTTCTAAACTTTTAGCTACTTATAAAGAGAAACACAAAAATAAACTTCAGCATGTATTTTTGTATAATTTTTTCATATATAATTTATATGATTTATGATAATTTATATGATAATTTCTTATCTAATAATTAACAGTATCTCTCCTTAACTGGAAGCAGTACATAGGTGGAGGCAGAATGGTGCTGTATAAAGGATGCCACATTTGGAATCAGGAAACCTGAATTCAAATCTCCATTTTGCCCTTCACTGGCAGTGTGATCTTGGACAAGTCATGCATCAGTCCATTTTACTTATCTTTAAAATGAAACTTTTGGATGAGCTAACTTCTAGGTTCCCTTGCAACACTAAATTCGTGATCCCCTAGAATATAGTGAATTTTATGGATTGGCTCTTATACAATATCTTGTATATTTATAGTCAACACATCAATAATTTGATGTCAGATTTTGAACCATGAATACTTCACTCTGGGGAAGTTGCTTAAAAAGCTGGCAATATTTTTGTTTGTTAATGTAATATTTAAGAATACTTGTTGTAGAAGAAATAGATGAAATCAGACCAATCTGCTATTCCAGCACTCATTACTTTAAGATTTTCTTGTTAAAAAAAAAAATTCCCTTGGCAAAATCACCCCACAATTCCCCTGTAATCCCTGCAAATGAAAGTCTTTGTCCCCCTGGGTTGTCTTACAGGAGGAAATTGAGT